>OX457052.1:1534655-2187155 GCA_949752735.1 Lumbricus terrestris
GATGTTTGTGACAGTGTTGGCTGAAGTTTGTTCGAGAAAGGCGGAACAGCAAATGAAATAATAACGATGAACAGGGACGAACTACGAAAACTTGTAGAATAATTGCTTCATCACTTACTCAACAAATAAGCATGTCGTTGTCATGGCAACAGGGAGTCTAGTAGTAATTCTATTGATGTCTGTTGCTATGACGACCATCATCATCCCTCTGGATGAATCCATTTTCATGCTCTCCACATAGATTTTGGATGGCTAATTATCTTACATGAAATTCACGATTTTTATAGAATTTACAAAAGAATTCTGTCTATTCTTTGAAGATCCTTAATATAAACAATCTTTCAATGAATTTTAAACTATTGAAAACAACGTAAAAAGTTATGCAACCATAACTGAAGATAAGTAACAATATATGACACCCAACTTCAAAAGCTTTGGATTTTAGCAACTAAGACTAACCATAAAACGTACGAAATAATGATAACTAATTAATCACAACTGAAACATAGAATAAATTTATAATAAAATTTAATAATTAATAAATAAAATGAATAGATGACAACAATGTCACTCATCTGTAGCTTATAAGGTAAGACTTCTGACCTATGAACCAACCTATAATTAATTAATTGATGACGATGATGACGTAGAAGTAATTAATTATCACCTGATTCACGTCAACGATGTACTCATCAAACAAGTTGAGGTAGAGAACGTCGCCAACTGTCTGCAGGTTTGTAGCACTGTAGTCATCCTGCGGTGGTCTGTTATTTTTCATCAGAAACACACCAAGAACATTTTAAACAAGCAACATTCATCAGATGAAAAGGTCTAAAAGAAAAGATGGGAAGAAGTTGAATTACACAGGGTGGGTTTACAATGGTTAGGATTAACACAACACGAGTTTTAAATGGTTAGGATAACACAACACAAGTTTTAAATGGTTAGGATAACACAACACAAGTTTTAAATGGTTAGGATAACACAGCATGAGTTTTAAATGGTTAGGATAACACAACATGAGTTTTAAATGGTTAGGATTAACACAACACGAGTTTTAAATGGTTAGGATTAACACAACATGAGTTTTAAATGGTTAGGATAACACAACATGAGTTTTAAATAGTTAGGATTAACACAACACGAGTTGTAAATGGATAGGATAACACAACATGAGTTTTAAATGGTTAGGATTAACACAACACGAGTTTTAAATGGTTAGGATTAACACAACATGAGTTTTAAATAGTTAGGATTAACACAACACAAGTTTTAAATGGTTAGGATAACACAGCATGAGTTTTAAATGGTTAGGATAACACAACACAAGTTTTAAATGGTTAGGATAACACAGCATGAGTTTTAAATGGCTAGGATTAACACAGCATGAGTTTTAAATGGTTAGGATTAACACAACATGAGTTTTAAATGGTTAGGATAACACAGCATGAGTTTTAAATGGTTAGGATAACACAGCATGAGTTTTAAATGGTTAGGATTAACACAACATGAGTTTTAAATGGTTAGGATAACACAGCATGAGTTTTAAATGGTTAGGATTAACACAACATGAGTTTTAAATGGTTAGGATAACACAGCATGAGTTTTAAATGGTTAGGATAACACAGCATGAGTTTTAAATGGTTAGGATTAACACAACATGAGTTTTAAATGGTTAGGATAACACAGCATGAGTTTTAAATGGTTAGGATTAACACAACATGAGTTTTAAATGGTTAGGATAACACAGCATGAGTTTTAAATGGTTAGGATTAACACAACATGAGTTTTAAATGGTTAGGATAACACAGCATGAGTTTTAAATGGTTAGGATAACACAGCATGAGTTTTAAATGGTTAGGATTAACACAACATGAGTTTTAAATGGTTAGGATAACACAGCATGAGTTTTAAATGGTTAGGATTAACACAACATGAGTTTTAAATGGTTAGGATAACACAGCATGAGTTTTAAATGGTTAGGATTAACACAACATGAGTTTTAAATGGTTAGGATAACAAAGCATGAGTTTTAAATGGTTAGGATAACACAGCATGAGTTTTAAATGGTTAGGATTAACACAACATGAGTTTTAAATGGTTAGGATAACACAGCATGAGTTTTAAATGGTTAGGATTAACACAACATGAGTTTTAAATGGTTAGGATTAACACAACATGAGTTTTAAATGATTAGGATAACACAACACAAGGTTTAAATGGTTAGGATTAACACAACACAAGTTTTAAATGGTTAGGATAACACAGCATGAGTTTTAAATGGTTAGGATTAACACAGCATGAGTTTTAAATGGTTAGGATTAACACAGCATGAGTTTTAAATGGTTAGGATAACACAACATGAGTTTTAAATGGTTAGGATTAACACAACACGAGTTTTAAATGGTTAGGATAACACAGCATGAGTTTTAAATGGTTAGGATAACACAGCATGAGTTTTAAATGGTTAGGATTAACACAACACGAGTTTTAAATAGTTAGGATTAACACAGCATGAGTTTTAAATGGTTAGGATAACACAACACAAGTTTTAAATGGTTAGGATAACACAGCATGAGTTTTAAATGGCTAGGATTAACACAACACAAGTTTTAAATGGTTAGGATAACACAACATGAGTTTTAAATAGTTAGGATTAACACAACACGAGTTGTAAATGGATAGGATAACACAACATGAGTTTTAAATGGTTAGGATTAACACAACACGAGTTTTAAATGGTTAGGATAACACAACATGAGTTTTAAATGGTTAGGATAACACAGCATGAGTTTTAAATGGTTAGGATTAACACAACACGAGTTGTAAATGGATAGGATAACACAACATGAGTTTTAAATGGTTAGGATTAACACAACACGAGTTTTAAATGGTTAGGATAACACAACACGAGTTTTAAATGGTTAGGATAACACAGCATGAGTTTTAAATGGTTAGGATTAACACAACACAAGTTTTAAATGGTTAGGATAACACAACACGAGTTTTAAATGGTTAGGATTAACACAACACAAGTTTTAAATGGTTAGGATAACACAACACAAGTTTTAAATGGTTAGGATAACACAGCATGAGTTTTAAATGGTTAGGATAACACAACATGAGTTTTAAATGGTTAGGATTAACACAACACGAGTTTTAAATGGTTAGGATAACACAGCATGAGTTTTAAATGGTTAGGATTAACACAGCATGAGTTTTAAATGGTTAGGATAACACAACACGAGTTTTAAATGGTTAGGATAACACAGCATGAGTTTTAAATGGTTAGGATAACACAGCATGAGTTTTAAATGGTTAGGATAACACAACACGAGTTTTAAATGGTTAGGATTAACACAACACAAGTTTTAAATGGTTAGGATAACACAACATGAGTTGTAAATGGATAGGATAACACAACATGAGTTTTAAATGGTTAGGATTAACACAACACGAGTTTTAAATGGTTAAGATTAACACAACACAAGTTTTAAATGGTTAGGATAACACAACACGAGTTTTAAATGGGTGAGAGGATGGCACAGCACAGGTTTAAGCAACAGATACTGAGGATTTGAAATGGTTCAGAAGATTCAAGGCTCAAGTGGCTTAAAAATGACAACCAATGATTTGGTTGGTGGATACAAACTGTCACAAATTATCCACACAGCTAATTAAAGTAAGTGTTTCTGAGACACACAACATGGTGAACAGGACATAGAAAAGTTACCTAAAGGGAATACATAATTCCTCATTCCAGCTGGGATTCGGACCATCCGCCACTGATGTTGCAAGGACATTCTGCTGGAACATGACCTCTACAAAAGGTCGAACCAGGCTCTGAAAACACAAAATTCCGAAGTGTCATTCATATTGTTGAAGTAATTACATAAGAGATTTTCGATGCACTATTCAGACCCTAGATTTTACGGCCAAAAACCACAACGGAAATTTCTTCAAGACCCCACGATCAAAAATTTTGGCCACCCTCCCCCATACAAATACAATAACAAAGCACAGTTTAATTTCTTGATTTTCTCAGTCTATCCAACAACAGCCATTCGTTATCGTAATCCTGAGATTTCTACAGCGCCCACAAATTCCTTTTCTAGCAAGCAACACTCACCAACAAGGAAATGAAATTTGCTTTAACGCTACAGATCAGTGTATGCAGTATATACACAATAGATCAGCGAGAAGTGGTACGTGAACCCACAGTATTTTTTTAACATATCATGGATGCATCATGAATTTATTTATGCATCCATTCATAACTTAGGACCCAACAGATTAAACATTTGGTCACACACTGGTCAGACACACACAGAAACCTGGATTTATAAGTTCAGTTGGAAAGCTTTCTCAGCTTAGATTTAAGAAAAGCTGAAGATTCTCTGCCTCTGATTCAGTGTGCAACAGATCTAGTGACGACAATGAATAAATGGAATACAGCTGCTAAGACAATGTCAAGCTCCTTTATTCATTGTTAACTATAATCAGTGTTCTTCGCTACTTTGTTCCAGATTATCATCACAGTTTCAACATGCATGCTAGACATGCTCACACACACATAAACTCACACACGCCTACACACACAGACACGCACACATGCACGTACTCACATACACGAAAGCTGTGCATTAGTGGCTTAGAGATGTTATCAATAGATGCTTTAAAGACAAACTCACTTACACAAATACATAAGCATACATCACTCTGAATGGTTCACCCTACTAGAGGCGCCTTCTAAATGATTAAATACAATACAATACAATACAATCACTTGCTCATGCTTCATGCCACAGGAGCTTATATCTTCATTACCAAGTCAAGTCAAGTCAAGTCAAGTTTATTGTTCCCAAAAAAGAAAAATACAACAGTTACACATTTTGTCATGCATATGTAGTGAAGAAAAAAAAGGATAATTTTTATAATTACAAGTTATAGGATTAGTATTAGAGGGAAACAATAGGAGCCCCAGAAGGGAAGATCCCGCTAGTTAGGGGCCCTATGTGCATGAGTATTCATTGCAAAGATGATGGATAAATGACGTTTGTTGATAGAACAGGTGGGAGATTTGGATATAGTTGAGTGGGTCATGGTGGTGACACGAGGGAATAAACTAGAAGCACAACGAAACATAAAAGAGAGAAGACAAAAGAGGAAGAAGAAGAAGAAAAGAGAGAAAAGAATCAAAAAGCCACTATTTAACCAACAGCCAACATCAATAATTAGTTTTATATAACATTATAACAATTTATATAACATTTTCCCCTGCATGCGCACGTATCAGACGTTTGAATTGAGTGAATGCCATGTCGATCTTCAGACAAGGAGGTAGACTGTTCCATATTAAGGGTCCTTGGTATTTGATAGAAAATTTGCGTGTGTTGGTTCTGGGATAAATGCTTATGTAGTCCCGTTTATTTCTGGTTGCAATGGAATGCTCTGTTTTTTTAAAGTAGGATATAAAACAGGGTGGGAGGAGTCCATTATGGAATTTATACATAAATTCGGATGTTTGGGTAAATTTGATTTGACTGATGCTAAGTAGGTTAAGTTCTAAAAATAGAGGTTTAGTGTGGGCATTAATAGGCGATCTGGTAATGAGTCTGATGGCTTTCTTTTGGAGTATTTTCAAGCTAGTCATATGGGACTCGTAGGTTGAGGTCCAGATGAAATTACAATAAGTAAAATAGGGGCAAATCAGAGTAAAGTACAGGTTTTTTAGTATATAGGGCGGGAGTTCCAGCAAACGAAATATTTCTAGTTGAAATTATTCTATTTCGTTTGCTATACGTTTAATTATTCCAATGCTTTTAGAGACTTTTTTGAGATTTCAGCTATGTGTATATTCCATTTCAGATGCTCGTCAACATGGACTCCAAAAAACTTTGAGGAGGAGACAGAAGGAATTGCCATGTCATCTATTACTAGTTTTCGGCTCGAGACGGGAATTAATTTCTTACTGGATCTAAATATAATGCAATTAGTTTTAGATATGTTGAGTGATAGCTTGTTGGATTTGAACCAGTCACTAGTTTTGATAAGCTCTTCATTTGCCATTATGTCGTTCGATTCGATGACCATTCGTTCCGAAGTAATCTTTCTATATATGCATTTGCTGATCGGTGTGCATCTTGACGAATTGCATGCGTGTGGTTTATTGTAATCCAAGTAGGTATATCGCAAAGTACGATCAATCCTCTCGCATTTCGCAATATTCAACGTTCGATGTCTCTTCTTTCAATATCCCGTTATATCTACTATCGTTTACTATCGTAACTACTGACACAGGCGCTACGATCCCTTGTGACAACGAAGTTTGTTCGCAAAAATCTGTAAAATCCCACACAACTTTACGATCAAGTTGCTACTGGTACACTCTCCAGACTTATCGATCAATCTGACGATTTGATCAGAATATCCCGTCGTTTTCTCGCCTCTAAATCCTCATGACAAGAGACTGCTTGCCACTTTCAAAAACTCATCCTCCTTCTTGCGCGTAACGTCCATCACTTCTCCATCTCATGAATTAACGACCACCGTTGCGTCATTGTCGTTATGGCGACGTTAAACTAAAATGACGTATTTTGGCCGATCCATTTGGATAATCATTATTTTTTTATATTAAAACACCGCTCGTAATAACTAAACACAGCTTTCGTTAAACTGGCTTATGCTACCTATTATTAATTAATATTGTAACATGTCATTTGATAAACTGTAGTTCGCTATAAAATAGTCACACAAGGCAATATCATGTCATATAAACTCCTGATTTTGCTTTGCAAGAGAGACAATCAGACTGTGAAGAATTGTTAGACAGGTGTTGGAAAAACACACTTTGCTGAATTAGAGAAATGAATGCTGCGATCCCAGAAGAGACTGAAATCAGTCGCAGAGATCCTCGGTGGTCAAGTGGGTTGGTAGCCCGCTCGCCGCGCCGGCGGCCCGGGTTCGATTCCCGGTCGGTCGGTTTATCAGAGATTAATTTCTCGGATCTTTACTGCGGGTGGCTCGGTCGCAATATAAACGTGGAGTAGCGGTGGTGAAGGATCTCACCCTCAGGGTCGAAGCCATAACACAGCCGCTATATAAATATGCGATTACATTTACATTTACATTTTAGCTTAATCGAGTAATGAAGACATACAACAGACCACTCTATCTGCCTTGTACCGATTTAATTATTATTATAATTTTCGTTTATTCAACAATCCGGTTGACAGACGCAACCGGTTACAGTGTACAATTATGCAGTTGAAATAGTTTACAGTCCTGAACTCAGATAACAGAATACATAAATCTTAACTATTAACAGAGAACAGACAGCCTGGAAAGCACACGATAAGTCGATTATTATTCTTTCTATTATTAATTTTTTAACTGGCTGCGGTATGTCAGCAAGAGCTCAATAAGAAATGAATATATAGAACATTTGAACCATTGTTTTGGTGATCAGTTTGTCATGAAATTGTCATCAAGTTAACCATGAGAAGAGGAAAACTTAGAACAGAATGAAATAAAGAAGAAGAGATTTACGACTCCAACAACAATGGATAACAACCTCAAGTCATAGACTCCTACAACTCTCATTATATCTCATACAAATCTTCATCCATCTCTTATCAACGATAGGCTAATTAAATGCTAGCTTCACAACAACGGCAGTAAAAGTAACGTAACGTAAGACCCACCAGCTCATCGATTTATAGCGAGTGGGGACCAATTGCAAATATGCAATATATAATCATTTCAACCTGTATTACGAATAAAACACACACTATATAAAATTTACATCTTCAATTGCAGTTTTGTTACTCATCTGATCATTAAAATGAAAGATTCTGATCGTTTAAAAAATTTAATCTACCATCTATCTGAGAAATACTAAGAAATTCTGAGAAATATGAATCTAAATGGAAGATCCTGCTAAAGATGCATCTGTTTGACTGTCATACAGCACCGCATAGGAACCCTTCAAAAGCAGTAAGGCGTAAATATTTTAAAGCAATGGACAAAGAAATTCCTTAATTTCCATTGAGACTGGTAACAGTGGAGTGGGGACTAAAGATGCCAACAGTCATTAAGAATTCTTTCATTCAAGAAGACAATCTGATCATCTGTTTCACTGTCTTCCTCTGCAAATACACTCAGTAGCTTTTACTTTTCAAATTATTGTAGTGTTACCTTAAAACTGTCATGTTTACTTTAACCCACCGAAGATCTCGCTAGATAATGCCAGGTAATGCTGGTAACAATAGGCAGCAGCAGCAGCAGCAGCAGCAGCAGCAGCAGCAGCTGACATTCTGCTTTACTGTCTTCTTACTCAACACACAAAATCCAAATCATGCTAATTAATTCGATATTTGTCAAACACTATAACTTAAGAAAACAGATCTGAGAATTTGATCTAACCAGCCGCATCCTTAGACATCGTGCGAAGAAGAAGTCGAGAGGCAATCCATATTCAGTGTTGAGTTGAAGAGGTCAAGTGAAATGTAGAGGAGGAGGATAATGAGTCAGACAGTCTTGCTGGTTAGTACAACTCTTTATAACGCGATGAAAGAACAACAGCAAAGTCTCCATCGTTGTTAAGAAAACGAAAAGAGAAACGAAGAAGAAGAAGAAGAAGAAGAAGAAGTTACCTCACGATCCATGATTCCTATTTGTCTCTGGATTCTTTTAAACTATTGGCAACAAGAAAATAACAATTGATGATTCATTTACTACATGATTGCGTTCATGATTGCGTTCATGATTGTATTCATGATTGCATTCATGATTGTATTCATGATTGTGTTCATGATTGCATTCTTGATTGCATTCATGATTGTATACATGATCGTATTCATGATCGCTATCTGAGCTGATCTTTTGAAATAGGTGACACATCATCCTCTTCAGCTACTAAACATAGCAAGCAACTAGAACACAGTGGCACATTGTGATTGATAAAATCATTGAAAATTAGAATTTCTTTAAAAATTATTTACATAAACAGCTAAGGATAGAATCCCAAGGCTGTGAGGTAAGAAACCACTCATGAACAAAACTTTCAATTCTATAGAAGAGAGAAATTGCAACACGTATCATGATCATAAGTCAGATCAATAACATGAAAAATGGGTAGCGCGTAGGACAAGAACCGTCAACTGTGTGCAGGACAAATGCATGCCAAAAAACCAATAGGGGGTCATTGCATAATTACGTAACACTCGAGGGTGGGTGGGTGGGGTCATTGAAAATGTTACGAAACGTTACGTGGGTGGGTGGGTGGAGGGAGCTGAACGTTATGTAACACCATGGAAAAAATTATTAATGAATATTAAATTACCATCGAAAGATTAGAATGACACTTCAGACATGATGTGATCGAAGTTTAAACTTCGTGACATTGATTTAAAACTTAAGTGAAATAGCCTAGGTCTATTTAGGCTATCGTAATAAGACCCGGTAGCAGACACCATGCAGTTACATGCCAGCCTTTTTGCCAGGTCAATTCTTTTCTCCCATTTATGCAAACCGGAAACCGCTGTTCGAATTGTTTGGATAGTTTTACCAACGGAACGACGGGGTAGGCCTAATTCCCAATGAATTTCTGACATCGAAGAACCACTTTGAAGCATGTTTTACTTAGTGGACACGATCTCAAACATTTAAAATTAATGCTCAACAAAACGTGGCAATAGTTCTAATAATTATTATAACTAATAATTATTGAAGTGCCCAGACTAAGCAAATAATTAGTTCATCTTAATTTCGATTAATTGTTTATGAGCAATTTTGTCCGTGAAACTTTTCAGCAGTGTAAAATTGTTTTCTTGCGGTAGGCCTATAATTTAAGAAAATTACAGTTCACGCATGACTGTCGTTTATATGAATTAAACATTGTGTATATTTTAAGCCTAGTCTTCTGTCAAATTAGCCTATAATTCACATACTAGCTATATTAAATTCACTATGAAAAGATGAATTATAATCATGCTCTCAAATAAGCCAATAATAGACTTAAGTCTCAACTGATTAACAATCGTTACGTAATGCTGGGGAGGGTGGGTGGGTCAAGGGCAACGTTACGAAGCGTTACAGGGTGGGTGGGTGGGTCGAAAACGGTCATTTTCGGCGTTACGTAATTATGCAATGACCCCTAGCACACGGTCACAGGTAATGGTAGGTTAGAATATAAGTTAGTGGAATCAAAGCATGCAGGCATCGACTAAGTCAGTAATAAGTCAGTATAATTAGCCAGTTCTAATTCTCGCTTAAACAGTAACTGTTGTTGTCTAAATGGAAGCTGGATTGATGAAAATGGCTGACTTTTGGCTGTTGCTTAAACAGAAGCTGGACTGATGAAAAAAAATACCGATTAAATACCTAATTAATTCCTGGATTGGTGAAAAATAATTCTTGCCAACACAGAATTTTGACTGATGAAAAGAAGTCAAAATTAAATGGCATCTGGATAGTTGAACATAATACTTAGTAAAAAATGGATTGATAAAAACAGCCATGCTTTAATAGAAGCGGGATTGATGAAAATAGTTGCTTAAATAGAATCTGGGATGATGAAAAGAATTCATGATTAAATATAAGGTGGATTGATGAAAATAATTCTTGCTAAAATAGAAGTCTGCTTGATGAAAAGAGGCCACGCTTAAAAATAACCCTGACTGATGAAAATAGTTATTGTTTAAATAGAATCTGGGTTAATGAAAATAATTGTTGCTTGATAGAAGTTGGATTGATGAAAATAATTCATGATTAAATGGAAGCTAGAGTGATGAAAATAATCCTTGGACAGCAGAAGCTATATTGATAAAAATAATTTTTGCTTTTTGGACAATGGTTTGAAGTCAGTCATTGTAGTCTACACTACGCGTTTTCATCGGCGCACATTTGTCGGGGAAATTTTGCTGTGTGCTTTTGTCGACGCACATATGTCGACACGTTTTTGTCCAGTGCACTAATGACGGGACACCATGAAAATGAGGTTAGTCTTAACTGAGTTGAATCAACAGCAAAAATTAACAAAATGGCCATGTAGAAGAAATGTATGAATTGTCAATTGTATTCCAGAGCATAATGTTCAACACTTGCATCAATTAATGCAGAAGAAATGTATGAATTGTCAATTGTATTCCAGAGCATAATGTTCAACACTTGCATCAATTAATGCAGAAGAGATGTATGAATTGTCAATTGTATTCCAGAGCATAATGTTCAACACTTGCATCAATTAATGCAGAAGAGATGTATGAATTGTCAATTGTATTCCAGAGCATCATGTTCAACACTTGCATCAATTAATGCAGTTTTAAAGACAGGAATTGTTAAAACCACTTCGATGTATGGAGTTACAAAACACACATATACGTCTACCGAAGCACAAGCTTCAGTACAAAACATTGCAAAGGACAGGTTTTCCCATTTCTTTCGTTTCAGTTGGCTTCTGCAAAATTATTTACACTGAAGCATCTCTTCCAGTAATCAATGTTGTCATTCCAAAGCAACAATTTTCATTCTTAAATTATCTTTTATTTCAATCAATCAATCAATCGATAGCATCGTGTAGGTGTCCGATGCCTTCTTCACAATATCTCTCTCCTGCTGGGCTCATCCAGAGCCAGATGGCTCAGTCTCTTCCACACCACTCTTCGACGTTGTCTCCATGTCATCTTCCTCTTCTGTCCATGTCCTCCATCATTCCAAACACCAGAGTTCTCATTTTCCTGTTCTTTCCCAGTCTGTAGATATGTCCTCCAATTTCTTCAATTCCTTTGCTCTCACATTCTTACTATGACCAGTTACTTCTTATGATGCTCTTGACTTATGTTTGGAATAATATATGGCTTCTAGAATACAAGCGTGAAACTTCCCCTCTCCAAAAATTCTAACTTACTTTATCTTTCTACTGGTAGACTTACTTCCTCCTTGTGCTCTTTGCCTTGTCCCCATTTAAATCTTAGGACAATCTGTGTTGTTTCTAGATTCCAACATCAAACCTCCAATGAATCCCAGTTCCCTTCTGAGATGTCCAATCTAAAAGGAAGGTCCTGCCATGGATTTGACTGCACCAGTGAGTGGGTGAAACAAACCTGGGTTCAAGGTCAACTGACATCTCAAAGCCCACATCCAATGTTGATATATATTCTGCCAGGCATCACCCCAATCTCTGCAATGGCAGACAGACCATTGCAGTTCACTATGCAGTACTTATCAGTTGCTCTGTTCTCAAGGGACTGGCGGCTCCACCATTGGCATTAATGCAATCAACAGATAATTCATCTTAAACTTCTACTGAAATTCACTTATTTCACAAAATAAAAATCGGCAAGCCAACAGAATTAGGAGAAACTGAAACTGAAACAAAAAACGAATCGATAAAAAGAAGAAGTTAGTGAAGTTGAGAACTGAACGATGTCTGCTTTAGAATTGAATCGTCGTCATCGTACCTCAACCTCAGCACAACAACCAGGACCATTGACAGAGTCTAGCTTTGTCTGGCAGACAATGACATTCAAAAAACAAATTAAAAGACAATGATAAATTACAACCAAAAGTTAAAAAAAGAAGTAGAAATTAAAAGTGAATCTGAGAAGGACTGAAGCTGTGGCTGTGGATGAAATGTGAGTCCAGCAAGGAAATTCATGAGAGTCAACGTAGACAGATGATCGCAAGGTTGGCTAATGTTGCCCACACAATTAGCCAAGTGTTCAAAATTATTCACTTTATCTGTCCATATTTCAGAGTTTACTAATATCTTTGGCCTTGCAAGGTATGTATGCCAAAAGTCAGCTTTTGAAATGGCAGAAAGAAGTGAATGGCTTAGTTGAGATGGTTGGAGAGGAGGACATCAGCCAAACAAATCAGGACAAATATGAGGTTGTGTTGATTCATTCAGACAGAGCTAAATACAGTCGGTTAACACTCTGACTGTATGAGACAGAATGTAGTCCAACACAAAACCTAACACACACGATGAACAGCAGCTGTATTGTATATCACAAATGACTTGTATGTAATGCGTATGACCATTTCTAAAGCACTTCCCTCATCAAAAGCTTTTCAGAAGTGCTCCCAGTGTAATCAACCCCGAGAGAAAAGACAGTTGATGTGAGGTGAGAGAATGTTGAGGAGACTACCAGAGAGAAAGGCAGAGTGATGAGAGATGGTGAAAAAGCATTTGAGAAAAAAAAATGCACAAACTGTAGAGGAAACAGACAAAGCTGAGGAAGGCCAACGAGGTACAAGTCTATCATTGTCTATCTATGATGTGGTACATCATGCAAAAAAATGAACAGACTTTATTTATTTTATTTATTTATTTATTTCTCCATTTCTATAGCGCCCATTCAAGCTCTCTCCTCAGAGGCGCTCCCGACTACAACGCGAACACTGCATCGGAGTTTCACGCCGAAGCGCCCAAGCAATTGCGAGTGAAGGACTTGCCCAAGGTCCCTACATGGCGGCTTGAGGTGGATTCGAACCTAGAACATTCCGGTTTCAAGGCAACGACACCAACACTGCACCACCGCGCCCCACAAGACTTGGTAGAGTATTGCAGCAGGCTAAGACAGTTGGTGCTGAAGTGACTCGAGATTATAAGAAGAGATTGATGAAAGGTGAAGATAAGAAGCAAGACACAACTGAGAGTGGGACCAGAAAGACTTGAGTGAGTGTTTGAGAAAGTGACGGAGTTTATTATATACGAGCCAGTGTTTAGTAGCATTGAGACAACCAGGAAAACAAGAACTGTTACTCTATACTTCTCTGCAAACTCAACAATTCCTTACATCACTTTGGCCAGTAATTTGCCCACGCAGCCGCATATAACACGACTTTCTACATGTATAAATTGTATATTGTAGACCATTAACGACTGAATGGCCGGTCTCCTTCAATGATCAAATTCAGAGGAACTGTCATCAGATATTCATTTCACTCACCCAGATGGAAGCAGCCTGAATCCGGTCAGCTGCATATAGAGTCTTCTGGAATTCGAGGAAGTCATAAGGATCCAGGCCTAGGTCCTAACAAAGTTCATTCGCTTACAGAAAAACCAAGTCCAATACTCTTTCACTAACTGGATTGATAATGTCAACTGATTGCTATCAATTCTCTGTTAACTGCTAATGTCAACTGATTGCTATCAATTCACTGATAACTGCTAATGTCAACTGATTGCTATCAATTCTCTGTTAACTGCTAATGTCAACGGATTGCTATCAATTCTATGTTAACTGCTAATGTTTACTGATTGCTAGTGATTCACTGATAACTGCTAAGGTCAACTGATTGCTATCAATTCTCTGTTAACTGCTAATGTTTACTGATTGCTAGCGATTCGCCGATAACTGCTAATGTCAACTATCAATTCTCTGTTAACTGCTAATGTTTAATGATTGCTAGCGATTCGCTGATAACTGCCAATGTTAACCTACTGTTATTGATTCACTGGTAACAGCTAATGTCAACTATTGCCTAAAACAGGGGTGCGCAACCTTTTCGTCAGTGTCGACCGCATCAAAGGCTTACATTCTTACGACGGCCGCCAGTGTTTGATCTAGTCTCCACTCCTCTGGGGGGGAGGGGAATCAAGGTGTCTGGGGCAGACAAAGGAGCGTCCGGCGGCAATCGCCGAGGCGCATAACGTCGAGGGGGAATTTTTGAATTTCCACATTGCAATGATAGAATTTTAAGCTGCCATCTAAACAAAATGGCTGTACTTTTCAGTGCTGATAAGAGTGGTTTAAGACTTCAATAAATATACTTAGGCCTACAATAATAACTTTTAGCTGCCACATTGTAATGGTATCATTTTAAGATGTCACTTTGAGGACGTTGTACAATGTCACCTGAGAGAGGAATTGCTGCACATTTATCAGTATCTCTTTTTCCAGGATGAATGCACTTAACTGCATCCAAGATGCAGGCTTTCACGAGTTCACCATCTGAATAGGGCTTTCCAGCACTGCCATGACAATATGACACTTCGCTACGCATAGGCCTACTCATAGTTTTCGCAAAGGTGGCCATGAAAGATGTCGACAGTTTCTCTTCAAGTTCTCCACACAAACCTTCCTCGAGTCGCCTTTTAATATTATTTGGAATGGGGAATGAGATTCATGACGGCGAAAATGCTGTTTTGCGTTGTCCCCTTTTAATGTTTTCATGACTTCACTGCAGATGAGGCATTTCATTGATCGCTTATTATTAGCTGTCTCCACTGAAGAAATCAGTTTCTCATTTCTCACTGAAGACTTTTTTCTCCTCTTCCAGTGTTCGCCTTCTCTTCAGAGACATCACAATCAACAGCCGACAATTTTTTGTGATTTCCACTAAGTTTAGGTCTACACTTAATTAACTTAACAGATAGAATGCATATCCAGCATTGCTTCTCTTCTAATCACAGTGAGCGTGCGACCTATTCGTGAAGTCAGATAAATGCATGATCAAGTTCTGAGCCTTATGCAGCTTTCTACGCCTCTGTTTTGCATTCTGCCCTACACAGATACACTTGTACATTGTAACCGAATAATTATATGCTACTTAAAAATGATCTGTGGTGTAAGTTTCATTGATCATTCTCTCCCGCCAGCAGCGGCCCGCTGACGGGGTCAGCCCTGCTCGCACAATACCAATTAAGACCTTTCCACTCCATGCATATAGTAATCTTGGTCCATATTGTATGCAATGATTGACTGTCAGGGGCTGGGTATGGAATATTAGTACTCTGACAGGTTCTTTCAGCAGCTACATCTGGAGGATACATACGCAGCTGATACCTCTAAGATGCATGCATATGCGACGAGCGTGCGTGCACGACTGTACGTGCGTGCTTCAAGTGAGAGTATATATAGGCTAATTATATACATACACTAAAAATGCAACTAACTGTTTTACATAATCTTAGTTTTCAAAACAATGGAATAAAAATATTTTTTATTTTATCCACAAACGGCCGCCAGTATGTTATAGTTAGATTTGCGTCCACGGCCGCCAATAATTCCTCTCACGGCCGCATGCAGTCGTATGGCCGCAGGCTGCGCACCGCTGGCCTAAAAGCAATTTCAATTGCTTCAACTTGATGAGCCTGAATGAGTGAAGAGAGCAGAAGGATCAATTACGCATTTCCTGCACTGGATGAATAATGCTGTTGAATTGATGACAATAATGAACTCGCCTACAGAATAATTATGAATATGACTATCAGCAACAAATACAACTCAGCATAGCTGCTTAAATTTTGGCAAATTCAAACACAGTTTAAAACCATCTTGGTAATTATAATCTTCAACTTATGGCAATGATAAAAATCAACACGCTTAACAATTATTAAGTAGAATAATCACAAACTGAACAGAAAGAACAACCTATTCCTGGGTAGTTATCTAAGGAAAAAATAGAGTCAGCAAATGCAGGAAGGAAGTAAAGTCATTGTACATGACTTCACCTGCAAACCGTAATCTAATCTGTAATCCATGCCCTAAGTTTCTATTTATTTACTTATTTCATTTACAGGGTGGGTAAAAAACGGTTTTTGCCAATATCTTGGCCATGGTTTTTGCCAATATCTTGGCCAGAAGTATGAATTTCGAAATGAAATTTTACACTTACAGTCTTAAAGACAATTTCCCATATCAACTCTAATGCCCATCAATACTCTTACCGCACTTGGTTTTGGTTGCAGATTGTGATATTTCCCCAGCATAGCTCTCCGCAATTGATTATCAATCCATCCGGTTCAACTCCGAAGACTTGGGGCCATTGGCTTTCTCAATGAAACCAGAACAATCAACATTGAGCTGATCTCATTTCATTCACGGCAAATCTCTTAACTCTCAGCTCAACTCTCAATTTTTATGCTCTCATTGTTTATCAGAGTAAACGTTGGCATAGCCTTATATCTCCAGGATCTTGCTCGAGAGTTGTCCGAATATACATTTTGTCTGTCATCGACACCTTGGCCATTTTCACTTTTTTCAGAAATTTGAATTTCATTGCCTTAATAGCAAAATTATAAATCTGACAGATTCTCTATTTACCAACTTGATTGTCATCTTGCTAAGTGAGTTCACAGTGACTTGACGCTACACTGTTTCTGTTTAAAATAGTAATAATAATGATCATCTGGCAATATGAAGGCTATTTGATAACAATAATTTGAGATGAGACTTAATAAAAATCGTGTTTTTGCTACTTTTTGTTGTGTTACGTTTTTGAATCGTCCAAAAAAGGTGGGTGGCTTCACTAAAGTGGTATAACTTTTGTTTCATTTCGAAATTCTTACTTCTGGCCAAGATATTGGCAAAAATCCTTAGGAGGTATTTTTTTGGCCCACCCTGTATATGTTGAAGGCACTTACTCTGCGTAGACAATGTAATGCGAATGCCACAGCAATGGTTTAAGAAGCATCGATTGGGACCAGAGATGGATTCAAACAAAGGTCAGATGATGAGATAGCGAAGAAGAGAGTCTTCACTTTATTGCAATGTTCATCAGAACGAAATGCGAAGAAAGACTGAAAAATTATGAGTCTTCTATATGTAGTTCATCCAGTTTTAAAACTAATTAGCTGTTCTATCTATGGTCAATGTCAATGTAATGATCTAAGAAATCTATCTATCACTGATACATGCTCATATTTCTGTGTGTGAGTGATCGCTCCAGACATTTAGTCTTTGAAGCCACATTCAGATTCTCTTAGTACTATCAGAATTTGAACTCAATGTGAATTCTGGATAAAATAAATGTCCAAACATCTATCTGCCTATTCTAGGAAGCAAAACTTTTAATCTGACTGACTTATTAACATTATCACATCAACAGACAGACAGACAGACAGACAGACTGACAGACAAACAGACATACAGACAGACAGACAAACAATACAGACAGACAGACAGACAGACATCTGGCTGGTTAACTGGCTACTGAAGAAATCCATTATCACATCCTACAAACACAAAGATAGCCATAGCAAATTCACAAAAACAACTGACTTCCTCAAGCTCATAATTATCGAATGCACCTTCAATGTCCTTCATGAATGGATGCCTTACTATATTATGGTGACTGTCCTTTCCAACCAACCATTTATACAGATCTGCTATTTATATCTGATCGCTCTGAACAAACGCTAGCTGCATTGAAATTCATAACAGAAAACCACCAGTTATCAGAAATAAACAATCTGAAAGTCAGAAAACTGTCTTAGCTATGAAACAGAAAACAAGAACTACTTGAATAACTGAACTATGAACACAAACCAAAATACTTTAACGTTAAAGTCTATTCAACTCAACTCTACCCCAAGTTTTTTAGTCTGCGCGTCTTCTGCGAACTGGTCGATGAGGCCATGACAAATGCGATTTCTCAGATGATAACTGATGAGAATGAACTGAGCATCACTCTACATCACCATCCATCAGATGACAAACCATTCACAGACATATCTCACGTCATCATATGTACCGTACATCATAACAGACATCATATGTACCGTACATCGTAACACACATCCCACCCTCATTAGGGTGCATCACAAATGCATTGCAAAATTTTGAAGTATATAAAATGAGCTGTCTGGGTTTGGATTTTGTTCCACTGTGATAAAGATTAAATTGGGTAAAAAGATTTTTGAAATCTGCTTATATTTAGAGGTCCCCCCACCCATGTTTTCAAACATTGCTTTTACCAACCTCGAACATGCAAATTTTAGCAAATCCTTTTTGTGATATTAAAATAATGCTTCGTTCCAATGATTCTATGACTAGAACCAGCGGCGGCGCTAGGGGCTCGGGGGGCTTAGCCCCCTATAAAAGGCTATCCCCCCCAAAAGGCCACCCGAGTTGTTTTACATGAAAAACTGAAATATTTCCACGATTTTCGACCGGATGACTAAAAAAAGGTCATCAGAAATTTTGGCGGATGAAAATGGAAAATTTGCTTCAGCCCCCCCCAAAAAAACTGAAACCCTGGCGCCGCCACTGACTAGAACAATGCTAAACATCAAATTCAATGTTGTTACAATGTTTTAAATTAATATTTAGAAATAACATTGCAAACATCCTAATATATTCAAACCACTGGAATTTAGAATTGCCTCATATTAGATTTGTATGTCAAATATACGAAAAGCAAACTATTAAAATTAAAATATTTATATAATATGTAGCCATTAGCCAGTGTTTGTTGATGAATAGTTTGCTCTTATAAGTGGTTAACTGTTGAAGAAATACAATAGTTTCTTCATGTTTTGCAATTTAGTTTTTTAGATCACCGATTTTTATAATTTGTATTGAAGTGTTCTTCTAATTGAGTGTCTTCGACAAAGTCCTACGTTATGTTTTACGCCTCGTTCCGCCCCATCATTCGCAACATTCACTACCTCAACATTTTAGCATGTGAAACGTAAGCAACTGACGTGCAACACTCATTGACAGAAAGGTTAAGAAGCTGGTATCAAACTCAAAATGGTACATTGCGAACCACGAATTCACTTTAACAAGGTTGCATGCAAGTTGTATTGAAAAATTAATAGATGATGGGAATCGTGGGTTGTGCCCCAACCATTGCCAAATTGATTGAGTTGGACTTGCAGATAAGAAATTGGTTTGAGCTTTATTAAGGCATCTGTTAGAGTGTCTCGTTCCAAAAGGTACAGACTCGCTGAATATGGCAGAGGAACTATTTCAACATTTCAGAACCAATTTCTCACACGTGTGTAAGTGAGATGCCAAAGATGTTGATTTACATGTGATGCTCGAGTTGCAAATTGAGATATAACCTTGTCAACAGCCTGATACTCCGGTAAAAGCTTGTACAGGTGCAGATCATTCCAAGGTGCACAGAGGGTTTCTTACATATAAGACACCATGTGGCATACACAGGAGTCATGAAGGTTGCAAATGTATGTATTCTGGGTCTTTTAGAGTTATTGGTTAGCCTATAGTGCATCGCAGCAGCTTTGCGACATGCGACTCACAAAGACTAATGCTAAGGCTATAGGCCAAAACAGCCATGTACTATGCCTTGAGTAGAGCACCAGATCTTCTAAGGGTCATTTCACTTTTCAAAGCAGACAAAATAAACAAGTGATAGCTAAAGCAAACTCATAATAATCGTCAGATAGAAATTCAATTTGTTTACTGGCTAAGGTGATCACTTGCTTAGGTAGACCTACTTACTTGGCTGTTGAAAATCTTGGTGTTGGCACAATAGATCATGGGCTCTCACTTTGTGCTGCTAGATTGCAATGCATTTTAAAACCTGCTTGCAGGTGAGCAACTCAGTACCTCTGATTGTTGCATCATAAACCCAGATTGCATCCTGTCAGGCAATGCATGTAGTATAAGCTTAACGACCCAAATGAGACAAAATAGCAACTTAATTACTTTAGCCAGTGATGTTATACTCTGATAAATTATCTTGTAAAATGTAAGTCAATGAAAAGTCCTTTTCTTCTCATAAAAATATTATTTGCAATGCATGAAAATATATAAATTGCGCAACAATCACAGCAGCATAGATGATTTGACACTGCTGTCATCAGTCTCTCAGCTCCCGCTACCTTGCCGTAAAAAACCTCGGACTCTGCATCGGGGCCCGGTCCAAAAAGAAACCACAGACTCGTCTGAGTATGGAGTTATTCGAATTGAGTCCTAATGGCAGGCAATTTAATGCATGTGAAATGGCTTTGATAATAATTAAGTACAAGTAATAAACCGAATCTATAATAAAGCAATAGATTCCATTGATTTCTAACCCTAAATCAAATTTTCGAATTGATTAATTAAATCTTAAATATTTAACAGTCTCACCTTTCAGATAGTATTGTTTTAAGTGAAATAAAATGAACTCCATTTCAGTTTAAAAGTATTTGATATGTTTATTTTACTAATGCAAATTAGAAATGACTACTGACTGGGAAAAATTGTCATGTTTTCCACGATACAAGCAATGGAAACCAAACAAAACTTCAAGGGGCCGGGGGACCTCTAACTATTTTTGAATAAAATTTTCTTTCTCACCACAATGTTTCTCTAAGGTAATGTAACATAGTTAAATGCCAGACAAATGAAATTTAAAAGAAAAATTTTTTGATGCACCCTAACCCTCATCTGCCTTTGCTTTTCATCAGACAGGTCACCTAAATTCTTCCATAGAAGCCTTTTATGCAAACGAAAAGACAAGTCACATAATAGCTGAACTAATTCAAGTTGGCTTTTGTGGAAATGGACACACATCAAATTCATCCCAGTCTGGCCAATAAATATGCAGTAAAGAAATGCAACAGTGATGCACGGATCATTCATCATTCATCCGTATTAGTCTCATTCTTGCAATCACAGTCTACCCAGAAGTCCAACTGTTGCAAGACAAATCAAAGACCAAGAACACATAAAAAAAGCAAAGTCTGGCATTCTCCTCAACTGCACACCCACCCATGCACATAAGTGAAGTTTTATCCAAAATTTGACACAAAACTGAATACATGCCACTGCTCTATATACTGGCATCTTATTCCAAGTGGCTTGCTCTAGCTGCAAATAGTCATGACTTGTTAATTCAATTGTTCATTCTTACTCCTACTCAGAGGCACTCCCAGCCAAACTCTGGTGATAAGGAACAATTTCCAGATGCTTGTAAAAGATGCATGCAGACCCTGAAGGAGGGTTTTACAATTTACATGTGCTCAACCATCCACTGAACACAGTGAACAGGCATTATATATATGTGTGTGTGTGTGTGTGCGTGCGTGTGTGTGTGTGTGTGTGTGTGTGTGTGTGTGCTGTTGAAGTGTGAGTCAGGCATGATGATGATATTCTGTCTTTAAGCAAATGGAGTAATTCGTTCGTTCGTTCGTTCATTTATTCACCTTGAGAGGCAGAACACAGATTTCCATACCCAGCAAAACCTGAGTTAGGACAACAAGACTCCTAAGCAAGACAGAAATCCTAAATTCAATGTATGAGAAACAGGCAGCCAATGGAGTAGGTCATTAACAATAAGCAAGTTGTGATCCTGAATAGTTTCCTGTTGAATATTATAATAGAAATTCTGTGATTATAACCGAATAAATCATGGAAATACCTGAAGGTCTGGTTTCTTTTTGGCAGTTGTTGTTGTTTCATCTGCTGCTAGCGATGTCGGTTGGTAACGAGATGTGAGCGGAGGCTTATTGCTGCTGTCATTGCAAAATAAATTGCAACATATCAAATAATTTAACTGCATAAAAATTTAAAACTAGGAACTGGTGATTGAAAAAAGGCAATTTGAATATCACAGAAAGTAGCAGAATTATCCTGTAGGACTTGCTTAGAAACATGTCATGACTAATGACATACCCCTTGTGGACAAACATACTTAGTACTTATTCCATCCCGTGCAGATCTGCACATCAGTCTCCATTCCTCTCTGTCCGCCGCCAGCTCTCTGGCCTCGTCCCACGACATCTCCAGGCATCTCAAGTCCTCCTTGATGGTCTCCGGTCAGTTCTTTCTCAGCCTTTCTCTCCTCCTTTTCCCTCCAGGATTCCACGACATCACTTGATTGGCTCTTCTCTCATCCTCCATGCCGAACACGTGTCCCGCCCACCTCAGTCGCCTTCTTCTGATGATGTGTTCCATTTCTTCCTGCCCCATCCTCTCTCTTATAGTCTTGTTCGGTATCTTGTTCCGCCATGATACATGCAGAATTCTTCTTAGCCATTTGTGAAATACACAATATTAAATACACTGGGCCAGGTGTATGGAACTCAATTCCTAATCATATTCAGCAAGCATCCAGTTTACATATGGCTAAAACACTGCTTCGCAACTACTTGATTAATGACTGCGAAGATATTTAACCTTGTAGGCGCTGATTTTTTTGTTTTGTTTTTGTTTCGTTTTGTGTTTTTTAGCCAAGTTTACTACATTAATTGTCATCTCATGCTGTTTTCTTTAGCCTACTGTTCAATTCATGTCAACCGTCTAGCCACCAGTTAAAATTGCACATGTAAATGTAACATGTAACATGTTAGGGGTCATTGCATAATTACGTAACGCTCGAGGGTGGGTGGGTGGGTGGGGTTATTGAAAACGTTATGGAACGTTACGTGGGTGGGTGGGGCAGCTGAACGTTACGTAACGCCTTGAAAAAAATTAATGAATATTAAATTAACGTCGAATGATCGTTCAGACATGATGTGATCGAAGTTTAAACTTCGTGACATTGATTTAAAACATAACCCAGGTAGGTCTACATATCGGAAAAAGATACGGCAACAGACACCACTCACACCAGTTACAAGCCAGGTTATCTAGGCTAGTCTCCCGTTTGTGCAAACCGGAAACCACTGTTCGAATTGTTTGGATCCGTGATAATTTTGCCAACGAAACAATTAACGCACGTGGTGGGGCTTAATTCCCCTTGGATTCCAGACATCGAAGAACCACTTCGAAGCATGATCTATTTAACTTAGTGGACACAAATCTCAAACATTTAAAATTTATGCTCAACAGAACTCCGCAGTAGGCCTATTTCTATTAATAATTATCGAATTGCCAAGACGAAGCAAATAATTAGTTCACCTTAATTTTGATTAATTGTTAATGAGCAATTTAGTCGGTGAAACTTTTCAGCAGTGTGTAAAATTTTACTCTTGATGCATTTAAAACATGACTTTCACTTATATGAATAAAACATTCTGTATATTGTAGGCCTAGCATACTGTCAAATTAACCTATACGCTTAATTCACATAGGCGTACTAGGCTATATTAAATTCACTATGAAAATATGAATTAAACCCTGAACCTCGACTGATTTTTTGTAACAATCGTTACGTAACGCTGGGGAGGGTGGGTGGGTCAGAGGAAACATTACGAAGCGTTACAGGGTGGGTGGGTGGGTCGAAAACTGTCATTTTCAGCGTTACGTAATTATGCAATGACCCCTTAGCGGGATATTCATCCCTTAGGGCCTTCCTTGTTGCCATCCGATTACCCTTTGGCCTAGCTGGTGCTCCCTTAGAATGGCTTTGCCCTTTTCTATCTGGGTGCACTAACTGTGTGGTTTTGGGAGCCTCTAGGTCATGTTGGGTCTCAGCCCCTTTTGGTGTACCACAGGGTTCAGTGTTGGGCCCTTTACTGTACATCCCCTATACAGCTGGTATTAGTTCCTTGTTGTCAACATGTGGTCTCCTGCACCAACTCTATGCTGATGACGTGCAGGCCTATGCTCACTGCTTTGCCGCTGATGCATTGTCCAATGTGTCTTTAATGTTCAATGCCATTGATACTCTCTCATCTAATCGTTTGCTACTAAATCCCTCTAAAACTCAGTTCATCTGGTTTGGTACTCGCAGGCAATTGGCATCCATTGACCTGCACTTATTAACAGCAACTTTCCCTGATATCTAGTTCTCTCTCACAGTGCGAGACCTTGGAATTACTTTGGATCAAGAGCTCACTTTCTCAAAGCATATCAATTTGGTCACTCGTAGTTGCTACAACCAGCTTCGTCAACTCCGAGTTGTCTCCAGGTCCCTTCTCTCATAGTGCTACTGTGACTCTTGTGCATGCCTTTGTCGCTAGTAGAATTGATTACTGCAGTTCGGTACTTGTGGGTCTGCCACTTGGACTAATTGGTCGCCTTGAACGAGTTCTTCGTTCGGCTGCTCACCTCATTGACCGCATTCCTAAATATGCCCCCGTCTATGTGTGACGTTCTTCACTGGCTCCCTGTTTCACAGCGCATCTCCTACCAGGTTGCTGCACTAGTTTGGCGATGCCTTCTTGATTGTGCTCCATCATACCTGTCTGGACTTGTACTTTTCCTTTAGAACACCATCTGAATTCAGCGCTTTTTGATTGCCATCATAATCTCAAGCACAAAGTTGTTAAAATGAGCAAAGCAACAAAAACTCATTTGAAACACAGAAAATAATTCCAAGTGCAGATTCAGCAACAGCAAATATAATATGACTGAAACAAAAAATAAATAAAATTAGAAAAATGCAGAACTTAATTTAGTAAGGAAACAAGTAAAGAACATCATCGTCATCACTCATCATCGATCGTCATTATTCATCAGACAATTAATTAAATTCAACTTACAGTTCTGATCGCACCGGAATTCCCACAGCACGAACAATGTTAACAAGAATCTTGACTTCTGTTGCCTGTAGGTTCTGGGCTGTCACCGTCTTACGAGGCTTCCGTGGGGGCTTCAGAGGTCTCCGTGGCTCCGTCAGCTTCAATAAACTCGGCAAAATAATCCTAAGGAACAGAAAATCACATAATTCAGTAACAATTATTCCTTTTTTTATGTAGCACCAGAATGCAATGACCAGCAATGGTTGGAGGACGAATGGTGTCTGAATGACTTGCAGAACGACGTCCATTTCGACCCAACCATTTCAAACGATTTCAAACGATTTCAAACGATCTCAAACGATTTCAAACGATTTCAAACGATTTCAAACGATTTCCAAACGATTTCAAACGATTTCAAACGATTTCCAATTCACAACCAGCCAACCAACAACCATCATCACGAGGCAGACGAACACTTAAAAACAGTGATTCCCAACCTGTGTGCCCCGGCACACTAGCCGTGGGAAAAATTCTAATATGTTAATTAGCGTAATAATGATTCCAAACAAAATATTCGAAAACATCATCACTGCAACATCAAACCTTAAGTCAGTTGGTCTTAATCTCTCACACTGTAGCCTAGCAGGTTAAGATCTCCAAAGGGAAATCTTGATTGTTTTCCTACGATCAATGAATCTCCGTTTTTTTTTAAATTGCACTTGAAATAGGCCTACTAAACACATTGATAGGCCTACAACCAGCAGTACAATACTACTTCCCTTCCCTTACAATCAACAATTTTGACTGGGTAATCAGTCCATTCGTAATCGGCGAAACAACAAATCTTACAACTTACAACCAAGGATGAAGAACAGCTCATTGATTTACGAAATGTAGAATTTTATCATTCAACATTTTCTGAGTTTGGATGAGTTTTGCATTCCATTCAGAAATCATATCCTTCGATCAGTTCAAGAGCAGTCAAATTCTTTTGTTATTTGCATCTTCATGGTTTTGTGAATTTAGATTTTCAGCCTGAACTGAAATCAACTTAATCAAGTGTAAAAAGATGGAGAGACATCTTAGAATCGATGATGAAATGCGAGTATGCTTGTTGTCTCTGGAGCTTCGTTTCCATTTGATCTGCTCACTGATTAGACTCCCTATAGAGTACGGTACTATTATTATACAATAAGTAAGGGCGGATACAGAAAACTTCAAATGGGCCAAAATGTCTAATTTTGGGTCTTGGGGCAGGGAAAAAATTTCAATTTCATTGTCTTGGCCACTGAAAAATCTGATTTGCCAAATTCCCCCCCCCCCCAAAAAAAATATACCGTATCCGCAAAAACAGTTTATGACCTTTTTTAGTCATTTGCCAAATTCCCAACAAAAAATACCATTTTATCTGCCAAAAAGTTGATGACCTTTTCTTAGTCGTACAGTGTTTGTTTAGTCGTGGGCGTGGGGAGGCCTACGAAAGTGCTCACGTGGGTGGCTACATCAACTTTCCGAGTCAGAATAGCTGGTAAAAAATTAAGAGATTTCTAAATGGTCCATGGTCGGATTGGTCCCCTGGATCCGCCCCTGCAATAAGAACATTAAAATTAGAATATTATTAAATAGGCCTAATAGCAACAAATAGATGATGATGATGATGGTTCTCTGCCCAAAGGCAGATTCATTGGCTTTACGCCCCTGGGGATGAGATGAGTGAGGTGGTTTCCCGTTGCCTTCCCCACAGACAATGATAGGCAAGCAACTTGCCCAAGGTCGCTCCGCAGGACCTTGCGCCCCTGCGTCCCACACGTGCTAGCCCAAGATATCTAAATCTCTGAATGTCAACTCCCAGCCCGGGGCTTGAACCGCAGTCCGTTGCAACCAACAGACGTATGCCGCTCTCGCTTACCGGTGTAGCTAACTAGGCCAGTTAGATACAGATAGATAAAAAAAGGTAATTATTATGAAGTGTGCCACGAAATCTTTTACTCTTTCTTAATGTGCCGCTAGCCAAAAAGGTTGGGAATCTCTGCTTAAAAAACACTCAACACAAAACACTTTGTTGTAAAGTACAGTAAGTTTCTTGTTGAATGCACAGGAGAAGATAAGAACAAAGCAAACATTTTCCATCCGCCAAACCTTTTTTTACCACAGAAATGGTGAAGTAATGACGATGAAAATTAGCATTCACTTTGACGTGCTTTAACTACTTGTAAAACAGACTACAGTTAGAACCAAATCAAAGTGAAACTAATTAAAACTGAGTGCAAACTGTAAATGTGTTATGTAAATGCAATAGAACCATTTATGAGAACAGAATTTCCAACTTATATTTCTTGATGCTATAGGCCTAAAGCTGTTTCGTTATTTGAATAAACCTTACAGATATAGTACAATAAGTACATGCAGTGTTTTAAAACTTTTAATCTAACACAATGAATGAGCAGAGTTCAGTCTGGAAAAATAAAACATCCTGGACATTCCATTCGGTTTGTACAGGGCTGCTGCTGCTGCTCTCATGTGGAATTGGTCATTCTAACAATTTCATTGCAGTGGCTTACTGCTGCAAAGGGTCAAATTCAAAATCAAAATCTATTTTATTCTAATAACATCATTCATTATCTGAACATGCAAAAACGCGCTTCATGCTAAATTCCGTCAGTTTTCAATCAACTGTACATTCGAGCATCCATGTCAATCCTTCCATTAAACCCAAGTTAAAGCGTCAATGAAGAAGTTGTTCGAGAAAAATGACTCATTGCCATTCAAGGTAACCAAGTATTTTGGTGTATTGCATTGTAGCACATCTTTGGCGTATTGCATTGTATATGGATACTTCTATAGCACATCTTTGGCGTATTGCATTGTATATGGATACTTCTATAGCACATCTAGCAGTAGAAACTGTTCAAAGGCACTCCTAGCACTAGTGTCCCGAGGAAACAAAGGTCTTCAAGCAGCAGATAGAAGAGAAGGGGAGGGAGGAAGGGAGCCAGAATGAATCAAACAAAAGAAAGACATTGGACTTCCATCAGTCAAGTGATGACAGGTGGAAAGAAGAGGTGGACATAAGAGAAGTGATATCTGTCGTGTACACACTGAATAGAAGGGATCCAAAGACACGGTCCTTTGGCATATCTAGAAGGACAGGAACCCAGACAGACCTCAAGTTTCCAGATATGACCAAACAGAAATCACTTTACAGAACTAAAATTAACAAATAATCTCATTCAAAAGAACAAAACCAAATAACTTACTTCTAATGTTAGTCAAATTTAATCCTAATAAAAGAATCAATCAACAAGTCATGGTTTTCAGTAAAACCTTTAACTTAATTTCTAAACCCAATTCCTACCTGTCTCCAACATTTGATTTCTTAACAAATTCACTTAAACATGAAAAAGAAGTTGACATCAATTCCATAAATGACGACAGAATATTGAAGATAACAATTGCTCATCAATGACGTTTACTTCAATTAGCGCACAGCATTAACTTACAGCTTACACAGCATTGCATTAACATAACTAGCGACTCTGAGTAGTTTCCTTGAAGAGGCGCTATATAAATACTCGAATGAATGAATGAAACTAATAAATCTTTCTGAAAATAAAAAATACGCTTGATTACTGTACAGAAGAGACAGTCAGCAGTAACAGTTGAATAGGAAAAGTGAATCTGGGTTGGCTTGTCAGACGGAAACAGTGTCAATCCAGATCAGTTCATCCTGTCAGTTGTCAGACATGGTTCATCTATTTCCGTTTCCCTCTCGCTTCTTCCATTAGATTTGACGGCCTGCATTCTTCTCCAATGCCAATTATATCAATGATATCAATGATATAAAATGACTGCAATGATATCTTTGCATCGTGATATCACATTGCTACAGAAATCATTAGATTACATTTGATCAGCGGTTGTCCTATAACCGGTTGTAACCGGTTGCGGTCTGTCAACTGGATTGTTCATTAAATGAAAATTATTATTATTATTATTATTATTACTACTATTATTATTTTTATTATTATTATTGTTATTATTATTATTATTATTATTGTTATTATTATTATTGTTATTATTATTATATCAGTGGAGACATATCGCTCTCTATTGACACTCCTGGGAACCTCGTCAACAGCATAACGGTTGCCAGGAATGCAGTTGGCATTGATCTGTTTGATGTTGCCTGTCCTCCGTCGACATGTGTCAGTTGATTGGCACGTGTCTATTAATGCCTTCTGCTGATCCGCATGCGTGACATCATCATCGTCATCATCATCGTCATCATCATCGTCATCATCATCGTCATCATCATCGTCATCATCATCATCGTCATCATCATCGTCATCATCATCGTCATCATCATCAATGTGTGTGTGTGTGTGTGTGTGTGCGTGTGTGTGTAAGAAAGAAAGTTGGCTGTCCGTATAAAGCCACCTGCACTGCGTGTTGGCATGCATGGTTATCTGAACAATTTTTCCTAACTACAATACGGAGCAAAGATAAGTTTTTAAAACTAATAATTTGTCAACTACACACCCTGCCTCCTGAACTGTTGCTTAATCAAATAAACCACATTAATAGAAACAGACTGAATAGGGTATCGGCCATTTCACCTTCCAATGCTTTAGTCATGATTGCTTGTCACTTGCCGCTGCTGCTGTTGCTGCATTATGACAGCAAGAATTCCTCTAATTAAACGAATACCGTATAATGACACAATACAATCATGTGCACAAAGGTATTTGGTCTGCATCACATCATTTCACTTCTATATCTAGATGGCAGACTTGTAACTCGCACAGGCAAAACATGATGGAGTGTCTCACATTGGTCATGCCGTATGTTATCAGAGTGTCACTGTGTTGGCTGTCTCAACTTGGTTAAAACGCAAGATAATTGTTGTATGCTAGTCACAGTCAGCGTCCTCCATGTCCATTTCTCATTTCCTTTCCTTTGTTGGGTCTTTCATTTTCACACATAAATACCATTTATATGACTTTGTCTAGCTAACATTTTTTCCATCCTAAAATACTTTTGTCGAGATCAGTTAGACAGACTTTGTGTACACTGTGCAGCAGTTTCGTAATGTCTTTAAAATTCTTTTGATGCATGTCACTGCGGGATACATGCGGGATGTCCTGCATTGGCTCTCTGTACCGCAGTGGATTGCCTGCTGGTTTCTGTTTTGGTGTGGCAGTGTCTCTTAGGTGCTGCTCCTGCATGTTTGAGCACCTCTGAGTAACTAGTTTGTAAGAGGCGCTTTATATACAATACAATGCTTGCAAGAACTCTGTAGCTCTATTCTGTGTGTGCAGGAACGTTGTGCTTTCTGCTCCTCCAAACAGGGTGAACTTCTTATTCCCCGTGAGTGAATGAACTGCTCTTAGACAGCATCGTGCTTTCTCTCTTGTTGGCCTAGTGGTATGGAATGTCTATTCACCTTATGCCTACGGTTTACTCAGATGCATTTCGTATCAGCCTTAAAACTGTCCATTCAGCCAGGGTCAGGGTCTGGAGAGCTCCTGAGTAGCAACCTTGAAGATGCACCATATAAATTATTGTAATGAATGAATGAATGAATGAATGAATGAAATGAATGAACACATACGACAATGAGAGACGACATGTAAGAAACTCATTAATACCCAATGTTAGGAACTGCTTCTTCGTAAACCATGTCAGCAAACGTCTTCTGATGAGTGGCAATACGAAAGCGCATCATAATCTGCTCACGAATCTGGAAAAAAAGCAAATCTAGTCTGAAAGCAAACAGAAGAGAACAATGCCAACTGTTTTGTGAGGTGCCTTTGTAATGGCATGACTGTGTTACGGCACCATATAAATTCTTGTAATCATTATCATTAATATTAATGTTAATGGTGGTAGCAGCATAAAACTCAAGTAACTGAAGGTAAAGTGAAACATATGAGAATGAAGAATGTAGCAATGTAGCATAAGTGGATATTGTTGTTGTTGTTGCTGTTGTTGTGCTCTTCACCTTTGAAACTCTTAGCCAAATAAAACAACATAGCCTTGCCCCTAAACCAACCTTAGCTAATAATAATGAGACTGAAGGATTATAATTATGTACTTTGGGAAAGAGAAATAACAAGAATAAGAATAACACCGATTTGTCTAGCATCAATGTCTAATGCACAAAGCATAGATAAGTGAGAAGCTGAGAATGGAGTTGGCCAACTGCAGATAGAAGACACAGTCGCATAATTCTGAGACAGACAGTTGATGATGATGATGATAATATAGAGGAGAGTAACCAGCGTGTAATCCCACTGTCCCTTCTCCTGCTCTTTGTTGTGCCAGGCTGGTGGGTCTCCTGCACTAAAGCCGCAGATAGGAATAGGCTGGATTGATTTAACTGCAACTTAGAACTCAAATAATGGGTTGAAATGGGTCAAAACAAGACGTCGGGGGGGGGGGGTGTGGGGGTCACAGGCTGTTGATGGCTGTACACAGAAGGAATGCGTTGCATGTTGTGTGGAGAATGTTTCCACCAATCATCAAATGTCGATTTAGTCTTTGCTCAATAGTCTTTGCTCAATATCTCACGAGTTTCAATCGCTAACAATGGATGATGAGTCGTATTATATATATATAGATACCTAGTGTGCTCTACTAAAGAAGCCTGCTAAAAAATAACCCATGAACAATTAGTGCACAGTACTTTACTATTCTCACCTTTGTTATGGCACAGTGCTGTTAAATTTAGCAACAAGAAACTCAGAATCCAGAACAACCAGGGTGATGATGATGATGATGATGATGATGATGATGATGATGATGATGATGATGACGGTGGTGGTGGTGGTGATGATGATGATGATGATGATGATGATGATGACGATGATGATGATGATGATAGCAACGTAATAAAATAGAAACCTTTTGCATGAACTTAGCTACGGCCAAATGATGTGAATCAGCGTCGTCAGCTTTCTTCAACTTCTCATCTTCCTTCAGTTTCTTTTCATAAGCCTAAAATATAGCATTAATCATTAATTAATTAATTAATTAATTAATTAATCAATCATTAATCAAAATAATTAATGTAATATTAGTACAGACTATGCTACGGATGTAAGCACAGAATCAGATATTCACCACTAAACGCTTTGTCTTCTTCCAAAGACTCAACACAGAAACATTTTTACGAATTTGCAGCAGTGTAGAGTTTGAATTACTGCCAACAATGCACCCTTGCAAACAAAATCAAACTAAGCAAAAAAACAGCATATAATTTGCATACTGCAAAAAGTTCATCCGGAATTTCATTTTCAACAGCAGGAATTCGCTGATTCTTGAAGCCAGGAATTTCTTTTTCACGAAGACGAATTAAGCGAAAACGTCGATTGCTTTCAATGTCTTCATCTGTCGCAAAGTTAAATTCCTCCTGGACATGTTCAAGACGAAAGTGTTGTGGCAACTGAAAGGTAGAGACGCCTCCTCCTCCTTCTGCAATCGGCTGCTTGTCCATATAACCAAAGCAAAGAACACAATTTTTGTCAAATGCAAACTCAAGAATACCTAAACAGCAAAAATAGATTTCTAATAGTAATTATCATAACAGCATGAATTAATCAACTATTAAGCATGACATTCAAAACTACGGTACTGATGTTAAATTCATTTAGCATTACAATATGACCATATCATCAAAAAATGAATTTCTTATGAAGTCTAAGTGACAATCCATATATCATCATCGTCGTCGTCGTCGTCGTCATCATCATCATCATCATCATCATTGTCACTGACGCCGAGACGTCATCATCATCATCGCCATCATCAGGATGAAGCTATTTTTAGGATGATGCTTGTACACTGTGCAAATGCTACGTTACATACATCTTTAACAGTTTCTAAAAACATGAATAAATACAGGAAGATTGCTGCAGCCCATAATACCAAATGGCACATAGAAATTGATGGATGGAAACATTAAGATTCACCTGCCAGATGTATGACTAGAACAATGAAACGGAGCTGAAACAATGAACTGATTGTGTTCAATGCGCAATTGTCTGGGTACAACGTTTGACGGCTCTCCTTCCAATATGAATATGCCATTCAAATCTTCTTACAGCCATCAGACAAGTTCCTAACCAGCTGAATATACAAGTCTTCTAAAGGTGGATGCCGTGCATTCACTTATAACAAAAGACAAAGATAAGCAAGCACACTGACCCTCATTAAATGCATGATGTCAGCATTAGCTGGATCATTGGGGTCAAGATGCGAGTCTTCCACCCACTTTGTCAGCTTTGACATGTCTGCGAGACCAGACAAACCGATGGCCGAGATGACATCAGCTCCTTTCATCGCACTACGAGACAAAATCGTCGAAGAATTCTCAGTTCAATTAATTCAGTTCAAAACTTCAAATATCTAGAAAGTTCAATCAATTCTTCACACAGTCCCCCAAACAAATGCAAGTTCAGAACTGAGTCGGACCAAAGAGTGATTGCATTCGGTCTCAACACAGCAGCTGCTCCAATAAAAATTATGATCTTCATATTCTTTAAGTTGAAATGAAGAGAGACATGTCATGCAGGCGAATGGATTCTGCGTTTCTTACCTGTAGACATGATTTCTGTTAGTCATCGTCGTCTCCGAACCAGGAATCAAAACGTTTCCTTCGCTGTCCGTTGCCCAAAAGACAGCAGCACTTAAATGGCCAGAGGTGGTTAGGTTGATGATAGCAGTCCTGCTTGCATCAATGGGGTTCTGCATCATTGGCAGGCCTTCACAAACAAACAAAACACATATCAACCACATTAAGACAAAGCTACTGCACAGAAAATCAATTCATTAGCTCAGTTGTACAATATCAGATAGATGGACAATAATAAGACTGCAGAAGTATTAAAAAAACTTACGTGAACATTGAACAAGCTAGCGTAGAAGGTCATAGAGAGTTGAAAATAAGTGTACTGAGAAGACAATTATAGTCAAACGTAGAAGAGAAAAGTCTGTGAGAAAAGCTGACCACTTCCAACTCCTTCGTGTGAATGATGTCGCTTCTGTTCGCTGCTGAATTCGTGTTCGATTAGCTGACCATTGACCGCTGTCAGATTGGCGTCAGGAATGGCTGCGTAGACAGTGCATAGCAAGTCGGTTGTAAGGCCACTCGTCTCGTAGATCTACAAAACATCAGTCTGATATCTGATTGGATAGATATCTGGATGTCATATATATATATATATATATATATATATATATATATATAATATATATATACTTGTATATGGTATGGTTCCATTCAGACATTTCCTGCTCTTCCACCCCTGGGTCCTGGAGTGGGCCTGGAAATGACGCCAGTGTAGAAGGTCACAAGAGTTATGTTACTTCTCGAGAGTAACAATGAATTTCCAATCCAGACAGCCATAATTACTGTGCACGTCATATGACCAACAATGGTGCTGGCATTGGACTGTATATATGCATATATATGTTTGTCTGTATATAAAATTATATATAAATATATTCATAAAATATATACCTGTACATGTATATTAAATATATGTGTAAATTAATAAACTAGAAGAGTCGTGACGTCAACATTCCTGCTATGCGAGAGATCTGGTGTGTAGCCAGATGACTAATGGTTGACACATCTGTCTGTACGCAGAAGACACGCAACGAAAAGCTCACCTCAAATGTAATGCTTTCTGGCCAGTGCATGATTTCGATGTTGAAGATCTGAGCAAATCGCACAAGAAACTCTTGTCCAATTGGTCTAACAGAAGCAAAACAGAAAGACTTGATACGTTGAACAACATTAATCAAAAATAATGTACCCACAAACTCAATCTCTCAGTATCTGTGTAATGTATGAATGTGTCTGTACTGTGTGTATATTTCAAGGACCTTTGTCAGGCCGTCCTCTGCTAATCAGATGATAATCAGATGATAATCAGATGATAATCAGATGATAATCAGATGATAATCAGATGATAATCAGATGATAATCAGATGATGGCCATTTCAGGACATATGCTAAATTGTCTTCCTCACAACTGCCTGGCTCTTGCACTGAAGAAATACTCTGTTGCCGACTGCTCTTTGGCTACTGTTTCACATCTTTTGAATGCGCCTCAATCACTCTCAAACTCCCGAACTCAATCCTAACCATCTTCAATGTCTACCGCCCTCCCTCCTCCTCCTCATACTCTAAACCTAACTCTGTTTTCTTGCAGGAATTTACCAACTTACTCTCCACTGCTGCCACAACTCCTCATGAATTCTTGATCACAGGGGATTTCAACATACATGTTGACAACCCATCTGACTCACTTGCTCCCGACTTCCTCACGCTCTTGTCATCTACTAATCTGGTCCAACACGTCAACTTTCCCACCCACTCTCACAACCACACACTTGACCTCATCATCACATCGTCTCTCTCAAGGCTATCGCCAAACATATCTTTCTCTTTTGATACTCCTTCTGACCATTACCCCATTTTCACACAACTTAACATACTACCTACTCCGCGTCCTGATCCCGTCTCTCATTCTTTCCGCCGCATCAGCTCCATAAACATTGAAGCCTTCAAGCACGATCTTGCCTCCTCAGACCTCATCCTAAATCCTCCGTCCTCTCTAGATGACCTCCTGTCCTCCTACAACACCACTCTCTCCATGATCCTCGACAAACACGCTCCTACTATTACCAAATCTGGTTCTCACTCTAACAACCCTTGGTATAACTCCTACCTCCAGGCCTTCAAATCTTTCCGTCGACGCCTTGAGCGTACTTACAAACGAACCCATGACCCTCAACTCCTCTCTGCTCTAAAAGCTGCTACAAACAAATACCATCACCTTCTGGCAATGGCCAAGAAGAGGTTTTACTCCTCACTAGTTCAATCCCGATCTTGTAATCCTCGTCTTCTCTGGAAAACGGTAAACCAACTCCTACATCGGAACTCCTCTAGCCCACTTCCAAACTCTCTACCATCTTCTTCAATCGCTGACTCATTTTGTTCGTTCTTCTCTGGCAAAGTAACTACTATCCGTCTCTCTCTGCAATCACTCCTCTCAAAATCTACCATCGACTCACCTGCAGATACACCCTCCTCCACTCACGACCTTCCGTCTTCCCCACCTCAATCATCACTATCTGCTTTTAGCCCAACATCAGAGTCTGAAGTGTCCAATTTATTACAATCTCTCCCAAACAAGCAGTGCGAACTCGACCCTATACCTACCGCCCTACTGAAAGAGTGCGCATCTATCATTGTCCCCATCATCACACAAATAATCAACCTCTCCTTATCTACTGGCAACTTTCCCCTCCTCTTCAAACATTCTTTGGTAACTCCACTTCTAAAAAAACCATCCCTTGATAAGGAAATCCTTTCTAATTATCGACCTGTTTCCAACCTCTCATTCATCTCTAAACTAACAGAACGTGTCGTACTCTCTCGCATCAATGACTACTTGACTTCAAATTCACTCCTTAACCCAAACCAGTCCGGCTTTACTAAAAAGCACTCCACCGAAACACTTCTCACTTCACTCTACAATAAACTTGTCTCTGCCATCTCTCATCAACAAGTCTCCTGCCTTTGCCTCCTTGATGTCTCTGCAGCCTTTGACACCATCGACCATAACATACTACTCCAAAGACTGTCTTCCTGCTTTGGCTTTACCGACACTGCTCTCCTTTGGATTCAGTCTTATCTCTCATCACGCACTTTCTCAGTCAAAACACTTGAAACATCATCTCAATCACGCCCCCTCACCTGTGGTGTTCCGCAAGGTTCTGTCCTCGGGCCCCTCTTGTTCATCCTCTACACCACTCCACTCAGTTCACTCATAAAAGTATCCACAGTCGACCATCATCTATATGCTGACGACACCCAATTATTCATCTCTTTCTCTCCAAGCAGCTTCTCTGACTCCATAAATAATCTTCTCTCTGTGGTCACCCAAATCACCTCTTGGATGACCTCAAATCTCCTCTGCCTTAACCCCTCCAAGACAGAATTTATACTAATTGGCCTCAGAGAGCAACTCAAGAAAATTCCTGATCCCTCTATTTCCTTCAACAATGACTCTTCTTCCAACCACACTTTCTCCGCAAATTCTCCTGTCCGAAACCTAGGTGTAATCTTTGACCAGCATCTTAGCTTCTCCGACCACATAACCCAACTTTCCCGCACTTGTTTCATGCACATACGAGATCTCCGCAGAATCCGACCTATGCTTGACTTTAAAACTGCATCCACAATAGCCACATCCATAGTTCATGCGAAACTTGATTACTGCAACTCTCTCTTCCTAAACATTGATATAACCCAAATTAACCGCCTCCAAGCTATCCAGAATGCCCTCGCTCGTGCAGTGACGAAAACCTCCAAACGTCACCACATCACTCCTGTCCTGAAATCACTTCACTGGCTCAAAATACCTGAACGCATCGAATACAAAGTCCTCTCACTCACTTACAATACACTTCAATCATCCCAGCCGTTCTACCTTCGTCAGTTGTTCACCATCCAGCCACCTCGTTCAACACGCTCCTCATCCTCCATTACACTGCTTCGCCCTCCCATCACTTCATCACTGAAATTCGCAAACCGCTCCATAGCCATTGCCGTTCCACCTCTCTGGAACAAACTTCCGCCAGCACTTCGGCAAACTTCCGACCCATCATACGAACTCACCAAAACTCCACCTCTCGCTATCTCCCCACAGGTCTTTCACTCAAAACTGAAAACATTGCTCTTTCAAAAATCCTGATTCTTCTTCTCCTTACATCCCCCGCCACTTCAACTCTAAACATCACCCACCTTAGCCGTCCATCTATCTGCCTGCCTGACTCTCCGGACTTGACCCGCTGCCTATCGATTTTGTTTTGATTGAGCGCCTGTGAATAAGCTGGTTCCCGCGACTTGGCTTTTGTGGGCGCTGTAGAAGTTTCGAGATTACGATTACGATTAATACTAACATCAACTCCTCTGTACAGAAAACAGGCGAATCACTGAAGAAGACTCTGCTCAAGCCAAACATAACAGCGCTTCATGGTTCCTGGCGATAATCATTACCAATGAAGACACACCCAAAAAATTCATTCAAAAAGAATGCAACAGCAAATAACTAACAGAAAATTCATAATTTCGACTAACTTGGCAGCAGTTTTAGAAACTTCCTTGTTATTGAAAAGTACTTTGATGAAGATTCTATATTTGCTGACATCATTTCTTCTTTGCTGTTCTTCTCTGAAGACAGAGAAAAACCAGACAGACACTAAACACATATTGCATATTAATAACCAGCTTTAACTAACATCAAATCATTCACATGAATTGACCACAAGACAAACACCAACAATTCCCCAAATGATCAAAACTGCAAATGCAATAATCAAACACTCAAATAAACCTGCTTTGCGTTGGATAATATTTGCATTGGATAATATTTGTGCAGCTTGTTCTGTAAAAAATGTTAAAAAACAATAAATCATCACTACTAACATGTAGGCCCACAGCCATTTTTAAAAACTTAAAGTAGTGTAGAAAGTTGCAACACTGACTCGTCATTAAAATAAAAAGCTGGAAGAAGACTAAATGAAATGAATCCATGGATCCATATTTTAAATTACCTTCCACTATTTAGCATCATTGACTCCTTTGAACGAGCTAACTATTACTGTAATGATGCAATGAAATAGCAAATACAAAGACTTTAAGCAACAAGCCTCACAAATCATTAATCCAAAAGTGCAGCAAATTTTATTTTAACAGAATCTATTACACAGCTGTTTATCTAAGAATAATATCTATGTGAATTTGTGTGCTAAAATAATCGTGTTTCAAAGCAATGGAACTGCAGCTTCATCTAATCGTCCATCTGATCATCTAATGCAGTGGTGGCCAACCTGCGGCACGCACAAGTGGCACGCCGGCCTTTGATGAGTGGCACGGAGGACCATGGAAGTTTTGAAAAATATTTACTATGCTGATGCTGGTTCTGCTAGTTTAAAATGTTATCTCTTTGGTGAATTTTAGGTGCCTCTGCATCTCTGTAGCTGTAGTGACCAGCGGTGAGGTCAATTAGCCTGACAGCTGCAGACGGACGCAGCACAGGAGCTACAGGTGGACTGAGGCTGACGGTCAAAGTCCACTTTCTCTACAGCATATTTCTGCCATTCGGAGATAAGAATTTGCCCCCCCACTGTAGGGTTGCAGGATCAGACAAAGGAAGAGACTGCCTGATCTTCTCAAATAGGTTTTCTTATATTGGCAGCAGGTTTGTCATTAGCATTTCTGCTTGCAGCAAGACAGCTAGTTCCTCAAAAAAGTACGAAGACTGTCTTGCAGGAGTTTGGTGTAAATTTAGAAGATCAGCATTTTTAGAAGAAAAGTAAGATTATTTTTACTCTGGGAAAGTCATCCAAATTCTGTTTGTCTGCTGTGTACTGTAGCAGTTGTGGTATGTAAATAATTAGTGTTGAACGTCACTTCAGCAAGATATACATGGGGACTCTAATGAAAAATACCGACCTGGATCAGCTATCAGGACAATTTTACCAGCCAGAGAAGCACCTTTAGGCAGAATAGTAAATTTTTTGCCAGAAAAATGGATCCATATTGCTATTGATGGTCAAATTCATACGAGTTAAGTCTGATAAAAACTTATTCTGATGGCGAGCATAAAGGCTTTTTCAAATTTTTTTGAAGATTCATGTGTGCCCAAAATCGAAGCAATAATAATGAGTAACATTGCCCTTGAACGCAACATTACCATGAGGCTCAGTAGGCTACTTGGAGTAAGAAAGAATCATGTTTTTTTTAGCTGGCCGTGAACAAACACTGTTCTTACACTGAAATTTCATATTTCATATTGGAACAGGTCAAAACGTCTCTTTGGTACATTATGTGGTGGCACGCGGACGGTACGAGTGATTTTTTGTGGCACACTATGTACAAAAGGTTGGCCACCACTGATCTAATGCATAAATTTTTCTCACTCATCATCTAATGCATAGATTTTTCTCACTCATCATCTAATGCATAGATTTTTCTCACTCATCATCTAATGCATAGATTTTTCTCACTCATCATCTAATGCATAAATTTTTCTCACTCATCATCTAATGCATAGATTTTTCTCACTCATCATCTAATGCATAGATTTTTCTCACTCATCATCTAATGCATAGATTTTTCTCACTCATCATCTAATGCATAGATTTTTCTCACTCATCATCTAATGCATAGATTTTTCTCACTCATCATCTAATGCATAGATTTTTCTCACTCATCATCTAATGCATAGATTTTTCTCACTCATCATCTAATGCATAGATTTTTCTCACTCATCATCTAATGCATAAATTTTTCTCACTCATCATCTAATGCATAGATTTTTCTCACTCATCATCTAATGCATAGATTTTTCTCACTCAACATCTAATGCATAGATTTTTCTCACTCATCATCTAATGCATAGATTTTTCTCACTCATCATCTAATGCATAGATTTTTCTCACTCATCATCTAATGCATAGATTTTTCTCACTCATCATCTAATGCATAGATTTTTCTCACTCATCATCTAATGCATAGATTTTTCTCACTCATCATCTAATGCATAGATTTTTCTCACTCAACATCTAATGCATAGATTTTTCTCACTCATCATCTAATGCATAGATTTTTCTCACTCAACATCTAATGCATAGATTTTTCTCACTCAACATCTAATGCATAGATTTTTCTCACTCAACATCTAATGCATAGATTTTTCTCACTCATCATCTAATGCATGAATTTTGGAACAAGAATCATCTGCAAATCTGCATCACTGCATCTTAAAGTGAATTGTAGCCAGGAAAATATGGCCTTTGAAAATTTTTCATACACAAGTTTGCTTCTTTTCTGCAGCTGTACAAATCAAAGTAGAAAAAACAGCAAATTACAGAACTTCTCAACATAAAAGACTACTTTTAGTTTGGAATTCAAAGAATATGAAAGAATGCAAAAAATACCAACCTGGGACATTGCTGTGTGTTTGTAATTGGAGAACAGTTTGTGAGGTGAAGGTACAATTTTGGTTCACCTGAAACAAATTTAAACCATGCTACCAAAGCAGAAAGAGAAGAATTTTGATTAAATACTACAATCCAACTTCCTTACAGTATAATGGTTTGAAATATATATTCTAGTCCAATCTTAGAACAGTCACACGCATACACGCACGCAGGCAAGCACACACAATATATATATATATATATACAGGGTGGTCCAGCATAAATGTCCCGACTTTGCACGCGTATAACTTCGCCAATTTTTAACGGTTATTTATACTTTATGCGTCAAATTAAAGATATTTGTGACGCAATCTGGCGCCATCAGACGATGATCGCGTTTTGATCTTAATTTTACGAAATGATAATGGATTTAATTTGCTTAAAATGATTAACGAATTTTCTAACAAAGGATGGAATAAACAATACCTTGAATTATCTGCTAGGAAAAATTGATAAAACAGGACCTTCTACTCGTAAACCATGGGAATCACGACGCGCATATTCGCTAGCATTGCTCTTGTGTCCGTGTAAATTTGCAGTCAAGACAATGACCCGGTCGGCCCTACAAGTAAATCTCCCTGGGCCATTCAGCGCGAAATAGGTAGTCCTAGAAACACCGTACAACGTATTCTAAAAGATGATTTGAAGTTATTTGTCGACAAGATGTCCAACAGCACTCCAACACTGAGTCTGACGCAAAGAAACGGCTAGCGAAACAGCTGGCGGGCTGCCAGCCGTTTCTTTGCGTCTAAAGCAGCGCACACAGCTGTTGATAAAATTGAAAAGAAATGGTTTAGGGAAGAGAGGATATTCATGGTAGAGACTCCTACAAATACCCAAAATGATTGTGTTTATGCACGTGTTAGCAAAAAGCGATTTGTGAATATACCGGGGAAACTGAGCCAAATTACGTCAACAACGGCAACAAAATATGGTAGCTAGCGCTGTTCCGAGCATATAATTAAAACCTGAACTTGTACCCGTTCCATTTTTCTCATTGCACATACTAGAGTGAAATACCTTTTATTTGACGTATAAAGTATAAACAAATGTTAAAAATTCGTGAAGTTATACGCGTTCAAAGTCGGGACATTTATGCTGGACCGCCCTGTATATATCTTCATTTATTATCAAGCTGCCAAATAATGAAACTATGGATGGCAGGCCAGAGTGAGAAAGAGATGAACCTAGTTGAGAACATGACATTGGAGAACAGAGAGAATGCTCAGAACAGGGAATTGTAAATCATTCGATAGTTTAATACCAGCCAACAAGAACAACTGAAGGCAGCCCACCATTGTGTTGGTGCAAGGCAGAGTCAGATTAGCTGCTGATCAAAATTAATGCAGGTGTATTAAATGGAAGGAGGGATTAGCAAGGAGCAGAGGTTGGTCAGCAGATTTTAATGCAATGGTTGACACAGATTTCAAACTATTTTTTTTCCTATGGGCAGCCGGGCAATTATTATTATTATTACTATTAGATAAATTTGTAACGCGCACAAGGTCACACTGAAATGTGAACCTCAGACGTGGATAGTCAGCTGCCAGAGGAAGATGCAATCAAAGACTTATATGCTTGAAAACCAAAAAGAAGTGGTAAGTTTTTAGCCACGTTTTGAAGAAAGGAAGTGAAATTGAGCTCCGAAGAGAGAGCACTGCTTCAAGGTTACAATGCTTAGACAGCACCGTGCTTTCTCTGTTGTTCACCCCAAAGGCATGGAGTGGGTTCCAACAGTCTTTACACAATATACCTAGGGTTTTTGTTCAGATACATTTTATCGCAACCTTAAAACCATCCTTTTCAGCCGGGTAGGGTTGGGTGTACACCTGAGTATTGCATAGTAACCCTGAAGGAGCGCTATATAAATTTCCATAATGAAGGAATGAATACAACACATCACAACATAACAAACTGCTGCATTGATCACAGAGGTAGTCATAGGCAGAGGTACAACAGATACATCTAGGTTTTGAGAGTGACCTGCTCTGGAAATCCACTGCCCTCAAACAGTTGTGCATCACTGGTAACTAAATGATAACTAAATGAATAAGATCTCTAATCAATGTTTGTAACTACCACGAGTAAATATGGGATAAATACATGAAGATATATGTCATCAATAATATACCTAACTCTAAAATGTTCACACTTATCTAACTAAGTAAAGTCTAACTGATGCCGATGTATTAGAGAGACCTGGTTTCCTCCGGATCTCATTGTACTTGGCCTCTATTCTCTGCCTTGCCTCCGCACTTGTACCATGCAAAGGTTTTTCAGGTTTCTCAAGGCCAGGCTCATTCAGAATCTCTTCGTCCTCTTTTCTCTGCTCCTAGATCAACAAATAGACATTTCGTGTGCACTATGCAAGTCAAAGAAAACAACTGAAAGAAACTAAACCTAATTTCTGCCGCAGTCCTCGCCCGTTTTGATGGCACCAGATAAAAATATCAGCTGACCATGTTCAACAATTGCAAATTAAGCAATACCACTGATATGCTGGACTGGTAATTGCTTAATACCAGTGACAACTGGTAACTGATTAATACCAGTGATAACTAGCAATAGATTAATACCAGTAATAACTGGTATTGCTTAATTTAAATGTACCATCATCTGTCAATGCAACTGAACTAAAATGAGAATCATCTGAGAGACAAATGAACTGAAGGGATATTCAATTTTAACCCATCAACAGAATTGCACTCTAATCAACATTATAATATGTCATCTATGGAAAAGACAATGGCACTGGATTAGCCTTATCACAATCATAAGAAGACAATGGCACTGGATTAGCCTTATTATCACAATCGTAAGAAGATGACAAACAGCAAATAAAACCAAATGACAATCAAGACTGCAGACAATTTATAAACTGATTGGTCGCTTTGAGCCAATTAAATGATTGACTGACTTACACTCAGATCAAAACATTGAGTGACCAGACTGTGACAAAGACAGTTGATGCACACACACGCACGTATGCACGCACACTGCTACATATTTCTACTCTCAAAAACACCATGGCTGAACTGATAGAAAGTTACTTCAGAGTCGTCAAACGTAGTCGTCTCCTGAAGACTCTCTCTCTGCGACTGTCGTTTCCTTGCTTCTTTCTGCCAATAAACATAATTAGAAACACATAATTAGAAACATAATCAATTAGAAACACATGCACTTTGTACATTATACAAGGGAGCAACATTTCTGGATGTAATACAGAACTTTTACAGTTAAAAAATGAGTGATACGTTAAAAATTATAATATAAGTAAAACCGTTAAGCACACAAATACTTTTCCAGTGACATCACAGGCCATCTGCATCAGCATATGATAAGGCTTGGAAAAGGCTGTAAGGTCTCAATCACAACAAATCAGAATTTCCTCCCAGATCAGAAAATCCTCGACCCTCCCATGAACCCCAAGTTGAGTGCATCCACTTCAAAGAACTAATATTGCTAACCTACTATGTTTACTCCCCTCACAAACGTTTCACCATCCAGCCACCCTGCCTTAACCTGATCATCATCTATCCCACTCTCTCCCATGACCCCCAGCGCTACTTGCCTCCAGTTCTGCCACTGATTTATATCCCACGTCGAAATTCAACTCAGCTGAGTTTGCCATCAAGCAGAGAGTCCATCAAGCAAGGACAGAACAAAATATCGTGCTTTAAATTTTGCTCTTTTTCGTTTATTCAACAATCTGGTGACCGCAACCGGTTACAGTGCACAATGTACACATGCAGTTATCTTAAGTAGCATGAATCTTAACTGCTAACAGAACAGAAAGCCTGCAATACATGGGTGCCAATAGCAGCCTATGAAGATGGATTGGAATTATGACTCATGAATTACGAATCGAATTCTTGGAGAGGTGAGACTACAAGATGAGTGGTGGTATTGGTGGAATTTAAAGAGAAGTTCACTCTAGAGTTGAGGTGTGGTGGGATATTGATAAGTAGGAGAACTTGAAGTGGTTGGAGAAAGACAAAGAGATCTTGAGTCTAAACGATGTAATTCCTCATCAAAAGTCTGAATTCACATCAGATGTAGGACTCAGCTGTTGAGTTTCAGCATCAAGTTCAAGTCGAAGTCCTGAGTCTATTCAGCCCAATCATAAACTGAACACAACTCTATTTATAGCTGATCAATGTGTAAAGAATTTATCTTCCATGCTAAGAATCATAATTAATTAATTCATTGCAAGGATTTCTAAATAGCATCCATTCAGAAGTGATCCTGACCATAGCATTGCTATGTACATAGAAAGTATCAGAGTGGACCCTCGGGGACAAGATACTTCACTACAAAAGGCATCAACCTCACAATTGAAGGAAATCAAATAGTACTTGAGTCATAATACGCACATAAACACGTACAAATGCACGTACGTACATACTTACAACTGAGCTCAGCTGCAACTTCAAATAGCATGTCACAGTTAATGTCACAGTTAATGTAAACCAATTACAACCATAGAACTGAACTTACTGCAATGCTCCTTTGTACGTACTTGGAGCACAAAGAAAACTTGGATGGCCCGGCAAGATAAAAAAATTGAAAAATTTTTCCCAATGTGCTTCAATACCTTTTTTAGTTTTTCCATCTTCCAAAGATTCAGTTGGCTTTTGTAGTTTTCCATGCGCTTCTGAAAATCAGCCTCAACCTCTTCCTGAATTTCCAGCACCTCTTCCTGGATATCATCTTCCCATTCCTTCTCATCATCAGCTTGATTGGTGTCCTCTCTTTTCAACGAACAAGACCAAAGGAAACATTAAGCTCAGAGAAACACAGAGAGAGAGAGAGAGAGAGAGAGAGAGAGAGAGAGAGAGAGAGAGAGAGAGAGAGAAAGAGGTTGTCAACCAGAAAGACACTTTGCCTCTGAGTAGAGATCTTGAAGGGGCGCTATATAAATTTATGTGATTCCTCCTTCCTATTTCCTCCTCTTCCTCCTCCTCCTGCTTCTTCCTCCTCCTGCTCCCTCTCCATCTCCCTCTTCTTAAAATTAATGACTATTCTGAACTACACACCATCGTAGATCTGTGTGCATTTCACATGAAGACTTCCTTTTTGCGTGAACGGAATGAGTTAAGAAAATGTCGGCAAAATCATCGTTTAATCATCGCTTAATCATCGCTTAATCATCGCTTAATCATCGCTTAATCATCGCTTAATCAACAAGCTGCATTAACTTTCCAGTCGACTTAAGAACAAACTCATCGTTAAAACGTCAGAGCGAATCATCCTACGAATGGATTCTATTGCAATGCTTCAGAAACTTTACATCATCTGCAGATTATTTGACTCTAAAGTTCGAAAAACAGTTGTAACACAACACAGCACGCACAAGTTGCCTTACTTCTTAATCGTCAGCTTGATCGGTGTATTCGTGCAGTTCTGGTTCTGACGGAGAAGCTTAATTTCTTTCCAAGTCCTAATGATGTTCCTGATAAGTGTCCGGTCACAGAGCATCTCAAAGTCTCGCTGCTTTCTTGTCAATCTGTGCTCAACAGTTAACCACATTCAGAACATATTATATGCAAAGCATTCAATTAGTTGGTTACAGCATTCAGTCGTTTCATACTGCTGCAAAACCATCAAAGACGATCAAAGAGTTCTAGTTACATCAGTCATATGAATGAATGAATGCACAACAGACATGATGCAATTCCACATGGATGAACAAAGGCGTACAAACGGAAGGTTGTAATTCTAATCGTAAAATCCAAATTTCTATCAAGTGACACTTGATAGAAAAGTGCAGAAACACCAGTTTAGTCAGAAGCGCAGTATCGAGTCCAAAGAAAAGTCAAAGGAGACTCAAGATCAATAGAATCAGAGAGGATTGTCCAAAAGAGACTCAAGATCGAAAGAGAAGGAGGAGGTGGCAGGGTAGCCACTTCTTCGGCAGATAATTGGAAGGTGGACGATCTGATGAGTAGTCTAGGTAGGAATTATTGAAGAGGAACCTGACGCAGATGTTGGTGAGTTATGACACAGAAAGAGAAAAATTTTTGAACTCAGAGAAAGACGATTGTTACAGAGATGCGTTTGAGTGTTGGATATGGATCGGATGGAGAACTTGAGATGAGTAGTGATGATGACTGTGGTTGAGAAAGATGTTGAAGCAGGGGGGGGGGGATTGTGCAGAGTGATTTGGCTTCATAACAATCATGGTCCATTGGTCCATCATACACTTACTCCATGCTAAATAACTAACAATTGCCTCTAATATCATTATCATATGGCAAGAAATGTGAAAGCAGATTATCTGGATTCAAACCAGACTATAATTGTGAACCTGGCTCTTCAAGAAAGACGTCCGGGAGCAGAGAGGTAAGCACACACAAAAACGCACAACACACACACGTGGACACACAGCAAATACACACACATTCATAAACACTCTGTACTGAAAACACTAAAAAAAAGCACGAGGCAGAAGAACCAAGATTCAACAACCCATGAAGAGCAAAAAACAATTACTACACAACAAAAGAAAGAAAAAAACGAGTTAGGATAAATTGGAAGGACGCAAGTTAACCTGATTTCGTCTGAATATTCCTTGAGTCTCTGTTCCTGGTAGGTGACCGCAGTATCTGCCTCTTTAGATGAGTCAGTCTGTGCAGCAAACATCATTCATCCATCTCAGATGGTCAACAATTTACAAAAGCTTCTCTCATTTCACACTTACATTCAGAACCATCAGTCGCTCGAATAAACTACTTTGCACAGCAGCAGCAGCAGCAGCAGCAGCAGCAGCAGCAGCAGTAGCAGCACAGCAGCAGCACACAGAAGATATATTTCAATTGCATTAATAGACAGAATGAGAAATGAACATCTCCTCCAACGATCAATCCAACTCAAAGCTGATTACCATGCTTAGCCTCATGACTCTCATGAGTGTTGATGACAGACAGACAGGCATTGAAATTGTGTAACTTGTCATGTTATATGCTTTCATTGAAATCGTGTAACTTGTCATGTTATGTGCTTTCAATGAAATCGTGTAACTTGTCATGTTATATGCTTTCATTGAAATCGTGTAACTTGTCATGTTATGTGCTTTCATTGAAATCGTGTAACTTGTCATGTTATATGCTTTCATTGAAATCGTGTAACTTGTCATGTTATGTGCTTTCATTGAAATCGTGTAACTTGTCATGTTATATGCTTTCATTGAAATCGTGTAACTTGTCATGTTATGTGCTTTCATTGAAATCGTGTAACTTGTCATGTTACATGCTTTCATTGAAATTGTGTAACTTGTCATGTTACATGCTTTCGTTGAAATCGTGTAACTTGTCATGTTATATGCTTTCATTGAAATCGTGTAACTTGTCATGTTATGTGCTTTCATTGAAATCGTGTAACTTGTCATGTTATATGCTTTCATTGAAATCGTGTAACTTGTCATGTTATGTGCTTTCAATGAAATCGTGTAACTTGTCATGTTATATGCTTTCATTGAAATCGTGTAACTTGTCATGTTATGTGCTTTCATTGAAATCGTGTAACTTGTCATGTTATATGCTTTCATTGAAATCGTGTAACTTGTCATGTTATGTGCTTTCATTGAAATCGTGTAACTTGTCATGTTATATGCTTTCATTGAAATCGTGTAACTTGTCATGTTATGTGCTTTTAATGAAATCGTGTAACTTGTCATGTTATATACTTTCATTGAAATCGTGTAACTTGTCATGTTATATGCTTTCATTGAAATCGTGTAACTTGTCATGTTATATGCTTTCATTGAAATCGTGTAACTTGTCATGTTATGTGCTTTCATTGAAATCGTGTAACTTGTCATGTTACATGCTTTCATTGAAATTGTGTAACTTGTCATGTTACATGCTTTCGTTGAAATCATGTAACTTGTCATGTTACATGCTTTCATTGAAATCGTGTAACTTGTCATGTTACATGCTTTCATTGAAATCGTGTAACTTGTCATGTTACATGCTTTCATTGAAATCGTGTAACTTGTCATGTTATATGCTTTCATTGAAATCGTGTAACTTGTCATGTTATATGCTTTCATTGAAATCGTGTAACTTGTCATGTTATATGCTTTCATTGAAATCGTGTAACTTGTCATGTTATGTGCTTTCATTGAAATCGTGTAACTTGTCATGTTACATGCTTTCATTGAAATCGTGTAACTTGTCATGTTAGGTGCTTTCATTGAAATCGTGTAACTTGTCATGTTATATGCTTTCATTGAAATCGTGTAACTTGTCATGTTATGTGCTTTCATTGAAATCGTGTAACTTGTCATGTTATATGCTTTCATTGAAATCGTGTAACTTGTCATGTTATGTGCTTTCATTGAAATCGTGTAACTTGTCATGTTACATGCTTTCGTTGAAATCATGTAACTTGTCATGTTACATGCTTTCATTGAAATCGTGTAACTTGTCATGTTACATGCTTTCATTGAAATCATGTAACTTGTCATGTTACATGCTTTCGTTGAAATCATGTAACTTGTCATGTTACATGCTTTCGCCAGTGCAACCTTCTGAGACTCATGTCGTCATTTGATCCATTCTCTCATTGAATTCTGATTAATTACCGCACTGGTTCCCTGATGGAACATTGTTTAATGCACATCATTACAATGGCATAAAAGAACATGAGAGATTTTGTTAGATAAATCTAATTTAATTTGATCACACTAAATCTCTTATACTGTTGCTATGAATGTTGTTTAGATCAGTCTTATTGGTCATATCCCTCAGCTTCAACGAGTCATGGAGTAGATGCGGAATGCACTCCACTGGTCTTATTTCCACAGTGGATTGCCTCTAGGGTTTCTGACGTAGACGAATTTGACATTTTGACTTTGGCCAGCTAAGAAAATAATGATGTTTTTGCTTTGGGGATTTCAATACTGATTTGTTAAAAGTCCAAGATCCCCTATTGACCTGCAATTTCTTCTGCACAATGAGTGCTAACCATTTCCTTCCGACAACGACTAAACCTACCTGAATAAGTTCCACTGCATCAACATTCAGCGCTAATCAATATTATTTTATTCTATTCTATATCCAAAGTGTGATTGATTCATCCAGAATTGTTACTGATATACCACACCTCATCCTCATCCTCTCCTACTCCTACTCTCGCCAATCCATTAACATCTTTTACAGATCAGAATAAATAGAAACGACTTTCAAATTATGAAATATGAACTACTAGTGCTCAGCAGACTGAAGATTCAGTTCTATGCAAAGTGCATTACGTTGATCAGTGAAAGAAAATATAGTTTGTTTTTTGCTATGTAGAAATGACAGACCTTAATGCGTCTGATGTTGTCCTCAACATGACACTCAGCAGATTTGAGAGCAGACAGCTGCAAATCAAATCAACATAAGTTAGAACTTAGACTCGTAAAATAAGAACGACGATTATCTTTTGTCTTTAGAAGTGAAAACTGAGAGGCAGAAGAGGATCGATGACCACAAAAGTCATGTTGCCAAACTCAACTGAGGACAGATGAGAGCATGAAGAACTCTGATGAACAGAAGTCTGATAGAAGATTTGACTCAAGTGATGAGATCAGGTAAACAGATCTTTTCAACATGATTCCGGTTGCAAGTGACTGTCAGATTATGTACCAAAATAGAAATGAATATGACAAATTAATTGTAATGCAATTCATCCAACAGTGCTAGCAATACAGTGGCGTAGGCAGAAGCAAACTGTAACCCGGGCAGTATTTGTGCATATATATTGTATGTATATTATATATGTATGTGTCTATGTATGTATGCATGTATGCATGCATGTATGTATGTATGTATGTATGTATGTATGTGTGTATGTATGTATGTATGTATGTATGTATGTATGTATGTATGTATGTATGTATGTATGTATGTATTGTATGTATATGCATTGTATGTATGCATGTATGTATGCATTGTATGTATGCATTGTATGTATGTATGTATGTATGTATGTATGTATGATGTATGCATGTATGTATGTATGTATATATGCATGCATGTATGTAGGTCGATTTATGTATGTGTCAGGGCATGTATGTACCTTATATATCGCATTTTATGATTTCGCAAAGTCATTTCTATATAGTACATTAGTCTGTAGTCTATGTATTATTATGCTAAATGTAATTTGCATCTTTACTATTACATCAGGTGGTAAATGAATGCCCAGTGAATAGGAAAAAGAGTTACCAATGACTGGCCCAGCACATACGTTATTAATTAATACCAGTTATTTATAATTAATGGATAAGATAGGCCTACGAATATTCCTTAATTAACCAATTGCTTTTCCCATTTTGGTCTCTGCAGACATGATAGACCAAAAAAAAATACGTCATCCATAGAACCGATCAAAAGTCAAACATTTTTTAATCACACACGTAGCGGTCTATAATCCTAACAACAATAATAAGCGTATTCTTTATGATGACCACCTATTTATGGAGCACTTTAAAATGTAGGCCTATGCATATTTATTATTCGGCTGTCTGGCTTAGGCTTATAACTTACATCTGTCGAATTTACCCAAGAATGATGATGATTTGTCAGGACTTCAGAAGGTGATAATTTCCATCTGGCATAGTCGGGGCTCTAGCGCGGACCCGGTATGTATAAGCGCTAATACCGGGGTCAGAGGCTCTAGAAAAGGAAGAGACCGCTGATTCATTCATTCATTCATTCGGACATTTATATAGCGCTCCTTCAAGAAAAACTACTCAGAGGCGCTCCCAACTCCAGCGCGCACAAAAAGAACAGTTTTAAGTTTAGTAAGGAAGGATCCTGGTAGAGTCCCAGGGTGTAGGCGTAGCTCAAAAGGAAGGCCATTCCAGACCACTGGTCCAACCACAGAAAAGGCTCGATCCTTCATGGTAGTAGTACGAGCAAAAGGAACTAAGAGGACTCCCCTATCAGCAGAGCGTAGCTGACGACGTCCTTGGATACCCAATGTAGAGCTGCATAGCTCACGGAGGTAAGTTGGGGCAAGGCCCTGACAACATCGCCATACCAATGCAGCTACCCTGAACTCGATACGCTGGCGAATAGGGAGCCAGTGAAGTACCTCAAGCATGTAGTTGATGCTGTCAGTTGAACAGTTCAAACATTCCTCAGAGGCTCTAAGGGACGACAGACTTTGAAATGTATCTAGCCGGGACTGATAACCTGTTCGTCAAGGTCAGCGACCTCTGACCCTATCTTCCTACTGCATGAACTGGAGAGCATTGTGCACCATGGGAATGTCCTACGAATAGGCCTAATGGAGCAAGACTATAATACTTTGTAACCGTATACAGTTTGACATCCATTAATAATGTTAGGTTCACGAAGGGCAGATGGTGGAGGACAGACGGCATACAGTATGTATATAAGTACAGAGATATGTTACTTGTATATAATTATGACGTGCCAGTTATGGTTATAGCCCATGCAGGGAGTCTTTTGACGGTGCATTGCAAGATTCAATATTAACCCATATGCAACTGTGACATCGTTATCCCAAGTTCCTAAGACAAAAATTTTAATAGCATCAAAAGCCATCCAAAGAAAATTAAAATTTATCAACTTCTCGATTCCGCCCAGCCCGGGCAGAGCTAATCGCCATCCCGGGCATTGCCCGTAATTGCCCGGGCATGGCTACGCCACTGGAATAACTACAATGGATTACATGACAATAACATGATGCCTTGGCAGGCTGGTTGGATAAAAGACATTAGATATCTATGACATCTAAATGACATATTATGCAGAATGCCTTATTATAAGATAATAATGCTGAAGATGACAAACGACAACGATGGTCAAGAATTGCTCGTCACATAATATTCTGAAACTGAATTCAGTATTTCGAGGTTAAAGAAGACAACCAACCTTTCCAGTCAGATATTCAACTATTTGTTTCTTCATTCGTGAAACATATTCCCTGTAGAGACGTGTCAACTCTGACGCTCGTATGTGTTCCTTGCTGAAGAGATGATGATGTGAGAAGACGACCGTATTCACGTCAACGTCCAACTGATATCGACCACCCACACTTAAAGCACTCATCACAGGCAGCTCAGCCTGCAGATGAAGAAAACACAAATAGAAGAAGGAGAAGGAGGAGGGGAGGAGTAGGGAGGAGGGGAGGACGACAACGACGAGAAGGAGGAGAGGGATGGGAGGATGGGAAGGAAGAGGACGGGGAGTATATCACGGTTCATGACCTTGGTGTCGAACTTGACCAAGAACTCACCTTTGCTCCTCAACTTCACTGTCTTGCTCGAGACTGAGTGCTATATAAATGTCCGAATGAATGAATGAATGAATAAATTTGTAGAAATCTGTTCAATGCCTTCACCAACCACCAATGAAGCACACATGCAGCTCTCAACTTGAATGCCATGAGTTGACATGATCAGATTAATAAATCTAAAGTATTTCATTCAGGATCCATCTCAGAAATGCTTTCTCTGCACAGATTGTTGACAGACAGAACAAGTTGTTGGTGTAAACCTGAGAATCTTCAAGCAGGCTAAACGTAGTCTCGACTTCTCGCCTTAAGAGTCTGGCAATGACGAGAGCCTTCCAGCTCAAGCAGCTAAACTTAGTATTTGTTTCAAGCTGAATCTGCTGCCTCTGCTTCTGTGCACAGCTGCTGCATGCACAAATGGTCACCAGCAGTCAGTCCAGAAAAATGTTCAGAAGACAATGGCCCTTGAAAATTTCAACTGAGAGGTCAGGATCTCAGTACAGCATCTGGCAGATTTTGAAAACAATGGGAAGGAGAAATGCTCTTCTTGCTCAAAAAGCAATATTAACATTCTAGAGAGCTGAAAATAGGACAACTTCAGAATAAGTACAGCCAATCCGGCAAGCTATTATGAGACATAAACCTACCAACATGGTCATCAAACTATAGCACTGGTCTGTATGTCAAACATGCAAGTTGAAAAGAGTTATAAATTATTCAGCACATTTACAAAACTTGGAACAATCCAAAAAGTGACTGAAAATTAAAACTGCACTGAATATTAGTTTATTCGTATACTGGACAAATAGTTCTTTTCAATAGAGTAAGGATATTAAAAGCGTCACATAAATTTCAGCATATATAAACAATAATACAGAACATGAAATCAGAACTTCTACACAGTCTTCTACAAAGTCCTTTGTAATCCAAACTCTCTCTTGTTAGCTACAGATTTATGCATATGATGTAAGCAACTCTTAAACTTTCTTGATTTTCACTAATTCAACATTTACAGCAGATTAAGTGTTCAAAAAGATTTACATTCAGTGAAAACCAGAGTGAAAATATTTTACAATAATAAACAATGATCCGAGTAGTATGGCCACCTATTTCACTATGAAGCATGTGCAAATTAACAATTTCATGTGCTTCTGGCTGTTCTAAAAATTGCACAACAGGATCAAGTCATCATTTCAATATAATGCTGACAAATATATTTCCATGCACTCCAAATGCATCTCCAATAGAAAGAAAGTCAATATGAAGCAAGTTCATCTTCTGCATGAAAAGTTTTAAATACATGTACAGTTTGCACAGTTTTTAAATTGTACATGTCTAGGTTCTACCTATGCTCCCCTCTGTAATCACACACTATTTATATTCATACTCTTACTCGATCGAATAGTGTGTCAAATTTGTCATATTCAGCGGATAGTAAGAAATGCCGTTTGGCACAGCTCTACTGAAAATACATACATGTAGGCAAGACAGCAAATCAAAATAAAGAAACAAATTTGGTCAATTACAAAACCACAAAACATAAACACATGAAGTGAAAGAAACTCTAGAAAAAAGTAGTTAGAATAGAAAAGCAGTGAAATATCAGGTGTCAAGTCTGCAAAATGTCTATGTATTGTACATCCTAAATATTGTAAAGACTGGCAAAGCATCTTATCTGTCTTAAGGATGTAGAAAATATGGCTGCCAGGAACTTGCCTGCCTCTTATATTACCTCGTGGTACCTGGCCATTAAAGCTGCTTCAATCTCTTCTATGATTGGAGGTCTTGAAGAGATTTCTTTGACTGGGTCTGGCAGCGTTATGAGTCGTCCATCTTCTCCGAACCACTTCTTCACCTACAGCCATCCAGAAATAAAAAAAACAATTCACAATTTATGACAGTTGCATAGCGTCCGATAATATATTCAGCGTTATTCACTCGGCCTTAAAGACTGATCGAATGCTTGAACCCATCTAAGACAAAATTTATTTGGTTGGGCACACGGCAGCAGCATGCCAAGTTTGATCACTCTTCTCTTGCATCTGAATCTCCTGGCTTTGTCTTTGCAACCACGGTTCATGACCTTGGCGTCCAGCTTGACCCAAGAACTCACTTTTGCTCTTCAACTTCACCGTCTTGCTCGAGACTGCTATTACCAGCTGCGCCAGCTTCACACTGTCATCCGTTCTCTTACGTCTGCTGCTACTTTTACTTTAGTGCATTCTTTCGTTACATCTCGCATCGACTATTGCTCTTCGCTCTACATTGGCCTCCTATCCAGCAGATTGACTTGTCTTGACCGGGTGTTGCGCTCTGCTGCGCGCCTAATTGGGAAAGTCCCTAAATATGGTCATGTCTCAAACTACATGTTTGAGCTACTTCACTGGCTCCCTATTCGCCAGCGTATATGAGTTCAGGGTAGCTGCCTTGATATGGAGATGTTGTCAGGGCCTCGCCGGATTTACATTTGAGAGCTATGCAGCCTTGCATTGGGTGTCTAAAAATATGACCAGTTAGTTAATTATTTTTACCATTTTTCATTTCGGTGAGTGTTTTCATTGTTTTATTTCATGCATTTTACATCATGTGCTCGTAAATGCATTAATTTTTTTCCGCATTTTTCATTTTGGGGGGTGTTCAAACACCCAAAACACCCCCCTAGCTACAGCCTTGATTGCATCATGTTTTGTAATGTAATCCATTGTAGTTATTGCTAGCACTGTTGGATGAATTGCATTACAATTAATTTGTCATGTTCATTTCTATTTTGGTACATAATCTGACAGTCACTTGCAATCGGCTCCACAGTTGAAAATCCATCAAGTTCAAATCTGGAGATTCGGGGGCCATTGCCTCTTCTCAATGAGACCAGGACAATTGACATTGAGCCGATCTTCTTTCATCAGCATCTTATTTCAGAACCTCAACTTAACTCTTAATTTCTGCGCTCTCACTGTTCATCAGAGTGATTATAGCTTCAGCTTCAGGACCTTGCTCTTAAAGTGCCTGAATACACATTTTGTCTGCCATTGACACCTTACGCATTTTAATTTTAGAAATTTGAATTTCACTGTTTCAATCAAAAATTGTTTATCTGACACATTTCTACTTTGCTAACTTGATAGTCATCAGACACATTAAGGTCTGTCATTCCTTCCTTCATAGAAAAACAAACTATATTCTTTCACTGATCAACGTAATACACTTTGCATAGAACTGAATCTTTAGAGGAGGAGGAGGAGGAGGTGTGGTATATCAGTAGCAATTATGGATGAATCAATCACACTTTGGATATAGAATAAAATAAAATAATATTGATTAGTGTTGAATGTTGATGCCGTGGAAGTTATTCAGGTAGGTTAAGTCATTGCTGGAAGGAAATGGTTAGCATTCATTGTGTAGAAGAAATTGCAGGTCAATCTTGGGCTTTTTTTACAAATCAGCATTGAAATCCCCAAAGCAAAAACATCATTATTTTTTAGTGAGAAAGGAGGTAAGCTGGCCAAAGTCAAAGTGTCAAATTCATCCAGGGCCGCATTAAGGCTAAGTGACTCACAGTGATGTGCAGCTACACTGGTTCCCTGTTTCTTTTCTAAATAATTATAAAAAGGATTATCTCGCAATATTAAGCTCATTTAATAACAATTATTTGAGATGTGACTTAATAAAATCGCGTTTTTTTACATTTTGTTGTGTTATGTTTTTGAATCATAAAAAAGTGGGTGGTCTCACTAAATGTTATATAGCTTTTATTTTAAATATTTTGGTGAAATTTGGCCACTGTATGTAAATATGGATTGCCTTAAAGTCTGAAATTTTTCATTTAAAAATTCGTACTTTTGACGAAAATATTGGCCAAATAAATTAGGGGTACTTTTTAATGACCCACCCTGCATGTACTAACAACATCAAAATACCAAACTTGTGTGTAAACTTGCACCACTTTAATATCTACTTGTGATAAGTCTTCTTTGAAATTGCATCTTTGATTAACCAGAGGATGTTTTCACTCTTATTGAAACAATCTGACACATCTTGAACACAGTAACAGTTCCTTCTTTTCTCTCACAACTCATCACATTGGGTTCAAGCTCCTTTATTACCTGGAAAGGTCATCCTCTAATTAAAATATCACTGCTTTTGAGTCATAGAATCTTTTCAATCATCATTTCTATCAAAAAACAACTTTCATTCATTCATGCTTCCTTCATAAGTAATATCAAATGATGCTTAACATCTCAATTGCTGAGGAAATTTCGTGAACTGATGCCACTCTGTGATGGTCACTGTACAAGTAGATTCAAATCACAGTAGTCAGCTTACATCCTTATGCAATGGTTACTTACTTGCTTCATGAAAATATTTTTAAATTTATACAACACACAATGCAAAAGAAATGCAGAATTCAAGTTCAACACATACGCTGTCATTCTGGTTTTCATCTGCATGTCCGGCTTCTTCATCTTTCGCTTCTCCTCCTCCTCCTCCTCCTCCTCTGCTTCCTCCTCCTCCTCCTCCACCTTCTCCGTGGATTTCCCTCAGCAAGCGATTTTCCATTCGACTGAGATTGCGATTCGGAACAAATGGACGAACGCCAACATAGAATCCCTCGTCTTCGAGATATCTTGGAGATGACGCTGTGAAGATCCTTTGAGACAACGGTGCTAACAGCAGAAACCAGACAGTCTCTCAGTACCAGAATCATGCTATGTCTCTCAGTACCAGAATCATGCTATGTCTATCAGTATCAGAATCAGGCTATGTCTCTCAGTACCAGAATCATGCTATGTCTCTCAGTACCAGAATCATGCTATGTCTCTCAGTACCAGAATCATGCTATGTCTCTCAGTACCAGAATCATGCTATGTCTCTCAGTACCAGAATCATGCTATGGTACATCATCTAGATTCACAACAGAACAAACAATAGTCTCAAACTTCAGCTGTCTAAAGCTTTTTAAAATAAACAGTGAGGCTCATTTGAACGTACCAATAGAACAAAAACTTCTGATTAAGACCTACAATAAATGGTCTTCTTAAACAACATGCATTGAAGATTCCTTGTAGCGTAAGCACACTCAACCAAAGAAGCTAACATTGAGACACAGGTCATTAAATATTAAATACGACAGGTTCAACATTCTATCTATTTGTCAATTACCGGTACATGGTCTTCATATCTTTAAGAATAAGAGGAACGAGACAAGAACAGGAACAAAAGGAACAACAGAGCATGAGAGTAGCAAAAGGAAAGTTCAGGACATGGAATGTACGCACACTGTGGGTAACGGGTCAACTAGAAAGTCTACTACGTAGAGAAATGTAGAGATACAGATACAGATACGATATATACTAGGACCAGCAGACGTAGGGTGGACGGGATGCTGGAGAAATTAATGGAGTGGAAATGATTGATGGTCAGGTGAAGAAAAAAAAGACAAGTCGAGTTTCGAGTGAGGTGGGTTTCCTACTGAATGAGAAAGTGAGGAAAGCACTAATCGGATATAGTTCAGTCAGTAAACCTAAGGATAATACTTGTAGCAAGATTCAAGGAAAAACCAATAAATATAGCAGTGATACAAATATATGCGCCAACGACCGATAGCTCTGAAGAAGAAATAGAAGGGTTCTATGGGAAACTAGCAGTGACGTAGTTGAGTCCACCTGAGCCGAGTCCGAGACCGAGTCCGAGTCGAGTCCGAGTCCAAAGGAGTTCGAGTCTGAGTCACTAAGCATCGAGTCCAAGTCCGAGTCTGAGTCCAGTAACACCAAGATCCACTGAAACACTAAATAGGCCTATTATGGCCAACGTTCCCTGTAAGGTGCGCGCGCGCGCGCGCAGTTGCTTTAATCGTTCGGCGCACAAAGTTTTTTACCAGCGCAGATAATTTCATTCGTTCATTCTTGGTATTGTACTTGATAATTCTAACTAGGCTACTAGGACACCGATTTCGTACTGCTACAAAGTACGAAGACCCAGTTCTAAACAGGTGGTAATGGTTGAATGCTTGTCTTAACGACCTGATTATTTGGCATTCGTTCAGCTTGTGTACAAATCCAGCAATTGAGTTGACACCCCCTCCCGAGTAGCTCTCTGTTGGCACCTGTCTTACACGATATATATATATATATATATATATATATATGTATATGTATATGTATATATATATATATATATATATACAAGACTACAAGTGTCACTGGGTGAATGTCCTGTGAAACTCAGCCTATGATCATTCAAGCATTGGTGTAATTAAGAATCTTGGCTCAGCCAAACTCTAAATCGCATTCTCCGACCCCTCTTCTGTTACAGTAGGTTTGCTTGGCCGTGTTAGGATGTATATAATCTATGCTCCTCACTGATCCTTATCAGTAGCTCGAGGGATTAATTACCAACTCTGAATCTCATTCACCAATCCCTCCTCTGTAGATTTGCTGGGCCGCAGAATCTACATCCCTCGCTGTCCCCCTCACCATCATCATCACCATGCTCGTAGGTGTCCAGTGTAAGCTTCGTCTTCTCTCTCCATTCGTAGGCTACTTGTTCTGCGCAGCGTTAGTCTGTCTTGAAAGATCATATTTCTCATTGCTGGCTTAGTTTCCTAGCAGTCAGCAAGAAATGTCAGTCAGTAAAAAATGTCATTGTCTAAGCCATCTAAGCGGAAAAATCATGCCGAGGAAAAGAGCGGCATGAGGAAAAGAGCTGCCTGTAGATTCCTAGCCTTGAAACAACTAAATCGACTTGAAGTGAATCCTTTGGGCATGTTGATGAGGATTAATTTTATCTGACGAGTGGAGGTGGACAAACATTTGACCTGGATACAATTATCGGAAAACAACAAAATCTGAAGAGAAAAATAATTATAAGGTTTTCATAAGAGGCGATACGTTTATTTGATCTTGTTTGAAAGAGGAGAGAATCCGAGAGAGGACTTGAACTAAAAAAGGCTAGTCTACTTTGCACTTGTAACTAATTAGAACATTTTAAATTTATAACTTAACTAAAAGTTTTCTTGCATTTTCTAAACAATTTTTCAATTTATCAATTGTTTATTTTTCGAATCATTGCAAACTTCATATGAAATGTCATTGACTAATTATAGACATTTATATCAGAAATTAAATGTGGTGGCCTATTGTTTATGATCAGCCTATCCTTTTCTGGAACCTATAGGCCTATAGTTATAAATATTTGAAATTTGATTGTTTGTAAGTAAAGTTTTATCGGTAGCCTATCATCAGTCTACGTGGTTTTTATTCGATAATAAAATACCTCATGTTATGCCATAATAAAAATTAGAAGCAGTTGAAAATAAAGTCCTGACCAAAATTTTATGCTCCGATAATATTTTAGCTTGCTCAGTACAATCTGCTCCGCGCGCAGCAACCTTCTGGCCTTAGAGGGAACGTTGATTACGGCATAGAAAAATATCGATACTATATATATATATATATATATATATATATATATATATATATATATATATATATATATATATATATATATGCAAAAATCTCTTTTAATGTAATTTTTCCAAATTGAACTTTTAAAAAGCGAATTAGATAAAGTCCTTCGATAATCTGGCGAAGTGGAATCGATACAAATTCTTCCACTGTCAAACACAAGTTCAACAGGCGCATCTTTGTGGAGTCTCTTATGTTGAAGTCTGCAGCCAAAACTGCCACCAATAAGCAATGCCTCTACTCTTAAAGTAAATGTTTGGAGTCTTTGGTATGGGGAAATGAAGTCCATCTAATGTTGTCAATATCATCTGCCCTCCAAAGGCTCCAATACCCCAGCACAGACCAAGTGCTACGACATTGCCTACTTGTTGCAATAGATGTAGTAGGCCAATCTGATCTATTAATGGAGATGTAAACAAACACCTGCGCTCCGTTCCAAGATCAGAGAAGTTCTAATAGTCACCAGCCACAAATATAGATACGTACAACCACTATATGTCTTATCCATAAACATCTAGATAAATTAGAAGTCTCCAGCATATCAGGCCCTAAGGACAAGTTTATTGAGATGTCGAAATATCAAATACGATTTCGACCGTATGCATGCCATGGATGCCTGATTATGTTTGTGTATCTATAAGCCTATCCATAAGCTCAAGTTCAATTACTTCCAATTGCCCTCCCGCAACCCCACACCAACCAAGCATCAAATACACCTGTAGGCCAATGTCGTTTATCGCGTGCAGCGGTGAGGAGATGAGATCCGGACAGGTGAGACCAAGAGACAACGTTGTCAATCCAGCTAATACGCGGTCTGCCCTTGCGTCGATATCCCTCCACGTCATCCAGCATGATGGCTTTTTCCACGCAATCCTGAGGGAGCCTGATAATATGACCGAAATAGGAGAGTTTGCGAGCCTTGATGGAACTCAAGAGCTCCAGTGAAGTTCCGGCACGCCGATAAACTTGCTCCGTAGTAAGCTTGAGCGTCCAAGAAATGCGCAAAGGCCTACGGGTACATTTGTTCTCGAAACTTTGGATCTGCTTTTTCTCCGCCTTTTTTGAGCACCCATGATTCACCATAGGCTGTTCACCAGAGGGCATGATTCACCATAGCCTGCGATGATTTCATCAAGCGAAGCTTGGTTTGGGTACTAATGGATTTATTTTTCCAGACCTTCGTAAGCTTCACCATGACTGCCATACCCATACATGGCCAGTCTGGACTTAATATCATCTGCACACTTTGCATCACTAGAAATTTTGCTGCCCAGATATGTGAAGTTATCCACCTGTTTGAGTGCACCGCCTGCGACAGAAATCTTGATGACCCCATCGGTGTTGGTCATAACTTTCGTCTTTAAACCATTTATCTTTAAACCGTACTCATTGGCAGCGGATTCAACCCGATTGACGAGCTCCTGGAGTTCCTCTGATGATGTAGCGATCAAGACAGCTGCTAGCGAAAAACTTAAATACTTGGAACTCCAAACAAGATACAGTTTCACTCCGGTTGCGCTAGAAACGCTGGGACCTATGGACCATGAGGGCCTGGCCTTCATCACAGAACTCGGTCGACGATTGTCACATGTTACAGAAGACACACAAGAAACCTTCTTCCTATTCCAAAAGATATCTGTCACAGTTCAGCGATTCAACGCCATCGCATGCCTGGGCACGACGAGGCAGTAGTAGTCTGCAGGGGCTTCTATCCCTATACATGGCGGGCGCAGCTTGTGCCCAGTGAAAAATAGGGGGGGAATCAAAAGACAGCCAAAATTCACGTCGGCTGGGGGGGAAGGTCGGACATCGAGGGCAACGTTCAATCTAGGCATCACTAGAAGGAAGATCCCCCCCAGAAAATATTTCTCCTCCATATAAATTTGGACAAAATGGTAGGCCTAATAGTTTTTAGCAAAATGTATACTCTTTATACACTTTGAGTTTTTAGTTAGGTTACTCTCTGCATTTTTGAATTACATGAACTGCTACAACAGCTATAATATACCTTAATACAAGTTTCCTATTACATGATTAAAGTTATGTTTTTACTATTTTAATAAATAATACAATCATATTAAAATTGGGAAAAAATAACATTAATACAAATAGGCTACTATTTTGCACAACTAAATGGCTTGTCTCCAATGTTATCTTTCAAATTTCAGACAGTCAAATTTGGTCCTTGAACACTTCGTAAAGCAACATCATTATTACGTGGGCTTACAATGTAGGACCTACATTGTATTTTATTGTATTGCATTGTGCTCTAAAAAATTATGTAACGCCTCTCGAGCGCACACTGATGAAGGATGCAAAACATAATAATTATGGCTGCCCAATTTTGGCAGCAATTCCTCCACTGAAATAGTAGAGTAATTTTGCTAAAAGGACAGCTTAAAATGCTGAAATTGCAATGCGGAAATCGCAAAATTTCTTATGGGGGGGCGCATTCCCTCCCCATACCAGGGTCCCTTCTCGGCGCTACACATACTTCGGCGATCGTCTGCTGGATGCTCGTTTGTCCCCCTCCAAACAAACCTTCATTCCCACACTAGAGGAGGGCATGCGCTAGAGCGGCTAGATTGCATTATATATAATATATCAGGGCTTTTTTAACGTGCAGTTGTACACAAAATGTGCAGTTCTAAATGGATTTGTGCAGTTGTAGAAACACTTCTGTCACTAGTTCTGTGCAGTTAAAAGTTAAAACTAGCAAAAAAAGTCATTGTCCTCCAACTTGAAGTAATTTACCATGGAAGATTGGAAGGGAAAGAAGGGGTTGTGCAGTTCTAAAATTTCCTTAAAAACAGCCCTGATATAATTATATTGCATACATAGAGGAAGGACGGTTCAGAAAAGAAGGGGAAGAAGATGGATTGCGCCCAGCTGCCTAGGGGGGATAGAAGCCCCTGGTAGTCTGTTTTTTAGAGGAATATAATGATTACATAATAATAATAGCAATAATAATAATAACAACAACAATAATAATAATAACAATAATAATAATAATAAAACTAATAACAAGCTATGGCTCAAGAAATTTCCCAAACTAATATTTCCTAAATGCTGATTAAATTTGATGCACTCATAATGCACATTATTGTATTGTATTGTATGCAATCATTTATAAAGCGCTTCTCGCAGCAAGAGCTTTTCAGAAGCGATTCCAGTGCGTGCGACCGCTGATTTGAAGCGAGAGAAAGATGACGAAAGACTAGCGGAGGGCATGACAGAGTGAACTGATGGTGGAAGTCCATTCCATAGGGAGGGATCTAATGCAGGCAAATGATCTGGATTTTTGATCCATGGTTGTCCTGACACGGGGAACACATAGGTTAAGCTGATCAGAGTCGACTGATGAAACTATCACTGATGCAGCGGAAGAAGAATCGAACGTTCGAACGCTAGAGTCGTATATATATATAATATATATATTGTCCATCTTTTCAGTTACATCCGTCTGATGAACAGTCCGCATACTAAGACGACTGGGAAATGCTGATGAATTTACCCGGGGGAAAGTTTGGTGGAAAGGCCTGGGGGAAATGTTCGGGGGAATGTCCTAGACTCGATTAAGTGATTTAGAACTCAAAAACTCATTTATTTTCATTGCATTATGTAAATGTAATGTAATGTAATGTAAATCTTCGAGAATTTCTCAGCGCCCACAAAAGCCACGTCAGGGAGACCAGCTTATTCACCGGCGCTATATCAAATCAAGTCCGCAATAGCCAGAGCTGCCGTTTTCGTTCCGGTGCCAGGTCAAAATCCGGGGAGGTCAAGCCGAGGAGACAGCGTGGTGCTACGGTGGTTGTCGGTGATGGTGGTGGTTGGGTGATGGAACCTGATTGGAATCTGGATAGGATAGGTTGAAGAGTTCGGTTTTCAGTCGTGAATGGAATGCAGCAGAGGAGAGTGCAAGCGGAGGAGAGGTTGAATTATTGTTTGGAGGTGAGACTGCAGGAGAGATAGGAGGGTGAGCAAACATGCGGAGGTATGTTGGGAGTCCGTTCCAAAGAGCTGGTGCAGCATAGACTAAGGAGCGGTCGCAGAATTTCAGAGAGGATGATACTGGAGGCCGAGAAAGAGAAAGATATGATGATGAGCGCGTAGACCTGTGCGGTTGGATGGTGATTAGTTGACGAATGTAGGAGGGCTGAGAGGTTTGAAGAGCGTTGTAGGTTAGAGAAACAATTTTGTAATGGATGCGCTGAGAAACTTTTAGCCAATGAAGAGACTTGAGAACAGGGGTTATGTGGTGATGTTTGGGCGTCTTAGTGACTGCGCAGGCAAGAGCATTCTGGATAGTCTGTAGTGAAGCGCGCTCTTGTGCAAGACTTGTTTTGTTAAAGCGCGGTATAAATGACTAATTGTATTGTATTGTATAGATTACACTGGAACAAAATGCCTACAGCAAACATGCACTGAATCAGCTGAGAATTAGTTTTTAAAAAGCATGTTTGAAACAGACGAAAAGTGGTATAACATCTGAAGCTACCTTCAAACATGGATGGAACAAAGAAGAGTCTTTCTTCCACTTCCAGCCGGTCTTGTGTTGGAACATATTCCGCTCTAGCGATCTGGTACGGCAGCCAAGAACATTCATCGTCTGCCATCGCATCATCGTCGTCATCATCCTCCTTCAGCAGAGCATCTTCCTCTGTTCATAACAATCAATCCTCATCATCCTCATCATCATCCTCCTCCTCCTCCTCCTCGTCATCGTCATCATCATCATCATCACTCTTCCTCTCTCATTAACAATAGCTAAACAGATCATAAAAATGCCGATCTCTATTGCAGAAGCAGACAAATTCATCTGATGAAATACATCAGAACATTGCGATAGCATAGCATTTTGGATGTATATCAAGTACATCAAGTATATCAAGTATATCAATCAATGCTTAGGGTCAAGTTAAACTTTAAGTGGTATTGCGAACATGCATAATAATAATTTATGCCTGTTTATCTGTGTATTTGCAATTTGCAGTGGGATACAAATAAACTACTAGAATCGTTATGAAAATGAGTCAACAAAACATACTTTCTTCCACAGCCATCATTGCGATATTTAAAGGCAACCGGAAAATTCTAAACTATGTATTTTTGATTATATGAGATCACTAAATCAATGTGGTTGAATGCTTTGCAGTCTGTTTCTATATTCCACTTTCAGATGACAAGTACATACGTAAGCGTATAAAATGTACAGTATGCCATTCTAAGACAAATTTACAGGAAAGTGGCATTAATTCTGTTACATCAATGATGTCATGTATAAACAACAACTGAAAATCTTTATTTTCTATAATTAATCCAAGGAGATAAACGAATGTTGTCAAGTTCAGGTTGTCTTAAAACAAATAGTTTCCTGCCGTAAGAGAAGACACATACTTTGAAGAATTGTCTAAGTCTACCATGAAAATCTTGAGAAATGTGACAAAGTTCATGTGCTACAGCAGGACATCAAGCAATCATTTGACCAAAAATCAAAAGCCAACAGATGAGAAATGAGATCAGAGGAACAAAATTATGATTGCTATTATGAGCTTTTTCAACCATCTTTTGGATACATGGCTGCGGTCACCGGTCATACACGACTATGTGGCGCTTGTGCACCCTAGCTGCATGCAAAACAGCACAACATGATGCACACACACACAGACATTTTCCCATTCGCTTCTATTATTAACATCTGATGTGGGACAAATCTATATATTTGCGAAGCATGGTGGTGGGCTCGATGCCTTGGAATCCACCTCAAGCCGCCACTTAGGGACCTTAACTTGCAATTGCTCATGCGCTTCGGAGTGAAACTCTGAAGCAGTGTCCACGCTTTAGTCGGAAGCGCCTCTGAGTAGAGGGCTTGAAGGGGTGCTATAGCAATTGCGAGTAATAAATAAATAAATATATATATGATCAATGATGGTATCAAACACATATGCTATGTGCATCATGTTCAGCAATGGATCCAGCCGAAACTGCTGTGGCCACCAAGGCATCTCAGGCAAACAAGCAATCCAAAGGAATAAGTAGGTCTAAAGTAGCCTCCAGTCAACAACACCCATTGCTACATAGAACTCCTAAATTATGGCAGGATGCCTGATTTTTGCGGATTTGTATTATAGTAGAGGCATTAATTAATATAAATGGTGATGGTCAAGGTGTAATAAGCATATGTTCACTGTCGTGCAACAGATGCAGTTTACTCTGTTGGGCTGATGTGCTCTGCAATTGATGCCCTTTCTGGCTGGATGGCTTCGAATCGTTTGCTGTTGAATCCATCCAAAACCCAATTCATTTGGCTTGGCGGTCGCAGACAGTTGACTAGTCTAGACATGCATCTTTTGGCTCAGACATTCCCCATATTGCATTCTCTCATACTGTCCGCGATCTTGGAGTGACACTTGACCAAGAACTCAGTTTCTCACAACATGTTAACCTAGTAACGCGAAGCTGCTATTACCAGCTCCGCCAGTTGCGTGTTGTCATGCGGTCCCTATCTCATGATGCCGCTGTGGTCCTTGTCCATGCCTTCGTAACTAGCAGAATTTATCATTGCTGCTCAATCCTTGCTGGTCACCCATCTAGCTTAATAGGGCGTCTTGACCGGGTCATGCGCTCTGCTGCTCGACTTATTGGTCATATCCCAAAATTTGCCCCAATTTCTGCCTACATGCGTGATGTTCTGCACTGGCTTCCAGTCCCGCAGCGCATCTCATACAGGATAGCAGCACTTGTCTGGCGGTCCTTAATTGGTAGTGCGCCTTCCTACTTATCTGATCTCTGTCGCCCTGTCTCTGTCGTAGCCTCCCGTAGAATTTTACGCTCTTCGGCCAATGGAGAGCTGCTGGTACCTCGAACCCACTCTGCTACCAGACAGCGTCGAGCCTTCTCGGTTGTTGGCCCGTCCACATGGAATGGGCTCCCGCTTGCACTACGCTTACTACCTCGAAATAATTTGCCTGCTTTCTACAAGTTGCTCAAGACCTATCTTTTTAGCTGTGGCTGGACTGGCAGCGCCTCTGAGTAGGCTTCTTGAAGGGGCGCTATATAAGTTTTCAGAATGTATGAATGAATGAATAATACAGTCAACAGAGTGATCTTTGTAGATTCCATGATTATGAAAAGATCAGGATTCAAAAGTTTGCCACTTGGCCACTCACGATGTCAGATGATCACCTTCTTTGGACAACATGCAAGATTTGTCACTTCGAAGTAAATGTATCGTGAGCATTGCACATTGCACTTTTTAATAAAGTGCAGATGAAAACAGTATAGCTCAAAGACCAAATGGAATATTTGATTAGTGAGAAGGAGTAGTAAATTTCAGGTTTTCAACATGATATTAATTACTACCTCTGAGATGAACATTTCCATCTAAAATGGGTCACTACTTTTTAATATTACATCATTTTCTTGTACACAATTAGATCTGCCCCAGGAACAATAAGTGTTCAAAAAGAAATATTTATGAGAAAATCAGACTTCACTAGTAATATTGGTGACTTTGCAGAATAAATTAATTATACGCAGGACACAGATGAAAGCATGAAACATTTTATATCTATCTCTATTTATTTATTATATATTACTGTTCCCTAACTACTACAGTCCAAGAATTATTAGACTATTACTACCAATCAAGACAACAAGGCAAAACACGTAGTTTTGTAAAAAAAAATATGCTAGATGTTATCTGTGATGCAGTGTTGATAGAAAGTCACATACCTCCAGTCGTGTCCTCCTTTCTTCCAGTCTTGTCCTCCTTTCTTCCAGTCTTGTCCTCCTTTCTTCCAGTCTTGTCCTCCTTTTTCTCTACAACTTCCTCTGCCTAGAAGACAATAAGCAAGATGCTAAAACAGAAAGTCTTTACTAGAAATCGTAAGATTTTCACTGAGCAGCTTACTTCACTAGGTTAGCTAAAACACAGCCTTCTAAACAAGTTATTCTCAACAAGGTGATTTGCAATATGATGTCTGCCATATTGACCTGCAAACATTTGCTAAAATGGAGCAGATGATTGGACAGCTTCTTACTTCAAACACTTTCTCTATGCAGATTGCGGCCAAAAACTTCTACAAGTCATACTCAACTGTAACTTCTATTCAAAACAGCTGAAATTTAGAATGCCCTCTTACATGGTTTAGAGCAGCGGTTCCCAACCCGTGGCCCGCGGGCCAAAAGTGGCCCGCCGGGCCTACAAAAATGGCCCGCAGCATCTCAATGAATTACAAAAAATATATGTAAAAATTGAAAATTTGGACATAATAGAATATATAATTATTTTCTATTACAAATTATTTTATTTGTACGTTAATAAATCGCATCAAACGTTCTTTTTGATTCAAATATAACAATTTTATATGCCTTTAGTTAAGTAAATTTTAACCTTGTGGCCCCCTGATGTCCTTCAACTAAGAAAAAGTGGCCCTCGTGTCCTCCAACTTAGAAAAAGTGGCCCGACAGTCCAAAAAGGTTGGGAACCACTGGTTTAGAGGTTCATATTTAAGCAACAGGAAGATCTACTTCGAACTACTCAACCTCAAAAGGGAAGATACAGCACACAGAGTTCTGTGGAGAAAACTGATCCGAGTCGCTGACCCCTCCCCTGCGAGGGATTAATTCCAGCCGGAAGGAAAAGAAAAAAGATTAGCACCATGCATTGCAAAGCTGTCTGTTCTGTTAGTAGTTAAGTTTAGTTAAGATTACTGCATAACTTGTACAATGTACATGTAAAGTGCAGTGCGTTTGCAGGTGTTAAATTAAAGAATTTTTTTAATTTTTTTTATATTATTATATCATATACACGGTGTTCGGAAAAAAACGAACCTCTACTATTGCTGCAATAATTGATGTAATAATTTGTACAATTTAATAAAACATGGAAAAACTTCAGTTTGCACGACATGAATCAGGTAACTATTATTTGTTAGTTATAATGTGTGTTCAAAATTTCCTCCTTCGGCCTCAACACACGCACAAAGACGAGCTCACCACTGACTAATTGCTGAATCGATTACAGCTTCATCAAAGGTCTACCGCTGCCAGCTTGACACTTGCGCGAACCAGTTCCATCAATCTTACGCAAAAGTTCGCTTAGTCCACCAAGTTTCCATGCTTTATCAGAAACTGGGAAATTTTGCTCAAGGTGCCGGGACACACCACAATTAGTAACAGATATCTAATGATTATGCCTATCAATCTAACACTCTAATTGTTTAACGTTGTCTGCTTTAGTCTAGTGACAATAGTCAATTGATTCCTTTGCCCAGCCAAGAAAAGATGCCGAAAAGAAAGTGTTGTCTAACGTCCCAGCTTCAAGTTCAACACCAATTTGCTAAAGCAGCAAATAGGTTGTGTCATGATGCAATATGTTCGATATGTAACGGTACATTTTCCATGACACAATGTCAGGGTTCAAGTGTCAGCGTGGTGGGTGTACCTGACCCCACATGGGTTGGTTTGGAGCAAAAAATGAAATTTCCCATGCAAAGCCAGGCACCGCAGCTAGTATATATATATATATATATATATATATATATATATATGAGAATAATGAGAGAACTACTGAACCTCTCCTTGTCTCTGTCTGTCTTCTTCCTTGGCTTCTTCAGCACCAGCATCAGCATCAGCAGCAGCAGCAGCACTAGCAGCAGCAGTGGATGTCTCTGACTTCTCAGCCACATCCTTGTCTTTTGTTTTCTCCCAGATACGAGTAAAGAACTCATAGGTTTCTTCTTCTGTTGGTAGATCCATCTGAAAACAATGAAAACATTACAAACAATGAAACAGATCCGTCTGAAAACAATGAAAACATTACAAACAATGAAACGGTTTCCATCACACAAGTTTTTGTTTGCAAAATCTTTACTTGCATCATTATGTTGAATTATGTTACAAGATTTTTCAAGCTGAATAAGGACAGAGAGACTAGATTTCTGCAACTTAGACTGAACACAGCGATGAAAGGAGATGATACAAATCGACTCCTCACACTCGTCGTCGTCGTATCTTTCTGCATTGAACCTTGAATGAACGTAGACATTGTCCTTAGCTTCATTTTCAGTGATCTCTCCATTTCATCATCTTCATCAGCATCATCACCTCTCACCTGAAAATCAAAAATAAACATTGCATCATCTAACGAACATAATTTTTTTGTTTAAATACACGAAAACCCATTTCCCATTGAGCCCACATTCTGAACAATTCTACACAATAACTGCAAACCAATAAAATTTTCAAATGAAATAAAAGGAATGTCATAAAGAAAGATATCTTTCGGTGTCATCTATCAGCTACAACACAGCTTCACAAATTAGTTGCTAGATGTATAGGAAGAAATGTATCTGAACGAACTGCAAAGCTCAAAATACTTGATAACTTTCGATCCATTTGAGGAATTGTCATTTGTCTATGCAGTGCTTAGTGAAAGGCTGACACATATTGTAGAGCAGCTCAATGCAATCTCAATCTCCTCCGAAAAGTTAAGAATTAAAAATCTGCGTTATCACAAGAGAAATCTGCCAACTTATTACACCGATAGACTTTAGATAGGCCCCCAGAAATTTGCGCCCAAAACTGTGCTTACCAAAAGCGATTAATTGTGCTTACCAAAAACGATAAATTTGTGCGAATTCTGCGTAAGTTAAAAAATTATAGAGTACGGTTATTTTTTCAATGAATCAGTGTACCAAAGTATCTAAAAGTGTTTTTGTTATTTAGTGTGTAGCTATGGCATTCTAAAAATTAGGCAACCAAGCAAAAAATGCAGCTATAAATTTCCTATAACCATGAGATTAATGTATTCAGATGATTGCAAATAATTTTAATTTTGCAATATTTACACCCACTGAAATCTGTGCTCATTACAAACACAACTTCAATAGTATGATATATGCCATTGCCTATATTATAATCAATCACCAAGTTACACAACGTGGTGAATAGTAGCCTTCCGTCTTCGTGTGCACACCTGACGCCTATACGTTAAATGAATTTGTTCCGTCACAAGCCGAGACAACATGCGACGCTCCTGTGTGATCGCTTTGAGAAACTTCGTCCAACGCATTTTATTGTGTTTATTGTGAGTTCTGGAATATTTTATACTTTGATTTTGAGCATTACTACCAAAAATAAAGACCCTTAACTCAAAATATCTCTATAATTTCATCCCATTCGGCGGCAGCCATTTTGATTATCGCCCAAAGGTGCCGTTACTATGTTGAACTGCCATGCACCTCAGTGATTTTTTAAGTCAATGAAAGACCAATTTAGCTAAATTAGCAGGATTTTGGCCAAATTTGTGCTAAAATTGCGCGCATTGTCAATTTTTGTGGTGTTGTGCGAAACCTGGAATTTTGTGCAAAATTTGCACGGCTCAAGATAGCAAATTTCTGGGGCCTACTTAGACGACGCTAGTAGCTAGTCATCATCACAGGTACAGTCTGAAGAGCGTCTTGCCTATGAGCATATGCGAGATGACAAGATGACAAGAGTCGGTTCATAACAAAACTGTAGCTGCAACAATAAGGCAAATATATGCAGAGGTGGATAAATAGAAGATGACTTTGAAACAATGATTAAAGTTTGATGAAAGTCATGAACTGGACTTACAGAGTTAAACCAAACAGCAGACCAAAATACAAAGCAGCAACATAATTGCTGGTAAAGTACTTTGCAAGGCCAAGAGGTCAGCAAAAACTGAAGCAAAAACGGTGAATAAGAATCGGAGCAATTGGCATTCACTCCCTAATGTAAACACAATCAGTGTAACGAATCAGAAGAAGCAGTCATCTGATTTCAGAGTAACCTCTGACTATTGCCATCTTTACCAAGCTTGCTTACCTTAAATTAAAAATGCAAAACACATTTCAGACGTAGAAGTTAATGCTGTACAATTTCAAAACTGACTTAAGATGACTTACTAGACCAGTTTCATCAAAGCGAGTTGTCTTTGATTCGGTTCTCTTGCCGGCCAGTTTATGTAATCTGCCAATTGTTTCACTGTACGCCTCGTCCTTCCCTTTGTCCTAAGTTTTCAAAACGGCAAAAGAAACAGTGAGGCAAAGTATGATTTCTATTTCTTCAAAGATCAAATCATCAGCACTTCAAACAAGATAGTGGTTTCAACATCTTCTCTTCAAGCCTCAGACTACATGCGCTATATAAATGGTCATATACATGCATGCATGCATACATGCATCTGTGAATGCCATCTGATGTCAACCGATGTCAACCGATGTCAGTGAAACAAAGATGTAGCAGAGGAGAGAAGAATGGCTTAACAGAAAGTCTTCTGAATGACATCAGCTTTAAACATAAAATTATGTCCTCTGACCTCTGACCTTGTCGGTTGGCAAACGCTTCTCCTCACAGTTTGAGAGTCAATCAGACATTTATATTCTGTCTGCCAACTGCAAGAGACGGTTGGCCAATAGCAGATCACATACTGTATCGTTGATCCTCATCATTGATGCAAATCATGCAACATTTGGAATCTCTTGGTTCTGCTGTGCAGGGTTGCAAAAGCATGCCACTGCTGACTTTCTCATTCTCTTACGTCACTGATGAATTTTCTCTTCATAATAACATCGCTTAGACTATAACATCTCTCGCATTTATTTCTTCTTATGTGAATAACATAAGTTTATAATTAAAATCAAAAACAATAATAATCATCGAATGCGTTGAGAAGCTTGAGCACATCAACTGTTTCGTAAAATCAATTCTTGCGACCAACCTTCGCAGCCTTCAATTTCTCTGCCAGTTTTGCCCTCAGAGCCGTGCTTATGCTAGATTTCCTTGGAGTCAAACCACCTGGTAAAAAACAGATTTTGTAAGAATGTTATCCATTGAGCGTCTTACATCTTATCATTTATATAGCACCTTTTAAATTTCTTCTCATGTTCTTACAAATAGTTTAAATACTACGAGAGACTACAAAACGGGACAAATTCATATGTTGAGTTGCATCCAGAAGAACACCAGTTCCAAAACCTAGATCTTGCAAACAATTTAGATCATTCGTCAAGAACAGGCTTTGAGTTATGTATGGCCACAGAAAGACAATTGAAAGACCTTGTTGAATAATAAGTCTGGAAAATAAGGATTTATTATATCCTCAGCTAATTGATAGACAAATAACAGAATCACACACAATTCATAATATGGTAAATATGCAGTTGTCAGTCCACTTAATAAATGAGTTCCAATAAAGTTAAAAAGATTGAAGCTATTCAAATATCTTAAGTTGTACTGGAGTGACCAGCAGTGGAATTCAGTATTTGATGGATTGAGTATTAGTGGCCATCCATGACTACATCTCTTCATCAAAGACAGCAACAACTAGTGTACAGACAAGAGACAAAGCTGCTGAATGAAGTGCATCAGCAAAGAAATGGACGACAGGATGAATAATAATAACAACCATTTGAATAGACCAACTGAGAGCATAAGCAAAGAGAAGGCGCCAACCAATTCAGTTCAGGACCAGAAACCTAAATCTAAACGGACATAAACCAATCTAAATCAGTGCAGGAGACGATGTAAATGATGAGAATGGTGCACTGTACAGCTTAGCATGTATTCAACTTTATCTATAAATCCTCATATAACAGTACCCATGTCCTCAAAGTAGGTGCACGACAAATCTGTCATATTGCATTCTACATTGCATTCTAGAAAAGACGGTTAATCTCTGACAGAGAAAGTGACGTCTCTGAGTTTACTTTTTGACAGAGCGCTTCTGGACGTAGGTGGCGCACTTGACGTGTCTTCTTCTAGGATTCCAAAAGAGGAAGTCGTCTGGTCTGCTGCTGGTTCTGCTGCTTCAGGTGTGCCACCACCACCAGCGCTGGCTGCTGCTGCTGCTGCAGCTGACAACTGAGTCTTCAGCTTCTTTCCCATCCGTTCCTGTGCAGTTCTCAGCATCTCTGGCGCATCCTCCTCCAGCATTTTACTCTCAGCTTCTCTGGCCACCTACAGTAAAGAGTGCAAACTACAATGTTCAGAAATACTCGTTTAAAACGGTAAAAGAACTGTTTACAGATATTAACGAATCCTGGTGTTTCTTTAAGATGTTACAGAATGGCGCTCCTGGACCTTTTTCATAAACTAAAAATCAATCTAGTTAATTTGAAAATAAATTGAATTATTTTGTTACTTTCATTTAATTCCAGTGTTCATGATTGTAATGAAATTATTAGCATAAAATAATCGTCCATCAATAAATTGTATCTCGGATATCATTTCACATTTTCAAAATAAATCTGAAATTGTTCCGTTCTAGAATCTGCTTTTCTAGAACACTGCTTCCAAAATCTCAAAGACAGCAAAAGGCAGCGGTCGAACTGAGAGACAATTCAAAGATCCTTTTATCGGACTGTTTATAAAAGAATGACTAATGTAGTTCAAGCAGTTAATGACATCACCTCATTCTTTACTTTCTTTCGCTTGTTTGTCAAAGCCGTGACAAGCTGCTCTGACTGAGCTCGAATATTTTTTATCTACAGTTAATCGAGAAATAACAAACACAATAAGTCACTTTAAGATAACCTTAGGTAAGGAAGGAGCTAAGTGCAAGACATATTATTCATAAACCCTCCTCAATCCCTATATACATGATGACATGATGATTACATGATGATTACATGATGATTACATCCACTTCTTGTATCGGGTTTGCATTACTCATCGTCTTCATAGTGGAGATTTGCTGACCATGCTGATGGTTGAAGAAGGCTGCAGACTGTATTAAACCGAGAAGCTATACATGTACAATGTACATGCATTTTGCGTTCAGCTTTGCACTCAGATCGTTTTTCAATTCGTTGTGAAGCCACAGTTTGACTTTGGCCCAGTCTTCAGTGATAACTTGGCTCGCCGCACATTGCGCTCTGCTGTCCATGGTGACTTAATGGTTCCTTTCACTCGCTCTGCAACAATGCAGAGGCGTTCATTCTCTGTGGTTGGTCCAACAACCTGGAATGGACTTCCCTTGACTAGGCGACACCTCCAAAGCTGTTCTCAATTTCACAAACTGTTGAAGACTGGTTTTTTGCTTGATCTCAGCCGGGAGCACCTCTTAGTAAGGACACTATATAAATTCTTATTGTTTGGTTGATTGATCTCAAGAACTGAAAAAAAGTGAACAGTTTTGAATGGAATACAAGGTCAGTTCAATTGAGTACAAAAATAAAAGCTGTTAAAAGCAGAAGTCATGTGTCAGTAGACCGTTTGAACATAGAACTGGAGGATAGAAGAAAGAAGAGATTAGATGCCCTCGGATTGCCCTTCCTAGCAGCAGTCTAAACCCTGGCAACCATTCTTATCAAAATATAGAGTTATATTTATAAAAGTACAGCTCAAGTCGACTACTGACTTCGGTTTCACTTCATTTTACAACAAAATTTACGGACTCAGGCGGGCCACTTGAAATCATTCCACGGGCCGCATTCGACTCACTAGCCGCATGTTAGACAGCACTCCCTTAGATATGAGGGATCCTCTCTACCTTGAGCGGCAAAAATAACAGTAACGAGATGATGATGACGACAACAACAATAATGATGACGATGATAACAACAATAATGATGATAACAACAATAATGATGTGTGGTGTTTCTTACCATCATGGCTGCTTCCTCATCATCATCGCCCCCAACGGGTTTCGTCACAGATTCAACCGATTCTTCATCCATCTAAGCATCCAAAAATCAAACACTATGATTGATGCAAAGACTTCAGAAAAATCTTTAATGTTTAATAAATTAAGAAAATCACTGAAATCCCAATATAAGAATTAGTGACAAAAACAATTTGCCGAATTTTTTTAAATAAGTAAAAATTCAAACAACAGATATCACCTTGGGTGCTCACCGTCGATCCACCCTTCGATCGGCGAACCAAGCTGAGCTTCTTGTTCGCCGCCCATGCACTGCTATCCGACAGCGTAATTCAGCGTTTCCCAAACTTTTTGAGCCACGGAACCCTTCGTGTCCTAACATTTTCTTGCGGAACCCTCAATATAAACTAAAGTTACTAAACGAACTGAAGCATGCATATAGTGCCTATGAAGATGCTAACATGGGCTACATAGGTCTACCAAAACACTATTGTAGAAAGTTCATTTCTCTTATCTGAAAAATTACGTTGAACTGTTTTGAAAATCACGACTCGTGTATCTTAAAAGGTCTAATGAGAGTAGCGCACATGAAGTCTAGAACAGCCCTGTTTCTTCTCATGCATTTTTCTACTATTGGCTTGACACTTGAAAGCTGGATTCATAATTATTGTCAGCTGTAGGCCTATCATTAAAATCAAGAAGAGAACCCAAGCTTACGATACAGTCACTGAATTTTGGTAAATTTTTACACCAACAAATAAAATTATTATTTGTGACAACTGCGCAGTACGATAATTTGACTTTTTAAGCTGTCGCGTTTAGGTCTAGACCTAATCGTGCTGAGATTAGCCTCGGTCAGGTGTAACGATAACAAAGATGGCTGAGTTCCTATTCAGATTTGCAGCTCTTACATATACGTAGCCTACGTCTCAGCAGTGATCGATGTCTATAAATTGTAACTGGATTTCTAATGGGCAATGAATGTTCGGATAGCCGCTCAATGGGCGAGGAAAAAACACAAAAGTCGATTGACTTTCAAACTTTCAAACTTTCAGTGCATTTGCACAAAAATTTCGATTATTTTGCAACTTTTCGCGGAACCCCTGCGCTCGCCCCGCGGAACCCTTGGGTTCCGCGGAACCCACTTTGGGAAACGCTGGCGTAATTCATCATACAACCTACAACCCTGTCACACTGCGCTTAGTGCCCAGGGTTGATCCACTCTGTTCCTTAAGAACCTCAACACTGTCTTCTAATAATGTCAGTCTTGTCTTGTCTTTAACCATCCTCGATTCGAGGGTTGGTCGCTTCATGGACATGCCTTCACCACTTTTTCCTGTCCTCCGTCTCCTTCAGTATCCTCTCGAAAGGTAGTTCCATCCACGCGATGATGTTAGCGATCCATCCCATCCTCGGTCTTCCCCTTGCCCTTGCTCCAGAAATTGTACCCTGTATTATTTCCTTTTCTATGCAGCCCCCTGTTTCCTCACAAAATGACCGAAGTAAGTGAGTTTCCTTCTTTTTATCGTGCTCAATAAGGTTCTTTCTGTTCCCGTTTTCTCCAATACCCAGTCGTTTGTTCTTTTCTCTGTCCATTGCACTCTCAAGATCTTTCTTAGACATTTCATTTCGAAAGCATTTATTCTGTCTTCTTCTCTCTTTCTGATCGTCCAACTTTCACACCCATATGTCGCCACTGGCCATACCAAAGCCTTCATGAGTCTGATCTTGGTAATCATTTTGATATTATGACTTTTCCATAGCGTCTTCAATGCTGTCCCTGTGTTGAGTCCTCTTGCTAATTTCTCTCTTATATCTGTGCTGCTGTCTGCATCTTCAGTTATCAACGATCCTAGGTAATGAAAGGTGTCCACCTGTTCCAGTTTTTGTCCTCCAATTTCAATATTACACGTTCTGCCTTTTTGTGTCATCACTTTGGTTTTATTCATGTTTATCCTCAGACCTCTCTTTTCTCCTGCTTGGTGTAGTCGTTCTGTCAGTTCCTGCAACTCCGATTCTGTTCCCGCTAATAGTACTATATCATCTGCGTATCTTAGGTTAGTAATGACCCTTCCTCCTATCCGTATTCCTCCCTGCCATCCCTCCAGGGCCTCTCTCATAACCGTCTCTGCCATGATGTTGAACAAATGAGGTGACATCACGCATCCCTGTCTCACTCCTTTCTTTATTCTGAAGCCTCCTGATAGTGTACCTGCAACCTTTACTTTAGCTTGTTGTTTGCAGTATAATTTGTTCAGTAGATCGATGATATGTGATGGAAAACCCATTTAATAGAGGGGTCTTTTTGCCAGTGCAGACACACAATGCCTACAGCCATATACATGTAGCTTCTCTTCCAATTTCTAATTACAATAACATACTACAGTTACAATAATTGACTCTTACATTTGGAACACTCATTCATACCTAACAGGGTACATGTATACAATTTAGCAGCATTTCAGCTATTGCACATGAAATACTCAGAGGCGCTCCCAGCCCAGCCAGTGCAAAGAAAAATAAAGGACTATTGTTTGGAGTGTCATCCTATAGCAATCAGCTTCTATATACTATATCAGTATATACAGGGTGGGCAAAAAGACCCCTCTATTGTTTTTGCCAATATCTTGACCAAAAGAAAAAAATTCCAAATAAAATTTTACAGGCTTATAGACAATTTATATTTACACATCATGACCAGATTTCATCAAAATATTTCAAACAGAACAAAAGTTATACCACTTTTAGTGAGACCACCCGCCACTTTTTGACGATTCAAAAACGTAACACAACAAAAAGTAGCAAAAACACGATTTTATTAAGTCTCATCTCAAACAATTGCTATCAAATAGCCTTGATATTGATAGATGATCATTATTATTACTATTTTAAAAAGAAACAGGGTACCAGCGTAGCTGCACGTCACTGTGAAGTCACTAAGCAAGATGCATCAAGTAAGAAAATAAGGAATCTGTCAGATTAATAGTTTTTGATATTAAAGCAATGAAATTCAAATTTCTGAAAAATGAAAATGGCCAAAGTGTCAATGACATACAAAATGTGTATTCGGACACCTCTTGAGCAAGATACTGGAGATATAAGGCTATGATCAACATTTACTCTGATAAACAGTGAGAGCGAAAAAACTAAGAGTTAAGCTGAGTGTTAAGAGATTTGCCATAAAATGAAAGGAGATCGGCTTAATGTCGATTGTTCTGGTTTCATTGAGAAAGCCAATGGTCCGAAGTCTCCGGATTTGAACCCGATGGCAGTGTTGTTGAAAGTATTGGGCAAATGTACTTAAGCAAAAGTAAAAGTAAAATGGGTTTTAATTACTTAAGTAAAAGCAAAAGTACTCAGCACAAATTTTACTTAAGTAAAAAGTATCTTTGCAAAATAATACTTTTAAAGTAAAAAGTAAAAGTACCGAGTTTTTCTATAACTCAATCGATTATTAAACTTCAAAATACTAAATTCTCGAAATGGTTTTCGTTGATTCTAGCATGCATGCTTCTGATTCATAATCATTCATTGCTGCCAGAATGCACAGCTGAACAGTCGTTGTGCTGCAGAAATCTACATCCAGCATGCAACACTCATTGAAAATCTATTTTTAGGCATGCAAATTTAAATCTACTGTTTTAGCTTAGCGTAACGAAATGTTGATTAGTGCATTGAAGAACATTGTAACGAGTGTCGCATAAATTGTAACAAAGTAAAAGTACTCATGAAACATGAGTAAAATTTTACTTCGTTGAAAGTAAAAGTATTTTGTTTTCTTGATACTTCGTTACATGTGAAAGTATTCAAACTTTTACTTAAGTACAGTAACGCGTTACTTTTACTTCGTTACTGTACAACACTGCCCGATGGATTGATAATCAATTGCGGAGAGCTATGCTGGAGAAATATCACAATCTACAACCAAAACCAAGAGCAGTAAGAGAATTAATGAGCGCATTGGGGTTGATATGGGAAGATTTGCCTTTGGAACGCATCAACAGAGCCATAAAGCACTTTGCAAAGAGACTCAAAAGAAGTCTTGGCACTGGTCACATTGAACACAAGTTGTGAAGATCAAGTCATTTCACAACAGTTATTTGAGAAGTGACTTACCAAAATCGTTTTTTATTACTTTTTGATGCGTTACGTTTTTGAATCGTCAAAAAAAAAACGATGGGTGGCCTCACTAAAAGTGATATAACTTTTGTTCTGTTTGAAATATTTTGATGAAATCTGGCCATGATGTGCAAAAATGAATTGTCTATAAGCCTGCAAAATTTCATTTTGAAATTCTTACTTTTGGTCAAGATATTGACAAAAACCGTAGGGGGTCTTTATTTAGGACCACCCTGTATATTGTGGGGCGTGGTGGTGTAGTGGGTATGTTCGTTGCCTTGCAGCCGAAGTGTTGCAGGTTCGAATCCACCTCAAGTCGTCACATAGGGACCTTGGGCAAGTCCTTCACTCGCAATTGCTCAGCGCTTTGGCGTGAAACTCCGATGCAGTGTCAGCTCTTTAGTCGGTAGCGTCTCTGAATAGGGAGCTTGAAGGGGTGCTATAACAAGTGCACATACAAACAAACAATTATGAGCCTTAGTAGCCTACTCTGAACCCAGCAACCATCATGGCACTAGACTGGAAAAGCACAACCCTTCAGCAGCAAGGCTGAAAAGTAACTCCAGGTTAGAAATGGATGAAATGACAAACATTAAGAATATACTTAATGTTTGTACCTGATCCAACCAACATCTGTGAAATTGAATATCCAATATATGACTAGCTATTAAAGAAGCCTTTGTTCAAAATCTATTTTTTCACCAAATCACCTTAAAAATTTTGGTAAGCTGAATCATATTCTAAAAATGAATTGAAAGCTAACAACATCTGACGCATTGAAGTCATGCTGATGCTTCTCATCTGCTGTCGTAAACATAACTGATTTTGACGATGTCATTCTACTAAACAGGTGAAGATGTCATCACCGACTTAACTTAAAGTCTTCTCACCTCATCATCGTTGACTGAAGAATGTCGTCTTTCATCAGCATCATCATCATCGTCAGTTGCCGACGTTGAAGCAGGTTGATTTGTTGATGTGATACTATTGCTATTGAGTCGTTCCTTCATTCGCTCTCTCATCGCGTCTCGTCTATTCATCAGTTCAAACATACAGTGCAGTGTCTATTTTCTTGTTTGAAATCTTAAATCTCCATTCACAACCAATCTCTCTAAGCAGGTAACGATGTGAGATGAGGTAACGAAGTGAGATGAGGTAACGATGTGAGATGAGGTAACGATGTGAGATGAGGTAACGATGTGAGATGAGGTAACGATGTGAGATGAGGTAACGATGTGAGATGAGGTAACGATGTGAGATGAGGTAACGATGTGAGATGAGGTAACGATGTGAGATGAGGTAACGATGTGAGATGAGGTAACGATGTGAGATGAGGTAACGATGTGAGATGAGGTAACGATGTGAGATGAGGTAACGATGTGAGATGAGGTAACGATGTGAGATGAGGTAACGATGTGAGATGAGGTAACGATGTGAGATGAGGTAACGATGTGAGATGAGGTAACGATGTGAGATGAGGTAACGATGTGAGATGAGGTAACGATGTGAGATGAGGTAACGATGTGAGATGAGGTAACGATGTGAGATGAGGTAACGATGTGAGATGAGGTAACGATGTGAGATGAGGTAACGATGTGCGATGAGGTAACGATGTGAGATGAGGTAACGATGTGAGATGAGGTAACGATGTGAGATGAGGTAACGATGTGAGATGAGGTAACGATGTGAGATGAGGTAACGATGTGAGATGAGGTAACGATGTGAGATGAGGTAACGATGTGAGATGAGGTAACGATGTGAGATGAGGTAACGATGTGAGATGAGGTAACGATGTGAGATGAGGTAACGATGTGAGATGAGGTAATGATGTGAGATGTGGCAACGATGTGAGATGAGGTAATGATGTGAGATGTGGCAACGATGTGAGATGAGGTAACGATGTGAGATGAGGTAACGATGTGAGATGTGGCAACGATGTGAGATGTGGATGATACACAATACGACACAGTCAAAAGCAGAACGGAAGTCGAGCAAAAGGAGGGCAGTGACAGAGCCAGAATCAAGTGCCAAAATAATATCATTATAAACTTTAAGAACAGCTGTTTCAGTAGAGTGGAGGCGGCAATAACCAGACTGAGCAGTAGGTAGAAGTCTCCGGATTTTTGCTTCCTTTTGATCCTTGCCCAAGGTCCCTACGTGGCGACTTGAGGTGGATTCAAACCTGCAACACTTCGGCTGCAAGGCAACGAACATACCCACTACACCACCGCGCCCCACAATATACAGGGCGGGCCTAAATAAAGTCTGCTACCGTTGGACGTCCTCTCCGCTCTTTAGACTGTCATGATCTTCTTGTACCACGATCTCGGACTGCCACAGCCCAACATCGCACCTTTGCCTCTGTCTGCCCTTTACTGTGGAATGGTGTCCCTACTATTATTTGTGCCCAGATTTTATCTGGAGGCTTTACTTTTTCTGCCCGTTGTCTTAAGACTTTTCTTTTTCCAGGAGTTCTTCGCACTGGGAGCGCCTCTGATTAGGTTGTACTGTGAGAGGCGCTTTATAAATCCCAAAATAGAAGAGAATATAAATGCAAGGAAGAAGTTTCAAGTACGGCTGAACGGACATTCGCTTCGTATTCGTTTCGAGGCCGAATAGTGGACCAAATAGCAGGTAGCTATTCGCTCTTCTGCTCAATAGTAGCGATTGAAACGAATACATTCGGCATATGCAGCTGAAGCTAGTGGACTAAAGTAACTCTCTCATTAGGAGGGCAGTGATAGAGCCAGAATCAAGTGCCAAGATAATATTATCATTATAAACTTTAAGAACAGCTGTTTCAGTAGATTAATTCTGATCCTTCTAATTACCGTCCCATCTCTAACCTTTCCTTCATCTCCAAACTCGTTGAACCTGCAGTTCACCGGCAGCTTTCCAACTATGTTGAATCTAATTCTCTTCTACCTCCTGCTCAGTCTGGTTATCGCCGCCTCGACTCTACTGAAACAGCTGTTCTTAAAGTTTATAATTAGATTATTTTGGCACTTGATTCTGGCTCTGTCACTGCCCTCCTTTTGCTCGACTTCAGTTCTGCTTCTGACTGTGTTGATCATTCCATTCTCCTTAAAGTCCTTGAATTGCAATTTGGTATCGTGGCCTCTGCTCTTCTCTGGATTTGCAAATTTCCTAACAAATCGCTCACAGTCAATGCACCTTGGTACCAAAATCTCCAAGTGCTTCAACATTCTCTTTGGCGTCCCTCAAGGCTTCATTCTTGGTCCACTTTTGTTTATACTCTACTCTAATGCTGCTGATGACACACAACTACACATCAAACTGACAGTCAAAGATATTGATAATGCTAAATCTCGTTTAATCAACTGTTTCTCTTATATCCAAACTTGGTGCACATCCATGCGCTTAAAACTTAATGCTCTAAGACATGGTTCAAACGTCACCCAACGTCTACCACTGGCATACCCCACGCTGTCCTTAACCTTAGTCCACACTGCTCCAGGTGATGTTGTCCGAGACCTTGGTGTGCTCCTAGATCAGGGGTTCTCAAACTTTATTTTTATGGTACCCCAAGTAAAAAAATCGAATGATGGCGTACCCCCAGCAAAGTCAGATCAGAAACAAAATGCCGCTGCGAAGTCCCCTTGCAGTGACAACTATAAGTCCATTTAATCATTGGTGACATTGTTTATTAGAGTAGTATATATAGAGGGGAAAATTTAATTTGAATCATAGTCCAGGAAATCTAGCGAAAATATATGGTCAACCTGGGCAAAATTGCTTCAGGTTTTTAAACGGTTTCCTGCTCAGAATCGTTTGCTGAATAACATATCCAAAATCGGACAAAATCGGTCCATGGGATCACCCCCAAAAATGGTGGGGAATATAATGATTTTTCGTGTGTTTTATATGTATAGTCGGATTGCTGATGACTTCAACGTGCTAGAAAGTGGTGTTCATTACAGTCATGGCATAGAGACAGGGACAGGGTAAAATTTTTAATTAACTAAAAGCATATACAATTGTTGTAATTGATTAAAAATAGAATGTTTGATGTCATTCATAGACGTCAAAATAAAATAATTTGCAATAAAAAATAATTATGTGTTCTTGACTTACTTGACTTACTTACTTATGGCCGTCAGGCGATGCCGTCAGCACGCGTCAGCCGCTTTCCCATGGTAGCTCTCCACTTTTGTCTATCCTGCGCCACATGCGTCGCCTCCTGTATCGTCATCCCAATTGCTTCGCAGTCATCTCTTATCGTGTCAATCCATCTTTTCTTTGGTCTCCCCCTTGATCTTTTCCCATGTACATATCCATTGAGCGCTATCTTTGGATATCTTTCGCTCCCCATTCTCGACACATGTCCAAAGTATCGCATTCTTTTATTCCGCACTTTGGCAACTATATCCTGTTTGATGTTCAATCTATCGTAAATTATCGAGTTTCTTATTCTATCTCTCCGTGTGACACCTTCAATCTTCCGCAGGCAAGTCATTTCAAAGACTCTCAGTCGTCGTTTCTGCTCTTCTCTCAGCGTCCATGTTTCTGCGTTGTATAGCAACACGCTCTGCACCAGTGTTTCGTACATCTGCACTTTTGTTGCTCTCCCTATTTCCCTTGAACTCCACACCTTTCCCATTGCCTGCAGTATCCCTCTTGCCAGACCTATCCTTCTCACTACGTCCTCCGTTGAGTCTTTTTGTGTACTCATGCTTCCCCCCAAATACACGAAATTCTCAGTTTGTCCCAGTTGGTGACCATTTATCTCTATCTGAAATTTCGTATTCCCTTTTCCGAAGTACTGGCATTCAGTTTTTTGCTCATTTATTCTCATACCCATTTCCATGCTCTTCTCTGTGACCTTGTTTAATGCTTCTTGTAACCCCTCTGCTCGTTCTGCCATGAGGGCAATGTCATCTGCAAATCTCAGATCTTTTATCACCTCTCCTCCAATTACAGCTCCCTCTTCAGATTCATCCAGCGCCCTTGCCATAACGAGCTCCAGAAATATGCTGAACAGCAATGGTGACAGAACACATCCTTGTAATACCCCAACTATTGTCTCAAACCAGTCCGTCAACTGCCCGTCCACCCTTACCGCACTGAAGGTGTCCTTATATGCCTTTTCCAGTATTCTTACAATTTTTTCCGGATATCCATACTGCCGCATGACTCTCCACAATCCTCTCCTCCATATACTATCAAAAGCTTTTCTGAAATCTATATAGCATATATATAGTTCCTTTCCAAATTCTTCATACTTCTCCGCCAATTGTCTCAGTGTGAAAATCTGATCAATTGTACTCCTATTTACTCTGAATCCTGCCTGCGCCTCAGATAGTATTTCTTCTGTCCTTTTTTTGATTCTCTGCAAGATGACAGTTGAGAACACTTTGCTACTATGACATAGTAGACTTATCCCTCTGTAGTTTGTGCACTCCAACCTGTCTTTTTTCTTGTAAACAGGTATGACAATTGATCTTTTCCACTCCTCCGGGATCTCCTCACTGTCCCATATACTCTGGCAGAGTCTATGTATGACCTTGATCCCCAACCCATCCGTTCCTGCCTGTAATTCTTCTGCAGTAATGTTGTCTATTCCCGGTGCTTTGCCACTCTTCATTTTATTAATTGCAGCCTTTATCTCATCCTCTTCCAATGACGGTGGATCTTCCATACTTCCCTCCTCCGCCATCCCCTCCAAGCATCCCTCCTCCATCTCGTTGGGATCATTGTACAACTTGTCAAAGTATTCTTTCCATCTTGCTTTGACCTCTTCAGAATCTGTCAGCAGTATACCGTTTTCATCCTTGACTGTTCTTACCCTCGGTGCGTGTGTTCCTGTGATTTTTCTTACTCCTTCGTACACTGCTCTTGTTCTGTTTCCAGCACGATTATCCTCTATGCTGTTGCATATTTCTTTTATGTACTCTTCTTTGTCTTCTCTTACGCTTTTCTGGACCATTCTGCAAAGGTAGTTATGATGCTTTGCCATATCAGTTCCCTCTCTTCTCCGTGACTTGTAATTCCTCCTCTCCTCCATGAGTTTGGTCGTCTTCTCCGTCAGCCATTGTGTGCATCCCTGCCCTTTCCTGTATCCCAGCGTTTCTTTGGATGTTTCCTGTATTACGTGCTTTATCTTTGTCCAGTCTTCTTCCACACCTCTCTCATCCTCCTTCAGTACTGCTTCCCATCTTATGTTTATCTTTCTATGATATTCGTCCCTTACATCTTCGCTCCTGAGAATGTCCACGTTGATTTTCCTGTTGCCTGCCACTACCCTGTTTACCCTGAACTTGAGACGTATGTTTGCCATGACCAACTGGTGATCTGATCCCACATCAGCACTTGGGTAAGCTCTACTATTTCTAACACTGCTCAGTAATCTCCTACTTACGATGATGTAATCGATGAGATTGTGCACACCTCCACCAGGTGCCTCCCATGTCCATTGTCTGCTTATCTTCGCTTGCCTGAACCTTGTGTTGGTTATCACTAAGTTGTTCGCACAGCAGAAGTCTATCAGCCTTTCCCCTCGTTCGTTTCTCTCCCCAATGCCATTGTTTCCCATGATCGCTTTCGTCTCCTCCCCGCCCTTCCCCACCTTTGCATTGTAGTCTCCCATGATGATTATTGCATCCCCTCTCGGTGTTCTGCTTATTTCCTGTTGCAAGGTCTCGTAGAAACAGTCAATACTTGCATCATCCGCCTCTGCCGTCGGTGCATAGACCTGACATATCGTCACCGCTCCGAAAGCCGTCCTGAATCTGGCCGAAATGATTCGTTCGTTCACCGGCCTGTAACTCAACATCGCCTTTTGTGCCACCTTTGTCATGATGATCGCGACCCCCGCTCTGTGTCCCTCTTCTCTTCCAGAACTGATGATCTTGTATCCCTGCACAGAACTCTCCTGCACTCCTGTCCAGTGCGTCTCCGCTATCCCCATGACGTCCCATCTCATCCTCTCCAACTCCTTTATCAACACAGTCAGCGCCCCTGTCGCCCTCAACGATCTCACGTTCCAAGTTCCGACAGTGGTAACTTTCTTTGCTGTAAATAAGTGCCCTTTCCCTTCGGGGTTATCGGCATCACCTCCTCCTCCCTTGCTGAACAAGTTTGGCTTTAGAGGCAATGTGTCATTTGTTCTGTTTCCAGACCCCGGTGGTAATCCGGCTGTTTTGATCGGGACTTTAACCCGAGTGTTGTTTGGTGTGCTTGCCATGGTTAAGTTTCATGATCCTTTGGAATGTAGGGCGACTGATCAGGTCTCTCCCCTGTGTTCTATGTGTTCTATCCTGTTCAAATTGTCATTTTTTCATATATTTTTTTAATTCTTTGAGAGATGAAGGGCCATTTATTCAGGCCTAGCGGGCCACTTTTGGCCCGCGAGCCACGGGTTGGGAACCGCTGCCCTAGTGGATAAAACTGTCTTGACGCATACCAGTACATGCATATGTGTAGATGTTAATTTCAAAAATAAACTGACCCTTGTACACTGTTCATCAATCTTGCTTTATTGCAGTCAAAGTTTTTATTTTTTTATTTTATTTACCTGGTCCTGGTTGAAAGGTTTGATTTCTTCTGGGAAATATCCAAACACGTATGCAGGTGATTTGGCAGGGAAGCTTTAGCTAATTCAAAGCAATTTCCTGCAGACCTTAATTGTCAGTCTCGTAACAGAAATGGAAATATAATTTTACTCTGTTCATAAGGGAAATTATGGATGTGCCCATTGAACCTGCATAACTTTTAACATAGTAAAATCCTTCCGGGTGATTTCCAAAAATTTGTCAGCTTATGATAAGATATTAGGGTTTACTGTATGCAATTCAATCAGCAGTAGCCTCTGCAAAGAGACCATTCAGCAAGCTGAAGAGCCTGATTATGATATAATTAATTTCTTAACACATTGACCGCCTACACTCCATGTTAAATGACTGGCTGAAGTACGGTCATCTTCTGGATTTGGCCATGCAGGTTGAGCTTGAGTCTAATATTTCTAGAACTGTTGATTTTAAAACTGTCATCAGAAATTTTGCAGACAAAATAATGGCAAGGAATGCTGTTGAGCAAATAGGCCCATAAGCTATTTTTTAAAGAATTATTTTCTCATTTGTGAAGGTTGTGTGGTGGTTTCCAAGACTTTTCTTTTAATGAGTCTTCATAATTCCATTATTGAGTCTCTGGTTGAAGTGAACACAGTGACACTGTAGACCATTGGTTGACAAAAGTTACCGGTACATTTTGTAGCATAACAATTTACAAATGTTGTTTGGCAACTTGCTGTGTATTATGTATATTATTATATATATATATATATAAATTATATATAGTCATAGCATCATGGCTATGTTATGCCTGGCTTCAGAGGCCACAATCAGGGGTTCCCAATATAAAATAATAATAATACCCAAGTCATGTCATGTCATGTCAAACACCGACGTCGCCGCGCGACGGTTGGTCACATGTATGGACTAGGGCTCTCCACTGACGTCTATTGCGTGCGGCAGCGAGAAGATAGGATCCAGAAAGGTGGGACCAGGAAAGAATGTTGTCTATCCAGTTAATACACGGTCTTCCACGGTGTCGATAACCCTCGACGTGACCCAGCATGATGGCATTTTCCAAGGAATCCTGAGGGAGCCTAATGATGTGTCCGAAATAAGAGAGTTTGCGAGCCTTGATGGAACCCAAGAGTACGGGAGAAGTTCTAGCAAGCCGATAAACTTCCTCTGTTGTAAGCCTGAGCGTCCACGATATGCGCAAAAGCTTTCGAATACATTTGTTTTCAAAAATTTGAATTTGCTTTTCTTCAGCTTTCTTGAGCGTCCATGATTCGCAACCATAAGTTGCGACTGACCACACCAGGGATTTCATCAATCGGAGCTTGGTCTGGGTGCTGACGGATTTGTTTTTCCAGACCTTCGTGAGCTTCACCATGACTGCCATGCCCATAGCCAGCCTGGACTTAACATCACCTGAGCACTTGGCGTCACTTGAGATTTTGCTGCCTAGATATGTAAAGTCATCAACCTGTTTGAGACCAACGCCTGCAACGGAAACCTCAAGGACCTCATCGATGTTGGTCATAACTTTCGTCTTTGAAGTATTTATCTTTAAACCATACTCGTCGGCAGCGGCTTCGACTCGACTGACGAGCTCCTGAAGTTCCTTTGATGATGTAGCGATCAAGAGGATGTCATCAGCATATCTAAGATTACTGATGATCCTACCGCCAATTCTGAAGCCCCCTATGAACCCGTCAAGCGCCTTACGCATCACTTGTTCCGCTAGGATGTTAAATAGGCAAGGAGAGATGTTGCAACCTTGTCGAACGCCTTTCTTAACGCGGAACCAATCAGAGGTGGTGTTATCCGTTCTTACGGCCGCGTGTTGTTGTTTGTAGAGGTTCCTCAGCAGTTGGACAAGCTGTGGAGGAAAACCCATATCTAGCATGGTCAACCATAGTTGACCGTGTTGCACCATGTCGAACGCTTTCGTAAAGTCGATGAAGCAAAAGTAGAGAGGCTGGTTTCTCTCATTTGCCTTTTCCATGATGATTCGAAGGTTCGTGATCTGATCTCGCGTGCCTCGTTTAGGTCTGAAACCGGCCTGTTCAGGAGCCAATTCATTGTCAAGCTTGGTTTGGATGCACTCTAGAATGACTCTGAGGAGAATTTTGCTGGCATGAGAAACCAGTGCGATGGTTCTGTAGTTCTCACAACATAGTAGGTCACCTTTTTTCGGTAAAGGGATGAAAACCGATTGCGTCCAGTCATCGGGCCAAACTCCCGAAATCCAGACCTCAGTACAGATTTTATGTAACGCTGTAAGAGTCATATCACCACCAAATCTAAGGAGCTCGGTTGCAACTCCATCTGGCCCCGAAGCTTTGTGTAAAGAAGCTTTGAGCAACGCGCGTTCGATTTCTTCACGTAGTGGTGGCGGTTCTCTTTCCGGGATGTCGAACGCTATCTCGTCTTCATTGCCTGTATAAAGTTCCTCACAATACTCCTTCCAGCGTTCATTGACCTTCACCGGATCAACTAGCTCCTTCCCGGATATGTCTTTAATAGCTGTTTTGCGCGCCTGGAACGGTCTGGTGAGATTTCTGACTGTCCGATAAGCCAGTCTGCTGTTTCCTCGCTTTGCGTTCTCTTCAAGTTCACAACAGAGTGCATCAAGATCGGCTTGTTTATCTTTCCGTAGCCTTCTTTGAACTTCTCCGCGCAGGGTCTTGTATTCTACCTGCGATTTCGTCTTGGCTTCACGTTTCTTTTTGATAAGCGCGAACGTGTCATCCGAGATCCAGTTTTTTCGCTTCTCCAAATCTTTAGGAATAATCTTTTGTGCTGATTCTGTGATGATAGTTTTGAGTTGAGACCACAAGTCAATGGGAGGGTTGGGTTCCACGACGTAGTTTAAAGCAGCGAAGCGATTGTCAACCTCAATTGCATATTCATGCTTTAGCTCAACATCACGTAATTTGTCTAGATCCAAAACGGGAAGTTTACGAGATTTAGCTTTTCTGAAACGGAGCTTGAATTTGAGCAAAACAAGATTGTGATCGGTATCACAGTCCGCGTCGAGTCGGGTTTTGCAATTGTAAACCGACTGGATCCATTGCCCAAATACCCAAGTAATAATTTAATAATAATAGTTTAGTCCTGGGCATGACGTTAAACTGCATCCATCCTCTGCCACAGGGAACCAACAACGTCCCTGTGCGGGTCCTAAGCCCGGACAAAGTGAGGAAGGTTTACCAGATGGGTGGCGATACACTGGCAGTAAAAGACCCAGACGATTGAAATCCGCAAAAACCACTACACAAGTGACATAGCAGCCCAGATGCTCCAAGGTGTCATGATGTGGAGCAGGCATGCACTGGTCGGTCAGGACAGACTGGTGGAGAGAGTCGGAGAAGAGAGCATGGGACACATACGGGCATTGACCCAGTTGTCCTTCATGCCTCTCTCCCATATTCTCTTCAATCAGATAAGGTGGTCCAGCTGCTTCAAGATGTTAATGGTATGGGGCAGACCTGCTGACCGGACCGGTTGAAGCTGGGTAACATGACGCAAGACAGACTCAGACAGAGAGTGGTGTCGGACTCCTACGGGCACTGTGCCTAGGGATATTGATATTGAAGTAATAGTTATTGCAGGCCTAGTGCAGGCAGCAAGGAATAATGCTTTATTAGCTGTTATTACAAACAAATGAAAGTATTAAAAAAATATTTCAAGTATTATAATATAGAGTACACAATACTGGAAAAAAATGAAGTTAAAGTATTTATAGGCCTACAGTCATGCTACTGTATTATAAATGCAAGTACAAAATACTTTTATAGTATTTGAAATAGAATCTATATTTAAAATAATTCCCATAACTGAATAGTAAGAAATAAATACGAACAAGAAGGAAATATGTTTGATCAACCAGCCGTAGGTTTTTGCACATGTAGACTAAATAAAAAAATTCAAAAGCTGGCCAAGCCTTGCCACCGAAAATTTCTGCACCCTGAAAATAAAGAAATGACGTCCCTACTGTTGATCTGTTATAGTTTAGTTAGTGTTATAGCTTTTTACTATGAATTCATGAATATATACATGAATAAAATATGCCATAGCCTAAATCATAGTTGAAAACTGTTAAAAGACTTTTTCATCTTGTTGCAAAAGACTCATATCTAGTATATGCTATATTATTGAGACAATGTAGTTGTGTGAGTTGCTCAGTTTTTAATGCCATATTTTGTATCTTAACTCCTCTGGCCATGACCTCCCCTGCAAAAAATTCTGTGGGCGCCTATGAGTCTATAGTTTACACTGACTGGCAGAAGGATGCAAAAATTACATGTAGTTAACTGTTTACTTTGGGCTTATGCAATATTACATATACTGAACTGAAACTTTTGTTTACATTTGCAATTTTGAATGTCGTCAGTAGCCATATTTTTGTACACTATTCGTATTCATATTCGGCCGATTAGTTGGTCCAATTATTCGTATTCGGCCGAAAAGTGATAATGAACTATTCGGTACAGCCCTAGATTTAAGAAAACTAAACTTTTATTGAATCATCACAAATCATATGGCAAGTAAACAGGGCACGCACATCTGACCAAATGGTTCCCATGAGGAGAGGCGTAACAAGTCGGTGGCGCATTGGATAACACGCGGGTATGGAGATAAGCGGAGCCGAGTTTAATTCCCGAAGCCCCATAGGGCAGCGGTTCTCAACCGGGGGTCCGCAGACCACTGGGGGTCCGCGGACCCCTGGGGGTCCGCGACCATCTGCCTGGGGGTCCGCGAGCACATCCTGAAAATTACATATTTCTTAGTTTAAAACATAGAAACAGTCTATCTGTCTTTGTCAATTTGTCAATATTTCTCCTTTTCAATGGCGACATGAAACTAATAATACGCTGATTAATTACAAATTCATTTTGTTTTAGATGGGTCTGTTTGTAACCGACTCTAGATTTTGGGATGCTTCTGAGAGAGTTTCTTAGAAAAATACCACAGCCTGTAATTCATTTAAATAAACAACTCATGAGTTTCAACGTTGGCTTACCTGGCTGGCATTTTTGAATAAACTGAATTCCTCTACGCAAGTGATGCAGACAAATCTAATCACCCTTAATTAGTGATAAAGTGTCTGCTTGTACAAAAGAGATGATCTCTGGTGCAAAACGGATAGTTGTTGATAACTTTGACACATTTTGATCAATTGCATGAATTCACATAAAAATAAAGAAATGCTCAGATCAATCAACCAAAATTTGTTAATTTAATTTCCGGTCAATCATAGCTGGATCCGTTCAACTTCTAATTTGGTTATTTGAACGGTCACAGTTTTCCGTGAGCTTCCAGTCAGTTTCTTGCAAACTTTGATTCATGGAATTTGCTAACCTCAGAATTGAACCAAATCATTGAACTGACTAGTGACATTAGGTCTACATTGAAGATGTAGGTTATGCAAGAGTTAGCTTGATGCATGAGTGTTTCGAGCAGATAAACTATGGTCGAATATGCGGCATAACTCCAAACGGCGGTCCCAAATTAAAATATATATATTCTATATCGTCAAATGTTGTAATTGTCACACAACAACTTGAGGTACTTTCCGAAAACATCCGACTTGTGGCTAAAGCGCCACTGGAAAGCATCATGCTGATAAACTCCGTTATAGATATGTCCAATGTGTTGATGAAATAGAAGCTGGATTTATGGAAAAAATTAAATGGCTTTCTAGCTGAAATGGAAGCTGTATTGATGATTTTCATTCATGTATTTCAACATGCATCCAGCTTCTACTTCAGATCTAAAAATACTTTCTATTTCTCGCTCGTTATTTTCGTCAATCCAGCTTCTATTTCATATATAAATATACCCTCATCCAGCGTCCATTACTTAAACGTTTTTCATCAATCCAGCCTCTATTTCAGAACTAGAAACACCTTTATCCAGCTTTTATTTCTCATACGTTATTTTCGTCAACCCAGCTTCTATTTCACCTGTAAAAAAACCGTCATCCAGATTCCATTTCTTTTGCGTTTTTCCATAAATCCAACCTCTATTTCACCTGTAAACACTTTCATCCAGCTTCCAATTCTCAACCGCTGGACCAGTTGGATAATTAGCCCAAATTTGAGCAAATATACATACAGAAATAGGCTGTCCACAGCGGGGCGCGGACATTTCCCCCCCCCTGGACAAAACCCCCCGGACAAAACCCCCCCAGACAAAACCCCCCCGGACAATTCCCCCCTGATTTAGCCTAGGACATTAACCCCCCCGGACAATTCCCCCCTTTGCTTCCATTTAGACAAAAATGCGTTTAATCCAACTTCTATTTAAATAACAATTATTTTGATCCACCCAGCTCCAATTTAAGCAAGAATATTTTCATCAATCCAGCTTCCATTTAAGCAAAAATATTTTCATCAATCGAGCTCCAATTTAGGCAAGAATATTTTCATCAAACCAGCTCCAATTTAGGCAAGAATATTTTCATCCACCCAGCTCCAATTTAAGCAAGAATATTTTCATCAATCCAGCTTCCATTTAAGCAAAAATATTTTCATCAATCCAGCTCCAATTTAGGCAAGAATATTTTCATCAATCCAGCTTCAATTTAGGCAAGAATATTTTCATCAATCCAGCTCCAATTTTAGCAAGAATATTTTCATCAATCCAGCTACAATTTAAGCAAGAATATTTTCATCAATCCAGCTTCCATTTAAGCAAGAATATTTTCATCAATCCAGCTCCAATTTAAGCAAAAATATTTTCATCAATCCAGCTTCCATTTAAGTAAAAATTATTTTGTATCAATCCGGCTTCTATTTAGCAAAATATCTTTTCATCAATCCAACTTAGGACACTTAAGACCGCCGTTTTATAGTAATACCACTTACACGCAATATGTTCGACAGGGGGGGGAATTGTCCTACCCTGGGGGGGGAATTGTCCGGGGGTTTTGTCCGGGGGTTTTGTCCGGGGGGGTTTGTCCGGAAGGGGGGAAATGTCCTACACTCGTCCACAGCAACGGGGGTGTGCGCGGTATAAAAATAGCATGGAAAACAGCAATTTTAATTTGGGACCGCCGTTCGGAGTTATGCCGAATATGCATGCCCAAAGCTTACATTAAAATAAACTACAGGTTTTTTCTAATAAATTTCAAATCAACTTATCAGTATTATAAATTTGTACTGCAGGATTGCAGGGGCATATCTGTGCTATATTATGGCATACATGTAGGCCTACTATATTATAGTACAGTCACGATAATGCGCCAAAGGCGCCAAATTTCGGTGGGGTCCGTGACCGGGACCAAAAATTTAAAAGGGGTCCGTCAGTGTGAAAAGGTTGAGAACCGCTGCCATAGGGGATAGACGTGCTTTGCACGCCGTTTGTCTGCCAGTAGTTAAGAATCATGTTAATTAAGTTAAAATTATGCTAATTAAGTTAAAATTTAGTTAATTTTACCTTGAAGCCATACTATCCTTGTATATCCGAACTGTAGGCTGCGCTGAATTCTCCAAGGAACGACGCGTAAAGTTTCAATATAATAACTTGTTTACATAGAATCAAGCTCACATTTCTTGTATTATCGCCAATGCATTACTAAGCGAGTAATACAATATTGCCGTTTTCAATAGTCCGCCGACAGGTCAGTGCAACTACAAATAGCAGCAAATTTTAACTGAAAAAGAAATGTTACAGTATTAAACTCTGAAAAGCGAATTAAGAAGCCGATTACAAGCACTACGTTTGCCCAAACTTGTTACCATAGCAGTGTACGACAGACAAGAGGCGTGCGCCAACATTATCAAACGCGACTGCACGAACATATGATTTTGTGACAGGCTGACAGCAAGGTCAGAATTGCCGGCGGGAGATGGGCCCCGACTGTTGGGTGTGCGTGTGTGTTTCAACCCAAGTCTTTCTTAGAGCCCATGTGTATATATCACGTATACATATATGCATCTATAAAGTCTCAATTTGCCTCAATTGTCAGATGCAGATAAAGGTTACTTACTTATTTTGTATATAGGCCTATTTGCGCGCGCGCATGTGTGTACATTCATTTGTTAAGTTTTAATCAGCGGTTACCGTAAAGTTACTATTTAAGCAATCCTCAGAGAGTTTATCAAGGTTTCTAAAGTTATCAATATCCAAACACGTCTGCAGATGATTTGGCAATTTTGTAACAGCAATAAAGTAAGTAAGAATATTCTTTAACAGACCACCAGCAAACGCACAGTAGTTTACAGAGGATTTATATATATAGCCATTTTTAAAAAAATTGAGTATAAGTCTCGATCTATCCTTGGCTTTCAAGCACATGGATCTCTATACTGCATCTTCCTCTGGCGGTTGACTATCCGCACCTCAGATTCACTGTTCACATTTCACTGTGACCTTGCGCGCGTTACAAATTTATTTGATAATAATAATATAATAATAATCTATAGCCTATACTAGATCTATTCCATTGTATAGTATTGTTTATCTCTCAATCTACCTGTCAGTGTCTGTATGACTGTCTGTCCGTCCCTCTGTCTATCTTTCTGTCCGCCTGTCGGTCCATGATCCATCCATCCATCCATCCATCCATCCATCCATCCATCCATCCATCCATCCATCCATCCATCCATCCATCCATCCATCCATCCATCCATCCATCCATCCATCCATCCATCCATCCATCCATCCATCCATCCATCCATCCATCCATCCATCCATCCATCCATCCATCCATCCATCCATCCATCCATCCATCCATCCATCCATCCATCCATCCATCCATCCATCCATCCATCCATCCATCCATCCATCCATGTCTGTCTGTCTGTTATGATGTCTCATAGACATCATAACACAGTGGCGGATTTAGTCCAGGCCCGGGGGGTCTGGTCGCCCCCCCCCGTGCCCCTGTTGGGCAAAAAATGGCGCCCCCTCGGGCCCGGTCCGTACTTATTACTTTAACCTTAAATGTCCTTCATGAAAACTAAATTCTCATACTTTTACCAGTGACTTTATGCAATGACACCTTGAATTTAACACTCATTACCGAATTAACTATATTTATTTCTATGGCGGTCATTACTTATTTTTATTTATTCATATGGCGGCCATTAGGCCTACCTATTTTTTTCAATCAATCAATCACTCGTAATTTATATAGCGCCCCTTCAAGGTACCTACTTAGTGGTGCTCCCGACCGAGATCAAGCGAAAAAACAGTCTTCAACAGTTTGTGAAATTGAGAACAGCCTGGGAAGTGTCGCATAGTCAAGGGAAGTCCATTCCAGGTTGTTGAACCAACCACAGAGAATAAACGCCTCTGCATTATTACAGATCGAGCGAGTGAAAGGAACCATTAAGTCACCATGGACAGCAGAGCGCAGTGCGCGGCGGCCTATGCAAGTGGAAATGGGGAGGCAAAGCTCACACAGATAAGAGGGTGCCCATCCTGATAGGCATCGCCTCACCACCAAAGATGCAATCCTAAAATAATGAGATGCGCTGCGGGAAAGGAAACCAGTGCAAGACCTCACGCATATATAGGGATACAATGATTCTCGCCAAATTAGAAGCTGGACTGATTAAAAATGACAATGCTGCAACGAGCGAATAATTCACGACGCTAAAATACACGTTTACCTGGATCAATATCCTATAAATAGCATTAATAGTGTGCGTCTCTATAAGATTGCACTTTATGTAGCGCCTTGTAATAGTAATTTTAGTTAACTATGTGTGTGTAATGGTGGATGAGTGTGTGTGCGTATGATAATATGTGCCACTATGTGGGAGAATGTAGACCTGATTATCTAGACCACGCGGACAGTTGCAGAATTCAGGCCTGATAATCTAACCGTGCTGACGGAGGGAAAACTTTGACCTACTTCTTTCCGTGTCTTTGCCAGTGGATGGCGTGGCATACGGACAGAGACCGCGGCACTCCTTTTGGAAGGAGGCAGACGGACAAAGAGAGAGCAAGCAGAAATAGCCGTTTCTGCTGATGCGAATCTGAAAGTGTATAAAAGGGAGTGAAGACGAACAATCGAGGCCTTTTACGTTGTGCTCGTTGGAAGAGATGGTGTGAATTGCGGCCCGCCGTGCCCCTGGCGATCGATGGACCAGGGAGGCGTTAAAGATTCGTACAGGAGCTAAAGATTTCGTGGATGGACTTTCCGAGAAGAAGAAGAGGCTTTTACGTTGCGCTCGGTGGCAGAGACGATGTAAAGATTCGAAGAGGAGCAGAGGATTTCGTGGATGAGCGTTCCACGACGATGAGGATTTCGGGATTTCGTGAGAGGAATATTCCGAGAAATTAACGAGGCCTTTTACGTTGAACTCGGTGGCAGAGAGGATGTGAATTGCGGCCCGCCGCGCCCTGGCGATCGATGGACCAGGACGGCGTTAAAGATTATTGGAACTGGAGTTTCGTGGAGGCGTTAAAGATTACGGAGGCGTTCAAGAAGAAGTGAAGTTACGTGAAGATTATGCGACGAGTAATTCCGCAGAGTGAGGACGATGTTTTCGAGATGCGTAGAGACGTTCCGGAGGAGCAGAGGATTTCGGGGATGAGCGTTCCACGACGATGAGGATTTCGCGGATTTCGTGAGAGGAAGTTGCCGCGAAAGTTAAAGAGGCAGTGACGACGTCGACCTTGGATCGAACGGGTCAGGATCGGAAGCGTTACTGGAAACAGAGGATTTAGAGGATTGCCGTGAGGAGATATGCCACGAGGATTGTGATTTGTGTATTTGAGTATTGAGGATTTCCGTGAGGCGACATTCCACGAGGATTGAAGTGAGCAGATTATTTTGGGATCAAACGGATCGGAATCGTCTGCGATGGTGATGGAGCGAGTTATGTAAGACTGTGCTCTTCTTTACGACGAAGGCATCGGACGAGCTGCGAGGATGAGGATTGCTCAGGCCTAACTGGAAATGTTGGAGGATCGAGTAAGCACGCGTCTATTCGGAGGATAGGACGAATGGCTGGACTCGACAAAGAGGACGAAAGGAACTGGATTGCGAAGGAACTGAAACCGGACGATGCGAGGGTATGTTGCGTGGGCTATAGCAAGTCAATGTTTATATATTGGGGAAAAACCCGTACATGAAATTCTCCCCCTTTATCAGCGGTTGCCTTAGTTTGAGCCATGATGTAGGAAATAGGATGGTGACCTCACTCACCTCTCGAAATTGGCTAATTTAATTACATTCGCCAGATGGCAGCGGTGGCGCCGTTAGGCTGGTTTTATCCATTACATGTATAGCTAACGCATATGCTCGTACGCTTTTTAAGCACTTGGAAATGTTATTACTAGTAAAATATTACTCCTTCTGATACGTCTTTACCACATTTGAACTAGTATTTTGTCACTAAACCAGTATCCTATTGCTACTGTACCATATATACACGAAACAGTACAACCACAGACTACCTTCACCTTTCTTATATTAATTACTGCAGGCGTGATCATAAATGCAGACTCGTTAGAAATCTACTAATCTTGCTCAGTACAAAATATTTAAGCAGAGTACAGCTATAGTTCCATTACAGTACAATACAGTACTACACAGTACCCAGTGTTTAAGGTGAGGAAAATAAGTGCCTGGACGCCCCTTACCTTTCCAAAGGAAGTGTCTGGACGACCCTTACCTTTCCAGGCTGTGCTGGCCAATAAGTGGCAGGACAGCGCTCAGATTTAAAATAAGTGCATGGACGCCGTCCATGACCGCCCAGGCACACATTAAGCCCTGACAGTACCAATAAATACAGTATGAGTACAGTAGGCCTATTAGTCTACTATCATATTGGAAATGTAGATGTAGATTAATTAGACCTACAAGTACAGCAACAATCTGTCCGTGTCTGTCTGCGTGTCAAAGACTCTGTCTGTTAATTCTTTTCCACAGTCCATATCTTTCTGTGGATATCTATGTCTGTCTGCCTGCCTATGTCTGTCTGTTTATTCCTGTATATATCCAATCTGTCTGTTTGTGTCTGTCTATATCTGCCAGCCTGTATCTCACCCTGACCACGCATGTCTATATCTCAGTTTGTCCGTCTTTGTCTGTTTGTCTATGTCCGTCTGTCTGTCTGTCTGTCTGTCTGCATCATATAAGTCTGTCTGTCTATGACCCTGTATGCCTATGTCAGTTTTTCTGTTGATGTCTGTTTGTGTCTATCTTTCTATGTCTGTCTGTCTGTCTGTATGTCTGTCTGTCTGTCTATGACCCTGTATGCCTATGTCAGTTTTTCTGTTGACGCCTGTATGTGTCTGTCTTTCTATGTCTGTCTATCTATGTCTGATTGTATAGGTATGTCTGCCTGCCTATGTCTGTCGGCTTGTCTGCCTATGTCTGTCAGTCTGTATGTCACTGTATGCCTGTCTCTGTCTGTGTCTATCTGCTTATGTCTATGCATGCTTGTCCGTCTATGTCCATATGTGTATGTCTGTGTCTGTCTAAATCTGCCTGTCTGTGTCTCTGCCTTCTCTTGTCTGTCTGCGTTTGTCTGTAGAGGTATGTGTCTGCCTGTGTGTGTCTATGTATGTTTTTCTGCTTGTCTTGTCTATCTGTATGTATGTATATGTGTGTATGTCTAACGTTAATGTCCATCTGCGTCTGTCTTGACCTGTCTATGTCTGTTTGCGTTTCTTTATGTCTGAGTCTACATCTGTTTGTCTGTGCTTGTCTATCTGTCTTCAGTAAGTAGCAATAATTACACACACACAAACAAATGCATATACGCACATGTATGCACATACGCTTACACATACATAAAGACACACAAACATGCACACATACCCACGCATACACACATCCGTACACACATACACGCATACAGACACATACACACGACATATATACAAACTTATGCACACCCATGCACACACACAAGCACGTATACAAACATACTCGCATATGCGCACGCATATGCACACGTGCGCACACATGCACGCACACCTACACATACGGTCACACATAAAGACACATGCGCACACGCATACACATACACACATGCATACATATACACATACAGACACACACAGACACGCCCACACACACCACACACAAGAAAATCGTGCGCTTCGGCGTGAAACTCCTGTGCAGTGTTCGCGCTGTAGTCGGGAGCGCCTCTGAGTAGTGAGCTTGAAGTGGCGCTAAGGAAATGAAAATAAATAAGATAAAATAAATAACATACAATAAAATATCGCATTGCATGCAGCACTCATTTCAAACGATTTCAAACATCGTCCGTATAAACCTGTATCAAACACCACCGATGCGCCAACCTAGGCCTAGTAGCGACTCGAGCGACACCATCGACAGAAAAAGACTCTAGCCAAAATCAATACACATGAAGTATACGAAGTGAAGTCACCATCTTATTTCTTACATCGTGGTTTGAGCTGTATGAATGAATGAGTGAGTGTGTGTTTTATTCTTTGCTATTGTTCTAGCGCCGTATTATGATTCGTGTTATTATTGTGAAATTGTGTTTAAGATACATAGCGGAAACGCTATTCAAATACTGTGTCTGGATAATTCTGTATTTAGTGACTGAGTTAGTTAACGACGGAAATGACTGGAGAACGACTGGAGAGACGGAAGAGACCATGCAGTGTGTGACTATATATATAGACTATATACGGGCTGAGATGAGAGTGACTGTAGCGGAAGTTAGGGGAAGAAGGCGAGGACATTTAGGAGGACGAGGACAAAGGAGGAGGAGGTTAAACGGACCCAAGCTGTGAAAGAAAACAGTCGTAGGACGATATGTCCTTCCGCGCCAAAGCTCGGTGGCACCTTGTCAATGAGTAGAGTAGTAGGGGCCCTGACCGTAGGAGCAGAGGTGGTACACCAAACTGTGGGACTTAGCACCCCCGCGGGCCATCTCTGCGACTACAACGAAGTTCAACTTGGGGGCCAACCCCTTCCTGGGTCGGGCGGTGGAATGGTAGACTGGGGAGAGACGGGCGACGGACGCATGGGGATATCTCCCGGTGGGGCCAGACCAGGCGCAGCACGTCCAGAGGGGGGGGGGCGAACTTCACAATAAATATTTGTTATATATAGTCTAAGGCTTCTAAGCATATATTTCTGTAACTCAAGTACAATGTAAGTAGTCAAGCGCACAAGTTTAAAAAAGTTTCTGTTTTAGATTCTTGATTCTGTTTGATGTATTCGGCTAAATCAGTTGAATTATAACTAATTTATTTTTAACTATGTAAATAGGCCTACAGGCGCCCTCTTGAAATTCTCTTCGCCTCCCCGTGCAGTAAAACCTAAATCCGCCACTGTCATAACATATAAATGTAAGAAGTCTATGGTGTGACTGTAGGTTACTAGGTTCTTGTTTATATTCCGTGTTATATCTAATCGCTCAGTTATCGTATTTCATAAAAGTTTTTTTTACATAAACGCGATTTCAGCTTGAATTAAGCCACTGGTATGTCACCGATTAAAAATAGTAGCGTGCACGATTCACACAGCAGCGAGTGTTTTGTGCTCTGGGTGCTTTAAGTAACTTACAGTGCAAGTGCAACGCGATTATAGTTTGACAAATTTCACAAGTTTGACCGTACTATACGCGCAACATCTCCAACCATAGTTGTAAGTTACTTTTTGAGGTAGAGTTCTATAATGACTCGGTAGACGTTCTAGAATGACTCGGTAGACACCAAGAACTAACGTGCAGCGTTGTTATCTTTAATAAATCCAACTTCTAGTTTGCCGAGAATCCTTTTAATTGATCCGGCGGCGAAACTATAGTATCCGGGACCGATGTTTATAACATTGGAAATTTCAAATTCTGTTAGGGTCAGGTTATGCGTCGTGAGGGTCGGTTAGGATCAGGTTATGCGTCGTGAGGGTCGGTTAGGGTCAGGTTAAGCGTCGTGAGGGTCGGTTAGTGTTAGGGTTAGTGTCGTCACTATAGATTCTATATACTAGGCTACACTATACTAAGACAATGTTATAAACATCGGTCCCGGATACTATAGTTTCGCCGATCCGGCTTCTCTTTAGGCAAGAATTTGTTCGATAAATCCCGCTTCTATTTCGTCAGCAAATATTTTTCATCCATTTTTCATTGAAAATCAATCCAGCTTCAGAATGACTGCACTAACCCTAAAACTAACCCTAACCGACCCTCACGACGCCTAACCTGAGCCCTAACCGACCCTCACACGATAAATCCCGCTTCAATTTCGTCAGGAAATATTTTTCATCGAATTTATAAAAAAAAGTTCCTTGCTACCGAGTCATTATAGAATATAACCCTTTTTGATCACTGTATTTTAAGATTATTTGAATGTTTAGGAAACTAAAGAGTTGATTCTGTGTTATTCAGTTGGAAATTTGCGTTATTCAATTTACTTGATTTGGTGGTTGTTCATGACATCATTGCACAGTTGTCAAACAATTGCTGTCATGCTTCACGAACTTGTCATAGGCAGGAAAGGGCTTTCATAGTCTTATATTACACCTATATTTTTACTTGAAGCATTCAGGATCAGCTTAAAACGCTGAAAATACACAAATGCACAAAAATTTCCAAAGAACGATTTATTGAAAGCTGCCGAACTCCTTGAAAATATTCAGAGTTAAGTACAATAATATACATGTTTAATATTCGCCTCTGTCTCTGCCTACATGCATGATGTGTTGCGCTGGTTGTCTGCAGCCCAATGTGTCTCGTATCTATAGGGTCCAGGAATTGGCCGTATACATGCATCTCATGTCCCGGATTGAACCGAAATTGTCCCAGAATGTGGTGTAGATAAAAGTAATCTTATCTTTGCCCACTAACCTCGACAAGATGTACGGCATTGTACGCTGCATCTTGTGTTCTGTTAGCACCAGGGCTGAAAGTGGTTTGAAAAAATTGCCGGGTCTCTTTAGGCCAGAAGGTGCTATTTATCAGTGTTTATTCAAGTGCCAAAGAATTAATGCCAGGTCTGAGACCGGACAGACTCAGCTCACTTTCAGCCCTAGTTAGCACCTGGTTGAAGTCTTCAAAACTTTGCAACGTAGGTCCGCCCTACTTAGCATTGCGTCCTATGTGCTGTCGGTTTCTGTTTCCAACGCTTTACGAGAGAAGTTCATTATTATGAATGACCTGTGGTCTGAAAGTCTTGATTGCATAAGCATCAATCTTGTTAATGTTGAACTGTTGGGTTTTCACGGTGTGATCAGGAACGGCTTAAAGTGGCATAAACTCATCAGAAGTACAAGATTAAGCTAAGTTTTCCTCTCCCGTAGCCTACCCAATAGGCGAAATATGCAATCTAAGCCTACATGCTTACAGGCCTACATGCATACTGCATAGTCCAAATATGATAATTTTATGCCTACATAAACCTATAACCAGTGATCACTGATCACGTTAAGGTCTGTTTCTTGGAGTCATGGACGCATGACATCAAAAGGTTGGAGTTCTCGAACCATGGATAAAAGTCATGGATTCCACACCCATCCATTTTTGGAGTCTCATTGGGCTCCAAATGTAGGCTAAATGTAAAAATTCCGAACTTCTTATCTTCTTTTGGTTCTCTGCCCCTAGGCAGGTTTGGCTGTCCAATGTCGCCACTCTTCCCTCCGCTGGGCCTTCTCCTTTAGTCTTTGGTATCCAATCTTCGTCATCATCGTATCCAACATCATCTGTCGTGGTCTTCCTCTTGTTCTTTTCCCCTCCATTTTGCCTTCTATCACAGTTTTTACCAGGTTGTCTCCTCTCAGCGTATGCCCTATCCATTTCTTTTGTCTCTCAATGATTGTTTTTATCATTGTTCTTTCCTCTCCAATCCTTTCCAGCACTTCCTCGTTTGTTCTGTGTTTCGTCCACTATCAACTATAATGATCCGTTGTTGCAGATTCAATATGTCCACAGCAAAAGGAGCATAAAACATCGCGCTCTGCTATGAAGGGGCAACTTCTACACGGTGTCCCGATGAAAAGTAGAACCCTACAAAAAGTGTCATAATTCGGTCAAAACTTTTAGGATTTGTCTGAAATTTTAAACGCGACCCCAGTGACCATATTACTACCAATTCCTAAAGCCGATTAGAAATATTCGTTAGTTTGTCATATTTATGAGAGTTTAAAATGTAGCACCGAAAAATTGAACTTTCCAAAATGCAAAAGCTGAAAGGAAGTGAAATTCAGCTATTTATGGTGTTCAAAATGTCCTTCTTGTTCACGAACACACGACCGTAGAAGTAGACGCTACTGGTTGATGGTCCTTTCGATGATCACCTGGTCAAACATCTGCCACTCTTCAATCAGACACGCCCTACGGCCTACGCCCTATGGTTGTCGATGTCATGAATATGGGTGAACGAAAAACGCGCTCCTCCGGTAAATGTACCTGGTACTCTGGATCAAGGTCTGGACTGCTTGGCAGCCACAGCTGCAGGAGTGTCTCCCGGGACAACTAATACGTCTACGGTCGTGTGTTCGTGAAACTTAATAAAATCGTGTTTTTGCTACTTTTGTTACGTTACGTTTTTGAATCGTCAAAAAAATGGTGGGTGGCCTCACTAAAAGTGATATAACTTTTGTTCTGTTTGAAATATTTTGCTGAAATCTGGCCATGATGTGTAAATATGAATTGTCTATAAGCCTGTACAATTTCATTTCGAAATTCTTACTTTTGATCAAGATATTGGAAAAAAAACGTAGGGGTGTCTTTTTTTGGCCCACCCTGTATATGTCATAGGCTTCATATTAATGATTTCACACTGTAGTTATGTGTACTCTAGATTTCATGTGTTTTTAGACAAGATTTGGTTTCATGTCATAGCCATCTTCTTAAATCAGTCAACTTTTTAGAAGATATACTGATTTCAGGTTGGACTTTTGGAATTGATTGTCATCAGATTCAATGATGCAACGGCAGACAGGCAGTCTTTGAAGTGTTGCTATCTGCCAGTCGTGGAGTCCAACATGAGATAACCTGCAAGTGATTAATGCCTGTCCTGCATAACATCTTGTACGACCGACCTACCATTGAATGTCATTTGGTGAATGTAGCTGGTGTGCTGTGACTGTCATCATTCAACTGTCACTAATCGAGGTAGAAGCAAGGGCCAGAAACTCTGAATATGGTGCCAGTGTATTGGCAGTTCTGTGTGTTGGTTTAGTTTATGTGCAGAGCTGGACAGCAGTGGACAACATAACCATTAACCATATTTGATAAGTCAGAGCATTAAGTGGGCATGAATCATGATTTTAAAAATAGGTTCTCGTGAGTGACATGAAATCAAGAAATAATTGTGAATATGTTTGGCTCTAAATCCAAATTAACTGTTGGGGCCTACGGAGTACGATTGCGATAGTGGCAAGGGCCTATAATGACCTTAAAATGGCCCGATTTTGGCTCATCATGTTATAATGCTTGCATGAATTTTTCAAATTGGTGAGTTGACTTGTAATTGTTCTTTTTTACTTTCAGTTTCTGCCGTATATCAGACATCAGGAAAAATGTTCAAAAGTTTGACTGACAAATTTTTTGATATGACTAAACGTGTTCTGATGGTGTCTTCACCTTATGATGTTGAAGAAATTTCTGCTAGTCAATTAGTCAAGTACTGACTCATTTTTACATTCATTATCTTATATTAATATTAATATACAATAAATTGTATTGTACTGCGATTGAGAAATGTACCTTTGACAATATTGTAAAGGGATTACATACACTATCCCTATCCATCACCTATAATCTATATCCTCTGATTTTTGTTTCTCTCTCTGCCCGTCTCCCCTCTCCCTGTCATTCTCCTCTCTCCCTGTCCCTCTCCTCTCTCTCTTTTCCTCTCCTCTCTCCTTGTTCCTCTCCTCTCACCCTGTCCTTCTCTCTCCCTCTCTTTCCTCTCTCCCTGCCCCTCTCCTCTCTCCTTTTCCCTCTCCTCTCTCCCTGTTCCTCTCCTCTCTCCTTGTCCCTCTCTTCTTCCTCTCCTCTCTCCCTATTCCTCTATTTCATCTTTGTCAAGTGATAGATACTGTACCAGTGTACCTGTTTCTCATATAATTTACAGAATGGTTCTGTTGTTATGGTATTCACTGTCTAACTAACGGGATCATGCTTGGACTGTGCATTGTTTAATCTGTTTATGTACATTGTATATGTCTTAAGGTTTCTGTCATAAAGGTGTTTTTAGTCATTGCAATCCATTGCATTTAGAAGTTTTTATTCCTTCAATGCCTCTCAAGGTCTTCTGATTGTCTTGCTCTTGATAAGATATGCTCGAATTAAGATTGCAGTTTTTGGTATCCGGAGCTATTTTCTACAGTGGGTTTTCTTATATGTGTGTGTCTCAGTTTCATCCTATTTTCTTCGAGTTAATGATAAGGATGAGTGAAATTGGTCAATGATAATTGGTTTCAGTTGTGCATCTCCTTGCAAATACAGCCGGCACTTGTTGATTTTCCTGTACCAGAGCCAGCTGTCTAATTCAATAATATTATTATCTGCTTTCTCACTGAACTATGACAAGTTACTGGAATGATCTGCTACTTTTCTGCAACAGATTCTCCAAATTGCTGACTTTCTCTTTGAATGTTCTGATATTCTGCAACAGATTTTCCAAATTGCTGACTTTCTCTTTGATTGTTCTGATATTCTGCAACAGATTTTCCAAATTGCTGACTTTCTCTTTGAATGTTCTGATATTCTGGAACAGATTTTCCAAATTGCTGACTTTCTCTTTGAATGTTCTGATATTCTGCAACAGATTTTCCAAATTGCTGACTTTCTCTTTGAATGTTCTGATATTCTGCAACAGATTTTCCAAATTGCTGACTTTCTCTTTGAATGTTCTGATATTTTGCAAAAAGATTTTTCCCTGCAGCAGGTTTTTCCCTTCCGCATTTTTTTAGTTTATGGAACATTGTCAGATTTTATATCTAGATTGGCTTATTTAATGCTATAAACGATTAACTTATTTTTGCCAAGACTGGGTTCTTGGAAGGAGTTTGATGTGTGAGTGAACTTAATTCTGTTGTGTCTTACAATTATTTTATCACCTCTTGAGCTCTGGTAGTTTATATATCAATATAGATCAATTTAATTATATGACTCGGAGGCACTCTCAGAGGGACAGGAAGAGAGGAGAGTTTTATGAAGAACCGGGACAATTTGGTAGAGGAGTGCAGCAGGGGTGTCCGTCGTCACCATTACTGTTCAATATATACATTGAAGAGCTAATAAGAGAGGCAATTAATGATACAGAAGAAGGAATAATATTATTATCTGCTTTCTCACTGAACTATGGCAGGTTAAAAGTAGGAGGAAAACTGTTAAGAGCTTTAAGGTTTGCTGACGATCAAGCGATGCTGGCAGAAAACGAAAAGGATCTACAACGAATGATGGATCGACTAAATGTGACCTCAGAAGATTACAACATGAAAATAAACATCAAAAAGACAAAAGTTATGAAGATAAGTAAGGAAAAGTAAACAACTATATGTATAAAAATAGATGGAGATGAAAAATAGAGCAGGTGCATTAATTCTGCTACTTGGGAAGCTTAATATCAAGCGACGCCAAATGTCATAAAGAGATAAGGAGGAGAATAGAAATGGGTAAAGAGGCATTCTTAAAACGGAAAGAATTGCTAAGAGGAGGTCTAAATGGAAATTTTAGTAATAGAATGGTCAAAACATTGATATGGAGTGTGACGTTATATGGTGCAGAGACATGGACAATGAGAAAAGAAGACACCAAGCGGCTGGAAGTTTTGAAATGTGGGTGTGGAGAAAGATGGAGAAAATTAGTTTGACAAAGCATGCTACGAACGAAGAAGTACTAACAATGGTGAAAGAGAAAAGAGCTCTGATAGATACAATATAAGATTAAAGATGAGACAAAAGAATTGGGTAGGACATTTTGCTGCGAGGAAACTCACTGCAGAAAGAAATAATTGAAGGAAGATTGGAGGGAAAAGGTGCAGAGGAAGACCTAGACAAAAACTGCTGGACGGGACGATGGAGGAGGGATACAGAGAACTTAAAGACATGGCAACAGCGGGAAAGATGGAGACATTGGATGTTTGGACCTGCCACTTGGCAGAGAACCTGAAGAAGATGAAGAAATGTATCTTCAGTCATTGATTACTAAGTTGAGCAAACCTTGATGACCAAATGTGTTTTTGGCTTGGTGAACACTTCCATCGAAAACCGATCAAAGCGTTGATTTTAACGTGTCAACAGAACTGAGAGCAGGTTTTCAAAAACCTGTCTTGCAAGCAATGCTTTTGATGAACTTAATAACGTTGGAAAAATATTGTTGTCCTCTTCTTTGTTATGGTTTTTATAAGACTTTAAATGTAAACTTTTATGCAAATGTCACTGCTCTCACATGTTCTTATGCTCTCACATGTTCTTATGCTGTTTCTTTTCTTCATGCTTAAGAAACTAGATAAATTTCCATTGCATGGTAAACTGTAACTCTGTGCATCATTCAGTTTTAAGTTATGGTGACGATGCTTCTTATGTGTTGCTATGTTTTCTTTCAGATTGCCGGTGATAGTAAAAGATGAGTATTTTGTGTTATACAAAGAGAACGCCTACTTCATTGCAGTTCTCAGCCCACCATCTTCACCAACCATTGCGTTTTCGTAAGTCGTGTTTGTTGATTATTATCTCCATGTATTGTTGTTGCCATGTATCATTGTTACCATGTATCGTTGTTACCATGTATCGTTGGGCTGTCAGAGTTTGTATAGCTGCTTATGAAAATGATTGTGAAATTATGTCACACAGTAAGATTAGTTTTTGTTATAGTCTAGCTTAATCTGTCGATTTTAATCTGTCTTAATCATTCAAGCTGTCCTTAATGCTGCTACTCGATTGGTTGCTCGCTTTCATGAATACTCTCATGTAATCATCATTTATTGGATGCATCCAATATAAAGTCCTTGCTGTGGTACTCAAGTCTGATCTGGGTCTTGCGTTGAAATATCTCATTCGTTCTCCTCTTTCTGTTTCTTACCATCTCCATGCTCTGGAAAGGGCTGACTTGTTTTTTGTTCCATGAGCTACAACCACTATTGCTCAAACTCAATCATTTACCATGATTCTTTATGCAACTCTCATCCCTCCACTTTGCATGGGATTCTACTTTCTGGATCGCTATCTACATCTCTCTCTTAAGATTTATTTATCTCTAGGGGTTACCGCACTGGGAGCGCTACTGAATGGCTATGAGCAGTGCTATAGAAATTACTAATTACTAATTACATCACATTAATGAGGCATTTGCTTAGTCTCAAAGCTGCCTTCGCAATGGTAAGCATGCAGACGCTGAATAGATTTCAAGATGGGAAGGAGGATTGGGCGCAATGTTACTGCATATGAATATGGTATGAGAAGGTTAACAAACGAAATGCAATTCAGATAAATTGTAGAACTAAATGCTGATTTGGCAAAATGGGGAGAAGAAAGAGAGCAGGTCAGCCTTAATAACACAAAGCTATTGAGTGCCATTCGATATCTGATGTTGTTCATTAATTAAAGACCATGAATGGGCAATAATAACATACATTTCTGCATATTATCAATTCAAACCGCTGCACCACAGTATCGTTCCATGTTCTTGCAGCAGTCAAATTTAACCATAGGACAGTCATGCAAAGCGTCCATCATGCCGTACTGCACAGTTTGCAAATGCCACTTAGCAATGTAAGGCAGAGCAGACCTTTGAGATGGTTGCAGGAATTCATCCCACGGCCATGTTGCTCTTTAGGCCGAAGTTTTGCCTTTCACCCATTCCCATTTATAACGTAGAAAGATCCAAACAGTTGAGGTATAAATACACGAAAGTGAAGAACACAATGACTTTCCATGATCACATGCAATGTTAAAATGACTACCAGTATCAAACAATAATTCTTCAATTTAAGCCAATGTATGTTTATGGTATCAGTGTAATGTAATGTATGTTGATGGCATCAGTGTAATGTAATGTTGATGGCATCAGTGTAATGTAATGTTGATGGCATAAGTGTGATAAACAATTTGATAATTAACAGAACAGAACACGTTTCTTTCTTCCAGTATGTACTCTGTAAGATTTGATGTTTTGAAACTTCTGTGAGATTATGATGATGTGCTTATGTTTCTTCTTCAAGTCAGATGTCTTCTTAGAGGACTTTCTTTATCTCTTGTTATGGACTGACTGACTGGCCGGCTGGCTGGCTGACTGACTGCCTGACTGACTGACTGACTGACTGACTGATTGGCTGACTGACTGACTGACTGACTGCCTGATTGTCTGACTGGCTGGCTGACTGACTGACTGACTGACTGGCTGGCTGACTGGCTGGCTGACTGACTGACTGACTGACTGGCTGGCTGACTGGCTGGCTGGCTGGCTGACTGACTGACTGGCTGGCTGACTGACTGACTGACTGACTGACTGACTGACTGACTGACTGACTGACTGACTGACTGACTGACTGTCCATTGGAGGATCATCTCTTCCTCTTCCAATCCATCTCAGACATTCATACAAGATTTCTTATCTCTCCACTTCCATCTTGAGCAGTTCCAATTCTCTATGTATGTGTGTGTGTGCGTGCGTGCGTTCATGCATGCATGCATGTATGTATGTATGTATGTATGTATGTATGTATGTATGTATGTATGTATGTATGTATGTATGTATGTATGTATGTATTTGTATGTGCACTTGTTATAGCGCCCCTTCAAGTTTCAAGCTTCAATGTATGTATGTATGTATGACATGTATTTATGTATGACATGTATGGATTGTATGTATGTATGTATGTATTGTTGGGAGTGATCCTTCCATTCCGTCTCTCATTCATTCCTACTTGCACTGTTAGATAGCCGCACCCCATTTTAGAATGTATAAATAGAAGTGTTCTTGAGGATAGAAGGACCGGTCTTAGTTAAGCATAGTTAAGCTTGATAGTTGTGTGCCATTGTGTGGCCTTATGGTTTTGTACGAACCCATGGTGGTCGCGTTGTACTTAGATTTTGAGTCTCCATTATTGTGGAAGACACTTGTAACAGATATTATAGCATAAGTGCGGTTTCGTTTTCCGCTTTGCTTTTTGTTCACGTACAGTAAGTACCGTTCCAATTGATGTGTAAATAATGCAAATACACTTTGAACTTTTTGAATGACTCTCTCTTTTGTCTTCATACACATACTCCTGATAACTAGCTTACAGTATGTATGTATGTACTTTGTATGTATGTATGTATGTATGTATGTATGTATGACATGTATGTATGTATCTATGTATGTATGTATGTATGTATGTATGTATGTATGTATGTATGTATGTATGTATGACATGTATGTATGTATGTATGTATTTATTTGTTTATTTATTTATTTATTTCAGAAATTTATATAGCGCCTCTTAAAGGTAGGCTACTCAGAAGCGCTCCCGGCCCAACCACGGCTAAATAAAACAGTTTTTAGGTTCTTAAGGAACAGAGCGGAGTGATCCCTGGGAATTAAGCACAGTGTAACAGGGAGACCATTCCAAGCTGTAGGGCCTGCAACAGAGAATGAACGACGCTGTCGGATAGCAGTCCGTGAGCGGGGAACCAGAAGCTCAGCGGGGTTCGCCGATCGAAGGGTGGATCGACGCTGAACTCTCAAGGTGGAACAACAGAGCTCTCGAAGATATGGTGGAGCTAGTCCTTCAATGCACCGCCTAACCAGCGCACAGACCCTGTACGCAATCCGCTGTGGATGTATGTATGTATGTACAATGTATGTATGTATGACATGTATGTATGACATGTATGTATGTATGTATGTATGAAATGTATGTATGTATGTATGTATGTATGTATGTGTTTATGTATGTATGTATGTATGATTGTATGTGTTTATGTATGTATTTATGTATGTATGTATGTATGAATGTATGTATTTATGTATGTATGAATGTATGTATTTATGTATGTATGTGTGTGTGTATAAACTTTGTATATATGCATATATATATATGTATGTATAATGCATGCATGTATGTATGTGAACATTTATATAGCACCTTACAGTGACCGCACGACGGCACTTGACGTAGCTACCCAATTCATTTTCATATATGACCGAGCTTGTAGTTTTGTATAATTATTTGTGCGTTATTTTGTATTTTCAGCTTGTTTCGTATATCCTCAGAGTCGGAGGCTGTTGAGGTCTTCAATCAGTTGAGCTTCAAGTTGTTGGCATTGTGCAGGAGAGTGGAGTTTTGCAGGAAGGACAGACTGCAGGAGATTTCTAATATTGTGCGCTGTAATCCTCGGTGGGGCTGTGCTCATATTGCGGCTAAGCTCGGTGTTGTCCAGTCCTTCACGGAGGAAACAGTGATTTTGTGAGTCAATTCTTGAATTGTTTCCTCTCTAATTAGGAAACAAATTAATTCTATCACTCAACAGCCTGTCTGCATGCCTGCCTCTCTGATTATCTGTCTGTGTGTTTGTGTCTTTCAGTCTGTCTGTTTATCTATCAATATAATAAAAGGAAGAAATATGGTGGCACATAGGAAAGGTTAAGCATTGTCAATCAATCAATCAGTCGTAATTTATATAGCGCCCCTTCAAGGTACCTACTCAGAGGCGCTCCCGGCCGAGATCAAGCAAAAAACCAGTCTTCAACAGTTTGTGAAATTGAGAAGAGCTTGGGAGGTGTCGCATAGTCAAGGGAAGTCCATTCCAGGTTGATGAACCAACCACAGAGAATGAACGCCTCTGCATTGTTGCAGAGCGAGTGAAAGGAACCATTAAGTCACCATGGACAGCAGAGCGCAATGCGTGGCAGCATATGCAAGTGGAAAGGGGAGGCAAAGCTCGCACAGATAAGAGAGTGCCCATCGCCACACCAAAGACGCAATCCTAAATGAGAGGCGCTGCGGAAAACGAAGCCCCAATGAGTCGTGTGGCAGCCCGATGGGCTCTCCAACCTCTCAATCCGAACCCGTGGGAGACCAGCAAAGATGGAGGCGCAGTAGTCGAGGCGTCTCAGCATAAATGCATGGATGAGAGAAGCTGCAGCTTTAGAAGTCAGATAGCGAGCAATGACCCTGAGCTGCCACGGTTAATGCTTGGAGATGCCCTGGTCGTGGACATGTGGTCTGTTCTTTTGTTCTGTTTTAAATATTTTGTTGAAATCTGGCCATGATGTGTAAATATAAATTGTCTATAAACCTGTAAAATTTCATTTCGAAATTCCTACTTTTGGTCAAGATATTGGCAAAAATCCGTAAGTTTTTTTTTTTGGCCCACCCTGTATTTTGGAGGATAAGAGAAAGACTGATGTGACAAAACACCAAGGGTGGTTGGTCGGGTGTTGAGCAGTGGAGAAGATGCCAGGGACTTGTTGGCGATCCAGCTCCACAAATCGGTTTATGGCATTAGAACCAAACCCAATGTAAGCTCCTGGGTGTTCGATGGGTCTGCACTCCTGCGGCCCATATGAGAAGAAAGGCTTCTGTTATTCTAGACTTGATGTCATTGACTGGGTGGCTAAGGCCCAAAAAAAATAATGCTGTGTTTCCGGTAACAGAGCTCTAAAAAATTGGGTAGGTAGGTCGGAAAATATTTTTATTTTGGTAAAATATTTTTATACAGTGACTATCCGAAAAATCATACCCACTACTCTTTTTTGCATAAAGGTACACGCTGCAACAAAGTACGTGTTCTAAGCAAGTATAAACTGCCTATTTCCCGACTGTCTGCACCTAAAACTGCCCTAGAAAACAATTATATTAATCTTTTCTGGTAAGATAAAGTGGGAAGGGAAGGGGAAGATGAGTGCGAACAGAAAGAACATCACTGCTAGGGGTCGTTCCAGATTGGCGGAGCCAGTGACTAGTTACATCTAGAGGTTGCTAGATTTATTTTCCCTAGTCACCGTTAGAGGTGGCTCAAGTGAGAATTATAAGGCTAGAGGTTTCTCAAGACTGGCAGCCAGGAAGTAGTTAGTCAGGATTGAAACTCTAATGCAGTGTCCACGCTGCAGTCGGGAGCGCTTTTGAGTATATAGCTTGAAGAGGCACTATAGAAATTGAGAGATCAATAAAATAAAATGAAACATTCTATTCACTTGAAAAATGTTCTTTTTGGCCATGCTGGAGTCGGGAGCCCCTCTGAGTAGTTAACTTGAAAAGGTGCCATATAAATACTTGAATGAATGAATGTTAAATTCTTCACCAAAGGGTGCTCGAAATAAAAGGGAACTGCTCAGTGAGCGGAAGAGAGCAGAGTTAGTAGAAGAGAGCACTCTGAGTGCAAAAAGGCACAGTAAACACAAGAGCACAGTGAGCAAAAGAGAGCAGAAAGAGGCAGAGAGCAAAGGAGGGCACAGTGATCACAAGAGAGCCTAGTCAGCTTAGGAATAAAGTGAGCAAAAATGGACTGTCTTGGGACGGAAAAACAGCAAGTTAAATTATAAACTTGCAGCAGGCTGTGTATAGCCATCATGTGCTACAGGCTAGATGGCCCTGTACTCAATGCCTGCAACGAGCTACCGTGAGAAAACCCTCCTTTCAGATCTATTACTCTTCCCCCCCCATCCACCCCACAACCGCCTGCTTTGTCAAACTGACCGTGGGAAACTATTGATTGCTCTAATCAACAGATCATTATATACCTTGAAAGACGACTGCTTACGATCGTCGCCTGGCTTAGTGAAGGCTATAATTATGATGTTCCAGTTCTCATATACGGGAGGCAATGTCAGTGTAAATAAAAAAAATTCCACAAAATTTTCCGAGTTGCGGCAATAAAAGTGAGTCGGTCGGGTTACTGGAAACACAACATTAGTTTTTTGGCCTATGATCCAACTCTATACGGAAGGCAATGTCACCGTATTATGTCAAAACAAATTTAAAAAAAAAATTTTTTTTACTAAAATATTTTTTTTTAATAACTTTTTTTAAAATAAAAATATTTTACAAAATTATTTGAGTCGCGGCAATAAAAGAGGGTCGGTCGGGTTACCGGAAACACAACATTATTTTTTTTGGCCTAATGTCGGTCTGGGGGCATCATGTGTCTTTGGATCGTCAGTCGTGAACTGATGAGGGGTTCTCCACCATGGATCATCTAACCTCCTTCGTATTCTAGTACTGCGTGCTGCAGATGAGACCCTCCTGTTTTGCCATGTGCTAATGTGCACTGCGAACATGTTTTGACACTATGCCTGGTCGACAGTTAGGGGTCCGATGAAACCGGGTGTCTGTGAAGCCTATATGTAGACCCATGCATTCATGACAAGGCCATACCCATTTTTGGACCAAGTGCCGACGTCTATTCAACTCAGTCGACTAAAAAGGAGTGAATCCCTTGTCTCGATTACCCGCTGAATGGCAGACATCCATGTTTAGGGTCAGCTCGGTTTGGCAAGTCACTGCGAGCCTTCCCTCAGGAATCATCAACATGCATTCTAGTCCATCACTCTTGATAAATAGAACCAGTGTGATATTTCTGTGCTGGAAAAGATTGGTTGCAAAGGACAGTCAGGAACGGAAGCAGTACATCCACAAATTCTTGAAGAAGGAACGTCGGCAAGTGGTCGATCCCACACCGCGTGATACAAGCGTCAAACTGCAGACAGTTATTGTTTATTGTGCACAAGTCAATGGTTGCTTCATATTTCAATCTGAGCAACCCACGCACCCTCTTCATTTACCTTGCTTCCAACTTTACTTTTTGTTTTGCTTACTTTTCACAACTTGACTTCTGTTTTATCGGTCATCGAATTATGACTTTGACTAATACTTCAATTAAAATGACCACTTTATAGTTTAGCTTGCATAAGTTGCTTAGCCATAGTCAACCGTAGTTCATATGAACACATGCAACAGGGTTGTTTGTGACAGTTTTGAATTGCAAGCGAATAGCATGCTGTCAGAATTCGATGTTGGAGGTTAAAGCACATTTGGCATAAACTAATTTCTATATTCAAGTTAAACTATTGAAAGATATATCAATTTGTGTGTCCACTGTCCACAGTATAAAATGTACATCCTATAATTTTTTTTCTCTTCTTGTCTTCGTTCTTTCTCTTGTCTCCAATTTTCTCTTCTTGTCTCTGTTGCCCCTCTTTCTCTTCTTGTCTCCGTTCTTTCTCTTCTTGTCTCCATTTTTCTCTTCTTGTCTCCGTTCTTTTCTTCTTGTCTCCGTTTTTTCTCTTCTTGTCTCAGTTCTTTCTCTTCTTGTCTCTGTTCTTTCTCTTCTTGTCTCCGTTCTTTCTCTTCTTGTCTCTGTTGCTCCTCTTTCTCTTCTTGTCTCCGTTTTTTCTCTTCTTGTCTCCGTTTTTTCTTCTTGTCTCCATTCTTTCTCTTCTTGTCTCTGTTCTTTCTCTTCTTGTCTCCGTTCTTTCTCTTCTTGTCTCCGTTCTTTCTCTTCTTGTCTCTGTTGCTCCTCTTTCTCTTCTTGTCTCCGTTCTTTCTCTTCTTGTCTCCGTTCTTTCTCTTCTTGTCTCCGTTCTTTCTCTTCTTGTCTCTGTTGCTCCTCTTGCTCTTCTTGTCTCCGTTTTTTCTCTTCTTGTCTCCGTTCTTTCTCTTCTTGTCTCCGTTCTTTCTCTTCTTGTCTCTGTTCTTTCTCTTCTTGTCTCCGTTCTTTCTCTTCTTGTCTCCGTTCTTTCTCTTCTTGTCTCTGTTGCTCCTCTTGCTCTTCTTGTCTCCGTTTTTTCTCTTCTTGTCTCCGTTCTTTCTCTTCTTGTCTCTGTTCTTTCTCTTCTTGTCTCCGTTCTTTTCTTCTTGTCTCCATTCTTTCTCTTCTTGTCTCTGTTCTTTCTCTTCTTGTCTCTGTTCTTTCTCTTCTTGTCTCCGTTCTTTCTCTTCTTGTCTTCGTTGCTCCTCCTTCTCTTCCTCACCGTCGAGCCTTCTCGGTTGTTGGCCCGTCCACATGGAATGGGATCCCGCTTGCACTACGCTTACTACCTCAGAATATTTTGCCTGCTTTCTACCAGTTGCTCAAGACCTATCGTTTTAGCTATGGCTGGGCTGGAAGCGCCTCTGAGTAGGCTTCTTGAAGGGGCGCTATATAAGTTTTAGGAATGAATGAATGAATGAATGACTCTTCCTTACAAAGAATTTCACAATAGCACTTCTTTTCACCCTAATTCATTCATACATGCATTTATTTCGTTAATTCATATAGCAATTAGCCAGAGGCGCTCCCAGTTCACAGTTATACAAGCTTGTGAGTTTAGTTCGGTAAGAATGACTTGTTCATCCCTGAACTGAAAATAATTTGTTTTATTTGATTTCATTTGTTGGTTTCGTTTGTCATAGGAGTCTGAATGATGTGGATGTTGAGACTGGCATTTTGCCAATTCATGTTGCCATAGAGACAGAGAACATAGACATTGTCAAGGAGCTGATCATTCGAAATGTGAAACTTAATTTGGCCGACCGACAAGGAAGAACTGTCTTTCATTACGCTGCGAAAACAAAGAATGAGATGATTATACAGGTAGTCTTAGCATAATCATCTGTGATGGTTAACAGATGTACGATGATAGACTAATGCTAATAGATCTAATGCTCTTCAACCATTAAGTAGTACTGCTTGTCTGCCCCAAAAGTAGGGTTTGAAAAGAATTTTTTCTTAAGTTTGGACCATGAAATATACGTAACTTTTGTATTGCTCGTTATCGCTAATCAAAATAGATCGCTCTGTTCTTTAATAACTGTGCGACGAATGAAAGAAAAATCGATGAAAGAAGCTGAAATGCAATTAGTATTTGTAAAGACGTCAGCAGATATTGTAGTCATATGACGTTGTTGAACGTTAGATTTAATATATAAGGTGAAAGCATTGCTGCACTTTTCTGGAACCTAAGAAAGTATACTGAATTGATCTGAATTGATTGATTTTAATTTTAATTTTTCTTTATTACTCATGTATTCAGGCAGATAATTATGTCTAGAGAAAATACAAACATCACGAATAGCTAAGTCTCACAAATTTCTTGCATGATCATTGTTACTATGCGTTTTCCATCCTAAGATGGTTATATTTAGCAATGAAATGAATCTAGTCCCAAACTGTTATTAGATGTAAATTTGCATCTACACTGAAGTTTTCACACTGATTGCACTTTTTCAGGTGAGCTGTGTAAAGTGCCACTTACCACTTACCCCACTGTTTTTTCCTAGGCTAATAGTCATTGCACAGGAATCTATGAATGTATGAAATGTATGTCAGTTTGCACCAGATGTCAAGTGATGCCTTATCGTATATAGCTAAGACAGTTTGAGCTATCATTAAATCTGTATAATTTGTTTGAAATTTATTTCAAGTAGTTGATGAATTTTGACATATATGAATCAGTTTGATCGTATACATTTAGTTCTTAGGTTCCAAAAGTCATTCCACTGTGAACGAGTTGAACGTTTTTGGAGAAAGTGCGCTGCATGAAGCATGTCTGTTTGGCCGTCCAAAGAATGTTGAACAGTTGCTGCGATGGAACGCCGATCCAATGCTGACGCTTTCCAATCGCTATCCGATACATTGCGCCATGGAAGCAAACAGCGTTCCGTAAGAAAACCACCAATGTCAGCGATTCATTCTGCTGCAGTCTTCTAAAGCTGACATTGATTTCATAGTCTAACAATTGTTTGGTTTTATGTTAAAATAAATCAGTTATTCTTTACTGATTAAATGACAACTGCATTGAATAGCAATTTAGTAGAAGAGCTGCAGAGGGAGTTGGTGTGGGAGGATGATGATGATGATCGGCTTATATAGAACTTGTGTCTTCTTTCAGATGTGTGAGAAGTCAGCATTTCTCCAGATCATTAGCGATGATGGCTTGTCTCGTTCCATTTCTCTGCTCTACTTAAACGAATTGCAGTGAATTGTATTGTATTGTATTTAAACATTTATAAAGTGCTTCTAGCAGGGTGGACAGTGGGTGGAAGCTGAATTGTGGACCAGATGCTTTTAAGTCTTTCTGTTCATATCTGACACATATAATTATCATACATCCTGCCATTTGCCATTTGCCGTTTGTCGTTTGCCTCGTCTCCACCGATACATTGATGTTGAACTTGCTTGACTCTACAGTGGTATCAAACATTTGATACTCTTCAGAGCATTGCAATGAAACGTACGGTATAGGATGTGTTGTTTCCCCTCCATGGCATCTTCAACATGAGCTGTTTCTACTTTCCATGCCTATCTATTCCCGGCATCCACTTGATATTAACCCTCTTGCCCCGTATAGCCGCTATAGCGGCTTGGTGGTCTTTGACAAATACCCGTAAGGCCGCTATAGAGGCTTCAACATATAAACCGTGGCTTATTGGTTTACTTACTATTATATATTATTATTATATATTATTATTATATTTTATATATATTATTATATATTATATTATATATTATATATATTATTATATATATTATTATATATATATTATATATAAATATATATATATATTATTATATATATATATTATATATATATATATATTATATATATATTTTTTATATATTTTTATATATATTATTATATATATATTATTATATATATATTATATTATTATTATATTATATTATTATATTATTATTACTATTATATATTATTATTATTATATATTATTATATATTATTATTATTATATATATTATATATATTATTATATTATATTATTATATATTATATTATATATATTATTATATATATATATATTATATATATTATATATTATTATATATATATATATATTATATATATATTATATATTATTATATATATTATATATATATATATTATATATGTATATTATATACTTTTTGCTCAGGGCCATCGGGTGGGCGTTCCGCTTGCTGTGGGGCTATAGGGGTGAGAGGGTTAATGAAGTTGGATCAGCTCCTTGAATGTTGTTTTGTTGGTTCTATTTGTAGATGTCTGACTGTGTTATGTCGTTGGTCGAGGGATCAAGTCCATTTGCAAGACAAGAGCAGTGGGGCCACTCCACTTCACTGCGCACGATCTAGAGATGTTAGACATCATTTCACATATCTTCTTCTTCTTACCAGCGTTTATGCAATGACGCATTTCAATTCAACATTAACCTAATCATATACTGTATGCAAACGATATGGAAAGGCGTACGTCTAGGGTTTGCTCAGATGCATTTTATCGCAGCCTTCAAACTGTCCTTCTCAGCCGGGATTGTGTCAGTCGTAGCAGCCTTGAAGGGTCAGCATGTAAATCTCAAGAATGAATAGATTAATGAATAAATAAGTAAAAAAATTACGGACAGTGTTAGAATTTTGAAGTATGGGATTGCTAACTGTATTCAGTTGATCGGTTGAGCTCTGCATGTGAACTTCTGTACACTTTCATTTAAAAGACTGAGGCTTTCAACTGATTCCTTCTTGGATAGCTGGTTGCTTATTGGCCTGTCTTCTGAACCCATTCTGTAGTTTTAATTGACTATGGTTTTAGGATTAGTGGCGGATTTAGGTTTTATTGCATGGGGAGCGAGGAGAATTTCAAGAAGGCCTGTACTTACATAGTTAAATACAGTAAATTAATTATAATTCATCCGATTTAGCCGAACACGTCAAACAGAATAAAGAATCTAAACAGAAACTTTTTTAAACTTGTGAACTTGACTACTTACTTGAGTTACATAAATTTATGCTTATATTAGAAATATTTGTTAATGTTATTTATTGGATATTGATCCAAGCTTTACGCAGAAACTTGTTAGTTTATATAAATTCATTCATTCAGAGCATATATGTGACGCAGGGGCTCGAAACCCGTCACTTGTCGCTTCCTAGATATTGCGCTAGACGCCAAAATAGGCAAGAGGGGTAAAGAATGCAGTTTATTCTTCAATTCAGTATATGACTGTGAATTCGCCCTAATTTGCGAAGTAGTGAACCGATTTTGATGCCGTTTGGGTTATCTGATTCAGAATATATGCCTCTAATGCCCCGAAAAATTTCAGAATAATAACTTAATGGATTCAGTAGACTTGGATGACACGAATATTCAGTAACTTTTTATTTCATTTTTTCACTATAAACTAATGAAAGAATCAAATGAGCACAACTTTTGTTAGAAAAAAGATAATTTCATTGTGTTAAAAGCATTTTAGAGCGTGGTCATTGTAGCATATGACTAAATCAAAAGGTCAAAACCAACATGTGACGGGTTTTGAGCCCCTGTGTCACATATATAGCGCCCCTTCAAGAAACTACTCAGAGGCGCAGTCGCTTTCTGCGTGATTTCATTGAAGCAAAACAATTTATAGTTGATTCAAAGTCGACGTTCTCGGCAAGACCAATGACCACGTTCAATTGAAATTAATACCAAACCAGATAGATGTTCGTTTGTCATTGTCGATCACAAATAACTTTTGATCATCTTCAATTTGCTGAAACTTCTTTCAGCAGTGGCAGATGTAATGGGTGGAGAGGGTAACTTAGTTGTTTTCTTGTTGATTTGTTGATCAGTGCATCTACAGTCTGTGTGAGTTTGGCTGTAACCTAGAGGCGGTTAATAATGACAACGAGACTGCGTTGGTGGTGATGGTTAAGAACAACTCACTTGAGTGCGCAATGGGACTCTTAGCTAAAGGCGCCAATGCTGATGTCCGAGATAGACAAGGGAACAGTCCACTTCACAGAGCAGTTGAGGTTTGTATGACCTCTGTATATCTATATAAATAAAAATGTAAAAAGTTTGGTCCTAATCGAATTTCTCGGAAAGTTCATCACCGATTCTTTTGAAATTTTTCGCAAAACGCTCCGTTCGAATACGATCGTGTTTGTAAAAGGATTTCCTGGAAAGAAACAAATCTTTTACACACAAAAAACACAACTTTCTCCTCGAGTTGACACGTTTATACATTTTTACTCTCAGGCAGTCGTCCGCCATTTCACGCATGCGCTGTCGATAGCGCTGTCGATATAATATGGATTCGACCCACTTTCATTTCAACAGTCCAAAGATTTTAACTGGGTCACCAATGACAAACCTCGGAAAGAGGTCGCAACATTCGCGCGCGCTGTCGAAAGCATGTTTATTTTAACTGGGTCACCAATGAGAAACCTGGGAAAGAGGTCGCAACATTCGCGCGCGCTGCCGAGACATGTTTATATGGCGCATATATTTAACTGTCGATATACATTAACTGTCGATATATATATATATGGATTCCGCCCATTTTAACTGGGTCACCAATGACAAACCTTGGAAAGATTGTTTTCAAAATTTCACAAAACGTTCTAGCGGACGGGTTTTAGCTGTCGGGAAGGGAGGAGTGAGTGAGGAAGGGAGGGGGAGGAAGCGGGAGGAAGAAGGAGGGGAGGGAGCATACGGGATGGAGGGAGGAGATGGATGGAGGAAGGAGAGGGATGGAGGGAGGAGGGAGGGAAGGGAGGGAGGGAAGGGAGGGAGATGGGAGGAGGAAAGGGACGGGGAGGGGGAGGGAGGAGGAGGAGGGGTAGGGGAGGGGGATAGAGGGGAAGGGAAAGTGGGAGGGAGGGGAGGGGGAAGGAGGGGAATGAGGGAGTGTGAGGGAGGGAATGGCGGTAGGGAGGGACAGGAAGGGAGGGAGCGAGGCAGGGAAGGGAGGTATATGGAGGGAGAGTTTCACGGTCTTTTCAGCCACAGCAACGCGTGGCCGGGTACAGCTAGTCTTTATTACTGATATTAAAATTGATATTTATACTGATATTAATACTGATATTAATACTGATGTTAATACTGATATTAATACTGATATTAATACCGATATTAATACCGATATTAATACCGATATAATACTGATATTAATACTGATATTAATACCGATATTAATACCGATATTAATACCGATATTAATACCGATATAATACTGATATTAATACTGATATTAATACTGATATTAATACTGATATTAATACCGATATTAATACCGATATTAATACCGATATTAATACTGATATTAATACTGATATTAATACCGATATTAATACTGATATTAATACTGATATTAATACTGGTGGTTAGAGGTTGCATGCTAGAACTTCAAAATGTATTAAAATTATAAAAGGAGGCAGTGGCGATGTAACTATGGTGACACTACTCTGCATGAACAGTGGAATATGAAGTGCAGTATATCAATACAGTTCTGCAACCTTGTAAAGATCGACTCAGCCTTCAACTCACTAGATGGCGACTCTAATGATGAGCAGCGGAACAGATGGTACCTTGCATGGCTGCCATACAATTCAATTCGACTCTTGTTAAACTTGTAATTACAATCATTTCTTACTAAGTATAACATGTAATCTTACATCCATGTTTAACCATGACAGTTCACTTTGTTTACCACTCTCCAGCAGCTTGTCAAGCTTCACTTTCTCCTGCTTGCCAAGAGATTCTTGTCTTTCACCTTCCTTTCCAGTGTTCATGACCTTGGTGTCATTCTCGATAACATGCTCATTGCTCACCTTTTCTAAACACATTGCTAATCGTACTCGCGCTTCTGGCTTTCACTTGAGATGGCTTAGAGCAATCCTTTGACGACGCTCTGTTTCCTCCTCTGTCTCTACCTCGATAATCCATGCCTTCGTCTGCTCGCAAATTGATTACTGCAACTCCCTTTTGATCAGCCTTCCAAAAGTTCATCTCTCCCCCTCCAGTCTGTTCTAAATTCAGCTGCCAAACTAATAGCCTGACTTCCTCTCTCATACCACATCTCTTCTTCCATGTTTGATCAACCCTAACGTAATGCTCACTCCACCACAGTGCTTAAATCCAGATCAAGGTTCTTACTTTAATTTTCCGGTCTTACTCTGACCCAACTTACGCCGCCCAAGTACCTCTATGATCTCATCCATCTGCTGACTTCTGCATCCTCTCTTTGTCCACTACGCTCACGTGACAGATCTCTATGATCTTCTTGTCGTGCAAGCAAGGACTGCTTTGGACAAACTTCGAGCTTTGGTCCTGCACTTTGGAATCGACTCTTTCTCCATTGACACATTCTTTGTTATTATGTTATGTAGCTGATTCACATCTTTTGACCACCTTTAAAGTTCTAGCTTATTTTTCTCTGGGTCTTTTTTGCACTGGGAAGACTTCTGATTGGTGTGCACTGCGCGAGGTGCTTTATAAATTTACTAAATGCATAGATCTATATCAGCCTCAGCACCTTCGTATATCATGCCAGTTCTCCTCTATTTTATCCACCATTTACTCTGGACTCATTGTATTCAGCTTGTGACCTTGGAGTAGCTGTCACCATTTACTCTGGACTCATTGTGTTCAGCTTGTGACCTTGGAGTAGCTGTCACCATTTACTCTGGATTCATTGTGTTCAGCTTGTGACCTTGGAGTAGCTGTCACCATTTACTCTGGACTCATTGTGTTCAGCTTGTGATCTTGGAGTAGCTGTCACCATTTACTGTGAGGGTTTACTGGTTCATTGGTGTCTCTGTCTTTTTTGTCCAACTTCAGACCAAGGAAACTGAATATACATCAACTGTGCTTTTGCGATTTTCTTTGCTCGTCTTTGTTTGTTTGAATGAGGAGCAGCTGGTGGAGTTCCTTTCTCCAGGAAGCTAATGGACATTGTCGTCCGCATAAACCGGTTAGATGGATGCCACAGGATTGAATAGATAACAACATCAACTCCACGAACTGTTTATCAAGATTGCTTTCTTCTTTTCATCTTCTTATTCATGGATTCATTTAAAATTGTTTTCGGTTTTTGCTCTGTTTTTTTCATCAGATTGGAAATGCTGACGTAGTTCAGATGTTGGTTGTTTTTGGTTCGAATGTGAATTCATCAAACGGTGCAAACATTTCACCAAGACACTTGGCTGCTGTCAGCAGACTAAAGGACAAGTAAGATGCGAATAGGGCAGAATAGGCAAGATCCATGATTGCTACGATTGCTGTTTATGACCAGTAGCTACAGTTTTAGGTGTTGCTACCACAAGTGTGTTTAGCAGTGGAAGAATTTTTTTTATACATTCTCATCATGCCAGATTATTGAACAAAATTTTGTAACTTTATCTAATCTAGTGCATTAGGGTGTAGTTTGAAAAAATTACATTAATAATTCTTTCTACATAAATTAATTAATTAATCTTCGTTTAATTAGACAAATCAGGGTGACACACCGCACCCAGTTACATGTCAATACACTTTAAAAGTAAACAGCAAAATAATGTGAAGATAACAATGTCATTAATGGGTGTCAAAGAGAACCCTCGGAATAAAGTTTCTAACATCTATAACTGGTAGAACAAAAGGATGTGGTCTAGGTCGCAAGTTATAGGTGGTTTTCGTAAGAGGTGGAAAAAGGTTCCTCAGGACATGATTGACATTTAGCATAATATTATGAAATAACCCAGCATCAGCTCCGGCAACTAATTTCTCAATGTTCGGGAATATCGTGGAAAGGAATCCCAGTCGTCGCATCCGATTCATCATTCGTTCTAGTTTTGTTCTGTCGTTGCTAATGGTGAACCCCCACCAGGCTGGGGCAACATAGAGGATCCTCGCGACAGAAGTGGCTCGAGCTACTTCGTGGAGAGCGTCAGAGGGCAGTCCATGGGCTCTAAGCATTCTCAGTGCATAGAGTGATCTAGAACATCCCCTCAGCAGCTCAGAAACATGCTCTGTAGCTCGAAGATTGTCTTGGATGGTAACGCCCAGGATTCGTATTGATGTCGCCCTGTCAACGTTGTTGATCCGGTCAGGTGGTGACTTAATTTTCCGTTTACTTATCAGCATTTCTCGTGACTTTCCTCAATTAAGACGCAAGTTATTCTGTGCTGCCCAACGTTCAACATGGTTCAGTTCTTCTTGAATGGTATTTCTCATTCTTGCGCCTACGAGTAGGTATGTGTCATCAGCATATTTTAGTATCCTATTCTCCGGATGACGTGGATGGAGATCAGATGCCCCAACAAGGTAAGAGGATGGGCCAATACCTGAGCCCTGCACTACACTAGCATTTATTGGATGTGGTGATGAGGTTCTTCCGTCAAATCTGGTTGTATGTTGTCTGTTAGATAGAAAGCTAACCAGCCAGTTGAATATATTGTCAGGGATATCCAGCTGGGAGAGCTTACATGTTAAGGTGGAATGCCGAAATTGTGCTGTTATTTTTAGTATGCCATTGAGCTGCATGGCACAGTGTGTTTTGATGTTGATGAACTTCGACTCAATCTTTAATGACTCGACGTAGACTCCATTTTTAAAAATTATTATTAAAACTGTCATTTAAAATGCACCTGAATAAAACAGAATCTTGCACAAAACATGTGACAGTAGAGTCTACTCTTTATGTGTTGAACAGATAAATCTTGAGGTTAATTGTGAAGAGCGAATAAAGTCCAGCGTTTTATTCCATTCAGTCGGGCCGACTAGCGCAGTAATTTCCAAATTTCTCAAGTGATCATGTTGTTTCATAGTCACGTTGAGATGAAGAACTTAGTCATCATCTGGATTGGCGATACAAAACATGGCGTGACAAGTGAGGACACAAAAGAAGGAAGTGAATTTGCGAGGACTCGGTATATTAGAAGACAGATTACATAAGGTACCCGTGCCTATATGGGAAGCCAGTGTAGTGCATGAGAGGTGGGGAGACATGATCACAAGGAGTTGTGCTCTTCTGAGCTTTGTAAGGAGGGCACTATCAAGTTTCAGTTGTATTGTATTGTATATTGTATAGGAGTTAGAATTTTGGCAAGCTTTGCAGCATGATAGAGATTAGTGTTAAGAGGTTAAAGGGTGGATAGAATGCAGGAGGTCATAGAGGTCATAGAGGTCATAGAGGTCTGAATTCCCATAATCAATTCTAGAGATGACCAAGGTGTGTACTAGTGTGCTAAGACATTTTTCGTTTAGACTTTTCTTGACTTAAGATATGGTAATGTGAACATAGAATTCACATTTCAAAACTAGAGAGAATTCACATTTCAAAACTAGAGAGAATTCACATTTCAAAACTAGAGAGAATTCACATTTCAAAACTAGAGAGAATTCACATTTCAAAACTAGAGAGAATTCACATTTCAAAACTAGAGAGAATTCACATTTCAAAACTAGAGAGAATTCACATTTCAAAAGCTAGAGAGAATTCACATTTCAAAACTAGAGAGAATTCACATTTCAAAACTAGAGAGAATTCACATTTCAAAACTAGAATGGCAACAAATAGATTAGATTACTGCAGTCATTTATCGAATAAAAAGCATAGTATAAAAAAAGGTAAAGATTGATTTTTAGTTACCTTAGAGCAGTTGTAGCATCTTTCACAAATTTCTGAAGGCTTCAGCTGACCCTGACAAATCGTTGCGGTCATGGGGCGAACCACTGGCTTAGATAGATACGTTCTAATAATATTTTTATTGAATTGCATATTTCTATTTGTTGTGTTTGTACATGCTTGAACTCTGTTTTTGTCCATTGTTCACGCAGTGCGTTTGCAGGCGGTTCAATAAAGAAAATACTTACTTATTTCATGCCAGGGCTGAAAGTGGTTTGGAAAAGTTCCCAGGTATGGAGCTTTCGTGAGATTTTTGGCTGAGTGTCGCCGAAAAAATGTTCCATCTTTTGCCGGCCAAAAATTCTCACAACTTTTTTTGTCATCCGACCGAAATGTCGTTGAAAAAGGCCTTTTTTCTCTGTCAAAAAAAGTTGATGACCTGTTTTTAGTCTGATTTTTGGTAAACAAGCGACTCGGCTGAGACCCGGCAACAGCGGGTCTCGAAAATTGATGCCGGGTCCCAGACCCGGACCGACCCGGCTCACTTTCAGCCCTGGTTCTTGCTTAACTAAGCCTAGTCTGAGTGATTATAAGAAAGCTACTTCAGAGGTATATGCAATTATGCATAGGTGACAGGTGGCTGCATCAGCATCTCCAAACGATATAAAGCGTTGAAGACTGTGCTATGTATACGAAGTAACTGATGTATTCGTGTGGGAAAAGTATGCTGCTTGAAGTTCATTAAACAGAAGGATGACTTTGATGTTGACTGTTAGGGACTACATCCTGTATTTGTTGCATGGTGTTGGAGCGACGAGATGTAATCCTAATCAAGTTGGTTGTGGGTTGGGATGTGCTTATGACGGAGCGTACAATGGCCAACCGAGAACATCGCCTGTCTCTACTCCCGACCATCAGAAGAGAGGCATGTGTTGAGACATGTTGAGTTTCTTCTTCAATCACCAAATCGATACTTAACAATTTAATAACAGTTTGATCGTAAATTTAGTTTACAGGGTTCTTCTAAATGGAAATTTTTACTGAAGAAACAGCTGTCAGAGTCATATTATAATGGCTTGAGTGTGTTACTTACTTTATTTGTCTTGTGAGCAGATTAATGAAGAGAGATGCAGAAGTAGGTAAATTTCTGCTTGATTTTATTCGTATCAATTAGACAAACAGCGAAGTTTATTTCTAATTAATTAGCTGCAAGAATTTGCTAATTCTAATTGTAATTGATTAGCAAATTTCGATTGCTAATTCTATTTTATTAGCAATTTGACTAATTGATTAGCTGATGGATTATCTGATTTTATTCTAATCTATTTGCTTCAAGATTTTGCTAATTCTAATCGTAGTCGATTAGCGAACTTCAATGGCTAATTCTAATTATCAATTAAACTATTATCGTGTTCACCTCTGATTAATTTGGCACTGTCGTTCTATTGTTCTATTGTGTCTATGTTGTATATCATCATCCAGTGTATGAGTCTGTGTTGAATGACGTTTCCATGGCAGCAGCGATGACGAGGTCAGCCAGCGCGTCTGGATCAGCGATTCTGATTGGCTCTGATGACACAGCCACAAGTTTGCCTGGACCTTCAGGAGAACGGGTGAGATGATGATGATGATGATGATGATGATGATGATGATGATGATGATGATGATGATGATGATGATGATGATGATGATGATGATGATGATGATGATGATGATGACAATGTGATGATGATGATGATGATGATGATGATGATGATGATGATGATGATGATGATGATGATGACGATGACGATGATGATGATGACAATGTGATGATGATGATGATGACAATGTGATGATGATGATGACGCTGAAAATTTTATGATGATGACAATGATGGTGACGAAGATGATAAAGATGATGGCAATTGCAGATTGTTTGGTGTTGTGTGTTGGTATCTCAACAATTCGATGTGTTATATCCACAGTACATTTAGTTGAATTTTACATTTTAAAATGTGTTATGTTTGGAGTTTTGTTGCCGATATATTATTTTGCAAAGCAAGTTAGATAGATTCTTGACAGTCCTGAGGCATTATTTGACGTCAGAATTTGCGTTAAATCAGTTGAATTATTATTATGGCAAATGGCATCCACCATTTTGTTTGCTTTCATTTAACTCAGGCAAGCATATTTGCACGTGGTTGTGAGAAGGATGAGAGTTAGTCCGAGCTTAATTGCAGAGCACTCTTTGTGAATACGGTTTGTATTCATTACTAGGGTACGACTACGCCTGAGTTAGTCTCAAACTGACAGTTACACAATTGACGTGTATGCAATCGGAAGAAAGATAACTGGAATATGCATGTAGTCTCCATTTAATGCACCGAACAGTTGCTACATCAAACACAGTGCAAGATTTGCTGATAAGTTCTGCTTAAAAGATTTTATTGTTTAAAAAGTCATCAATTTGTACTGATTTTTAATCTGAGATCTCTTTCACTCTCCTCATTCCTTCCCTCCGACCTATTCACTCTTCAAGCCAGAATGATCTCTCTGTCCGTCTTCAAGGACCACTGCTGCCCAGACAAATCATTTGCCACCATTGTGCTTGTCTTCTGAAATGCACTCCTCTCTCTCTTTTTGTGTGTTTCCATTCATCATTGATCTGTTCCTACATCTCTGCTGAATCTCAAAAATCTATTTCTTCTTTTGGTTAGTCGCACGTTCAGGTATCTGCTGTGAGCCGTGCTATATAAGTTTCAAATCACATTGAATATACATTCAGGCATGCTTCAACTGTGAGGTCATATGATATGCGTTGGTGCATTGCTGATCTGTGCATCAATTGAGGCGTTCTTCTATCTCAGCTAACTATGGACAGTTGAAACAATTGTCTCACTGCAGACTTTAACAGTTTGTGCATTTGATGGGCGTTGGGTGGGTGGCAGGTGTTGTGTCTGGACGGAGGAGGCATCCGAGGTCTTGTTCTCATCCAGCTTCTCTTGGCCGTTGAGCAAGTCATTCGTCAGCCGATAAGAAACTGCTTTGACTGGATTGGAGGAACAAGTACTGGCGGCATTCTGTCACTTGCCATCGTCCATGGTAAGTCATGATGTCGTCATGGAAAGTCATGATGTTGTCATGATCATTTCCAAAAATCACTGCATTAGATGGGCGTATAAGTTGCTCATTTCAATTAGGAACATGCTTAGACGTTCATGTAAGCGACTGCAATCTATGTAGAGGCTGAAAAAATCCACGGTAGATTCTTATCATTGCTCTGGTATGTAACATTGATGATAATTATTATGTGGAGATCTTCTTCTTGTTATTCTAGGCAAATCTGTTCGCTATTGCCAGGGCTTATATTTTCAACTGAAGGATGCCGTATTTAATGGCAAGAGACCTTATGACTCATCTCCTCTTGAGGAATTTCTTAAGAAGGAATTTGGTGAAACAACCAGAATGACTGAACGTGATTATCCCAGGTTGGTGGTGGACCGTCATAGCTCACGTATTAAGAATTCAGCAGTTAAAACAAAATTTAATTATGAACATCCATTTAATTCCATAACATTTTTGACAAACATTTGGCATTGAGGTGCGTAGGTTTATGGCATGGTTGTATTGTATTGTATTGTATCGTATTGTATTGTATTGTATTGTATATAAGCATTTATAAAGCACCTCTTACAGACTAGCTGTTCAGAGGTACTCTCAGCGTGACAGCCCCAAGGAAATACCAAGGATGATTATATGTATATATATGTATATAAATAGAGGTCAATGCTTGATATGGTGCAATATGTATTCAACTCAGTTGTGCCAGGTATGGTTAGTTTGTTACTCTTGACCCACTGGCATGATTTCTCATCCATACTAGATCATAATTTGTGACTGAACAGAGTCAAGGTCAGTTCACAACCGATGAGTTCAGTTGCATAGATCAGCACCCACCAGACCCATGACGTCTGCGTGCAGAGTTGCAAAGTGGCATGGCTGACTTAAATTATGATCACTATATATACTGGAAGCCAGTGCAGACTTTGGAGAACAAGGCACAGGTGTATTGTGATCGAATTTTCCATTTGCTTTCCGTCTTGGGAAGACCTGTCTGCTCCTCTTGCGCACGATGTATGTATGCATATTATAGCACTCGCCAAACGACGCTTATCGCATAATGGCAAATGGATCAGCCAGTAAATCTCCAGCCAATTGGAGACAAAATCATAATGACCATTGGGCCGGTGTCGTCTGCAGACGCCGTCAAATGCCAAAGTGAAGATCTAAATCCGCTCACACTGCCTCAGAATGGACCGACGACGACCAGAATGGAGATAAAGCAATGTTGACCTATCCAAGGTTTTCTCTGTTTTAAACTGAACCATTCTTTCTACCAGCAGTTCTGCTGAGTTTGAAGGGAGATACAAAATAGGATGTCATCAGGTCTTAATGGTGCTATACTACCAGTAAATCTCTGCCTATACTATTGATGTCTTTAATAAACTGAACTGTTTGCATCATCTCTACTCAGAAATTGTATTGAGCTTGTCTGCACTGAATATAATCAATAATATTAAATTGCAATGTATCTATAATGACTTTGTTGTGATTGACTAGTTTTCATTTAGTCTCAATCAATTTCTAAAAATAAATTACTGATGGTAATACAAACTTTGCTTGGTGCCAAAGTATTTGACTACATTTGTCAGTTTAGATGCTTCGCGTTCTTCTTCTTCTCTGTAGGGTTCTTGTCACTGGAGTTCTTGCCGACAGAATGCCAGCAGAACTGCACTTATTTCGTAACTACAACATTCCAGGAAAGGAAGCAGAAGTGAAACCTAAAAACAGTTCTTACCCACCTCTTCCTCGACCAAGTGGTTTGTACCATTAACCAAGTTAGCTTCTGTACGTTTCTTAACCGAAATCAACTAAAGGCTTTGGTTGAATTATGCTTGTTTACAACGCATCAAATCAGCTGTGGATTAGTTTCTCATTTTTTAAACTTAATTTCGTGACACTGACAGCATTTGGATAGTAGAGATTTCTTCTAGGTCCTGGCATTACTAGGAGATACTGGTTGTAGATGATGGAAGTGTTGCTCTGTGTTTTTTAGATCAGTTGGTCTGGAGAGCAGCCAGGTCCAGTGGTGCTGCACCGACGTATTTTCGTGCGAGTGGAAGGTTTCTTGATGGTGGACTTATGGCTAATAATCCAACTCTCGATGTTCTTACTGAAATACATCAGTACAATCTGGCATTAAAAGCAGTTGTAAGTGTTTCATGGCCTCATCTTTTCTCTAAAGTTGCATCTTTCTGTATAAATAGGAACTGGGTTCAAATATCTTGCAACATACTATGATGACCACTAGTATGATTATCTTCATATAGAACTTTCTTAAGCACCTCACTGAAACACTGAATGTTAGAGTCTTCTATCATGACCAGCTGGCTTTTGTGGGTGACTGGTTCGATTGCAAAATGATTAGCTGATTGGGGAGGTAAAGACTGTAAATACTAGAGGGCCAAGGACAGATCCCTGTGCTAAAAACAGTGGGTTCAGACCAAGTGGTTATACCGATTGCTGACCTGCTGATTCTGGTCACACAGGTAAGAAGCTAACCAGTTTTAAGACTGTACCAGACACCGAAGCTTTGGTGAGTCTTGAATGAAGTGAGCTGATGGTCTGTAAAGTCAAAGGCTGCACTGAGGTCAAGACATACTGAGAGGCAGGTTTTTCCCTTGTCAATGGATGAAAAGATATTATCCAGTGCTAATGCTAGGGCAGCCTAAGTGGGTAAGCTGACTGATAAGGACCGAAGTTGGGAGAGGAAGTGATGTGTTTCAAGAAAAAAGAGATTTTCTAGGGTCTTGGAAATGTTGTTGAGGTTGAAGATAGGTTTGAAGTTAGAAAGGTTGCTGGAGTCCAGGTCAGGTTTTTTAAGCAATGGTGTGGCTAGAGCAGATTTGAAGTATGATGGAAAACATCTTTCAGCGGAATTTGAACCTAAACTGTGAAATCCATTATTTGGTGGAAGTAAACATCCGTACTTTAAAAAATCAATGAAAGTGAGAAGCTGTTACTGAATGACCTGGGGAAAGGAGATGAGCACATTAGCTGTAATTAGTTTTCTGAATCTTAGCTGACTAAATAATTAACTACTTAAATAATAGAGCTACAGTAGTGCAATGTGTCTTTGTTTCTGCTGATGTCTAGGGTCAGTCTCAGTTGAGTCGTCCAATCCACGTCGTCGTTTCACTTGGAACGGGACGTCTGCCTCTGCGTTCGATCAACGCCTGCGACGTCTTTCGTCCAGAGGGTTTGTTTGATCTCGCTCAGCTGGCGCTTGGTGCTAAGAATCTGGGAGAACTATTCGTCGATCAGGTATCAACCATTCTCATCATGAAACTGTGTTACTGTGCTGCATTATGGTCGCCTATTTATTGTGTTTTTAAATTGTATCTGAATATGTGAGGTTATTATTATTATTGTTATTATTATTATTTTCTTCTTTTTATTTATTTATTTTTTACTAGTTATTATTATTATTATTATTCTTACTTAGGAAGTCTTGTACAAAGTACCTCTTCAAGTAGGGTACTCAGAAGCACTCCAAACACAACCATGGCTAAATAAGACAGTTTTGAGATTCTTAATTTACAGAGTCTGTAATTTACAGAGGTCAGTCTCTCTCTAGTAGAGCAGAAGTTCTCAACCGGTGTGTCGCGACACACAAGTGTTGTGTAAAAATGGTGTGTCGCGAAGAATTGGTGTGTCACGAATTTTCACAGCATGCATCAGTCATTCTTGCATTACACTGAGTTGCTTACTTTAGCAGTTTAGCAGGCGTAGGCTGTGAGAATTTGTACCAATTCCATTCCATTTCATTGCAATCTGGAGCGACCACAATGTTTGCCTTGTAGCCTTTTATTGGCCACATTTCTTGCATACATATTTCTACAGAAGACGCAGAAATGTGACCTCTCAGCCTACAATAAAAAACACGCTAGCGAACGCACCGAATTAACTGCTTCCCAGTGTTGTGGCGTAACGTTCTTAAATAATGGGGAAACTTAGGCCAAAAAATAATGTTGTGTTTCCGGTAACCCGACCGACCCTCTTTCATTGCCGCGACTCAAATAATTTTGCAAACAAATTTTATTGGAAAAAAATTTATTGGGAAAAAAATTTTTTAGTAAATTTTTTTTCCCAAATTTTTTTAAACTTTGAAAAAAATACTTTTATTGACATAATAGGGTGACATTGCTTCCGTACAGAGTTGGATCTTAGGCCAAAAAAATTTTGTGTTTCCAGTAACCCGACCGACTCACTTTTATTGCCGAGACTCGGAAAATTTTGCGCATTTTTTTATTTACAGTGACATTGCCTTAGAGTTTCACGCCTGCCTAACTACTTCCTGGTTGCCAGTCTTGAAAAAGCTCTAGCCTTATCATTCTCATTTGAGCCACCTGTAATTTGTTTTCCTAGGGAAAATAAATCTAGCAACCTCTAGATGTAACTAGTCACTGGCTTGGCCAGTCTGGAACGACCCCTAGCAGTGATGTTCTGTTCGCACTCATCTTCCCCTTCCTTTCCCACTTCATCTTACCAGAAAAGATGTCAACAAAATGAAATTAATAGAATTGTTTTCTAGAGCAATTTTTGGTACAGACAGTCGGGAAATAGGCAGTTTATACTTGCTTAGAACATGTACTTTGTTGCAGCGTGTACCTTTTTGCAAAAAGAGTAGTTGGGTATAATTTTTCGGATAGTCACTGTATAAAAATATTTTACCAACATTAAAATATTTTTCGACCTACCTTCCCAATTTTTTAGAGCTCTGTTACCGGAAACACAGCATTATTTTTTTGGGGCCTTATATTTAAGAAATGAAAATCTCGCGAAAATATGCCCTCTTAGTTTGCTTAGGCCAAAAAAAAATAATGTTGTGTTTCCGGTAACCCGACCGACCCTCTTTTATCGCCGCGACTCAAATAATTTTGTAAAAATTGTTATTTAAAAAAACTTATCAAAAAAAAAATTTGTAATTAAAAATTTTTTTTAAATTTTTTTCAAAATTTTTATTGACATAATACGGCGACATTGCATTCCGTATATAGTTGGATCTTAGGCCAAAAATATGTTGTGTTTCCGGTAACCCGTCAACTCACTTTTATTGTCGCGACTCGGAAAATTTTGTGCAAATTTTTTTATTTACAGTGACTTAGAGTTTCACGCCTGCCTAAGTACTTCCTGGTTGCCAGTCTTGAGAAACCTCTAGTCTTATCATTTTCACTTGAGCCACCTCTAACGGTGACTAGGGAAAATAAATCTAGCAACCTCTAGGTGTAACTAGCCACTGGCTCGGCCAGTCTGGAACGACCTCTAGCAGTGATGTTTTGTTCGCACTCATCTTCCCCTTCCCTACCCACTTTATCTTACCAGAAAAGATAACAACAAAATGAAATTAATAGAATTGTTTTCTAGAGCAATTTTAGGTACAGACAGTCGGGAAACAGGCCCGCCGAGAGGGGGGGACAGAGGGGGCAAATGCCCAGGGGCCCGGCGACTTTTAGGGGCCCAGAGGGGCCCGGGCTACAGTGACTTAATTTTTCATATGTTGGTTACAGGCGGCGGGCCCAATCTATAGTCTAATCACTTATATTACTTAGCCTATAGTTGGCTGTGATTTATGTTGTTTTAAATAGGCATATGGCCTTATAGGCTAGCTATTACTGTTACATAACTACAACTGTTTAAGTTTCAAGCAACTGTCCATTAGCCTACCTTACTTAACAGCGTTTTGCCAAAGAACTCACTGCCGTCTCAGAACGTTCTTTTGCTAAATTATGCGTTGTCAGATTTCAATCAAAACTGAACAAATCTAAATGATAAATTTCTCTTGCAACGCTGGACTATTTTAGATGTCCTACACACATCTGTAGTACAAAAAGAAAAAGAAAAGGCAAATAAGTTTGAAAAGGCAAAAGTTGGTAGGCCCTAAGCTTATTCGTACACTGTATACAGTCGCACACTATCTCAATGCAGAATCTCAAAAAAAGGCAGTCAGAACCCGTAATTAGGTAATTCTATAGGTCTACTCCCACATCGGTTGATTCTAGTAAATTAAACGTGCCTGCATGATCGTACATAACTGAATGGATTAAAATGAAGATTCTGGTGTTAGTATTTTAATTCTAAAAGCAGACATTATAAATAAGAATTATGAAAATGCTGAAATACAGTGAAATTATAGAAACTGTAAAAAGGCTTTGTCTGATGTTGGCACTCTGCCGCCATGGCAGGCCCGCGTTTAGGCCTATAGGCTGCACAAACGATTGAGACGATAGGCCCTATTGGCTGCCGTAAAGCTTATAAGAAACGGTCCTCCAAGACATTCGAACAATTTTCTAGGCGATAAAGTTGTTGATTTTCATATTATTTGACAATTAAATTCTTAACATTAAGAACTGAATTAAAATCATAAATGCAAGCATTAGAGCACATTCGTATACCCACACTATTGTTATTTTTATTTGTTTTTGTGCAAATTTGCTCAAAAAGCCTAAATATAGTTTGGGGCTCGTGACTGCTCAACCCAGGGGCCCGGAATTTCTGTCGGCGGGCCTGTCGGGAAATAGGCAGTTTATACTTGCTTAGAACACGTACTTTGTTGCAGCGTGTACCTTTATGCAAAAAAGAGTAGTTGGGTATAATTTTTCGGATAGTCACTGTATAAAAATATTTTACCAAAATAAAAATATTTTTCGACCTACCTACCCAATTTTTTAGAGCTCTGTTACCGGAAACACAGCATTATTTTTTTTGGGCCTTAGCCTATGCAGAGCCAAACAACCACAATAAAGAAGGGTGGATAAAGTGCAGGGCCCTCGAGGTCCCAAATGCACCCGAACTTTTTGACTAAACATTTTTTTTACTTTTCCAGTTTTCCATGACAATAATTGGACGTTTTGAGGAGTAGCATTTAGTTTCGACAGATAACAGTCTTCATGTTTTCATACTTCACTTGAGTTATTAGGTTGACTTGGACTATGTGGATAATTGATGATGACTTTTATGATCTTTTCTTACCTAAAAATAGCTTTATATGGCTATCCTGTCATGTTCAGTCGTTAGTCTCGTTAATGGGTAAGGACCCAAGCTTAATTTGTCCAGAGACCCATAGCAACATTAGTTGATATATATATATGCCGATAGGATTACTGCACTCACAAAATGTATCGATAGTCGGGCGTCTTACTATCCAACGAAAATCTAGGAGCAAAAATCCTCTTAACTGTTAGGCCAAACAATAAGCGCAGACATAATAAAACAACGCAGAATCGTAGAATAACATCGTTGGAATTTAGAATTCTAGAATAAGAAACTAAAAAGCAATCAGTGTCAACATTTTCATTCATTAGAAATTTTAACAATTTAAAATAGATATGCTATTTTAAATTTAGCATAGGCTTATATAAAATTTAAAGATTTTGACATAGGCTAATGACGATTGAATAGTGTGTTGCTCGTGGAATAAGGTTGAGAACCTCTGATGTAGAGTGCATAGCAGTAGTCAAGGCGGGAACTATGAAAGAGTGGGCAAGGGCAGAGGTGGCTCCTAAAGTTAGAGAGCAGGATACCACCCAGACTGGGCGTGGCTGGTAGTAACAGTCATGACATAGCAGGTTTACATATTTGTTTGCTATGTTTGAAGACATCGTTGTTGTTTTGATTCAGGCGACGCAGTCTGAAGGACGTGTTGTGGAGCGTGCTGACGCCTGGTGCAGCATGATTGGCGTTCCATATTTCCGCTTCAGTCCACAATTGTCCGAAGATATACCTTTAGATTGCAAGGATGATAGAATGCTGATCAATATGCTCTGGGAAACACAGTGCTACATTCTTAGTCAACAAGATAAACTGAAGCAGTTGGCAGCCTTACTTTGGCCATAAAATTCTTTTACCAAATAAATTTGCCTTCCGCTGTTGCATGTTGTGAATTTCATTGTTATCATCACATTGTCAAATTCAACAATTTTTATTCTTACTATGAAATGTACGTTTTCTTCACTGATTGGACATGATGTGTATATTGGAAATTATTTTCAGTTTGTAAATTTTTTGTGTTGAAGTATCCATTACGTACAAAATCATCTGCCAGACGATTACAATTTCGATGTTATATAATTTCAATTGCTTTGCTTCGATTTTGAATAAATTATTACAATTAATGAGCAGTTTAAAGAAACTTAAATAAAATTACTGTGTAATTAGTTGTCATCTTTTAAAACGAGTGATTGAGATCAAGCATGCCTATCTAAAAGTCCTGAGGAATCCTGTGCCAATATTTCTATTCATTCATTCTTTCATTGAATGCATTTGTATAGCGCCTCTTCAAGGGGGCTACTCAGAGGCGCTCCCCACCTCAGCGCAGCCAAATAAAACTGTCTTAAGATGAGAGAGGAAAGTCTGAGAAGGATTTTTATAAATGGAGCGGAGTGTCAGAGAAAGACCATTAAAGGTTGAGGGTCCTACCACCGAGAAAGCATAGTGGAAGTACGAGCAAAAGCCAAAGGGACTGAGAGCAGACTTTGTTCATTCGAGTGAAGGGAGCGAAAATGGCGAGCACTAAGAGTAGGGCTACAGAGCTCATGAAGGTAGGCAGTAGGGCCTAATAGGCAGGACTAGACTAGAGTCCTATACTCGATTCGCTTCTTGAGCCAGTGGAGAATGTCGCACATATAGCTGGAGATGTGGCTGAATTTTGGTAGGTAATCAAAATGGCGGGCTGTTAAAATAACTGATTGCCTTTTTTAGTCTTACTTTCTGTTTTACCAAAATTTACCAGCATGTCCTCTTTTTCTGGGAGGGCGATTGTTACACATTCGCTTTCTGGTCATCAGTTACTTACAGGCCATCAGTTATTTTAGCAGCGAAAATGGTATATTTTTATGAGATTTTGAGCGAAAGAAAAAAGTTGTCAGAAAATTTTACCGCCCCCCTCCCCGAGACATCTAGATAAAATACTGCTGAATGCTGATTATAGCCTACTTAGGTCTACGTCACTGTCTGATTTTATTTCTCTTGGTTTGTTCATTGTTTGTTTCTCGTCATTCTCGACCCTTCCGTCACTATAGTCTGTAGGACTAGGATAAAAAAATTTATACACATCAGCATACGTTGGTGTTGAGGCAGCAAGCTTCACGAGGCAAATTGGAAATCTGCGTCTAATTTTTTGTAAGAAGATTCCCGACTATCATATTGGTCGTCAGCATTGCGATGGTGTTTCAGTTCTTTCTGATCAGACATGCACAGTGTGTTTCAAGACGAGCGAAGGCGATTAGTGAGCTCTGCATAAATGGACGCTGACCATTACCTGGTATATATATTACGCTGACAATAATTAATGATTTATTCTGATGCCTCATGAAGGTAGGCTTCATGGCTTCGCTTTTCCGGAAAAAGATAATTGCAACTTATCTCTAGAGTAGCGGCTAGTAGCCTACTGTTCAAAAACATTTTTAACCTAGCAAACCCTACAACAAACACATCAATTAATCTATATTATATTTCTGAAAGTTTGTCCTTCTGTTTGCTTGTATGGATGTATTTTGAAATTCTGTCCAAAGATAACTCGGAAATGACAGCGATTCGTTTTTTAAAAAAATTCGGGAAATTTCTTTACTCAACCTCCCTCTAAACTGGGAATCCTGAAAGTCCATGACCTATGTTATGCCAAAATTATGTTATTCATGTATAAATCTAAACAAAAAATTCTCCCTTCGTTGTTTAATGACTACTTCACACTGGTATCCAACACACACATACAAGGTAACCCAGTTGGGCAAAGAGGGGGGTTGAATGAGCCCTATATTGAGATCTGGTGATTATCCGTACTGCCTGTTTCTGTAGTTTAAGTATTCGATCAAGACAGGTCGTTTCAGAGGGTGAGGCCCACACTATACACTATACTAATACTGTGCTAATACTCGTAGCTCCAATAAATATGCTCTGCCTTTTGCCCGTACCACATGCTGCTACAATTGCTTGAAAGCAACCGGACCCCGACTATGGAACTCCCTACCCATGGAAATCTCAAATGAAAACAGTATTTTTATGTTTAGATCCAAGATAAAAAGATTCCTACTGCTGAGATATGATTCTACCGGTTAAAACCACTGCTACGTGAAGGCAGGAAATGTTGACCTAGATTCTTGATTGAATTTCTCTTTTACCAGTGGCTATTTTGAGCAGTGTCTGTGTATATACTCTGTCAAATAATGTTCATTTTGCCCAGACAAAATAATTTGCTTGTTCAAAGAATGTATTATTTTATGCTAAAAGTTGTTTTTGTTGCAATTTAATAATGATATAATAACACTGTTGTTGCTATTGATGTTGATATAGCTCATGGTGTTATTATTTTTATTATTTCATTTCATTGATCAGTTATTTTACCATTATGTGGGTTGTTTGGCTATGTAGACAGCAAACTGCAATATTATTGTATAATCGACTTGTGCATTTGATGTTAATTTCCGAAGTACTCTTTACTAGACTGACACTGTTGTCATAGGTGCTTATGGTGATGAGATGCAGTTCTGCTGTCATTATTTTGTTGCTGTTTCTAATAATATTATTTCTTATAATATTATTTCTTATAATATTATTATATTGTCATTATTATCATTATTTGTATTTGTTATTTTATTTTTTTATTATTATTCATTCATTCATTCGAGTATTTATATAGCGCCTCTTCAAGGAAACTACTCAGAGGCGCTCCCAACTCCAGTACGGACAAACAGAACAGTTTTTAAGTGCTTATAGAATGTGTCAGGCGCTGCTCAAGTGGGAGGGCATTCCATACCACTGGGCCAACCACAGAAAAAGCATGACTCTGCATGATGGAGGTACGAGCAAATGGGACCAAGAGCACTTCCCTATCAACCGAGCGTAGGGACCGACCAGTCCGAGCACTTAACACAGGCCGACAAAGATCGAGTAGGTAAGATGGAGCAAGACCTAGCTGGCATCGCCATATCAAGGAAGAGATTCTGTATTCGGTGTGCTGATGGACGGAGCCAATGCAGAACCTCCAGCATGTAATTTGTAACATGACCAAATTTGGGCAGATGACCAATGAGGCGTTAATATTATTATTATTATTAATACAAGTATTATTGTTATTATTATAAAAAAAAATTTGTTACCCGAGGTATCAATGATCCCTCAGGATTTATAAAAATTATTTCAGGAGTAAAAATGAATCTCCGAGAAATCAGGCCTCGTCCCAGGTTTCACAACCATTCTGAAATGTGCCTCTGAATGCAATGGCATTGTGACGTGCAACACAGATGGATAGACGTTGGAACAGAAATTTTGGTTCACGGTGATCTCCAGAGACTGCTGAAATGCGACGTCCCAGCTCAGAGAGAAATTCTGTCCCTTCAGCGTTTATAGGTCCAAGGGTTTCAAAAGCAACAGGAACAAACATGTGGGTTGTAGGCAGCAATGCATATTTGGCAGACTTATGAACAGCCACCTGTTCAGCTGCAGAACCTGCCGAAATAGCTGATTGTGATAGGTATGAAGCAGCACAGGTGTGAACTACTGTAGCATCCCAGGCCATGTATTTGCCAGCAGACCAAGGAACCAGTGTGGCACCGTCGGGACGTTTGCCATCGGTCCTCAGAAGACCCGTTGGCTCCTTTGTGCTTGGTATATCCGCACTCTGGAGTGAACGCCAAATTATGTCGTTAATGGCATGATGTCGGATGGAACGCCCCTTCGATAGCCTACAAACCAGCCCATGGTGACCATTTGACCATTTATTATAATTACTATATTATTTTTAGTATAAATAATTCGGATAATAGTAGAAGTATTAGCATTATTATAATTCATTCCAAGAGGAATTATTGTGTTCATCACTGTTGCTTTCTTAATTAAGTCCTAGTTAAGTTATACATATCTTATCACATTCATGATTATTAATTGGGAAGAGGGGTCAGGATAATATAAACTACTAGCTTTTACTGGCTCCTAATTGCATTTGTACTGTACTTAGTCGTTCATGATTGTGTAACCAGAGTTGAACGTGCAATAAACCGATTTCAAACATTATTCTTTTAAATTCTTGAATGCTTGGATTCCTGAATCACGTGACCCCAGATTACGCATCGACAGTTTTCGACACACTCAGCCTTCTTGAAGACTTTTCTTTAATAAATTATAATAGCCTAATAATGGCAGTTTGAGAATCGATTCGGAATCGATATAAACTGGCCAATAATTAAGATGTTGTTCTTATTGAAGTAGGCAGTTCTTTTTAGACACTCGTTCTCATTGCATTCCTCTTTCATCTTAAGACAGTTTTATTTGGCCACGGCAACGGTGGATCCTTTGAAGATACAAATTCAATTGATGGATGAATAAATGTTTACCATGCATTCCCTTTAAACATGATGATCCTCGATTAGTTGGAAGCAAAGTCGAGCACACAGTTATGTTCTTAAGCAATTGATCTTTGAAAGCGTAAGTTACCGGTCTCAACACAACAGCTGTGCACTATTTCTTCTAACAATTTCCGTGGTCATTAGAGGGGCTCTATAGTGGTCTCGTCCCTGCCAGCATGCTCAAATCAAGTCCATAGAGAACCTACATCTTGATTTTTTAAACTAAAGAATATACTTACTTACATTACATGCATACATATTTACTAATGCATGGGATCCACATGCAGTCCGCATCTATCTTGTCTACATGTCTGGAAGGGATGTGGAAATGTTTTACCTAGGTGGTGGGCTCATGGGTGCATGGATAAATGGTTTCTGGTAATTAATCACAGGACTAAGTTGTAGAATTTTTTCATGAGATGTGATTTGCGAGTCTGCAGCGAGGCCCACACCGGAACGAAATCGTGGGTTTCGCCAAACTGTCTTCAGTCTAGATGTTTGATCATTTCATTCTTGTTTCATGTGTAAATAAATTTAAACAGGAAACCAAAATATCTCATGGTCATGACTCTCATGAGGTGTTTTGTGTGCAACTGTTGCAACATATCCACAGCATCTAATTTCACCTGCATTAATTAGTAATCTGCAAAACTCTCAGCTCCTAGTTCTATTTGACAAATACATATCAACTGCGGCCCAACCAACAACAATTGGTGAATTCCTTTTGCTGTTATTAACCTCATGGTATGGAATGGGATTCCACTGTCTACATGTCTTATGCCTAAGGCTTGCTCAGAATAATTCATCCTTAAAAACCATCCTTTTCAGTAAAGGTTGGGTGGGAGCGCTCCTGAGTAGTAACCTTGAACGGGTGCTATATAAATCTCCATAATTAATAATGAATGAATAAACACAAGCGTCATATTATATGACTACTTTCCAGATTGATTTCACGCATTCAATTCCTGCAGACATCCAGCCTGAATTTGCCCAACTTCATACTAAATTCTTCTGAATGCATTGGCTTCCAATTAAGGCTCTGCCCCTAATCCTGCTGAGATCGAAACTTGCTGCTACCCAAACACCTAGTCATGGACTTCGCATCTTTAGCACTGAATGTTGCAGACACCTCAATTTTCACCCGTGTGCTGTTTCCCTTGCTAAAAGACTTTCCAAGCCTGCAGAGCTAATCCATTCACTAAGTAGGCCTATGCAGTTGGCAATGCGGAGTTGTGCTGCATAGAGTGAATCATGTAATCTACATTAAATATAGGTTTTGCTTGGCCAATGAAAACTTGTCAGTGATTATTCTGCAGTCTAAAATAAAAACTTCAGTGTGCAACACAGACATTTTATTATATCCGTACAACTTGCTTGCACTCACATGAACAGAAACTTAACTAAACATGACACTGTGCGTAAGAGTCCTTAAGTACGGCGCAACAGGCGCATGCTAACACCGATAACACATTGATCGCCACGGATATTATTACCACTACGCCAACACAAAGGCGCTAAATTTTCAACCTATGAATTTCATGGAGAAAAGTTTCATTTTGTTTTCACTCCAGTCGTACCGCACAACCACCTTGTCTCCCACCACAGCAAACCTACCCCATCCTTCACCCCCCCCACACCCATCCCACGCAACCCCACCCATCTACTCAGTCTTCCAACCTTGCCCCCACCCTGCCCCAAATTAACGAACCCCTTCCCAATCCCACGACCCATCTCCGAGTCAACAAACCCCCTCCCAACCCAACGCCCCATCTCCGAGTCAACAGACCCCCCTCCCAACCCCATTCCCCATATCCGAGTCAATAGACCCTCTCCCAACCCAACGCCCCACCTCCGAGTCAACAAACCCCCTCCCAACTCAACGCCCCATCTCCGAATCAACAAACCCCTCCCAACTCAACGCCCCATCTCCGAGTCAACAGACTCCCTCCCAACCCAACGCCCCATCTTCGAGTCAACAGACCCCCCTCCCAACCCCATTCCCCATATCTGAGTCAACAGACCCTCTCCCAACCCAACGCCCCATCTCCGAGTCAACAGACTCCCTCCCAACCCCACGCCCCATCTCCGAGTCAACATAGGCTAATACCAGTAGTGCTAAAGATGTGACAATTGCCAATCGCCAATATCCAAAGGAATCGAAGTTAAGGTCAATGATAAACTGGAAAATTCAGTCAAATAGTGCACAGTATATTGCTATACAGGCTTATCAAGTAGGCCTATTCACTTTGATGCGATGTTTCTTTCTATTCCCCATTCTCCCTATTACTCTATCTATTTCCTCCTCTGCCTCTTGATTTTGAGAAAAAATAGCCTAAGCAGAAGACAGCCAAAAGCTTTCATGCTAAAAAAATATTATTTGCAAGACCAAAAAGTGGTGGTGAATTTCACCACCACTTTTAAAAGTGGTGGTGACTGGACACCACCGTCACAATAGAAAGTTACGCCTATGCCTATGCGGCATTCTGGTAAGGCCTATAAATCACCATAGGCCTATCCATTATCCAACCAACGAACCACAGCATGGTAGGCTATCTCTAGATCAGTACTGTCAAACCTGCGACCTTCTCTTAATTGGCCCGTGGCCCGCCTAAGCTAATGGCATTTTAAAAAAGAAAATGGGGAAAATAAGGAAAATCAGAGTTATAGGCCTACTTGCTCGAGCCATCTATATCTATAAGAAAGGACTTGGCTATGTTTGTATGTTTGTTTGTATGTATATTTGTCCAGAATGCACGCTCACAGTTTTTGAGCTTTTCACTCCAAACCTTCACTAATGTGTAGGTCTCGGCACGAGACGCAAAGGCGAGGGGTTGGCGATTCTCTACCACCATGGGGGCCAGGGTGGGGGCGAAACCCCCCAATTTTTTTACAAAAAACCGCAGCTATTGGTTTGAATTTTTTTCCTAGATAGAGGTCCATCAGAACCCCCGGATCAGTGGTTAGCAAATCTCTACCACCAGGGGGGCCAGGGTGCGGGGGGTCAAAAACACTGATTTTCGCTATAAATTTTCATTCGCTTGCCACGTATAAAAGCCGTGATTTTCGCCGTTTTAAAGGTGTTTAACGTTAGCTCTTTTGCAAATACGGATTTCACGGGTCGCTTACCGGAAGAGGCGAGGGTGAGGGAGGGTGGGATGGTAGGGAGGGTGGAGGAGTGGGGGTGGAGTTTGGGGTTGGCGGGTGGGGTGTCGAGGGGTGGGGGGTGGAGGGGTCGGGGAGGGGGTGTGGTGGAGGTGGAGGGGTGGGATGGCGAGGGGGTCGAGGGGTGGGGGTTTGGGGTGGGGGTTGGTGGGAGGGGTTGGAATGGAGGGGGATAGAGTGGGGGTGGGGTGGGGGTGGGAGGGGTTGGGGTGGGGTGGATGGGGGTTGTGGTGGGATGGGGTGGGAGGGGTTGGGGGTGGAGGAGTGGGGTGGATGGGGTGGGGTGGGATGGGGGTGGGAGGGGGTGGGGAGTGGAGGGGTGAGGTGGATGGGGGTGGAAATTTTCGTGAAACCCAATTTTCTCGGGTCGCGTACGGGTAGAGGTCGAAGTGTGGTAGGGTGGGTTGTGGCCGTAGCGGATCGAATCCTAAATTTCCCGGGCAACGCCGGGTACCCCAGCTAGTTAGTTCATAACTTAGCTTGTTATATCTGACAATGTGAGCACAAAATTCAGTTTCCACGTACGAGTCATTCATTATGATTATGCCATAGAAAATTGAAATAATTTTTTATAACTGCAGTTAATAAATTTAAATTAATTTTAATCGATGCCTTAAATTTTAACGTATAATTGTTGCGGCCCTCGGCTTCAGGGTCAGGCCTACAGATTATGCGGCCCGCGGTGTCAGAAAAGATGGACAGCACTAGGCCTACTCTAGTTCGAGTCTACCCTAGATCAACGTTTCCCAATGTGGATTCAAGGGCTCCATGCACAGACCACATGATGAGCACAAGGGTTCCGCGTAAAGTTACAAATAAAAGAATTTTTTTAAAGAATTTTTTAAGAATTTACTGGAATACATTATAGGCCTACATGCAACGTCATTTCAAATAACTTTTGAAAATGTTCTGAAAGTTTGAAATAACTGTCACTCGTCGTTTGGGTTTTGCCCTCAGCGATTATCCGGATTTTCATTGTCCATTGGCAATCCGCGGCTATTAGGCTATATAGCCTATATATAGGCTAGGCATCACTACTGAGACTTATGTTACTGTTATGTATAGGCCTAGGTCAGTGCAGTAGGCACTATTCCCTAGGCGCTATTCCCTAGGGCCTAGGACAAGATCTGAACATGCTGCAGCCATCTTTGCCATACCGGTACGTATATAGGCCTATACCTAGGCCTATTTGTCTGACATGTCTCGACGAAACTAATCTGAGCGCTGTACACACTGTTGAACGAAACAGCTTAAAAACTACAGGCCTCGGGCAAGTCATGTACTTCGATCATGCAGATTATCATCGTACAGCAGTAGCAGCAGATAATTATTGTAATATATCGGGGTAAAAGTTTGCAGCTGTCACGTGAGCTTGGGGTGAGAATTGCCGGGGCTGGGGTTTCAACCCCCAGTCTTTCTTAGACCCCCGTAGTAAAGTCTGCTTTCACACCCCAATTCCAAATGCATCATAGTCGTAATCGTAATCGTAATCTCGAGACTTCTGCAGCGCCCACAAAAGCCAAGTCGCGGGAACCAGCTTATTCACAGGCGCTCAATCAAAACAAAATCGATGGGCAGCGGGTCAAGTCCGGAGAGTCAGGCAGGCAGAGGTGGCCGGGTGATGTTCAGAATTTAAATGACGAGGAATGTGATGAGAAGAGGTTCAACTCCTATAGTTATTTTTCCACAATTTTCACATTGCGTGAGATTATGTTCTAGACTCCCTTATGTTGAATTTAAATGATAGGCCTACAGCTGATAACAATTTAATTTGTGCGAGTCTCTGAGTGCATGCGGGATGTACTCCACTGGCTCCCATACCCACAGCGCATTGCTTACCGATTTCTGTCTTGGTCCACCGCGCTGTTTTGAGAGTTTGTTTAGCCCCTTTATGCTATACATCAGGAGCTGTGGTTCTCCACCTCGCACGTCCAGAGTCGCTGCTCTCTACGTCGCTCAGCTGCAGCCTGCACAAGCGGAACTTATTGTTCCCCGCTCACGGACTGCAATCAGGCTGCAGCGCCGTGCTTTCTCCGTGGCTGACCTTGCGACATTGAGTGAGCGCCGTGCAATTAATTATTATCCTTCGTCAAATACCTATTGGTCTTTCTGCCTCTTTTCTTTCTCTTCTTAAGAATGTCTTACTCGACCTGGGTTGGACTGGGAGCGTTCCTGAGTATAGCTACATGTAGGCTACCTTGATGGGCTCTATATCAAATTGTCAGTAAATAAACAAGAATGAGGCGTAGGTCAGAATCATTCTCGTCGATCCAATTCCAAGCTTTCAAGCATTAAGCCAATTATACCGGTACACAAAATGCACGCGAAGAAATAAAAGCGCTGTTCGCATGTCAACTTCACGTAGCCTAGGCCTATCTATATCTATCAGAAAGGACTTGCGTATATTTGGCCCCGATGCACGCTCACAGTTTTACAGATATACTGACCTGAAACATTGCATACAGATAAACGTTCACCAAAACCATCAAAGTACGCTCTTTTCAGCTTTTTATTCACTTTAGATTTCGAAAAATAGACATTAATTAAATTTCGCTGTGTTAATGTAAGCGCTTGCGGTTAGCCTATCGCTGCAATTTTCAGTAACGGCCTGTTGCCGTTGACGTCATTTTAACGTCATTTTCACCAACCTTATAGTATGAAAATCATACGCTGTCGTACAGCCCTGGGAAAAGATACATGCCTTCGGCCAAGGAGTATATACAAAGAGGAGCCTCAAATATATTTTTCTTCAATAAAATAAATGCTTGGTATGATCAGATTATTTATAAAGAAACAGAGTACCAGCGTGACCGCACGTTGCCATGCATATTTTAACACTTATATCTGAAACGTTACAGCTAGACAGAATAATGTTTACACGGGCCACCTCGCCTCCACACACCTCGGCCCGCAGGGCCGAAGTGTGTGTGTGGGGGGGGGGGTGGCGGGTGGGAAGAAAATTTTCCCGAAAACTCAAATTTCACGGGTGGCGTACAAGTGGAGGTCGGAGTGTTGTGGAGTGCAGTGGAGTATACCCCGCAGTCGATCGAGTTGATCGATCGAGTCGATCATAACTCGGCCAAGTCGAGTCGATCGAAAAATCGTCGACTCGATCGACTTGCAAGTCGAGTCGATCGTGAGTCTTGCCAAGTCGAGTCGATCGAAAAATCGTCGACTCGATCGACTTGCAAGTCGAGTCGATCGTGAGTCTTGCCAATTAAGTCGAGTCGATCGAAAAATCGTCGACTTGCAAGTCGAGTCGGTCGTGAGTCTTGCTAAGTCGAGTCGATCGTTGTTTCATCTACTCGACCCGACTTAGAAATATTTTGCTTAGCCTACTATTTCTTGAAGTCTCAAAGTGACCTACATGATATAGGCCTAATGACGCAATTCAGTTTTTGCATACATGTCCAGCTAACGAACTTTTTGGCATCTGTCGATTTCGTGTTATAGTGGAACTGTGAAAGTTTACTATTATAGCCTAATAGACGTGCGTTTTCGATTTGAGTTAAACGAATACAGGGTAACAGGAGAGAATACAAATATTTTGAAAGGGTGGACAAAATTTGTGGTCTTGACTCTTGAACCGACAGAAATTTTCTTGGTCTTCCGCCGAAAGAATCTTTTTTTAGTATTTCGCCCAAAAAACTTATAAAAACCCGTGACGACTTTGGTTTTTTAAAATCTGATGACTGTTTTAGTCATGTGCTAGGCCTACTTTCTCTCTCACCTTCCTGTTTCCGTTGCGTTGATTTACAGCTTATTTTTTAACCTGATGAAGGGAGGGACCACGTCATATGCGAATCTCTGAATGGGGTGGGGCATGGCCGGATTGGCCCCTTCCTTGGATCCGCTCCTGAATGAGCATGATACAGATCTACTATTATATGCCTGTATATGCACGTCATGTAGATGTTAATTTTGAGAATATAAAAGAAGACCTTTTATGGCGTCACTTCGATTATGATACAATTCTACAATTAAATAAGTTCACTGAGAAAACGAAATTAGGCCTATTGTGACGTCACTTCGAGCAGGACACAGATCTGCCGTCATATTATTTCATTAATGTTGAGAATACAGAACTAGGCCTGTGCCTATTGTAACGTCACTCCGATTATGATACAATTTTGCTATTATATTATAATTAAGTTCACATCAAGAATTTAAAAAAACAGCGCCAATTGTGACGTCACATTAATTATGATACAAATGTACCAGACCTATTAAGGAAGTGCATTTTGAGAATATAAACAAGGTCTAGTGTGACGTCACGTCAATTATGAGACAAATGTACTATTATAGAAGTGCATATTGAGCATATAAACAAGGTCTATTGTGACGTCACTTCGATTATTATACAGATCTACCAGTATATTATGTTCGTTTTGCGAATATAACATGAGGCCTTTTATGACGTCAGTCCCGTCACTTCTATTATAATACAATTCTACTATTAAATAAGTTCACTGGAAAAAGCGAAATTAGGTCTATAATTGTGGCGTCATTTCGATTATGATACAGATCTGCTCTCATATTATTTTATTTTCATAATACAAAACTGCAGCATCGCTCTGATTATTATACAAATCTACTATTATACTTCAGTTTTAGAATATAAAACTAGGCTCATTGTGACGTCACCTAGATCATGATACAAACCTACTATTAAAGAAGTTCTATTGTGGCTAACCTCGATTAGGATAATGACCTGTTATCATAGAAGTACATTTTGAGAGTATAAACTAGGCCTATTGTGACTAACTTCAATTATTGCACAGATCTACCGTGATAATTATTGAGTTTCATTTACATAATCTAAAACGAGGCCTATTGGGACGTCACTACGATTACAGTGCAAATCTATAAATTCACTGAGAATACGAAATTAGGCATATTGTTACGTCACACAGATTTATGACACAGATCTACTATCGTTTATTTTCATTTCAAGATCATGTAACTGCAGATGGTGAGCAACAGACAAAACAAGGTCAAGTCGACGCGAAGTCGATCGAGTCGATCGTCGGCCGAACCAAGTCGATCAAGTCGTAGAAAGGTCGGCGAGTCGACGAAGTCGATCGAGTCGATCGTCGGCCGAGCCAAGTCGATCGAGTCGTAGAAAGGTCGGCGAGTCGACGAAGTCGATCGAGTCGATCGTCGCACGAGCCAAGTCGATCGTAGCCCACGACTCGATCGACTGCGGGGTATACAGTGGAGTGGTTGTAGAGTGGTGGGGTCGTGGCCGGGAGCGGGTCGAATCCTAAATTTCCCGGGCAACGCCGGGTACCCCAGTTAGTATATTATATGAGCAAGAAATGCCCTACACAATTTTATAAAATAATTGCGCCACGTAATTCACCAAATAACGCAAGAGCGCGTGAAGTCATTGGAATGTGTGTACATAATGCGAGAGCGAAGTTGAACACATGTTTCCTATGTATTTCTGTACATTTTTTGGTAAAACTATAAAAAAAAATCATAGGAACATTCTAGAACATTGGGAATAGGCGCGTTTGATTACATACGTTCGTGCATATAAAATTATATATATATATATATATATATATATATATATATATATATATATATATATATAAGAAAGGATGTGGCTATGTATATTTGTCCCGAATGCACGCTCACAGTTGTTGAGCTTTTCACTCCAAACCGTCACTACTGTGTAGATCTCGGCATGATACACTAAGTTGAGGGGTTGGCGATTCTCTACCACAATGGGGGCCAGGGTGGGGAGCGAAACCCCCAATTTTTTCCAAAAAACTCCGCTATTGATTTGATTTTTTTCCTAGATAGAGGTCCATCAGAACCACCCGGATCAGTGCTTGACAAATCTCTACCATCATGGGGGCCAGATTGCGGGAGGCCGAAAACACTAATTTTCGCTAAAAAAATTCTTTCGCTTACCACGTATAAAAGAAGTGATTTTAACCGTTTTAGAGGTGTTTAAGGTCATCTCTGTTGCCGGTACGGAGTTCACGGGTCGCGTACCGGTAGAGGCGGGGTGGGGAAGGGGTGGGGTGAGATGGTGGGTTGGAATGGGGGAGGGGTGGGGTGGAGGCGGAGGGGTGGGATGAGGTGAGGGTGGGGGTGGTGGGGTGGGGTGGGGGTCGAGGGGTGGGGTTGGGGAGGGGTGTGGGTGGGGTGTGGGGTTGGGGTGGGGGAGTGGGGTTGGAGTGGATGGGTAGGTGGAGGGAGATGGAATGGGAGGTGGGATGGGGGTGGAGGGGTGGGGTGGAAGTTTTCGTCAAATTCAAATTTATCCGGTGGCGTAGACCTACTGGTAGAGGTCGGAGTGTGGTGGGGTTGTGGCCGGAGCGGATCGATTCCTAAATTTCCCGGGCAACGCCGGGTACCCCAGCTAGTAGGCCAATATAATATTCCTAGTATTGTGGACCACGGTTTGCGGTTTAAAAACATTGTAAGCCAGGGTCTGAGCCTAATTTAATTTTCATATAAGAAAAATAAACTTTCTACAATAGTGAATAGTATAATTATGTATATGCTTTTGTAGTCCAGTTAGCTACATCGGTAAGAGCGCTGGCCGCGCGCCTGTACGTGACTGTGAAAGAGAGCGTGCGGGGCCGCGGCTCGCTTCTTGAAGGTGGCTATTTCGGATATTCAAAAATCTCTGGCTAGCACGGTCCGTGTTCACGGGGACCTAAATGGCGTGGCGTCCATTCAGACGGGCGAGCGGTGGTGATCGAAGGATCTCGATCAGTGGTATATACTTATAAATAGACCCTCGAAGCGATATTGATTGGAAGAATTCTTGCCTAAGCAAAAGCTGGATCGATGGGAAGGATTCTGACCAAACTAGAAGTTGGATTGATTTAAAGTAACAATGCTGCAACGAGTTATTCATCACAGTAGAAATAATAATTATTTATGATACAGTGGATTCATGCACGACGCTGAAATACACGTAGTTTGAATACGAGAATTAGGATCGAGATTGCCGTTCTGAGGATTGACGAATTTGTGAGATCGCAGTTCGACGGAATAAGCTTACCTACGTTTCCCTGGGAACTAAATTAGGTTGGCATAATTATGTAGATCCTAAATGAACTATACTTGAACGGAGCGCCGTAGAAGCCTTCAATTCACTGCAAGCTTAATTTTCACAACACTTTCCACATCTCTAGCATTAATGTAGGCCTAATGCTGCATTAATATTGTGGAAAAACTTGAGGGTTTCCTTCTGTGTGTACCGCTCCTTCAGCCCGTACAGTGCTATATATATCCATTGTCTGCATCTGGCAGCCCTACTCAAAATTGGGGTGTGTGGGTTAATTAGCGCATTAGATAAACACACTGGCATGGAGAGTAGGGTAGACAATAGACAATGCATGCTTCGTAGGCTGCTATTTTGATATAGCGTCGTATTTTCAAACTGTCTGTTCTGTTAGAAGTCTTCTGTCATAATGCGTTCCTGACTTCCTGTGAATTGTTTCAATTGCACAAAATGTAGCCTACTGTAAACCTGTAACCGATTGCGACCTGTCAGCCGGATTGTTCAATAAAATAAATATTGGGCCTAAAGGCCTACTTGATCAGATCCTCTCGTCAACCTTCTATTGCGCAGAACACAATTTGGAGACATCGGGATTCCGTAGACCATAGGCCTACAAATAACATAGCCTACGTATGCTAACAATTGCATAAATTCATTATGTAAGTTTATTTTATAATAAAATTACCATAAATGTGACGGCAGATGGCTATACTTGAACGGAGCGCCGTAGAAGCCTTCAATTCACTGCAAGCTTAATTTTCACAACACTTTCCACATCTCTAGCATTAATGTAGGCCTAATGCTGCATTAATATTGTGGAAAAACTTGAGGGTTTCCTGCTGTGTGGATGTGTGCTTGCATTGCTCTCTCCGTCTGTACCTACTTCTTCAGCATACCCGGCCTCTGTCTACTTCTTCAGCATACCCGCCTCCGTCTACTTCTTCAGCACACCCGGCCTATGTCTACTTCTTCAGCATACCCGCCTCCGTCTACTTCTTCAGCATACCCGGCCTCCGTCTAGTTCTTCAGCATACCCGGCCTATGTCTACTTCTTCAGCATACCCGGCCTATGTCTACTTCTTCAGCCCCGGCCTCCGTCTACTTCTTCAGCATACCCGGCCTATGTCTACTTCTTCAGCATACCCGCCTCCGTCTACTTCTTCAGCATACCCGGCCTATGTCTACTTCTTCAGCATATCCGCCTCCGTCTACTTCTTCAGCATACCCGGCCTATGTCTACTTCTTCAGCATACCCGGCCTATGTCTACTTCTTCAGCCCCGGCCTCCGTCTACTTCTTCAGCATACCCGGCCTATGTCTACTTCTTCAGCATACCCGCCTCCGTCTACTTCTTCAGCATACCCGGCCTATGTCTACTTCTTCAGCCCCGGCCTCCGTCTACTTCTTCAGCATACCCGGCCTATGTCTACTTCTTCAGCATACCCGCCCCCGCTGGTAGAGTATCAAAGGTAGTAGTTCATCGTTGAGTTGAGAGTGCGCAGTTCATCGGAGAGAGAGAGAGAGTTTTTAGTGTGTTTAGTGTACAGTGGCAGCTTGAGTTGGTTTTAGTCGACGCTTCTAATTCGTGTGTTCCAGTTTAGTTTGCGCTGAAGAGATCAGACGCTCCGTGTACAGTTCGATTAAATACAGTTCGATTAAATACAGTTCGATTAAATACAGTTCGATTAAATCCAGTTCGATTAAATACAGTTCGATTAAATACAGTTCGATTAAATACAGTTCGATTAAATACAGTTCGATTAAATACAGTTCGATTAAATACAGTTCGATTAAATACAGTTCGATTAAATACAGTTCGATTAAATACAGTTCGATTAGATACGACGCCTAAGCCTAGTCGGCTAGTCTTTAGTCCCCAGCTAAAGCCGGACCTGCGGACACGTCAACGGTACCATCAAGGACTAGGACTGGTGATCGGTCTCCTGGTTTTCTGCCCAGCCCTAGTTCCGCTACAAAACTGGCACCGTGAAGTGGGGTGATTGAATTTCGTCGGACTTCTACAAAGCTGGTCCCAGTCAAAACTGGTCCCAGCAAGTGGATCTTGGTTTATTCGTTGGACTTCTCGGAAAACTGTTACATTCGTTCAAGAAGTTGGGGGTTTTGTTACAATTCGTTGGACCGCTACGAACTGTTACACGGAAGCCGGAGCTGATTTGATTCTGGACTGACAACGATGTGGAACGCAGCAACTGGTGAGTTTCCTCGTGCTGGGATGGACGGAAGTGTCTCTGGCCTCCCCACTACTTCTTCTCCAGCAGTCAAACGAGCAACGGACGCTCTGGTCGACTTCGAGGTCGAGTCCAGCCGCTTTCTGGAGAAAATTGATTTTGACTCGCCGAAGAGGGAGCGAAAAAGTATGCTGATTCCGGAGAAAGACGCCAGCGCTTTGGAATCGAAGATTCTGGAGAATGTCGGTCGCTTGGTCGGTGAAAAGAAGAGTCCAATCAAGCCCGGAAAATTCGATGGAACTGGGTCCCTCGAATCGTTCTTGGCACAATTCGATGTGTGCGCGAGACACAACCGATGGACTGCAGCCGACAAAGCGGACTTCCTCCGCTGTTCGTTGGAAAAAGCAGCAACGCAGCTACTCTGGGATTTTGGAGCCCAGACGGAAGTCACCTACGAGCAGCTCGTCGAGAGACTACGTCAACGATACGGCGCGGAGGGTCAGGCCGAGACCTTCCGGGCGCAACTCTACTATCGCCGGCAGAGATCAGATGAAACCCTGGGCGACTTGCTGCACGACATCCGGAGACTCGTCGTTCTCGCCTACCCGGTTCCATCTAACGAAACGACGGAGATCGTCGCGAAGGACGCCTTCCTCGAAGCGATCCGCGACCGTGAGTTGTCCCTCAAGGTGAGAGAACGCGAGCCGAAGACCATCGACGAGGCGTTTCGAACCGCTCTACGCCTCGCCGCGTATCAGCAGACGTCGGAATTGGAGGATCGTCGGAGACCAGCCAATCGGGTGAGAGCGACGCAAGATGGAGACGCTGGTGGACAACTTCAGTCCCAATTGGACAACTTCTTCGCTGCCCAGCGAAAGTGGCAACAGGACATGTAAGGAAGGATCTGTCAACAGCTGGAGGAACTTCGAGGTTCGTACCGGACGAGTCTCAGCGCCGAACCAAATGTTCCCCCGTACGTTCCACCGACCGTTCCGCCTGCAGGAAACGCTTCTGGGAACGCCGGCCGCAGTGTGACCTGCTTCAACTGTGGACGCGTGGGTCACGTGGCTCGCCAATGCCACCAACGCCGACAGCCTCCCAACCGTCAAGACGACGCACGCAACTCGGGTCCGACGACGCCCGAGCAGAATGGACCGATCGTCACCAACCACACAACGAGAGACCGAACGACGGGTGTAACGAACAACGCGATTTACATCCGTGGAACGATCAACGGACGGCAAAGAACATACCTAGTAGACACTGGGTCGGAGGTAAGCCTGGTTCCCTCGTCTGATGTTGATGGGTTGTCGCTCCAGCCAAGCAATCGCATCCTTTTAGCTGCTAATGGTACTGCGATTAGGGTTTTGGGTCAGCTTGATCTTCCGATTGTGATTTCCAGAGGATTTTCTATTGGCACTACTTTTCTTGTCTCGGATCAGATCGGTGAACCAATGCTGGGAATGGACTGGTTGAGACAGCATCGCTGTAGATTGGGTTTTGGTCAGGGTGCACTTTTTGTTGGTCGCCGCCGCATTCCTCTGGTCAAGGGAAATGGTTCGCTTTGGTGCCGCAGGGTGATGGTTGCAGAGGAGACGACTGTCCTTCCTCGTTCCCAGTGCGATATACCTTGTACAACGCAGTATAGAGATTTGACGACCACTGCACAGGCGTGGATGACGGAGTCCAAAGAGATCCAGCCTGGGTTACATGTAGCCAGAGTCGTGCTTGGTGATGATGCTAATAAGGCGTGCATTCGTGTAGTAAATTTGAATGAGCAATCTGCTTTGTTGACTGCTAATCAAATGTTGGGTGAATTGCATCCCGTAAATGTCGAGGTAAGGGAGGAGAATGATAGACGGACGGGTCCTGAAACCCATTTGGTTGAGAAACTTATGGAGGAGATTTTGGAGGATGTCCCGACGGATGTGAAGGAACGGTTGAAGGATTTATTGGTCGAATACGAGGACATTTTTTCGACCACTGACCGAGATTTGTGACGAACCGCGATAACCCAACACAGGATTGATATAGGGGACTCTCGTCCAGTGAGACAACCTTTACGGAGGCAGCCGCTGCCATATCAGACTGCTATTGAACAATTGAATCAAATGTTGGAAACGGGAGTTGTGGAACCTGCCGTTAGTGAATGGGCGGCGAATGTGGTTCTCGCTAAGAAGAAAGATGGTCTTTGAGGTTTTGTATCGACTACCGCCGATTGAATGATCTGACGCGGAAGGATTCTTATCATCTTCCGAGGATTGATGCTTGTTTGGATGCTTTGACGGGTGCTGGGTGGTTCAGTACACTGGATTTGCGTAGCGGGTACCATCAGGTCGGAATGGATCCCGGTGATGCTGATAAAACCGCTTTTATTACTCGGCGGGGAACTTTTCGGTGGAAGGTTATGCCTTTTGGTTTATGTAACGCACCGGCTACCTTTCAACGACTGATGGTCATCGTCCTTTCTGGGTTGAATTTTGAGTTGTGCTTGGTGTACTTGGACGACGTGATAATTTTCAGCAGTACTGCGGACCAGCATCTAGAGCGATTGGGTCGAGTCTTTCAAAGACTTAAGGAGGCTAATTTGAAACTGAAACCCAGTAAGTGTCATTTGCTTAGACGCACGGTATCCTTTCTTGGACACATAGTAACCGCGGAGGGAATATCTGTTGATCCGTCGAAGGTGCAGGCCGTGGCCGAGTGGCCGAGTGGCCGACACCCGAGCATTTGAGGGAGGTGCGAGCGTTTCTTGGACTCTGCTCGTACTATCGTAAATTTATTCGAGGATTCTCGTTGGTCGCAGCCCCTCTGTTCGCATTGACCAAGAAGAATCAACCGTTTCTATGGGGAGACGACTGTCAGGATGCTTTCGATCGCTTGAAGGTAGCATTGACTGTGGCTCCTGTACTCAGCTTGCCGGTGGATGATGCAGCCTACACTCTGGACTGCGACGCTTCGGACTTGGGAATCGGCGGGGTGCTGTCGCAAAGCATCGAGGGAGAAGAACGAGTGATTGCCTATGGCAGCCGGTTGTTTTCAGCAGCCGAGCGCAACTACTGCGTAACCAGAAAAGAATTACTGGCAGTGGTGCACTTCACTCAAGTTTATCGCCAGTATTTGTTGGGAAGTCATTTCACAATCCGGACGGATCACGCGGCGTTGAGATGGTTACAGCGCACGCCTGAGCCTATTGGTCAGCAAGGACGCTGGCTGGAAAAACTGTCGGAGTTCGACTTTGAAATCATACATCGACCGGGACGCAAACATGGGAATGCTGATGCTTTGTCGCGAAAGCCGTGTCGGCAGTGTCACTGGGAGGAATTCGATGTGATATATCACTTCGTCCGGGAAGTGACGGAAGTCTCGAACGAGAACGACAGCACCAACGATATTGTGGAGGCACAGAAGGAGGATTCGGTGCTGAGATTAATCCGAGTCTGGTTAAACGAAGGAATGCCAAGTCTGCAGGAGATTCTACTGGAGGGGGAAGCTGTCAAGGTTTATTGGCATCAGCGAGACTCGCTGTACCTGAAGGAGGATGTGATCTACCGCCGGACGCCGGACGAGTTGGAACAAGTACTCGTGCCTAAAGACTTAAAGGAAGATTATATGAGGTTGGCGCACACTGGCATGACAGGGGGCACCTGGGTGTCAGACGAACACGATGGCAGGTTCGCAGACGGGCATATTGGGTAGGATGGTCCGGTGACGTGAAAAGGTCTTGCCGACACTGTGAAAGATGCTGCCAGTATCATCGTGGTGCTCTGCAACGACAGGGTCCTCTTCAAACCTTGCACTGTGGAGAGCCATGGGAGAGGGTGAGTGTGGACGTTACTGGTCCTCACCCCAGGAGCAAAAGGGGCAACGTATACATCTTGACCATGATGGACAACTTCACAAAGTTCGTCGAGGCCTTCCCAATGGCGAATCAGGAGGCAACTACGGTGGCTAAAGCGCTGGTAGAGACGATCGTCATTCGTTATGGGGCGCCACTCCAGATCCTGACCGATCGTGGAAGGAATTTCGAGGGGCGGGTATTCCAAGAGATGTGCCGAATGCTGGAGGTGGACAAAGTACGGACGTCCAGCTATCATCCGCAGAGCAACGGGATGATCGAGAGATTTCATCGCGCGCTCAACTCGATGTTGGGGAAAGTGGTGAGCGAGAACCAGCGGGATTGGGATGACCACCTTCCGTATGTGATGGCTGCGTACCGGGCTTCGATACACGACGTGACCGGTTTCTCACCGAATTACCTCATTTTCGGAAGGGAGAATCGAATGCCACTGGACCTCGTTTACGGATCAACCGAGGAGCCAGACGAGAATGGACGGACTTATTCGGCCTACGTGTCCGAGATGTCGGAAAGGCTGGAGAAAGCCTACGCCGTCGCTCGCCAATGTCTTAAGAAGGGCGCGGAAAGGCGCAAACACGCCTACGACCTACGACTGCGGCCGGCAAAATTCGAGGAAGGTGACTGGGTCTACTACTTCAGTCCACGGAAATTCGTGGGACGTAGCCCGAAGTTCCAACGGAATTTCACCGGACCTATGATGATCCTGCGGGCGTGCGGTCCAGTCAACTACCTCCTCCAGAAGTCGCCGAAGGCTAAGTCCTTCGTCGCACACATTGACAAACTCCGCCACTGCTATGGGCGGACGAAAGGGGAATGGAGCGAGGCGCCTGCAAGGAAGACGGAAGGACTACGCAGCGAAGCAGCGGAAAATGCCGCCGCATCTTCCAGCCGCCGGCCACGTCATCGCTGGAAGGGGACGCCAACGGAGGAAGCGTCTTCAAGAAGTCGGCATACCGACGACGGTGACAGTGCGACGGCATCCGCCGTCGACCGGCCGAGGACCAGGTCCTTTGCACATCGAACGGATGCAACGGAAGCAACGGAACCAACGGATGCAACGGATGCAACGGAAGCAACGGACGCAACGGAAGCAGGTTCGGATGGAACAACGGCGGTCTCGGGTCGACCCCGTCGGGCCGTTCGTCGACCTGTCCGGTTCCAGTAAAGTGTACGAGGACAGCGGCGCACTTCCCATCCTGTCGGCGCGCATGGTTGCGCGCGCGCTTCTTCTTTGACGGCGCACGTTTCTTCTACGTACGTGCGCGTGATCTACTCCTCGTCTGCGCGCATGTTCCTGTCTGCGCGCAAGTTCCTGTCGGCGCGCATGATTGCGCGCGCGCTTCTTCTTCGTCGGCGCACGTGTCTACGTACGTGCGCGTATTCTACCCCTCCTCGCCGAAGGATCTCCTGATCGGAATCTATGAAGGGTGCCTTCCGGTCGGCCTCTCCCCTGCACTACCTTCCCCCGACGCCGTTTGGATTGTCGACTAGACCTCATCTTACCGGAAGACGGATCGCCTCTAAAGAAGAAAAAGAAGAAAGAAAGGTGACACTCCTAGCGTAGTTTTGTTTTGCCATCAGGGACTCTGAACTTAAGTTTCGTGTAAGCAAAACGTACCGCACAGTACGATTATTTTCTGTTAGAAGACGTTCTTCGTCTGTTTAACTTTATAGGCCGTTTTGTTCGTCACGAACGATGCTTGGTTGTTTGGATGTTTTTTTGTGTGCTAGTTAAGTTGGCGTACTTCGAAATGGACGATATTTGCATAAGCGAATCGATTATTTGTATAGAATTGTGGACTGAGGCGTGTGCCTTATCTCGATGGACAATGTTTATTATGCTGCGGTTCGTTTTTCCCCTGTTAATTTTATCCATTCGCTCCAAAGGGGGCTTTGGACTGCTCCTGGGGGGGCCGTGTGGAAAAACTTGAGGGTTTCCTGCTGTGTGGATGTGTGCTTGCATTGCTCTCTCCGTCTGTACCTACTTCTTCAGCCCCGGCCTCTGTCTACTTCTTCAGCATACCCGCCTCCGTCTACTTCTTCAGCATACCCGGCCTATGTCTACTTCTTCAGCATATCCGCCTCCGTCTACTTCTTCAGCCCCGGCCTATGTCTACTTCTTCAGCATACCCGGCCTATGTCTACTTCTTCAGCATACCCGCCTCCGTCTACTTCTTCAGCATACCCGGCCTATGTCTACTTCTTCAGCATACCCGCCTCCGTCTACTTCTTCAGCATACCCGGCCTATGTCTACTTCTTCAGCCCCGGCCTCCGTCTACTTCTTCAGCATACCCGGCCTATGTCTACTTCTTCAGCATACCCGCCCCCGCTGGTAGAGTATAAAAGGTAGTAGTTCATCGTTGAGTTGAGAGTGCGCAGTTCATCGGAGAGAGAGAGAGTTTTTAGTGTGTTTAGTGTACAGTGGCAGCTTGAGTTGGTTTTAGTCGACGCTTCTAATTCGTGTGTTCCAGTTTAGTTTGCGCTGAAGAGATCAGACGCTCCGTGTACAGTTCGATTAAATACAGTTCGATTAAATACAGTTCGATTAAATACAGTTCGATTAAATACAGTTCGATTAAATCCAGTTCGATTAAATACAGTTCGATTAGATACGACGCCTAAGCCTAGTCGGCTAGTCTTTAGTCCCCAGCTAAAGCCGGACCTGCGGACACGTCAACGGTACCATCAAGGACTAGGACTGGTGATCGGTCTCCTGGTTTTCTGCCCAGCCCTAGTTCCGCTACAAAACTGGCACCGTGAAGTGGGGTGATTGAATTTCGTCGGACTTCTACAAAGCTGGTCCCAGTCAAAACTGGTCCCAGCAAGTGGATCTTGGTTTATTCGTTGGACTTCTCGGAAAACTGTTACATTCGTTCAAGAAGTTGGGGGTTTTGTTACAATTCGTTGGACCGCTACGAACTGTTACACGGAAGCCGGAGCTGATTTGATTCTGGACTGACAACGATGTGGAACGCAGCAACTGGTGAGTTTCCTCGTGCTGGGATGGACGGAAGTGTCTCTGGCCTCCCCACTACTTCTTCTCCAGCAGTCAAACGAGCAACGGACGCTCTGGTCGACTTCGAGGTCGAGTCCAGCCGCTTTCTGGAGAAAATTGATTTTGACTCGCCGAAGAGGGAGCGAAAAAGTATGCTGATTCCGGAGAAAGACGCCAGCGCTTTGGAATCGAAGATTCTGGAGAATGTCGGTCGCTTGGTCGGTGAAAAGAAGAGTCCAATCAAGCCCGGAAAATTCGATGGAACTGGGTCCCTCGAATCGTTCTTGGCACAATTCGATGTGTGCGCGAGACACAACCGATGGACTGCAGCCGACAAAGCGGACTTCCTCCGCTGTTCGTTGGAAAAAGCAGCAACGCAGCTACTCTGGGATTTTGGAGCCCAGACGGAAGTCACCTACGAGCAGCTCGTCGAGAGACTACGTCAACGATACGGCGCGGAGGGTCAGGCCGAGACCTTCCGGGCGCAACTCTACTATCGCCGGCAGAGATCAGATGAAACCCTGGGCGACTTGCTGCACGACATCCGGAGACTCGTCGTTCTCGCCTACCCGGTTCCACCTAACGAAACGACGGAGATCGTCGCGAAGGACGCCTTCCTCGAAGCGATCCGCGACCGTGAGTTGTCCCTCAAGGTGAGAGAACGCGAGCCGAAGACCATCGACGAGGCGTTTCGAACCGCTCTACGCCTCGCCGCGTATCAGCAGACGTCGGAATTGGAGGATCGTCGGAGACCAGCCAATCGGGTGAGAGCGACGCAAGATGGAGACGCTGGTGGACAACTTCAGTCCCAATTGGACAACTTCTTCGCTGCCCAGCGAAAGTGGCAACAGGACATGGAAGGAAGGATCTGTCAACAGCTGGAGGAACTTCGAGGTTCGTACCGGACGAGTCTCAGCGCCGAACCAAATGTTCCCCCGTACGTTCCACCGACCGTTCCGCCTGCAGGAAACGCTTCTGGGAACGCCGGCCGCAGTGTGACCTGCTTCAACTGTGGACGCGTGGGTCACGTGGCTCGCCAATGCCACCAACGCCGACAGCCTCCCAACCGTCAAGACGACGCACGCAACTCGGGTCCGACGACGCCCGAGCAGAATGGACCGATCGTCACCAACCACACAACGAGAGACCGAACGACGGGTGTAACGAACAACGCGATTTACATCCGTGGAACGATCAACGGACGGCAAAGAACATACCTAGTAGACACTGGGTCGGAGGTAAGCCTGGTTCCCTCGTCTGATGTTGATGGGTTGTCGCTCCAGCCAAGCAATCGCATCCTTTTAGCTGCTAATGGTACTGCGATTAGGGTTTTGGGTCAGCTTGATCTTCCGATTGTGATTTCCAGAGGATTTTCTATTGGCACTACTTTTCTTGTCTCGGATCAGATCGGTGAACCAATGCTGGGAATGGACTGGTTGAGACAGCATCGCTGTAGATTGGGTTTTGGTCAGGGTGCACTTTTTGTTGGTCGCCGCCGCATTCCTCTGGTCAAGGGAAATGGTTCGCTTTGGTGCCGCAGGGTGATGGTTGCAGAGGAGACGACTGTCCTTCCTCGTTCCCAGTGCGATATACCTTGTACAACGCAGTATAGAGATTTGACGACCACTGCACAGGCGTGGATGACGGAGTCCAAAGAGATCCAGCCTGGGTTACATGTAGCCAGAGTCGTGCTTGGTGATGATGCTAATAAGGCGTGCATTCGTGTAGTAAATTTGAATGAGCAATCTGCTTTGTTGACTGCTAATCAAATGTTGGGTGAATTGCATCCCGTAAATGTCGAGGTAAGGGAGGAGAATGATAGACGGACGGGTCCTGAAACCCATTTGGTTGAGAAACTTATGGAGGAGATTTTGGAGGATGTCCCGACGGATGTGAAGGAACGGTTGAAGGATTTATTGGTCGAATACGAGGACATTTTTTCGACCACTGACCGAGATTTGTGACGAACCGCGATAACCCAACACAGGATTGATATAGGGGACTCTCGTCCAGTGAGACAACCTTTACGGAGGCAGCCGCTGCCATATCAGACTGCTATTGAACAATTGAATCAAATGTTGGAAACGGGAGTTGTGGAACCTGCCGTTAGTGAATGGGCGGCGAATGTGGTTCTCGCTAAGAAGAAAGATGGTCTTTGAGGTTTTGTATCGACTACCGCCGATTGAATGATCTGACGCGGAAGGATTCTTATCATCTTCCGAGGATTGATGCTTGTTTGGATGCTTTGACGGGTGCTGGGTGGTTCAGTACACTGGATTTGCGTAGCGGGTACCATCAGGTCGGAATGGATCCCGGTGATGCTGATAAAACCGCTTTTATTACTCGGCGGGGAACTTTTCGGTGGAAGGTTATGCCTTTTGGTTTATGTAACGCACCGGCTACCTTTCAACGACTGATGGTCATCGTCCTTTCTGGGTTGAATTTTGAGTTGTGCTTGGTGTACTTGGACGACGTGATAATTTTCAGCAGTACTGCGGACCAGCATCTAGAGCGATTGGGTCGAGTCTTTCAAAGACTTAAGGAGGCTAATTTGAAACTGAAACCCAGTAAGTGTCATTTGCTTAGACGCACGGTATCCTTTCTTGGACACATAGTAACCGCGGAGGGAATATCTGTTGATCCGTCGAAGGTGCAGGCCGTGGCCGAGTGGCCGAGTGGCCGACACCCGAGCATTTGAGGGAGGTGCGAGCGTTTCTTGGACTCTGCTCGTACTATCGTAAATTTATTCGAGGATTCTCGTTGGTCGCAGCCCCTCTGTTCGCATTGACCAAGAAGAATCAACCGTTTCTATGGGGAGACGACTGTCAGGATGCTTTCGATCGCTTGAAGGTAGCATTGACTGTGGCTCCTGTACTCAGCTTGCCGGTGGATGATGCAGCCTACACTCTGGACTGCGACGCTTCGGACTTGGGAATCGGCGGGGTGCTGTCGCAAAGCATCGAGGGAGAAGAACGAGTGATTGCCTATGGCAGCCGGTTGTTTTCAGCAGCCGAGCGCAACTACTGCGTAACCAGAAAAGAATTACTGGCAGTGGTGCACTTCACTCAAGTTTATCGCCAGTATTTGTTGGGAAGTCATTTCACAATCCGGACGGATCACGCGGCGTTGAGATGGTTACAGCGCACGCCTGAGCCTATTGGTCAGCAAGGACGCTGGCTGGAAAAACTGTCGGAGTTCGACTTTGAAATCATACATCGACCGGGACGCAAACATGGGAATGCTGATGCTTTGTCGCGAAAGCCGTGTCGGCAGTGTCACTGGGAGGAATTCGATGTGATATATCACTTCGTCCGGGAAGTGACGGAAGTCTCGAACGAGAACGACAGCACCAACGATATTGTGGAGGCACAGAAGGAGGATTCGGTGCTGAGATTAATCCGAGTCTGGTTAAACGAAGGAATGCCAAGTCTGCAGGAGATTCTACTGGAGGGGGAAGCTGTCAAGGTTTATTGGCATCAGCGAGACTCGCTGTACCTGAAGGAGGATGTGATCTACCGCCGGACGCCGGACGAGTTGGAACAAGTACTCGTGCCTAAAGACTTAAAGGAAGATTATATGAGGTTGGCGCACACTGGCATGACAGGGGGCACCTGGGTGTCAGACGAACACGATGGCAGGTTCGCAGACGGGCATATTGGGTAGGATGGTCCGGTGACGTGAAAAGGTCTTGCCGACACTGTGAAAGATGCTGCCAGTATCATCGTGGTGCTCTGCAACGACAGGGTCCTCTTCAAACCTTGCACTGTGGAGAGCCATGGGAGAGGGTGAGTGTGGACGTTACTGGTCCTCACCCCAGGAGCAAAAGGGGCAACGTATACATCTTGACCATGATGGACAACTTCACAAAGTTCGTCGAGGCCTTCCCAATGGCGAATCAGGAGGCAACTACGGTGGCTAAAGCGCTGGTAGAGACGATCGTCATTCGTTATGGGGCGCCACTCCAGATCCTGACCGATCGTGGAAGGAATTTCGAGGGGCGGGTATTCCAAGAGATGTGCCGAATGCTGGAGGTGGACAAAGTACGGACGTCCAGCTATCATCCGCAGAGCAACGGGATGATCGAGAGATTTCATCGCGCGCTCAACTCGATGTTGGGGAAAGTGGTGAGCGAGAACCAGCGGGATTGGGATGACCACCTTCCGTATGTGATGGCTGCGTACCGGGCTTCGATACACGACGTGACCGGTTTCTCACCGAATTACCTCATTTTCGGAAGGGAGAATCGAATGCCACTGGACCTCGTTTACGGATCAACCGAGGAGCCAGACGAGAATGGACGGACTTATTCGGCCTACGTGTCCGAGATGTCGGAAAGGCTGGAGAAAGCCTACGCCGTCGCTCGCCAATGTCTTAAGAAGGGCGCGGAAAGGCGCAAACACGCCTACGACCTACGACTGCGGCCGGCAAAATTCGAGGAAGGTGACTGGGTCTACTACTTCAGTCCACGGAAATTCGTGGGACGTAGCCCGAAGTTCCAACGGAATTTCACCGGACCTATGATGATCCTGCGGGCGTGCGGTCCAGTCAACTACCTCCTCCAGAAGTCGCCGAAGGCTAAGTCCTTCGTCGCACACATTGACAAACTCCGCCACTGCTATGGGCGGACGAAAGGGGAATGGAGCGAGGCGCCTGCAAGGAAGACGGAAGGACTACGCAGCGAAGCAGCGGAAAATGCCGCCGCATCTTCCAGCCGCCGGCCACGTCATCGCTGGAAGGGGACGCCAACGGAGGAAGCGTCTTCAAGAAGTCGGCATACCGACGACGGTGACAGTGCGACGGCATCCGCCGTCGACCGGCCGAGGACCAGGTCCTTTGCACATCGAACGGATGCAACGGAAGCAACGGAACCAACGGATGCAACGGATGCAACGGAAGCAACGGACGCAACGGAAGCAGGTTCGGATGGAACAACGGCGGTCTCGGGTCGACCCCGTCGGGCCGTTCGTCGACCTGTCCGGTTCCAGTAAAGTGTACGAGGACAGCGGCGCACTTCCCATCCTGTCGGCGCGCATGGTTGCGCGCGCGCTTCTTCTTTGACGGCGCACGTTTCTTCTACGTACGTGCGCGTGATCTACTCCTCGTCTGCGCGCATGTTCCTGTCTGCGCGCAAGTTCCTGTCGGCGCGCATGATTGCGCGCGCGCTTCTTCTTCGTCGGCGCACGTGTCTACGTACGTGCGCGTATTCTACCCCTCCTCGCCGAAGGATCTCCTGATCGGAATCTATGAAGGGTGCCTTCCGGTCGGCCTCTCCCCTGCACTACCTTCCCCCGACGCCGTTTGGATTGTCGACTAGACCTCATCTTACCGGAAGACGGATCGCCTCTAAAGAAGAAAAAGAAGAAAGAAAGGTGACACTCCTAGCGTAGTTTTGTTTTGCCATCAGGGACTCTGAACTTAAGTTTCGTGTAAGCAAAACGTACCGCACAGTACGATTATTTTCTGTTAGAAGACGTTCTTCGTCTGTTTAACTTTATAGGCCGTTTTGTTCGTCACGAACGATGCTTGGTTGTTTGGATGTTTTTTTGTGTGCTAGTTAAGTTGGCGTACTTCGAAATGGACGATATTTGCATAAGCGAATCGATTATTTGTATAGAATTGTGGACTGAGGCGTGTGCCTTATCTCGATGGACAATGTTTATTATGCTGCGGTTCGTTTTTCCCCTGTTAATTTTATCCATTCGCTCCAAAGGGGGCTTTGGACTGCTCCTGGGGGGGCCGTGTGGAAAAACTTGAGGGTTTCCTGCTGTGTGGATGTGTGCTTGCATTGCTCTCTCCGTCTGTACCTACTTCTTCAGCCCCGGCCTCTGTCTACTTCTTCAGCATACCCGCCTCCGTCTACTTCTTCAGCATACCCGGCCTATGTCTACTTCTTCAGCATATCCGCCTCCGTCTACTTCTTCAGCCCCGGCCTATGTCTACTTCTTCAGCATACCCGGCCTATGTCTACTTCTTCAGCATACCCGCCTCCGTCTACTTCTTCAGCATACCCGGCCTATGTCTACTTCTTCAGCATACCCGCCTCCGTCTACTTCTTCAGCATACCCGGCCTATGTCTACTTCTTCAGCCCCGGCCTCCGTCTACTTCTTCAGCATACCCGGCCTATGTCTACTTCTTCAGCATACCCGCCCCCGCTGGTAGAGTATAAAAGGTAGTAGTTCATCGTTGAGTTGAGAGTGCGCAGTTCATCGGAGAGAGAGAGAGTTTTTAGTGTGTTTAGTGTACAGTGGCAGCTTGAGTTGGTTTTAGTCGACGCTTCTAATTCGTGTGTTCCAGTTTAGTTTGCGCTGAAGAGATCAGACGCTCCGTGTACAGTTCGATTAAATACAGTTCGATTAAATACAGTTCGATTAAATACAGTTCGATTAAATACAGTTCGATTAAATCCAGTTCGATTAAATACAGTTCGATTAGATACGACGCCTAAGCCTAGTCGGCTAGTCTTTAGTCCCCAGCTAAAGCCGGACCTGCGGACACGTCAACGGTACCATCAAGGACTAGGACTGGTGATCGGTCTCCTGGTTTTCTGCCCAGCCCTAGTTCCGCTACAAAACTGGCACCGTGAAGTGGGGTGATTGAATTTCGTCGGACTTCTACAAAGCTGGTCCCAGTCAAAACTGGTCCCAGCAAGTGGATCTTGGTTTATTCGTTGGACTTCTCGGAAAACTGTTACATTCGTTCAAGAAGTTGGGGGTTTTGTTACAATTCGTTGGACCGCTACGAACTGTTACACGGAAGCCGGAGCTGATTTGATTCTGGACTGACAACGATGTGGAACGCAGCAACTGGTGAGTTTCCTCGTGCTGGGATGGACGGAAGTGTCTCTGGCCTCCCCACTACTTCTTCTCCAGCAGTCAAACGAGCAACGGACGCTCTGGTCGACTTCGAGGTCGAGTCCAGCCGCTTTCTGGAGAAAATTGATTTTGACTCGCCGAAGAGGGAGCGAAAAAGTATGCTGATTCCGGAGAAAGACGCCAGCGCTTTGGAATCGAAGATTCTGGAGAATGTCGGTCGCTTGGTCGGTGAAAAGAAGAGTCCAATCAAGCCCGGAAAATTCGATGGAACTGGGTCCCTCGAATCGTTCTTGGCACAATTCGATGTGTGCGCGAGACACAACCGATGGACTGCAGCCGACAAAGCGGACTTCCTCCGCTGTTCGTTGGAAAAAGCAGCAACGCAGCTACTCTGGGATTTTGGAGCCCAGACGGAAGTCACCTACGAGCAGCTCGTCGAGAGACTACGTCAACGATACGGCGCGGAGGGTCAGGCCGAGACCTTCCGGGCGCAACTCTACTATCGCCGGCAGAGATCAGATGAAACCCTGGGCGACTTGCTGCACGACATCCGGAGACTCGTCGTTCTCGCCTACCCGGTTCCACCTAACGAAACGACGGAGATCGTCGCGAAGGACGCCTTCCTCGAAGCGATCCGCGACCGTGAGTTGTCCCTCAAGGTGAGAGAACGCGAGCCGAAGACCATCGACGAGGCGTTTCGAACCGCTCTACGCCTCGCCGCGTATCAGCAGACGTCGGAATTGGAGGATCGTCGGAGACCAGCCAATCGGGTGAGAGCGACGCAAGATGGAGACGCTGGTGGACAACTTCAGTCCCAATTGGACAACTTCTTCGCTGCCCAGCGAAAGTGGCAACAGGACATGGAAGGAAGGATCTGTCAACAGCTGGAGGAACTTCGAGGTTCGTACCGGACGAGTCTCAGCGCCGAACCAAATGTTCCCCCGTACGTTCCACCGACCGTTCCGCCTGCAGGAAACGCTTCTGGGAACGCCGGCCGCAGTGTGACCTGCTTCAACTGTGGACGCGTGGGTCACGTGGCTCGCCAATGCCACCAACGCCGACAGCCTCCCAACCGTCAAGACGACGCACGCAACTCGGGTCCGACGACGCCCGAGCAGAATGGACCGATCGTCACCAACCACACAACGAGAGACCGAACGACGGGTGTAACGAACAACGCGATTTACATCCGTGGAACGATCAACGGACGGCAAAGAACATACCTAGTAGACACTGGGTCGGAGGTAAGCCTGGTTCCCTCGTCTGATGTTGATGGGTTGTCGCTCCAGCCAAGCAATCGCATCCTTTTAGCTGCTAATGGTACTGCGATTAGGGTTTTGGGTCAGCTTGATCTTCCGATTGTGATTTCCAGAGGATTTTCTATTGGCACTACTTTTCTTGTCTCGGATCAGATCGGTGAACCAATGCTGGGAATGGACTGGTTGAGACAGCATCGCTGTAGATTGGGTTTTGGTCAGGGTGCACTTTTTGTTGGTCGCCGCCGCATTCCTCTGGTCAAGGGAAATGGTTCGCTTTGGTGCCGCAGGGTGATGGTTGCAGAGGAGACGACTGTCCTTCCTCGTTCCCAGTGCGATATACCTTGTACAACGCAGTATAGAGATTTGACGACCACTGCACAGGCGTGGATGACGGAGTCCAAAGAGATCCAGCCTGGGTTACATGTAGCCAGAGTCGTGCTTGGTGATGATGCTAATAAGGCGTGCATTCGTGTAGTAAATTTGAATGAGCAATCTGCTTTGTTGACTGCTAATCAAATGTTGGGTGAATTGCATCCCGTAAATGTCGAGGTAAGGGAGGAGAATGATAGACGGACGGGTCCTGAAACCCATTTGGTTGAGAAACTTATGGAGGAGATTTTGGAGGATGTCCCGACGGATGTGAAGGAACGGTTGAAGGATTTATTGGTCGAATACGAGGACATTTTTTCGACCACTGACCGAGATTTGTGACGAACCGCGATAACCCAACACAGGATTGATATAGGGGACTCTCGTCCAGTGAGACAACCTTTACGGAGGCAGCCGCTGCCATATCAGACTGCTATTGAACAATTGAATCAAATGTTGGAAACGGGAGTTGTGGAACCTGCCGTTAGTGAATGGGCGGCGAATGTGGTTCTCGCTAAGAAGAAAGATGGTCTTTGAGGTTTTGTATCGACTACCGCCGATTGAATGATCTGACGCGGAAGGATTCTTATCATCTTCCGAGGATTGATGCTTGTTTGGATGCTTTGACGGGTGCTGGGTGGTTCAGTACACTGGATTTGCGTAGCGGGTACCATCAGGTCGGAATGGATCCCGGTGATGCTGATAAAACCGCTTTTATTACTCGGCGGGGAACTTTTCGGTGGAAGGTTATGCCTTTTGGTTTATGTAACGCACCGGCTACCTTTCAACGACTGATGGTCATCGTCCTTTCTGGGTTGAATTTTGAGTTGTGCTTGGTGTACTTGGACGACGTGATAATTTTCAGCAGTACTGCGGACCAGCATCTAGAGCGATTGGGTCGAGTCTTTCAAAGACTTAAGGAGGCTAATTTGAAACTGAAACCCAGTAAGTGTCATTTGCTTAGACGCACGGTATCCTTTCTTGGACACATAGTAACCGCGCAGGGAATATCTGTTGATCCGTCGAAGGTGCAGGCCGTGGCCGAGTGGCCGAGTGGCCGACACCCGAGCATTTGAGGGAGGTGCGAGCGTTTCTTGGACTCTGCTCGTACTATCGTAAATTTATTCGAGGATTCTCGTTGGTCGCAGCCCCTCTGTTCGCATTGACCAAGAAGAATCAACCGTTTCTATGGGGAGACGACTGTCAGGATGCTTTCGATCGCTTGAAGGTAGCATTGACTGTGGCTCCTGTACTCAGCTTGCCGGTGGATGATGCAGCCTACACTCTGGACTGCGACGCTTCGGACTTGGGAATCGGCGGGGTGCTGTCGCAAAGCATCGAGGGAGAAGAACGAGTGATTGCCTATGGCAGCCGGTTGTTTTCAGCAGCCGAGCGCAACTACTGCGTAACCAGAAAAGAATTACTGGCAGTGGTGCACTTCACTCAAGTTTATCGCCAGTATTTGTTGGGAAGTCATTTCACAATCCGGACGGATCACGCGGCGTTGAGATGGTTACAGCGCACGCCTGAGCCTATTGGTCAGCAAGGACGCTGGCTGGAAAAACTGTCGGAGTTCGACTTTGAAATCATACATCGACCGGGACGCAAACATGGGAATGCTGATGCTTTGTCGCGAAAGCCGTGTCGGCAGTGTCACTGGGAGGAATTCGATGTGATATATCACTTCGTCCGGGAAGTGACGGAAGTCTCGAACGAGAACGACAGCACCAACGATATTGTGGAGGCACAGAAGGAGGATTCGGTGCTGAGATTAATCCGAGTCTGGTTAAACGAAGGAATGCCAAGTCTGCAGGAGATTCTACTGGAGGGGGAAGCTGTCAAGGTTTATTGGCATCAGCGAGACTCGCTGTACCTGAAGGAGGATGTGATCTACCGCCGGACGCCGGACGAGTTGGAACAAGTACTCGTGCCTAAAGACTTAAAGGAAGATTATATGAGGTTGGCGCACACTGGCATGACAGGGGGCACCTGGGTGTCAGACGAACACGATGGCAGGTTCGCAGACGGGCATATTGGGTAGGATGGTCCGGTGACGTGAAAAGGTCTTGCCGACACTGTGAAAGATGCTGCCAGTATCATCGTGGTGCTCTGCAACGACAGGGTCCTCTTCAAACCTTGCACTGTGGAGAGCCATGGGAGAGGGTGAGTGTGGACGTTACTGGTCCTCACCCCAGGAGCAAAAGGGGCAACGTATACATCTTGACCATGATGGACAACTTCACAAAGTTCGTCGAGGCCTTCCCAATGGCGAATCAGGAGGCAACTACGGTGGCTAAAGCGCTGGTAGAGACGATCGTCATTCGTTATGGGGCGCCACTCCAGATCCTGACCGATCGTGGAAGGAATTTCGAGGGGCGGGTATTCCAAGAGATGTGCCGAATGCTGGAGGTGGACAAAGTACGGACGTCCAGCTATCATCCGCAGAGCAACGGGATGATCGAGAGATTTCATCGCGCGCTCAACTCGATGTTGGGGAAAGTGGTGAGCGAGAACCAGCGGGATTGGGATGACCACCTTCCGTATGTGATGGCTGCGTACCGGGCTTCGATACACGACGTGACCGGTTTCTCACCGAATTACCTCATTTTCGGAAGGGAGAATCGAATGCCACTGGACCTCGTTTACGGATCAACCGAGGAGCCAGACGAGAATGGACGGACTTATTCGGCCTACGTGTCCGAGATGTCGGAAAGGCTGGAGAAAGCCTACGCCGTCGCTCGCCAATGTCTTAAGAAGGGCGCGGAAAGGCGCAAACACGCCTACGACCTACGACTGCGGCCGGCAAAATTCGAGGAAGGTGACTGGGTCTACTACTTCAGTCCACGGAAATTCGTGGGACGTAGCCCGAAGTTCCAACGGAATTTCACCGGACCTATGATGATCCTGCGGGCGTGCGGTCCAGTCAACTACCTCCTCCAGAAGTCGCCGAAGGCTAAGTCCTTCGTCGCACACATTGACAAACTCCGCCACTGCTATGGGCGGACGAAAGGGGAATGGAGCGAGGCGCCTGCAAGGAAGACGGAAGGACTACGCAGCGAAGCAGCGGAAAATGCCGCCGCATCTTCCAGCCGCCGGCCACGTCATCGCTGGAAGGGGACGCCAACGGAGGAAGCGTCTTCAAGAAGTCGGCATACCGACGACGGTGACAGTGCGACGGCATCCGCCGTCGACCGGCCGAGGACCAGGTCCTTTGCACATCGAACGGATGCAACGGAAGCAACGGAACCAACGGATGCAACGGATGCAACGGAAGCAACGGACGCAACGGAAGCAGGTTCGGATGGAACAACGGCGGTCTCGGGTCGACCCCGTCGGGCCGTTCGTCGACCTGTCCGGTTCCAGTAAAGTGTACGAGGACAGCGGCGCACTTCCCATCCTGTCGGCGCGCATGGTTGCGCGCGCGCTTCTTCTTTGACGGCGCACGTTTCTTCTACGTACGTGCGCGTGATCTACTCCTCGTCTGCGCGCATGTTCCTGTCTGCGCGCAAGTTCCTGTCGGCGCGCATGATTGCGCGCGCGCTTCTTCTTCGTCGGCGCACGTGTCTACGTACGTGCGCGTATTCTACCCCTCCTCGCCGAAGGATCTCCTGATCGGAATCTATGAAGGGTGCCTTCCGGTCGGCCTCTCCCCTGCACTACCTTCCCCCGACGCCGTTTGGATTGTCGACTAGACCTCATCTTACCGGAAGACGGATCGCCTCTAAAGAAGAAAAAGAAGAAAGAAAGGTGACACTCCTAGCGTAGTTTTGTTTTGCCATCAGGGACTCTGAACTTAAGTTTCGTGTAAGCAAAACGTACCGCACAGTACGATTATTTTCTGTTAGAAGACGTTCTTCGTCTGTTTAACTTTATAGGCCGTTTTGTTCGTCACGAACGATGCTTGGTTGTTTGGATGTTTTTTTGTGTGCTAGTTAAGTTGGCGTACTTCGAAATGGACGATATTTGCATAAGCGAATCGATTATTTGTATAGAATTGTGGACTGAGGCGTGTGCCTTATCTCGATGGACAATGTTTATTATGCTGCGGTTCGTTTTTCCCCTGTTAATTTTATCCATTCGCTCCAAAGGGGGCTTTGGACTGCTCCTGGGGGGGCCGTGTGGAAAAACTTGAGGGTTTCCTCCTGTGTGGATGTGTGCTTGCATTGCTCTCTCCGTCTGTACCTACTTCTTCAGCCCCGGCCTCTGTCTACTTCTTCAGCATACCCGCCTCCGTCTACTTCTTCAGCATACCCGGCCTATGTCTACTTCTTCAGCATATCCGCCTCCGTCTACTTCTTCAGCCCCGGCCTATGTCTACTTCTTCAGCATACCCGGCCTATGTCTACTTCTTCAGCATACCCGCCTCCGTCTACTTCTTCAGCATACCCGGCCTATGTCTACTTCTTCAGCATACCCGCCTCCGTCTACTTCTTCAGCATACCCGGCCTATGTCTACTTCTTCAGCCCCGGCCTCCGTCTACTTCTTCAGCATACCCGGCCTATGTCTACTTCTTCAGCATACCCGCCCCCGCTGGTAGAGTATAAAAGGTAGTAGTTCATCGTTGAGTTGAGAGTGCGCAGTTCATCGGAGAGAGAGAGAGTTTTTAGTGTGTTTAGTGTACAGTGGCAGCTTGAGTTGGTTTTAGTCGACGCTTCTAATTCGTGTGTTCCAGTTTAGTTTGCGCTGAAGAGATCAGACGCTCCGTGTACAGTTCGATTAAATACAGTTCGATTAAATACAGTTCGATTAAATACAGTTCGATTAAATACAGTTCGATTAAATCCAGTTCGATTAAATACAGTTCGATTAGATACGACGCCTAAGCCTAGTCGGCTAGTCTTTAGTCCCCAGCTAAAGCCGGACCTGCGGACACGTCAACGGTACCATCAAGGACTAGGACTGGTGATCGGTCTCCTGGTTTTCTGCCCAGCCCTAGTTCCGCTACAATATTATTATGCATATGGACACACACTTTCTGCTACTAGTTTAGCCTTAGTCTACAGCTCTTAATTATAGGCTAACTCACAACCGATCGACATCTTCCCATACGAAAATGCACATTTATTACACTACAGCTGTTGACAAAAACGACACACACACACACACTTTAATGTTTAGACGATAAAGACATGTCACGTCACCACAGCAGCGAACCTATTTATGGCCTAACTATTGTAATTTCAACTTTGCTAAGACTACGGTCCATTCACGGCGACCTTAAGCGGGTCTGACAAAGCAGAGAAGTTTCTTTATGCATGCTTTTCGGGTGCGCTTAAAGGACCTTATCTGCTTCGTCATCATTTTCCTAACACGATAAACTTCTACAGCACCTCGTTCTGCTGCATCATTTACGTCTATGTAGCCTATAACCTACGCGGTAAATCGCGCAGATCACTGGCGGAAAGTTCGTGCACCAGTTGTAGGCGCAACCATCCTATGGGACCCACGGGACGCGTCCCCCAACTTTTGAGTGGTCCCCTAGCTTTATTATTATGGTCCCTCCAACTTTTAGGACGTGATTCATTATGGCCCCCCAACTTTTAGGACGTGATTGCGCCTATGCCACCAGTTGTCTGATCATCTCGAGCAGCACGTGCGGTCTTCGAGCAATCGCCGACTGATGGCAGGTGACAGAATGACAGCTGCCTGTCATTGCCAATTGCTGATCAGATCGACCTGTCGCTGGTGGTGAAACGAAGTGAATGAATTTTCTAGCTATGACTATATCGCCTATAATAGTTTCGGTGTCTGCTGATGTAGCTGGCTAGGCTGTTGTTGGTGGATCAGATCATCTCCGCCCGATGACCATTTCCATTCTGGTGGACTTTAGCTGCAGGTCGCTTGTGCTGCTCGGCCATTAGACGTCGCTCTGGACTATAGTTGTTCCACAGACCGCAGATGACCTCAGCAGCCACGACGTCGCCCATGTTCAGCCCCATCAGTCGAAGGATGAGCAGACCATCGCGACGGAGGTAGCTCTGAGTGAACTTTGCCATCACGCTCGGCTCACGGTGCGTCGCATCTAACGCATGTAATCGTTTTCTGACGAAGAGGACCTGGCCTGGCCAGTAGAAGGATCTGAAGATCCAGACGAGCAGGTCGACCAGAGTTATGACGGTGACCAACACCAACCAGAACCAGACGAAGACGAAGATCTTCTCGTTGAACAAATTGATCGTCAGCGCACACTGAACGACGTAGCTGTGCACGCGTGATTGGTCGCGAATGGCAAATTCACAGAGAGTGACCCGTGGAAAGTGTGGCAGGTTGCCCCAGTCCCTGTTCCTCGCAAGGTGATCGACGACATGCAGCCCGTACAGACGGTAGTCACTGCCGAGGAAAGCGGCGAGCAGGAAGATCTGGCCAATGGCGCTGAAGACGTACGTCACCTTTACAACGAGGTAGCACACGACCAGGTAGTTACCGTAGTCTTTGCCTCCGACAAAGCAGCAGAGTTTTGAGATGAGTAGCTTGAGTCGAACGGAGCATCCGTCGCCGTAGTCCCTCTGTAGCAAGAGGTATCTGTCCATCTGGTTGACAATGTAGCGCACAGCTTTCTCTCGAATCTCGAGGTAAGTGGCGTCACTGGTCACTTGTGCGGCGTCCATCAAACAACCGACGTCGATTCCGGATCGCTTGTTAAGGAATCTCCAGAGTAGACTGGGAAGCAGCGCCAGCAGTGCCTGCAGCAGGAGGATCATCGGAACCCACTGGTAGTAGCTGATCATTGATTTGCTGGAGAACCTTCCGCCTGGAATCGGTCGCTCCATCGGTAGGTAGTAGGTGTTCGTCACCCAGCAGAGCGAGTTGGCGTAGTCGACGTGGCTGTCTGTGAACTGCGCTGGACACCAGCAGTTGATGGGCGAACCGACGAACTGTTTGCTCGTCACTAGGACCGCGAAGGAGACGACGACGATGACGGTGTAGAGTCGACTCAGACGATCGACGTAGTTGTCGTCCTTGTGAAGACGAAGTTCGCCGACGCTCAGCGCTGACTTGAACAGACGCTCCATCGATGAAGGATCAAGGATTTATAGACGACGACGACGACGACGACGAAGCAGCAGCAGTCTTGTCTTGCAGGTAAACGATGTTTGTATCACAAACCTATCCAACCTATTCCCATTCTCTACCTCTTCTTTCTCGAGGAACACTAGGAGCGGGTGACTACTTGTGAAGAACTGTTCTCATCATCTTCTCGTATAGTTCTCATCGACATTAATGTAGACGTGGATTTGAATCACGTGTGTGTCTGTTCATTTTGTGAAGATATAGCCTGAACTGAACGATCGTCTACATTCGACACAGATGATAATAATAATATTATTATTGTCCAGATTGGCATAAACTGAATATCTTCTTCGCCGTCGTCAATCCTGCAAATAAGAACTGATATCTAACGGTGCAAGAAGAGTAGGCTAGTAGAGTAGGTTCGTGAAGGATTAATCTTGAGTGTAGTAATTAATGCAAAGCGTGATGGCTATTTATTTATTTATTTATTTATTTAGCGTTTGCAGTTCGCGCTAATCGAGTCAGCGCACAGCATCGATCGTCGTCAGCAATTATATGCAGAGCGAACAGTCTGCCAGGAAAACCAGTTATTCTGCAGTCATTAACGATGTGAGACATTGTCTGCACCTATCCGCAGTCGCACAGAGTGTTCGAATAGAAGTCTGCTTCCACCGAACTTGATTTGCGCTAGCTACCATATTTTGTTGTCGCTTGTGACGCCATCTGGCGCCATTGACAGACGATGATCGCGTTTTGACCCTAATTTTACGAACTGATAAGGGATTTAATTCGGTGGAAATGATTAACAAATTTTCTGACAGATGATAGAATAAGCAATACCTTGAATTATCTGCTACGGAAAATTGATAAAAACAGGACCTTCTACTCGTAAACTATGGGAATCACGGCGTGCATATCCGCTAGCATTGTTCTTGTGCCCAAGTAAATTTGCAGTCAAGACAATGACCCGGTTGGCCCTACAAGCAAATCTCCCCGGGCCATTCAGCGCGAAATAGGTAGTCCTAGAAACACCGTACAACATGATCTAAAAGATGATCTAAAGTTATTTGTCGACGTGATGTCCAACACCACTCCAACACTGACGCAAAGAAACGACTAGCGAAACAGCTGGCGTGCTGCCAGCCGTTTCTTTGCGTCTAAAGCAGCGCGTGGCAGCGCGCACGGCTGTTGATAAAATTGAAAGGAAATGGTTTAGGGAAGAGAGGATATTCATGGTAGAGACTTTTACAAACATTCAAAATGATTGTGTTTATGCGCGTGTTAAAAAAAAGCGATTTGTGAATATCCCGGGGAAACTGCTCCATATTGCGTCAACAACGACCACAAAATATGGTAGACATATAGCGCTGTTTAGAGCATATAATTAAAACCTAAACCTATACCAGTTCCATTTTTCCAGTGCAAATACTAGGTTGAAATACCTTTAATTTGACGCATAAAGTATTAATAAAATGTTAAAAATTGGCGAAGTTATACGCGTGCAAAGTCGGGACATTTATGCTTGGCCACCCTGTATATATACAGGGTGCGCCAAAAAAAGTAATCCTCTGCGGCTTTTTATCAATATCTTGGCCAAAAATAGGAATTTTTCAAATCCAGTTTTACGGGCTTGAAGGTAATTCATATCTACGCACAATAGTCAAATTTCATAGCCATATGTAAAACAGAACAAAAGTTATATCACTTTTAGTGAGGCCACCCACCGGTTTTTGACGATTCAAAAACGCGACGCAACGAAAAGTAACAAAAAACCAATTTAATTATTCTGGCCAATATCTTGGCCAAAACTAAGAATATCAAGATGAAATTTTACAGGCTTAAAGACAATTCATACCTGCACATGGTGGTCAGATTCCAAATAGCCTTGATATTGCCAGATGATCATTATTGTTACTATTTAAAAGAGAAACAGGGCACCAGCGTAGCTGCGCGCCACTGAGAAGTCGCTTAGCAAGATGACGATCAAATTGGTAAATAAGGAATCTCTATCAGCTTAATCAACAGGTCCATCAAGAACTTTGCAAAGAGACTCAAAAGAAGTTTTGGCACGGGTGCATTGAGCACAAGTTGTGAAGCACTACCAAGGTCATTTGACAACAGTTATTTGAGATGAGACTTAATAAAATCGTGTTTTTGTTACTTTTTGCTGCGTTTCGATTTTTGAATCGTGAAAAAACGGTGGGTGGCCTCACTAAAAGTGGTATAACTTTTGTCCTGTTTGAAATATTTTGATGAAATCTGAGCACCATGTGTAGATATGAATTGTCTATAAGCCTGTAAAAATTTCTTTTCGATATTCTTAATTTTGGCCAAGATATTGGCAAAAAACCTAATTTTTGTTGCGCTTCGTTTTTGAGTCGTCAAAAAACGGTGGGTGGCCTCCCTAAAAGTGGTGTAACTTTTGTTCCGTTTGAATTTTTTTTTGTAATTTAACCATTGTACGTAGATATAAATTGCCTTTAAGTCTGTAAAGTTTCATTTAAAAATTCGTATGTTTGGCCAAGATATGGGCTAAAAACCGTAGGGAATTACTTTTTTTGGCGCACCCTGTATATGTAGATAATATATATATATATATATGTATATATATATGGTCTGTTTGTTTGTATGCGAACTTGTTATAGCGCCCCTTCAAGCACCCTACTCAGAGGCGCTCCCGACTGCAGAGCGGACACTGCATCGGATTTTAACGCCGAAGTATGTGTATGTGCATATAGTATGTGTATAATTACAGTGTGTGTGTGTTCTTCGAATAATGTACACATGTGTGTATATATAATGTATATACTAGCTGATACTAGCTGGGGTACCCGGCGTTGCCCGGGAAATTTAGGATTCGACCCGATCCGGCCACCATGCACGCCCACAACTCCGAGGATTTCGTGCTATTTGAAAACATTTTGACATTGATTGGATATAGAAATGATGTAGGCCCTACGTTTGTTTATTATACCATGTCTGTAGGCCTACACCAAAATGCGGATAGCAATTGGTATATTAAAGAATATTCTTATCTTATGATTCTTATCTTGTCTTATCTTACCACACCACACTCCGACCTCCACCGGTACGTACGCCACCCGAGAAATTTGGGTTTTCGGGAAAATTTCCTCGTCTCAGCCCCCTCCACTCCCGACCCCCACCGCCCGAAAAAGTTTAATCGTGATCACGTGTATCATGGCTGCAGAGGTCTGAGGCCTAATCAGCATAGGCCTACTAACGTCCTTATTGGAGACATTAATCTTTTCAATGGAGAGTGGAGACAGAATTAGTATGAACTGAAAATGATTCATCAGAAAGACGAAGCTCTTATAATTATTGTCATCAGTTCTAACTCATGCAAACAGATACTGAGATATCTAATTATTTATCACGGATACCTACGTGGCGTAGACGTAGGCTACCTGTGCTACAAACCTGATCAGGAAAACGACGAGAAATTAGTCTTCATAAGAACAGAAGAAGAAGAAGAAGTCATAATAAACGAAAGACGACGACGACGAGTGAAACGAACATCCGATCATCGTCCGCATCCTCCTCATATCCTTCTCCTCATTCTCCACTCAGAGATCGTTCGCAGCAGCAGCAGCAGCAGCAGCAGCAGCAGCAGCAGCAATGGCACCTTGCGCTCAATGAAATAGAGTGAGGACACATTCATCGACAGCAGCATCATGCATGCATGTCATTGCATGTGCACCGCCTGCAGCCAACGATGAATCACGATCACAGAATCATCGTCGTCGTCTGCCCTTCCTCCTCTCCCTCCTCCTCTCCTTCCTCCTCGATCCTCTCCCTCCTCCTCCTCCTCCTCCTCCTCCTCTTCTCCCTCCTCCTCGATCCTCTCCCTCCTCCTCCTCTCCTTCCTCCTCTCCCTCCTCCTCGATCCTCTCCCTCCTCCTCCTCCTCCTCTCCCTCTCCTCCTCCTCCTCCACATGCTTCTTCTTCTACTAGGCAACGTTCGTACAGTCATTGACTCGACGAACGAAGAGTGACACATTCAGTGGACGACGACGCTGTATTCGTCATTGCTGCAGCAATGACGATGACGAATAATACAGCAGGACAGACAGACTGAGACAGACAGATTGAGACAGACAGATTGAGACAGACAGATTGAGACAGACAGATTGAGACAGACAGGAAGACAGACAGATTGAGACATGAACAGGAATATAAGAGGTACGGACACAAGCACTCTCAAGGCTGCTTCGAACTCCACAGCCCCTCTCTCTCCTCCTCCTCCTCCTCTCTTCCTCTCCTCTGTCTGTTTGTCTCGATCGTTGTCTGATTCATAACTCCCTTCTGCGAATCCTGTCCTCATCCTGAGCAGTCCGACAACTCAGAAGAATGAATCCTGAAGATTACAGAACTATAGCCTATAATATTTATTGGCATACCCAACAATGCAAGCAGAAAGATTCTAATGTCGTCATGAAGAACAAATGGAGTAATAAAGGCTACAGTTGGGGGGGGGGGGTCCGTAGCTCAGTGGAGAGAGCGTTGGCCGATAAACTGAGATCGAGTCATTATCGCGACCCGGGTTCAAGCCTCGCTCAGGGCAAAAATTTATTTGAATTTTCTGTTAGCTGCCAGTGGCGCTTTCTGTTGTTGTTTGACTCGGGTCTCTTGTTTGACTCGGGGGGGTCCGTAGCTCAGTGGAGAGAGCGTTGGCCGATAAACTGAGATCGAGTCATTATCGCGACCCGGGTTCAAGCCTCGCTCAGGGCAAAAATTTATTTGAATTTTCTGTTAGCTGCCAGTGGCGCTTTCTGTTGTTGTTTGACTCGGGTCTCTTGTTTGACTCGGGGGGGTCCGTAGCTCAGTGGAGAGAGCGTTGGCCGATAAACTGAGATCGAGTCATTATCGCGACCCGGGTTCAAGCCTCGCTCAGGGCAAAAATTTATTTGAATTTTCTGTTAGCTGCCAGTGGCGCTTTCTGTTGTTGTTTGACTCGGGTCTGTTGAAAAATAAGTTAGCCCCTCCCACTCCTGGCTTGGCCGATCAGGAGCGTTCCAACACTTAGGCCATTAGTGTTAAGTTACCGAACCTGTTGTAGCCGACCTGCGTGCTGGCCGTATTTCGTATAACCTTGTAGGCCTACCTGCAATCGTTCTGCGGTGTGTCAGATTGAATTTGAATAAACGAATATTATATTATTATTATATTAAGATACATAAAAATTATGTCATAGGACCTGCATATATTATACGCAATATGCATTTATAGAAAATACTCAGGCTGACAGCGGCTTACCCTGCAGAGAAACAGAGACCTAGGCCTAGAAGTCTTAGGATCCATGCAGTGACCCACCGGTCTACCCACTCGACCAGCCTCCTGCAGTGACTTTCAGAAACTTCTCACTACCACTTGTCTTAGAAGCTACATGTTCCTATAGAGGAACTGTTGTAAGAAATTGCAGTCATGCAAATATAAGTAAGTAACTGTAGCCTTTATTACTCCATTTGCAAATGCATAGTGGGCAAGGGCGGATACAGAAATTTTCGAAGGGGGGGACAAAAATTTTTGGTCTTGGGACAAGAAATTTTTTTCGTCTTAGTAACCGACAAATCTGATTACCTTTTTTACAGGGCTTAAAGTGTGCCTGGACGGTCATGGACGGCGTCCATGCATTTGTTTAAAACCTGAACGCCGTCCAGCCACTTATTGGCGAGCACAGACTAGAAAGTGAAGGGGCGTCCAGGCACTTCTTTTGGAGAGGTAAGGAGCGTCAAAGCACTTATTTTTCCACACTTTTGGCACTGCTTTTTTAGTAATTTGTTTCAATTTTCTTACAGTAACTGTTAACTTAAGTGTTGGTGAGACTTGAGTTTTAAGTTTTCAAAGGTTTTTGGGTGAATAAAAGATAAGTAATTTTTATAACGAAGTGGTTCAATTCACAAAGGCAATTAAGACAACGTATGTATATAAAGACCATGGAATGAGGAATAGACAGACAGTCAATCAGATAGCCGTGGCTGCTTTTCGAAAGTGCCTCTGCAGCCAACAGCGTTGAATCGCTGGATGCAGACAGAAAACCATTGAAACAGGTACCGTAAACTAGTCTTTGGGGTCCCCAGTGATTTGTGTCAGGAAGCGCCTCAAATCCTTAAGAAGCTTAATTCCATCAATGTTGATGGTCTTAAAAGCCAGCAGAATAAAGAGGTAGGTGACAGTAAGTTTTATGTATTTTTCCATTTTCCTGGTCGCCACTACTTCTGCTGCCGCACCCACAGACATGGATGTCGCCTGTATGTATGATGGAGCTAGACGATAGGGCAACAGGGTCAACCACTCTTGAAGTTGTCTGGATTTTCTGTAGCTTGATAATTAATAGAGTTACTACTGAAGTCATTTCTTTTTTAAATTAACAGTATTCATACCAACAAAATATCCCAATTTTACACAGGTAGCAAACTTTAAAGAGAATGACAAAAAACTTGAAAGACGGAAAAGAATATAAGTTGTAACTTGTTGACAGAAATAGCAAATCCCAACAAAGTCATGTATATGTAATGTATATACATGTATATGCAATGTAAATACATGTATATGTAATGTATATACATGCATATGTAACGTACATACATGTATATGTAATGTATATACATGTATATGTATTGGCAGGAAACGAAACTTCTCTTGACATATGATGTCAACAACGATGTCAAACCATTTCTTCCCAACAGTTGCTAAACATGTAACCGCTTGGCTACAGATCTCTTTTCTCCTTGAGATGCTCTTAGCACAAAACTCAAGGAAACCATTTTGACCAACGACTTACACACACACACATGAAAAACACCTCAAACAAATGGAACAGAACTAACCACTAGGACCACAATTTTCTACGGCAGAAACACAACAATTCTACAACAGCAACTGAGAAATTCTGTGACATTGCGCAGCGCAGTACAGAACAATGTCTCTGAACGACGACGACGCTATCACCTACGCTGCTTTGAATGACATCAGTTCCGACTAAAATTAAAACGGTTCCAACTAAATTTGCCAATGAACCTTGGAAGAAATAAATAACAGAAAAGTAATTTCAAGTAATTTCAATTAAGATTTCAAATAAACATCTAAAATTATTACTTATTAAAATACCAATGAATGCATAAAGCTATGAAAGTTAAGAATTCTGCGGCAATTCTATGGCACGGCGTTATTCCGCTGCAGAAATGAAAATTCAGCGGAGCGTTGTAAAATTGCAAGGACCGTAGAAAATCGTGGACCCTACTAACCACTATGGATGTGAAAGTCTACCCTAAGCACATTCAGACTTTTCTTAGCTGGTCATTCTCCCCCGTCAACATTGTCGAATCGACTAGCAAAGAGATATTCCAATATCTTTTGGTCCTGGTGGGTAATTGAACCAATTACCTCTCGGCTTGCAGTCCAGCATACAAACTCGGTTGATAAAATCATAAAATCAAGTGATGATAGTACGGAGTTATTATCTCGTTCGAACGAGATAATAACTCGTTCGAACGAGTTATTATCTCGTTCGAACGAGTTATTATCTCGTTCGAACGAGTTATTATCTCGTTCGAACGAGTTATTATCTCGTTCGAACGAGTTGTTATCTCGTTCGAACGAGTTATTATCTCGTTCGAACGAGTTGTTATCTCGTTCGAACGAGTTATTATCTCGTTCGAACGAGTTATTATCTCGTTCGAACGAGATAAAAAAATCGCATTATGTCCTTTTAGGGGCTCTGTATGATAGCGATGAATGATTAGCACGTTGAATGAAATTCTACACATGAAATCAATCAGTCAATTCCACAATATTATGAAATTCAGACGCATAAATACACGAAGACCATTTTGGTTTTGCGCCTGACAAATCTGATCTGCTGTGTCTATATCGAAAGTAAAACATCTCTACATCTCAAAGTTCACACTCAAGTTCTGTGCTCAATAGAAGAAAATCAAGATAACAATAACATGTTACAATACAATGCTGTTACAGTTACATAAAAATTACAGCATGTGAATTCAGGAAACAGTCTGAACTGCTCGGCAATGGGAAAAAATATTCCTTATCCAGTATCCACCTAAAAAATGAAATGATATTTCACCAACAGATGCTTCTTCCATAACCATAGTAATTTTTGTTTGTATGTGCACTTGTTATAGCGCTCCACCAAGCTCCCTACTCAGAGGCGCTCCCGACTGCAGAGCGGACACTGCATCGGAATTTCACGCCGAAGAGCTGAGCAATTGCGAGTGAAGGACTTGCCCAAGGTCCCTATGCGGTGACTTGAGGTGGATTCGAATCTGCTATCAGTATATATATATATTTATTCACTGTATAAGTACAAAGTAAAGCATGGAAATATCAACGGTATTTAAGAAAATATCTTATGTTAAATTCCTACTTTCAGCCAGAAACCCAGGTTTTCCAATAGATGATTATGATTTAACTTTACTCAGTAAATTATATCTCTACATCAGACCATTAATTGCATAGACATTAGTCTGTCTGTCTGTCTGTCTCTCTCTCTGATCCAGCCTTTATGTATCTATAATACGAATAACATACATGTTACAGTCCAATGCTATACAATGTTTGCTATCCAATAACACTGAAAATATATCAGAATCTAGACACTTGTCCGAAGTGAAGCAGTGCAAATTTAAATTAACGTTTATTTACAATTGATGAAGTCCCATTAAATCCAGTTACAATATATATATATGTATGTTATATATATATATATATATGGTGGTTCTCGGACAATTCGTCGACAGACAATTCAGACTGGACAATTCGGAGATGGACAATTTGGACCCGGACAATTCGGAGTGCATATAAAAATCTTGCACTCTTAAGAGACACTTACAGGGATGAAACTTTTATTTATCATTGGCATAAAATAATTATATGGCAACAAGCAAATGCTGTCTGATCTTCTAAAATTGGTTCAATAACTGAAAATAAGAAACTGAAATTAGTAGTTAAATGCAGTAAATCATCAACTTATATATAGGCAGTTCATTTAGATCAATGTAATTTTCATACCTATATAGGCCCATGGTTTTTATGCCCGCTAGTCAGGTGTCAGATTATTATTAGTTTGGACAGTAATACATTTTGGGTGATGGAGATGGGCAGGCTAGGAAAATCTGACCTAAAAGTGGAAGTCCCATAAAGAATTTTGGCTGCTCCGAATTGTCCGTCTCCGAATTGTCCGGACACCATATCTGGTCATACAAGTTTGTTTTTTAGGTGACGTTGCAGTCAAGAAATAGCCTAAGTACTGCAAAATAATTGTTCAGAATTCTGAATTAGGAAACAACACCAACAGACTCCATGTCAAGGTGAATGACAATGGTACATGGTCACTATAGGTTGGTCCATCCTTTATTTACACTGCAGGTGGTATGGTATATGTTTAATGTTTACTGTTTAGCAAATATTTGAACCAAGTCCAAGTACAATAAGAATCACTGTATAAATAAGATACAAAATAAAGAATGGAAATATCAAAGGTACTTAAGAAAATATCTTATGCTAAATTCCTACTTTCAGCCAGAAACCCAGGTTTCCAATAGATTATCATCATTTAACTTTACCCAGAAAATTAAATCTCCACATCAGGTCAATTCATCCATCTAATTAGGCAAAAAAAATAATGCTGTGTTTCCGGTAACAGAGCTCTAAAAAATTGGGTAGGTAGGTCGAAAAATATTTTTATTTTGGTAAAATATTTTTATACAGTGACCATCCGAAAAATTTTACCCAACTACTCTTTTTTGCATAACGGTACACGCTGCAACAAAGTACGTGTTCTAAGCAAGTATAAACTGCCTATTTCCTGACTGTCTGTACCTAAAATTGCTCTAGAAAACAATTCTATTAATTTCATTTTGTTGACATCTTTTCTGGTAAGATAAAGTGGGAAGGGAAGGGGAAGATGAGTGCGAACAGAACATCACTGCAAGGGGTTGTTCCGGACTGGCCAAGCCAGTGACTAGTTACACCTAGAGGTTGCTAGATTTATTTTCCCTAGTCACCGTTAGAGGTGGCTCAAGTGAGAATGATAAGGCTAGAGCTTTTTCAAGACTGGCAACCAGGAAGTAGTTAGGCAGGCGTGAAACTCTAAGGCAATGCCACTGTAAATAAAAAAAATTGCAAAAAAATTTCCGAGTCTCGGCAATAAAAGTGAGTCAGTCGGGTTACCAGAAACACAACATTTTTTTGGCCTAAGATCCAACTTTTACGGAAGGCAATGTCACCATACTATGTCAATAAAAGTTTTGTTTAAAAAGTTAGAAAAATTTTGAAAATTTTTTTTATTAAATTTTTTTTTTTAAATAAAAATATTTTTAAAATAAATTTTTTTACAAAATTATTTGAGTCGCGGCAATAAAAGAGGGTCGGTCGGGTTACTGGAAACACAACATTATTTTTTGGGGGCCTTATTTATCTATGATTATCACATAAATTTCTTACTCGTGCAAGGTCACACCGAAATGTGAATCTGAGGCGCGGATAGTTAGCTGCCAGAGGAAGATGCAATTAGATAGCTAAGCACTTAAAAGCTAGTGAGTTTTGAGTCGTTTTTTTGAAGGTAGAGAGTGAATATGAGCAACGAAGAGAGAGTGGAAGTAGATTCCATTCTTTGGGAGCAGAGGCATCGAATGCACGTGAGCCAATAACAGTTCTGCATCGAGGCTCAGCTAAAAGACCCATGTTTGATGATCGCAGGCAACGAGGAGGAATGTAAGGAGTAAGCAGTGACGAAAATAGGGAGGTGTCCCGGTAGAGAGGAATTTGTAGGTTAAACAGGCCAATTTAAATTTAATCCTGAACTCGACAGGAAGCCAATGCAGCTGATGAAGCAAAACTGAAGAACTTGATCGTAGTGGGACACGCAGAACAACCCGAGCTAAGGAATTTTGGATGCGTTGAAGCCTATGTAGCTCATAGTCTGAAATGCCAACAAAAATCGCATTAGCATAATCAAGGTGAGAGGAGACAAGGGAACAGATTAAAGTCTTCGACATATCCTTAGCCAGAGCCGACCTAACGTGGCACATTGCCCTGATGTGATAAAAGCAAGATCTACAAAGGTTAGTTATCTATGATTATAATACCATGCCAGAAATGACCATTGAACCATACATGGTCATTTAACCATACATGGTCATTTAACCACACATGGTCATTTAACCACACATGGTCATTTAACCGATCCAAACGGATGCAACTAAAGACAGACAGGCACAGATGTTGATCTGCATAAACATTATGCTTTCCATGCGTTCATCTTGAGCAGTTACTTCCACAATAAATTTAAAGGTTCAGCCGAATGAGCAAACAGCATTTAGTCGACGCAAACAATGCAGAGTAAAACGAACTGATGATGATCATCATCATCATCGAAACACCATGACCACCATCATCATCATCATCACCACCATAATTAGAGCTGCAGAAACTCAGTGAAGGCTCATCATATGTACATTTGGTTGGAGAAGACGACGAAGGCAAAGTTCTTCTTCATCAGATGATTTTGTGTTGTCCACCTGAGAACGACGGATTGTTTGAGTGAAAAGAAAGTCTACCAAAGCCCACACGTTGTACAACATATTTCGATATCTGATAATTTTCATTCAAAGGCCAAGATGGATGGAAGAGATCATCTTCTTCTCTCAACCTACTACCAAGTCTTGATCTTCGCAATGTCAAACTTCTGGTTGTTGTTGTCGTCAGTGCACGTCTGCAGAGAAAGCGTTCCTTGGACTGCGTCAGCTGTACAACACTTCTTTGACCGAGAATCTCGGATATGACCAAGCTCCTGTAATAATCATCATCATCATCATCATCATCATCATCATCATCATCATCATCATCATCATCATCATCATCATCATCATCATCATCATCATCATCATCATCATCATCATCATCATCATCATCATCATCATCATCATCATCATCATCATCATCATCATCATCATCATCATCACCACGACCACCACCACCATCATCATCACATAATATTTGTTTATTGAGAAAGACAACTCTGGCACACAGCAATCAGGCTGTAGAGTTTAGAGAGTTTTTGCCATTCAGAGAAATAACAGTCAGCATATATGAAGAACTGCGAAAAGAACACTAAACGTAAAACCCAAACTGTGCAAAACCACAACGCATCTAAACCATGAGTGCAGAAGATAACATGACGATTCTATTGAGTCTTTACAAGGTTATGGTTGAGAAATAAAGTCAGTTAAGAGACATCATTTCACGTGACAATTAGTTGAAGTGCAATGCTGGCAAATGGCAACGTAAGCTAGTGAATAGATTTTGAACAGCACTCAATATCTCTAGCATATCTGTTGTGTTTCTGCTTACCATGTCGTAATCCCACGGTCCGGTTGGATTGACTGGACAGACGATGATGTAAAGGAACGAGTGATCCGTTGATTCAATGCATCTCTCGCCAGTCGACCATTGACCTTTCACATTCAGTCGATACAACTAAAACAATAACATTCATTCAGTCACACATAACATTCATTCAGTCACACATAACATTCATTCAGTCACACATAACATTCATTCAGTCACACATAACATTCATTCAGTCACACATAACATTCATTCAGTCACACATAACATTCATTCAGTCACACATAACATTCATTCAGTCACACATAACATTCACTCCGACTCTAAGTACGCAAATCGTTTCATCAAAGATATAAGCTGAGAATAGTAGAAAAGACATGGAAACATTTGTTCGAAAATAAAACCAATCTTCTTCTCTCCATTTTTAACTTGTTTCAACATCTGCCCATAATTACAGCACTGGCAAATGCATCTTTCACCACAGTCAAACTTTATTCCAAACCTAAAATTATCCACTTTCCTAAAAACATGAATTTAAACACTTGCAGCAAAATACACAGATTATTCAAAGATGGAACTTTAGGGATGTGCATGGAATTGTGCATTCAATTATTTGAAGCTACTCTAAGTCAAAAATTCCCTTTTTCAAGTTACTTTTATCAGCAGCAGACAAATCTTTTTATTGACGTAGATTACATATATGTGAGAATAAGTTTACATCTCCTCTCAATCTCATCACAGCAACAGTCTCTTATTCTTATTCACAATTCCCTGACATCTCCATAACTTGATTATAATTTCCTCTGCAGATTTTTTCCTTCACTACTGATTACTGACCTGACTTCCACCGAGATGATGACACGAGTAGACTCCAATTGGACCACCATTGACCCCTTGACCTTTATTGTCGACACAAACATTGTCATGCCGCAACTTTACCTGTTAGAAAACAATGCAAACACAATCAACCAGAGAACAGTAGAACAGTAGTAGAACAGTGATAGAACAGTAGTAGAACAGTAGTTGGACTCATTTCAACTGAACTAAACTTATTGGCAGTTCTGCATCATTTAAAAAATTCTGCCAGAAGGCAAATTATATATATATATAATTATACATACATATATATACATACATATAATTGTCATATATATATATATATCTAGTTAAACATGGTTTCAAGTGTGTTTACGTGTGTTCACAGGTTAAGTGTTTGCTAAAGAGTATTTGATAGCTGATGCGAATGAATCTGAAATGACTGCTAATTAAATTCATAGAGTGAGAAATCCAACCTCTCCCCACCCCAAGTTTGGTGGTGGAAAAGGAAACATTTCCTGTACTTCCATAGCAACATTTTCCAGAAACCACTTGAAACTTCGACACTTGTGCTGCTTCTTGAAGCGCAGTTGATCTGCTATGTCACCAATCGGATAACCTCGGACGGTTGGCTCGCGTGTGTAGAAGTATTCACGATATTCTTCATCCAGCCAAACTTCCACCACCCGCATGTAATTCTAGTAAAATATCAATCATCAATTGAACCGATCAGAAATTCATTATCCCTCATGCTATTATATTATTCTATGCTATGAGTTTAGACTTTGATATATAGCATGACACTTTGTTTGGATAAATTTTCTATGATGCAGTCATCCATAAAGGATGCCAACAAACAATGACTTACTTCTAAAGACTTGCCATACTCATTCCCTGCCCCTCATTTGTCGACTTACAAGTCATTGACTGACTGCATTAACCGACTTCCTTTCTGCTGCTTTTGCACGCTCAACTTGAATCCAGTGTTCAATTCTGATCATCAGTCTTTTCACATGTGTAATATAATTAATTATGTTTGGTAGTACGCCTACCGATACCCACAGAATTATGTGAGCAGCTTTTGCCACAACTGAAGAAGAATAAGTCTCAAAGAAGGACATGCCTTAGTGTAGTCGGTCAATTATATTTGTGAGCTGTAGAATCTCAGAAGACAAAACCAAGCAATAAAAGTGGGTCGGTCAGGTTACCGGAAACACAACATCATTTTTTCGCCCAAGTATAATTAGAAAAGCATGTCAAATTTGTAAGCAGTCACGGAAAGTATAGAATATCTTAACTCTGCCGCTGGTCGCACTCTGCCAGTGCCAGCAGTCCCAAGCCTGGAAAAGGCGAAGGGCGTCAATAATGGTCTTTGCTACCACACAGTGGGGCGCGGTGGTGTAGTGGTGGCATTGTTGCCTTGAAGCCGGAAGGTTCGAATCCACCTCTAGTCACTGCGTAAGGACCTTGGGCAAGTCCTTCACTCGCAATTGCTCAGTGCTTCAGCGTGAAACTCCGATGCAGTGTCCGCTCTGCAGTCGGGAGCGCCTCTGAGTAGAGATAGAGAGCTTGAAGGGGCGCTATAACAAGTGCACATACATACATACAGTGACGTCAAACTGCAACTACTACTACTATAGAATCTTAACTCTTGGTTAACATGCACCAAGCTTCTGAGTCGGCTGTATGAGTAACACGCAACATAACAGTTTGACCAGCACACAGACAACCATCTTTCTCAACACTTGTAATAATACTACATTATATTGTAAGGAGATAAAGAAATTTCAAAATCCAATCAGCAATTCCTATTTTAACTCATAGATAGAACTGATTATGTAGACATAAAACTCGAAGGAACGCTTTTGCTGTTCAACATTTCGCAAAGAAATATGTAACTTACAAATAACAATAACAATTGTTCTAATGAGTAATTGACAGTTAACTTACAATGAGGATGATTGGAATTTTGGCACTAATCTTGCCGAATCCATATGGCATGTGATTCCTATAGACATGTCCTACTCTTGAACATGGAACCCATTCCACACTGCCTCCACACTGCCATATCTAGAAAACAGTTTAGACAAGCAGTTTTTAATGTGCTCTCGTATCATTGGTGCTGCTGACGGTAAGCAACCAAAGTGACACATGCATGCACACACACACACACACACGCACACATGCATGCACACACATGTATGCACACACACACACACACATGCATGCACACACACACATGCATGCACACATGCATGTACACACATGCATGCACACACACGCATGCGTGCACACACACATGCACACACACATGCATGCACACAAGCAAAGCGACACACAGTTCGAGTTGTCAACTGAAGTTGTCAACTGAAGTTGTCAACTGAAGTTGTCAACTGAAGAGCAATTAGACAGAAGTCTTGAAGATCTTTGAAGATCAAATAGAAAGTTCAGTGAGACTTTATGAGGCATACAATGATATATTCTAGAGTTATTTGTATGGGGGTATTGTCCAGCCCAGCCACAGCTAAAAAAAATAGGATTTAAGATACTTAAAAAATGCAGGGGAATTTAGTCTAGGCATAAGTCGCAATAATGTTAGTGGGAGGCCATTCCAGATTACGGGACACACAACAGAAAAGGCTCCACACTGTCCAACGGGTTATTGTCCAACGGGTTATTGTGTGGGTTACTGTCCAGTGGTCATTGTCCTGTTCCCGGTGAGGACAGAGTGGAGGTCATCATTCACCATAGAAACACACACATATTTAATATATTTTGTAGGGCTGTTGATTTAATCGCGTTAACGCATGCGATTAACGCGTTAAAAAATTTTGCGATTAAAAATTTTAACGCCTTAATCGTATGCGTTAATTAGATCTGATTGAAATGCAATCAGAGGCAGAAAAACTCGTTTTAAACGGAAGGCTCATACTTAAAGCTAGTGATACATTCTTTGGCAAATATTCCAAAAAAGAATTTGAGTATTATCGTAGCAATTCTTTGCTCAATTGTTGCCTGCATGCGAATCAAAACATGCGTTAAACGCCAACGATGAGTCGTCGACATCGGCCGCATCGCATCGGCCAGTAAGGTTGTTTCCTTTTTCCTCACTCCGTCAGACTACGTTGGTTGAACTCCATGAGATGGCAAGACCAATGGATTTCGGGTTTCAAATGATAAATGCTTACAGAAGGACAACTGAGACGAGATTTGGCAAGAACCGCAACCTCTTGTGAAAAAATGTGATAATAAATGATGAGGTTCAATAGCAGACCTACTATTGTCAATTAATAAGAGCATCCCTTGAACCGAACAGGGTAAATAAACTGGTCTGCCGGTACAATTGGCTGAATAAATAATTCATCTTGATAGTCAGAAAACGGTTGTCTAATTTCACATTTAGGCATGTCATGTTAATTAAAGGTGGCTCAAGTGAAAAAAATTAACGGATTTTGAGCAGTTGACTCACTTATGATTTGAACAGTGTTTCAATTCTGTCCGTCATGCACAACTGTTCAAAAAACTAAATGCAGAAATTCAATACGCCTAAGCCAAAGACTATTAAGATTTAATATGTTTGCAATAGAAAGAATGCATTCAGTCATTAAAATTTTATGCTTCAGGGCTCCTTAGAAAATAGTAAGATTAATATATTTGAAGGAAATGCATTGCGATTAATTTGGCGCTAATTGCGATTAAAAAAATTAATTGCGCGATTAATTTCGATTAAAATTTTAATCGAACAACAGCCCTAATATTTTGCATTATCTCAAACACAACTAATTCCAGTAACACAAAAAGAAAAAATTCACAAATTCATTATATTATTTCATTCATTATATGCATTTATATAGCGCCTCTTCAAGGGGGTTACTCAGAGGCACTCCCAACCTCAGCGCGGCCAAATAAAACTGTCTTAACACGTTGACTGCCACGACTATTATTACCGCTATGCCAAGCCAAAGACACAAAATTATCAACATATGAGATTCATGAAAAAATTAATGCTTCACTTAATTTTCACTTCAGTTCCACCACCCTAGATGATTCCCACCAAACCTCCCCATCCCTTATTTTACCCCATTCCTCGCCACATCGCACCATCTCCCCACCCCACCTCGCCCCATAAGCCACATCCGTGGGTAATTTAGTTGTTCGTCCAGACCTCCTCCTCACTTTGCCACCACCCAGCCCACTCAAGCCCCATACCACAACCGTCCGATCCTACTCCACCTCTACCCCAAACACTGCCCCACCCCACCAATTCCTCACCCCTCCAACCCGTAAAATGCTGTACATATGAAAATCATAACATATTTCACATTGTTTTCACACCGGTCCCACCGCACCACCACTCTGGCCGAATTCTACTAAGCCCCACCCCATCCCTGCTCCACCCGCCTACACCCACCCCCGCTTCCGCCCAGCCCTCCCCCACCTTGCCATGCAGCATATATCCCCACCGGATTGGAGCAAATTTTGATATTCTTCCAACCCTGCGTCTCACTTTGCCCCAACCGGCCCACTCGATTCCCATACCGCAATCAACCAACCCCACCTCCACCCAAAGTCCGACCCACCCCACCCCATTCCCCACACCTCCACATCCCGTAAGATGCTCAACAAGTGAAATTCATCAAGAATTATGCCACTTTGGTTTCACACCGGTCCCACTATGCCACCACCATGGACGCATCACCCCAAACCCAATCCCTTCCCCGCCTCGCTCCACTTTGCCCCACCCCGCCCAACCTCGCATTACCCCACCCCATCCTGTCCCCAAACATCTTCTCCGGTCTGGAGCAAATTTTGGTCTTTCATCCAACCCTCCTCCCCACTTTGCTTCCACCCGACCCAATCCAACCCATACCCAACCATACCCCACCTCTACCCCAACTCTGTCCCACCCATCCCACCATTTCTGCACCCCACTCCGCCCCACCCCACAAAATGCTCAACTTACGAAAATCATGGAAATTTATGTTTCTCTTTGATTTCACCCTGAACCCACCGACCCCACCCCAGCCTTACCCCGATTACACCCATCAAATCCCCACCCCATCCATGCCCCACCCTACCTCACTCGACCCCACCTCTGGAAAATTTTTCCCCATTCTAGATCTATTGAAACGCCTGATGACTAAATAACAACAGTTATCTGAAGAACGAGTTAACTCGTCCGTGGCGTGTGCGTAATCTTTTGAAGGACGAGTTAACTCGTCCTTGGCGGCCAATGTGTTAAGATGAGAGAGGAAAGCCTGAGAAGGATTTTTACAAAGAGAGCGGAGAGTCAGAAGAGGACCATTCCAGGTCGAGGGTCCTACCACCGAGAAAGCACGTTTCTGCATAATGGAAGTTCGAGCAATGGGAGGGAACATATTTTAAAATCTTAAACCATGACTTTCAGCAAAGAAATTTTGGGAAATTTCTTTAAAATGACAGCCTAAATACTACCATTGTAGTGCGGACATTTTTACACATTTGATGTTGTGGAAGGGGGCACATCCCAGGGCTTTTTCAACTTGCAGTTATTGACAAAATTGCAGTTCCTCTAAATGGATTTATGCAGTTGTGAAACCACTTCTATGCAGCTAGAAAGAGTATAACAAATATAACAAATCAACACACATACAGGCCGTAAGAAAAAAAGAAATTAACCTGAGTGCAAAGCATTTGTAGGAAAAGACTTATGGCAAAGTGACTACTTACCTTGAAGGACAGTTCAAAATTTTCCCCTCCCCAGATCTGTAGTCCTGGATCATAGGCACCCAACTGAAAGAAGTATTTGCGATCCATAGCAAATAAGCCACCAGCATGTGTAGGCGCCCTAACAAACAGACAGACACTCGTGAGTCATTTAGTCAAATCGTAATTATGCAGGATTTGACTAGAAATGACCACTGAAAATCTACATATCGTTAAATCCCAAATTACAACATAATTACAGCAAATGTAAATCTCGTAGTTGTTCTCAAATCCAAACACTGACCAGGTTTCAACCTCTGGCCACTACCGGTAATCAGCAGCATCATCATCATCATCATCATCATCATCATCATCATCATCATCATCATCATCATCATCATCATCATCATCATCATCATCATCATCATCATCATCATCATCATCATCATCAGTAGCAACAGCAGCAGCAATAAAAGCAATTGGGAACCAGTGATCAACTGCGTTAGACTGGAAACAGAGACAAGTGGAGGTCCTGGAGGAGAAGGATCCGAGTGGCTGACCCCTCCCCTTACCAGAGGAAATAATTCTAGCCTGAAGGTAAAGAAGAAGATCAAGTTCTGCATTAGACTAGCACAGCATGCAATCTGAGCATATACAAAATTCCTCCTAGACATGTACTTATCATTTATATGGATATATAATATATGCAGAAAATGTTATAAAACAATTGAATAAGAATAACTTAAATACAATGCCTACGATCTGCGACATGTGACCAGCTCCAGATTATCTACTTAATAAGATCTGCTGTTCGTGCGAGAGATGAATAATGTTCGACTTTATTTTGTGGATGATGCAAGTGCAACGGATTGCAGTGTGTTCAGTTGCTCGTGGCCACTGGTGCTAAATCAGTGGTTGTGATAATAATCCATGCATCTACATCTAATGAATGTGATGAGTGATGGAGAATTTTAATTTCTCTCTATCTGTCACCAAATATAAGTACTGTAACAAACAGCAATTTATACAGCAACTCAAAGATCTTTTACTTGTGTTACATCATTTATATTAATAATAAATGGTCGTTTTGATTGGAAAATCATGGGGGCACGTGCCCCACCCGCCAACCGCCAGAATCTAATAAGAATATATTTACATATTAATGTTCTGAAAATGACAACCAAGAAATTTATCAACACTATTATTAGATGACATCATTTTCTAGTACATTGAGGTCGTCAGCAATAAAATATTCAATATAAAGAACACGAAAAACCATCATATTTTTTAACCGATTGGGGGGTTTATCCCGTGGTCAGAATATGTCAGAATCTGGATATACCATTCAGCAAAAGATTCTGAGTAGGAAAGAAAGTTCAGAAAGTTTCTGAAGCAATTTTGCCCAGGCTGACGATATACTTGGTCTAGATTGCCTGGACTAATCATCATGATGGACATAAATGATATAAAGACAGACATTATTTACTTGTATGGTTCACTGTCGTGTTGACGCTCGTTGAGCACCTTCTTTGGCACCTCCGATTCTTTGTAAAGGAAACCCCATTCAAAGATGCCACGAAAATGCCTTCCACTTTGGTAGACGGAAGAGTAATGGAAATTGTTCCAGTCAATGCCATCAATTACTGGAACGGCCATTATGGTTCTGTGGTTATTCAACAGCAGATCAATCAAAGTCTGGTAAATGATCAATGTCATCTCTGAACACATGATCAGTCACATGATCAGTCACCTGATCAGTCACATGATCAGTCACATGATCAGTCACATGATCAGTCACATGATCAGTCACATGATCAGTCACATGATCAGTCAGAGCAAAACAGACAACAACAACAAATGAGGCAAATTATGACAGCAGAGACGTACTTGAATCTATGAAGCAAGAGTATGTACAGAATGTGCATACGGTAATTGTAGAATATAGGCAGTGAAATATGACAGGTGAAATCATAGAGAGAGAAAACAGTTTATACAAAGTCACACATATGAGTTGTACCAAAAGTGAAAAACCACAATTTAAAGGCAAAATAATTAATTATACACAACTCTAAAAAAATAGCCTGATGAAAATTACAGTGGACACACGGAGTATGACGACACACATGAAGATCTTCAAGCATGCACAGATCTGTATTTTGGGTTTTGTTGTTTGTCCCTTAAAGACTTCTGAAAGTGCTGAGAACATGGAACCTAGACAGCTGCATCTGTCAGCATTAAACAGTTTGGCCAGAGCTAAAGAGGAATGGGAATGGGTATGTTGACAGTCTGAAGAAAAGAGTCGAAGAAGAGGTCAATATTATGTTGAAATCAGTATAAACAAATGTATCTGACCTGTCATATGCAATACGCGACAGAAGCGGAGGAAGCCAGTTGGGTTGGCATTCGCAGTGCGCATCAAGAAAGACAATGACATCCCCTGTGGCATATTCGGCGCCTGTTGTGCGAGTTCGAATCAATCCATAGCGCTCTGGATTGCGGTAGAGCTTCACTTTGCCATTGAACTGCTTCAGGTATTCTTCCAGATGAGATTTCAGATGATCTACAGTCAGCAAACAAACAATGTCGTCGTCTTCACCGAGGAGGCAGTGGAAACAAAATGAGAAAAATGAGTCAAACAATGGCAAACATAGTCACATGTAGCATTTAATCAATCGGCATTTTACTTAGCTAAGTAGTGTGTTAGACAACTAAACAGAGATCACAATACCCATCTTGGATAACTTAACGCAGATTGTAATTGTAAAGTATTGCAAAGATTGTTCTTGTGAAGTCTTTCTTCAAAAGTTCAAGACAACTCATCAGAGTTCAATCTTACTTCGTTCTTGCTGGAACTAATATCGAATGGATATGAAGCCATAAACTCTCAGCCAATCAGAGATCGTATTTTCTTATGTGTTGCAGGAGATGTACGTGACTCCATCCGGGTAAACAGCAGAGTAATTTTGAACTGAGTCACATCATTTCGACAGTTTTTTGTCGTCATCCGTATAATCTCGACATTAGTCCCAGCAGGTATAATCACCCAAAAGTTTATCTAAATTTTTATTATGCCAAGCTTCCTTAAAACGCATTTCATTTAGTTCACAAGTTCTCTTTATCATAAAATTAATTCGTTTTTCACTATGAAAATCGTAAAAAATCAAACTGGAATGAGCGATTGAGGTCTACCATGCAAAAAATTCCCGGATAAAGCTTCTCCACCTGATTATACCAGCAATCTAGGTCAATGACCTAATTTTCGTCTGCTTCATATCCCTTTGATATTAGCCGAAGGTCCAGCTGAGCTGATGTCCTGAAGCCACATGGCGTGGCTTCAAGGCATAGATGTGTTTCAGCGCCATATAAATTGTTATTATTATTCTAACTATGGCGACAGAATTTGCGCAGAAATAGACAAACTTCTACAACCTTTATCACTATAGTCATCAACCATCACAATTTCATGTAAGAGGTGTGACGGTGACGTGTTGATAACACTATGTACAGTACGAACAAGCGTCGAGAATCCTTCGTTGTGAAATACAACAATAACACTTGCTGTCGGAAGCTTCTCTGGATATTGCCAGTGCTTACACCTGAAATTGAACAATATAAAAAAATTTGTCAAACATATAAAGTAAATTATAAACAGCTGCAAAACTTAGTTGCTAGATTGGAAAACGAAGACACTGCTAATAAGATTTTTCCTGATAAAAAAACAAACAAGAAGAACCAGAAATATATTGTGGTGCTTATGGACTAAGAAATTTACTCTCAATTTGATTTTCACAGCATGAATTTTCAAATATCAGACAAAATGTGACACTTTAGACAAAACTACCTTTTTGCAGTTTGCAACTTCCAATGTACAAAAAGGATGTGCGACACTGATATAAAAATGCAAATGCTGAGAAAGATGATGATGACGAAAAGCAGTTACTTACTCTGACATACGTATATCTGGAATCGTCCGGTTCATAGCGATCTTATCACTGGCGACCATGTTAAAACCATATTCACGAATGGAACGATCTGCCTTCTGTTGTTCATCTGCAGCTATATAAACTGGTTCACCTCTTTCGCCTGAAAAAACAACACGCTCACCAGACATCATGCCACTCATAACAAGTCAAAATGAACAGATCACACACCGACTGCATTCACTATATGAACCCTAGAAGGTATCGGATTCCATATTTGCCGACCTTTTCTCTTCCATTCATATTAAGTCCTTCCTAAACAGGCTCAATACATGTTTAATGCAGCCCTCTAAGTCACTTGCTTCAGTTTTTCTGAAGTTCACTCTTAGAGATTAGTAGCAGACTTTTATAAAACGCTGCAAGGCCAAAGTTCTTCTCTTAGGAATTTAAGTCAACAAATCCATAAATTTAACAAAGATCCGTTCTATTGAATGGATTTTTGGGTCATCATGCTAAAAGACTACCACTGTAGTATACCAAGAGTTTCAAATTGTTTCCATTTTATTTATAATGCAAAGCACAAAAAAGTTAGATGGGCTAGATCTAGTACATAGTACTTGATTGGCATTGAATATTACAGCATTTTTAGTATGGGTTGCTTTTGACAACATTTCATTTGTCAACATTTGGCCTTCTAATTTCTTGAGAATTTTAAATTTTATCTCTCACATGTCTTGCATTTTTTACCCATTTATTAGCCAATTTTTTAAACCTAGTGGTATATTCCGGTGACACTAAACTCTCGCGTATCTACGGAACACAGAACTTAGACTATGTAACATTTGGCTTGAACGTTTCTGACCATGTTTGGGCCGTACACATTGTCAGTTTACTTTCGCACAAAGACAACTCCATATTAAACCAAATCTCAAATGTCTCAAAGATGTCTTTAGCACTCTGGTTTTAAGCTGACATACTTATAGATGTTACCATAAACCATACTTCACTATATATATATATATATATATATACTTATAGATGTTAGCGTAAACCATACTTCACTACAGCTGGTTCACAATACACAGATTAGAGCCAAAAGAAAATCAACATATCGACGTATTACATCCACATTGCATTCATATACTGGTTGCCATCAAGCGAAGAATCAATGTAGTTTGGAAGTTATTATATTTAAAGTACCAAAAAACTAATACAATCAATCGCAGGACATTTTAATTTTTCCATTACACTAGAAGTGTTAGTCCAGGGGTTCTCAAACTGTGGTACGCGTACCCCTGGGGGTACGCCAGGCGCCTGTTAGGGGTACGCGAAAAAATGCAGAAATATAAATTTTTCTTCGAGTTTATGGACTTCGTGCCCAACTTCCCTTGAATAGCAATGATTTTAAACGTTACCACATATAACAGCGTTGTAATTAATTTTATTTCTTTCACAGCATATGATTAGGCTTACATACTAAGCTGGACAGCATGACTCTAGACAGACTCAGACAGAGAGTGGTGTCGGACCCCTACGGGAATTTAGCCCAAGGATTCTGATGATGATGATGACTAAGCTTATAAGCTCATAGTGCATGCAACAAGTTTATGTTTAGGCCGATCACTATCAATTTTGAAACAAAATGATGCATAACTGGTTGAAAGAACCACAGACAGAAATTCTCAGCGTAGCCTATTATAGAGCTCAAAATAGGAGAGCTGAATTGGTCTAAGGATAAATTTATGACCGAGCTGTAAAATTAGTGATTCCTTTCAGCATGTCATATAATAATATACCTGTTTATGTTTCAGGCCGATCACTACAAATGTTAGTTTTTAAACTATTCATGCTATCAAAAAATAAATATGGCCTAAATTTGTGTTTGACAAATATTAAGCCAGATGGTTTTTTATTTAAAATCTGTGCCAGTCAAAATCGCTATATAACGCTATAGGTTAGCTCTTCTTACAGGGATTATAATAATTATGCCAATTTTGTTGTTTTTGATATGATTGCATGATTAAAAATGCATATTTTAAATTTTGCTCCCTGTATAGTGTATTTTTCTTATCGTTTGATTCCATTTTTTATGTAACTTTATTTATTTATTTACTGTCTGTTATTATTTTCCTTAATTTTATTTTGTTGTCTGATATTCCTTACATTTTCACCATACTCTCAAGGATTCATATAACTAATGTCATCATTTAACTGTCATCATTTAAGAAATACATGCAGTAGGTCCCAACAATAAATGAAATTCATAAGTTCTTTTTTCGTTTAGTCTTCTAAGGCCTATAATATAAGTAACAAATGTAAGTACAATATATAATTTGGTACACATCTATAGTCTGCGTCTGATAAGATTTTGATTGCGTTATGTCAATCAGCATGAACTTATGCGGTCTTATGTATACAATTTAAATTTGAAAAGATTTCAATACCTTTTTTCCCCAATTTCTTATTTTAAACCAAAGTTATAAGAGAAAACTGCAGAAAGATTAATGTCACTTATAATTAATTTTGGCCTATTAATAAAGTTGCGTTATTTGCCGATTAAGATAAAATTGCATAAACAGCCCTCCTGGTTTTTAAAGTTTAAAACGGACTTTATGATGCAATAGAGTCAACTTATTTTTTGTTTCGTTTTTTTTCTCTCGAATAAATCAACTTTTCCCCTGCTTTTTTACTCCGTTTCCATCGTTTTTTTCCACATCTATGGATAAAACACATGTGTGCATTGTCATGGATGAAGCAGTAAACTAAGACACAATTCGCATCTAGAAGAAAGTAAGCTTTCTCAATCTCCACAACGTCATCACTATGGACAAAAATAGATTAGATACCTGGACCCGACTGATAGACAACCTTTGGCTCAAAATTTCCAAGTTTACTCGAATCAAAAACCGCCTTTGGTCCAAATTCTTTTGGACCCAAGTCCGGTTCATCATCCATCTGAATTCGAAGAACAGTATCACCATCTTTTCTTTTCATATGCTAAAGCAAGCAGTAACACAGCCATCAATTCAACTCATGCCAAAGCAGGCCACGATCGCATTGTATTGTATCTATCGATTTATATCGCACCTCTCACAGAATGACTATTCAGAGGTGCTCTCAGCATAAAAGCCACATGGTAAAATAAATGTCTTCAAGGAATGATGAGAAAAAACAAGTAATTAGTTTCGACTGCTGAGTAAGGGAGGAAGGTCATTCGAAATGGAGGCAGGACGAACCACAGCAAACAATTTCAGTAATCTACAACACTGATGGCAACAATTGTGCAAATAATTGGTTCTAAGGATCCTTGCTTTTAAAGTGCTATATAAATAAACGTAAAAATAAACCAAAAGTGGGTTTGACCATAGATGCAGAAAAGACAAAGATCATGAAGATAGGAGAACGGTAAGAAACCGAAGAGATCAAGATAGAGAACAACGAGATGGTGGACACTTATAATTTGCTACCTCGGAAGCTCAATCAGAGCGGATAGTAGTTGTGACGAAGAAATAAGGAAGAGAATTGGAAAAGCAACCGCAGCATTTGGAAGATTGGAGAAGATCTGAAAAACAATGCAATGTTGTTGGTGGCTTCACCTGCATTTCTCTTCACCTATTATATATACGTGCTAGACAAATCTCTCACCAACACAAAAAACATTATTGTCCTTTTTGGCAGATGAGACTGAGCTGGACCTGCTGCCACCTCTGGGTATATGACAACTCTATGTGAATGAATAAATGCAAACATGGATTTGATATGATCAGTGAGATTGAATCATTGGTTCAAATCTTGATTTGTCAAACTTACCAGCCATGCTAATTTTCGGCAGTGGGGGGCTAAGGCCTGTGAATCCGTCAATGGGAAATAACGGAATCACCAAGTAAACAATCTTAAAATGGAAAGTTATGTTGTGCAGAAGACTATTTAATCAAATATATATGTGCACTAAGCTATACTATTGTTGATTTACAGCCCTGGGGTTGCCACATTATGAACAGGTCCCAGGCATTGGGGACCCATTGACAGCCCTAATTCCAGTTTAATACTTAGGATCTAAAACCAAATGATGATGTTCATTTTTAAAACTAATGAGCTCTCATGTAACAGAAATTTAATTTAAATATACCTTAGCAAGAGAATCCCTTTTCATTCGTGCATCTGTTTCTAGCTTCTGCCATTCCTTAGAATCCAGATATTGGATAACCATCGGCAAGGCAAACACAAGAATTATGATGGCAATAAAACTTTTAACTAAGAACTTAAGAGTCAGCCTCATCTCAACGATGTAACCATCAAAAACAATCCACAGACAACTTGACCTACAAAATTAGAACATATAATCCAAAGGACATTAGAACATATATACCAAAGGACATTAGAACATATTTAAACCAAAGGACATTAGAACATATTTAAACCAAAGGACATTAGAACATATTTAAACCAAAGGCACTGTAACAATAAATTCTACTGAGAGCCAGACAGCAATATTATTATTATTATTATTATTAAATAAATTTTAAATGAGCACAAGTTCAAACCAAAATTTGAATCTGAGGCTCAACCTATTTTTGTCGTATTTGCTGACACACCCAACAAAATAATTTAATGACTTAATCTTTGGAGTAACAATAAGAGATTGCTATCAATAAAAAGGTTTTTATGCAGGCTTTCCAATTATATATGTTTGACTTGTTTATCAGGTGTCCATTATCAGGTGTCCATTATCAGGTGTCCATTATCAGGTGTCCATTATCAGATGCCCATTTGGTTAATTGAAAGTGACCACTATCACAGAGATTAAAGGTTTTTGGCTAAATGCTACAGCATTTCCTTTAAAAAAAGACACAAATAAATTACCCATTTAAGACATCAGCAATAGCTGAATTAAACTACACAAAAATTATTCCTGACTTGAACAATGAACATACTGTGGGTGTAGTGTGTCAGCAAATATAAAAAAATAGGTTTCATAAGAAATATTTTGACACTTTTCAGCAACTCTGGATCATTCCTCATATGAAATACAACAAATTTTACTTGCCCATGCCAATGTATGTTACGCGTGCAATTCAAAACTGAAAACCAAAAGTGCTTAGCTGCTCCAGATCCAAAGTTATTTAAGTCTACAAATTTATGAAAAAAATTCCAGATGCAAATTTGCATTCAATTTTCGGTTTACCCGACCAACTTTCAGTAGCCCATAATTCAGTCAGCTTCACTGTAGACCCTTTAAACGTTTCCAGTTCTTCATACCGGATGAAAAGGGATATTTGGTGAAAAAATCAAGAAAATATTGATCGGAGAGTGGGAGGCATTGGTTGATTTGGTACGGAAAGACCCCATTTCAAATTATAACCAAACTTGATTACAGAATCAACTTCACAAAATTATTCCTCTCAACTGATCCTGGTCCCATACAGTCAACAAAATATATGTACAAGTAATTCCACCTAGAATGGCGGTTAGAAACAAATAAGGAGCAATACGAATCATATCTGACAAATACAGATCTTTGCATGAAGCACCACATTTTCGGGAAGCGTGAGGTGGTGCATCGGATAACGACGCACAGGCAATGCATGGAGATTACTAAGAAGCACTCAACCGAAACACTTCTCACTTCACTCTACAATAAACTTGTCTCTGCCATCTCTCATCAACAAGTCTCCTGCCTTTGCCTCCTTGATGTCTCTGCAGCCTTTGACACCATCGACCACAACATACTACTCCAAAGACTGTCTTCCTGGTTTGGCTTTACCGACACTGCTCTCCTTTGGATTCAGTCTTATCTCTCATCACGCTCTTTCTCAGTCAAAACACTTCAAACGTCATCTCAATCATGCCCTCTCACCTTTGGTGTTCCGCAAGGTTCTGTCCTCGGGCACAACTCAAGAAAATTCCAGATCCCTCTATTTCCTTCAACAATGACTCTGCCTCCAACCACACTTTCTCCGCAAATTCTCCTGTCCGAAACCTAGGTGTAATCTTTGACCAGCATCTTAGCTTCTCCTACCACATAACCCAACTTTCCCGCACTTGTTTCATGCACATACGAGATCTCTGCAAAATCCGACCTATGCTCGACTTTAACACGTTGACCGCGAGGGACATGTTAACACGTCACCCACTGAGTCATTTAACACGGCAAACCAGCGGCCAACGTGTTAAAACTGTATCCACAATAGCCACATCCATAGTTCATGCGAAACTTGATTACTGCAACTCTCTCTTCCTAAACATTGACATAACCCAAATTAACCGCCTCCAAGCTGTCCAAAATGCCCTCGCCCATGCAGTGACGAAAACCCCCAAACGTCACCACATCACTCCTGTCTTGAAATCACTTCACTGGCTCAAAATACCTGAACGCATCGAATACAAAGTCCCTCTCACTCACTTACAATACACTTCAATCATCCCAGCCGTTCTACCTTCGTCAGTTGTTCACCATCCAGCCACCTCGTTCAACACACTCCTCATCCTCCATTACGCTGCTTCGCCCTCCCATCACTTCACTGAAATTCGCAAACCGCTCCATAGCCATTGCCGTTCCACCTCTCTGGAACAAACTTCCACCAGTACTTCGGCAAACTTCCGACCCATCATACGAACTCACCAAAACTCCACCTCTCGCTATCTTTCCACAGGTCTTTCACTCAAAACTGAAAACATTGCTCTTTCACAAATCCTATCATGATTCCTCCTCTTCTCATCACATCCCTCGTCATTTCAACTCTAAACATCACCCACCTTAGCCGTTCATCTATCTGCCTGCCTGACTCTCCGGACTTGACCCGCTGCCTATCGATTTTGTTTTGATTGAGCGCCTGTGAATAAGCTGGTTCCTGCGACTTGGCTTTTGTGGGTGCTGTAGAAGTTTCGAGATTAAGATTAAGTGGAGCTAAGTTCGATTCCCGAAGCCCCCCTCCACTAGGATAGACGTGCTTTGTAGTCATATGTGACGTTGCATTGCAAGCTGTCAGTTCTGTTAGTAGTTAAGATTGATGTTAATTAAGAGAGCTGAATAACTGTACACTGTAACCAGTTGCGGTCGGTCAACCGGATTGTTGAATAAACGAAAATAATAATAACTAGCGGTCCCGTGTTCTGCAGTTACGCCCAATATTCTTGAGTCGGTAAGAATATCAGAATACAAACCAACGTCGCCGGCACCGATTCTTTTTAAGCGTCTTTTAAAATAAGATACTATTTATTTCGCATGGTGATTGTTGTGAAGCCAACAATTGCACTTTGATTAAGCTTTATGCTATTTTATAAAACTCTCCTTTAAATCAACAAACCGGCAACCAGTATCACCGGACGTTGCGCGGACAAGTGTAAGCATCGACTGGCAGTAAATAGATTTATCCAAAGCTATTAATTAGTGTTGCGCCTTTCTATGATAACCGGCTATAATAATAATAATAATATTTTTTCTTTAATTAAACGCCTGCAAGACGCACTGCGCTTTACATTTACAAGTTATGCAGTAATCTTAATTAAACTTAACTACCAACTGAACAGACAGCTTTGTAATAACACGGCGCTAATAGCAGCCTACAAAGCAAATCCGCCCAACGGGGGCTCGAACTCACTACCTCTCGATCTCTTGGCCAGCGTGTTACTCTACCGGGCCCCCTGGAATCCGTTGCTATGACCAATCGTAGCCTATGAAGAGGTTGGGGTATTGCTTAGATATTTTAACGCAATAGGAATAAACTTAACAAACAGCAGGGCCGTATTAGCTTAGTTGGGTATGTCTAGACCTGGGAGTGACTTTGGTCAGCAAATCTGACCCCACTTGACCCTAAAGTGACTTGAGGTCGACTTGAAGTCGACTTCTCGGCGTCAAAACGACTTGACCCGACTTGGCAGAAAAACAACCGACTTCCAACTTGAAGTCGACTTCTGACATGGTACTAGCCATTAGCCTAGGTCTACGTACGGCTACTAATGCAAATAGTCAAGCCAATTTTTCTGCAAGCATTAATTTCATTTAGACCTACAAATTAGTAATGAGGCCTCAACACTTAATTGATACGTGAATTTGTTAAAGTGTTATTAAACCCATTTCAAGCTGTTTGTGTTTCAGTTTGAATAGTTTTGTGATGCTTTGGACCATCCAGTAGGCCTATATATAACCTAGACAATGCGACGGCAAATTATTAGGCCTATGAATTTTAGCTTGTTCATTGTCTGTGATTATTCATATTGCACTCATTATTATTATTTTTAAAAAAATCGCTATACACTCATTATTATTTTTTAAAAAGCGCAAGGTCTAAGATAAAATAGCGGACTGCATGGTTGCACTGAATGGCGCGTTATGATAAACCTAATTTGTAATTCTCTTCATAATTATTTGGCCACTAACATCATTTGGCAACTTAGCATTATAGCATTGCAAGCGCATCATCCTACAGTAGGCTACTACAGCTACTAGGCCTACTCACTGATAGTAAAGTCTTTCATTTTCCATTTGGCCCTACAATAGTTTTTCCGTCTGCAGACAACTCTAGATGCAGCGCTCCAAAGTAGCACCAAACTATCGATTTATTGTAGGCCTTGTAGATCCAGTTTTCTTTGCGCAGAAATTCACTGACCAAAATAATAGAAGTTCACTGATTGCCGGATAAGCACACGTGCTAATATTTTAGGCCTAGTAACACTTTGTTTCATCGTTTTAATTAAGCGCATGCCTAAGCGTGACGTTTAAGCATAAAATTACAAATTATATGAATAGATCAGCAGACTGCCAGACGGCAGTCTGCACGATAGCAGTCTGCACGATAGCCTAGGCCTATAGGCCTACCGTCAAAATAATCAGTAGCTTAGCCTATAGATCTCTGTTTAGCAAAGGCCTCATTCATTCTTGTAGTCACACTTAAGGCAACAAAAGCTGCTTAAATGTTGTCACAATCATTGGTTTGAACTGACAAATTTAACTATGTTTGTGTCTCAAGTCGGTTTAAGTCGACTTGAGGTAAAAACAACTTCAAGTGACTTCTATCTGCAAAATTCGACTTGGGGTCAGTTGCGGTGAGCAGAAACGACCCGACCCGACTTGGGATGACCAAGTCGACTGGGGTCGACTTATTGGGGTCGACTCCCAGGTCTAGGTATGTCCTCCCACAGAGCCGTATCAGACACTGCAAAACGCCTCTGGAACATGCTGCCTTCTGAAATCCGCTCCTGTTCTGTTCCTCTTCCATCTTGGCAGGCCAACCACCATCTTCCTCAGGTTTCTCTACCCATCACTCCTCGGTTTTTTCATTCAAAACTAAAGCTTCACCTCTTAAGGGACTCTTACCTTGACTCATCTGATATTCCAGCCTCCAATTCTCGAGATCTCAACCTAAATACCACCCACCTTAACAGCTACTCAGCTGCCACCTCTAATCCATTGGTAGCCAGACAACGACCTTCAGACTACTCTTTTGGACACACCTCTGTGACTAAACACAGCACTCATGAATATATGCTAGTGCCCTACCCTTCGAGTGGTGCTTTAGACATTTGAAGACTACGACAAGTATAGATAAGAATGCTCCCGGAGGTTGATGATCACATGTGAAGAAAGAAAGTCTCATTCGTATATTATATTCTAATTATTCTTGTCTTTGAATGTACATGTTCAATTACTTGCCCCATCACCCACCCCCCACCCCCAAATTGACCATTCGGAGGATTTGACCAATTGCACGTGATAGAGTTCTTTCCGAGGCCAACAATCGAATGCGAAGAACATTTCTTATTCGTTTGCTATAGGCTATTCCGACTAAGAGACATCACTGTTCAAATTCACCTCAAGTCGCCGCGTAGAGACCTTCACTCGCAATTGCTCAGCGCTTCGGTGTGAAAATACGATGCAGTGTTCGCTCTGTAGTCGGGAGCGCCTCTGAGTAGAGATTGAAGGGGCGCTATAACATACAGATGCACATACAAACAATGGACTGAAAAGAGAAGCACAGAACAGAGAAAGATGGCGTTGTTGGACATATGAACCTGCCCGAGGGCAGAGAACGTAAAGAAGAAGATATTCCGATTATTCTTGTCCATGATTATTGTATGCCCTCTGAAAGATCACAGCTCAGATTAATGTGGTCTGCAACTGAGAATTAAAGTCGATACTTTACTTATAAAATCTGTAACTACGACCAATCGCAACCAATGAATTGGTCTGCGGGTGGTTATGCTTCTATAACAATAGGAAAACTGGGAGGATCTCGCTAGTGATCTTGAAGTATCGCACCAAAGAATCAGAGATGATAGACCTTGGATGAACCAAGCATCAGGCGAGACATGCATCTAACAGACGTACGTAGGTTCTGTTTAATGACACTGTGTGATAACACTGGGGAGAAGGCTATAGTGCAATATGGTTGCACTCTTGTACGAGGAGCACACGGATGCAGATCACTTGTCACTACCCTTTGATCAACTCAATTTCTCCAATGAAGTTTGGCGATGGTGTTGGTAAAATGAGCAGCACTTGATGGGCGCCTTGCATGGCTGCCAACAGTTAAATTTAACTCCTGTAATAACTTATCAATCGTTCATACTATGAATTGTAGTGATACTATGAATTTTAGTGATACTACGAGTTGTAGTGATACTATGAATTTTAGTGATACTGTCGAGATTTTGACTGGACATTGCCCGTATGACGCGCGCTGTCGCTTTCTGTCCTTCTGTTGTCCGTCTGCGTGCCCGTCTCTTTGTTTGCCTGCCTCTCTTCGTATATTTCGTCCGCGCACGCCTGCGACTGACTAGCTGGCGTGCATCCACGCTTGCCTGCTGCGCCTACGCCTTCGCCGTCTGGCCTATCGTCTTTAGGCGATCTGTCTACTTAGGCCGTCTACATAGGCTCTGCGTCTACATAGGCCGTCTACATAGGCTATCTCTCTAGCTGGCATGCGCTCGCCCGCCGATGCTATATAAGGACGCGTCTGTGACAGATCTTAACCGGAGGATCCTGGGTGGCCGAGTGGGTTGTAGCCCGCTCGCCGCGCCGGCGACGCGGGTTCGATTCCCCGGTCGGATCTTTACATACTGCGGGTTGCTCGGTCGCAATATAAACGTGGAGTCGACGCTGATATCATCTTCGTAATGGAAAAGAGTCGTTAAACCCATACATTTCATTTTTCACAGATCTTAACCGACTTTTGGACGGCCAAGAAGCTGACTAATCGTCCGGCACTTGACTCGCGGTAAAACGTGGCTCGAGTGGTGACTGACTGTGGGGACTCCTGGATGTCGACTTGAGCTACGGTTCGGTCTAGATGTCGGTTTCTCTCACTGTGGGGATTCCTGGATGTCGACCTTGAGTTGCGCAACGGTCTAGATGTCGGTTTCTCCCACTCGACAGGGACTCTGCACCGACTGCGACGACGCCTGTACGCCGGCCGTGAGCTCCGCTTCGGTTGTGTCGGTTTCTCCCCACTAGACAGGGGTGACGACGAGCGGTGGGGACTCCTGTACGCCGGCCTTGAGTCGTGTCGTCGGGGTTCTGCCTCTGACTACTGTTGACGACTACTGGTGACGACTACTGACGGTCGACTACTGCGACGCCGACTACTGGGGCGTCGACTACTTCGACGGACGTCGGCGACTACCTTCTCGACTGACAGGTGGTGCCAGGACGGCTGACTGCGACCGTAGGGAGGGCTCTGGGTGCTATAGGGGTTGCTGCAGTCCATATCGAGTCCCATCTCCAATCAGTATTGTTCTGTTCTGTTCGCCTATTCGTATTTGCCTTGCTATATGTTGTCATTGGAAACCAATAAACGTGTTTAAGCCTAGTCGGCTAGCCTTCAATCTCCAGTTGAAGCCTTACCCCCGGACAAGACTGACGAGACCGTGACGACAGGGCTGGTGGTTCGGCTCCTGGTATATTTGCCCAGCCTGTTCCGTTACAATACTATGAATTGTAGTGATACTATGAATTGTAGTGATACTGCGATTTGTCAGTTTCAAATTAAACATGAAGACATCATTATTACTAAAATTTATTATTATAAGCGTTTCCTTTCTCCTTCTTTCCGGCTTGGAAACGGCAATTAGAACATGAGCTGTGGCGGAGTTTTGAAAGAGCATCCTGTGAACTCTGCAGAGCACCTAGCCCGGTTGACTCCAACATTGGCCGTTAAATGTAAAAGTACTCGGATTTTACATAGTGGTCGTATTGCTTCGACACTGTTCATTTTTCAATGAATTGATCTGATCGGGTGAGATCCATTCGCTCGTTTGAATGGATGCCACACCATTTAGGTTGCCGTGCTTGGACCGTGCCAACACGAGATTTACTACCTGAAATAAGCCACCTTCAGGAAGTGAACCAAGGCCCGCACGCTATCTTCCACACAGATTGTGCATAGACGCGTGGCCAGCGCTCCACTTACCGATGTAGTTAACTGAGCCATTTGTCACGTCATCGAAGTGATTACTGTTAAGAGATATTCCTGAATTAATACATTGTCCAATCGATCAACCTCATCACAATATTCCACGTAGATCGTATCAATAATTCAATGCAGTCAGATACATATTGAAGACAAATTACTTTCTACCAGTGTGTTTCTGCTTTGCAACAACAGAAATTTCATCCCAACAGACGAAACATAGGACTACATAATATAATCGTATTGTATTGTATTGGTGGTGTAATGTCGAGTGAGTTCAGGATAAGAAGGGGTGTTAAGCAGAGGTGTGTGATCTTTGTTTAATATACTATCAGAAATAGTCAGCACTGAAAGGGTATGAAGGAGGCATTCAAATTGGAGGAAGAAGGGTAACAAACTTGCGGTACGCGGACGACATAGTGCTAATGGCAAGCACAGAAGCAGAACTGCAGGATCTGGTGTCTCGCTTGGACAGGGAAGGTCGAAAGAAAGGACTGGAGATCAATATGGGGAAGACAAAGTGTATGGCGATGTCAGGGGAACAATGTAACATCAAAGTGCAGGACATCATGATAGAGCAAGTGGACACATTCGTGTACCTAGGCTCACTCATAACAAAAGATGCTGAGTGTAGCAAGGAGATAAGAGTAAGAATCGCGAGAGGACATGGAGTAGGTGCAGATCTGAAGAAACTGTGGAAAAGCCATAACATCAAACTATCTACAAAGTTAAAGTTAATGAGGACGCTTATATGGCCAGTGATGATGTATGGTTGTGAGAGTTGGACAATCAAAAAGAGTGATGAGGATAGAATAAAGGCATTTGAAATGAAAGGTATAAGAAAAATCCTCGGAATATCATGGACTGAGAAAAAAACAAATGAATGGGTTCTGGAGACGGCTGGCGTAGAAAGGAGTCTACTGGAGTCAATTAAAGGAAGGAAGTTGTCATACTTTGGACACATCATAAGGAAACATGGAGACTGCTTAGAGAAGGAGATTATGCAAGGAACGGTTCCGGGAGCAAGATCAAGGGGAAGACCTAGCAAGAGGTGGTGGGACAACATGTGTGAATGGATGGGGTTATCAACAGAGCAATTGTTGAGAGCAACCGAAGACAGGAGAGGATGGAGAAGAACTGTCCAAAATGCGACCAACCCTCGTGTCGAGGAAGGTTGAAGGCAAGGCAAGGTATTGTATTTAAACATATACATAAAGCACCTCTAGTAGGGTGAACCTTTCAGAGGTGCTCTAAGTGTGCAAGACCCCCACGAGAAGAAGCAGATTTTGAGAAGAGACAGAGCAGAGGAGAGACTGCCAGAAAGTGTAGAGCAAACAGGAGAAAGGGCATTCTGAAGAGAAGAACCAATTGAGGCGAATGATCAAGATTGGCAAATTGGAAGGGGAGTTGGTTGCACTCCGCCTTGTGCCTAGATGTCACACCACTATGTTCCTTTCTTGAGCTTATAGACTGCCTTTTTTAGCCATTGTTGAACTGGGAGCGCTTCTGAGTAGATTATCTTGAAGGTGCACTACATAAAAAGTCAATAATAATAAAACATACATACAGGATATTACGGATTCATATGTTGTCAATGGAACACTTAGGAGCAGTTCATCAAAGGACACACAGACAGACAGACAGACAAAAGACAGTCACTAATATTGCTTGCCCCCCCAAAAAATCCATTGTAAACAGGGCCGTACTGGTAAATTTTGAGGTGAGTACACACTGATCGGGAGAAAAATCGACTTTTTTGCATCGAAATTTCCGACGACCTTCTCAGCCCAAAAATTTGCTTACTTCTTTTCCCGTCCGAAAAATCTGATGACCTTTTTTCGTTTTAAGTCATCCACCCAAAAATTTCCTTACTTTTCACGTCTGAAAAATCTGATGACCTTTTTTTTAGTCTTTCGCTCCGAATTTCATGAAAAATACACCTAAACATCCTAAGTTGCCTCTTTCATGCGTATACCCACAAGCTCTTTGTGAGGTGAGTATACACTGTATACCCTGGTTTTTGGGGGCGAGTATACGATGCCGTTTTTTTCCGGAGGTAAGTATACGCCGTATACCCGCGTATACCCTTCCCTTGATTACAGCCCTGATTAAAGCTACCCTTTCGTTTCTCCTTGCATCCCTCAATGCATTTGCTTTCTAAATATCCTAGCTCAGATAAGCTTACAACCATCTTAAGGATTCTTACGCGAATAAACATCTAAACCGAGACTGAAGCTCCTACAGAGCGCAGCAGCAGCAGCAGCAGCAGCAGCAGCAGCAGCAGCAAGACTATATAGCTAAAAGTGCCGATCGATTTTAAAGCTCTTCTTCCATTTCTCTCTAAGACGAGTCTTGCAAGAATCGTTCGAGAAGATGCAGTCGATGGCGTTGTACGACAGTTCGAAAAGATTCTCTTTCGTCAGATGGAACGCTGTTGCTGCATGCAGATATTCAGCAGACAACGATGTAGAAAACACCCCCTTGTCGTCCGTCTAGAACAACAAAGCACAGATTACTATGCAGTCATTTAAATGTCAATTTGATAAAGCAAGTAGGCCTAATCATTGTTACAAAAACTTAAAAAATGTTGATTTGGATAAATAAGTCCAGACAATGATGTTGATAAATAAAATTGTTTCAATATGCATAAAAATCAAAGTCAGATGGTTGTGGTATGCTTACACACAGAATGCATGGATGGTTTCTCTGATACCAGTAGTCAAACTGATGCCGTCCATATTCGCTCACTGTGCCACTTTTAACGTTTGATGTTAAGCAGAACTCTGAAAATTACAACAGCTCTTTTACATAAAGGTGTAACAAAGACACAATCTTAATTAATATTTTAAAAACTGTGTATCTTCCTATATAGGTTTTTTCAGTAATTTTTAAATTTCTAATGCAAATTGCAGCGATTCACTGTATTCACAAATTTTATCTGCTCTGAATGAACTTTGTTCTTCCTCTGTGGGTTAAGAATTCTGTTTTTGGGTCTCCTCTTCGTCTATTCGCAGCTTGAAGGCATTTCTCCTAAAGTTTCTTTCTCCGGTGCTTCTGCACTGAGATCACCTTTGAACAGTTCGTAACCACGAGGGACGCTTCATAAAATATTAATGTCCAGATACGATATCAATTATTTATGATTATAGTCGTTATTTTTTTCTTAACTTGCGATCATCTGTTCAAACTATCATTAGTTTCGTTATTATTGCAAGTCCGCTTGAATACGTTTAGCCTCGCCTCCGTATTTTTTTATAAGAGAAACAGGTTTCCGTTAAATAAGAGATGACTTTAAGAGTGCCATGATTGCATAACGGCAAAAATGGCTTAATTTTGCAGTTATTCTGCATAAAATTTTAAAATGCCTACATCTCAGGACTTAAAGTGAATTTTGAGCTGAAAATAGTGACATAAATTTGCAAGCAAACACTTCACAAAATTTTTCAGAAGGACACACAAATAGAAGGACAAACTTTCAGATTTATCTAAGTACAGTTGGGTGTGACCGTAGTCTATCACGCGTTGAAATAAAGTCTCTCCCGGGAGACTCTGTTTCAGTGGGGGAAATACTTTTTTCAGGATATAGTTTCCGGGGGGATGAATTTATTCTGAAACGGATCTGCCGGGGAGAATCTATTTCCAAAAAGAGTCTCAGTGGAGCGGGAGGAAAGACTTTTAGGGGAGACTCTGTCATGCAACACCGGCATAGCAGCCAGCTATGGTTTTGACAGAATTTCGGAATTCCCTCTTGGGTATTAAAATCGCACAATATAGAGTGCAACTGATGCTAAAAAAGATGACGTATGTACCAAGTGATTAAAGGTAAAGCCAACATTTCACACATTTCAAGTCCACATGAAAAATTCTGAAAAAATATAAACGTTTCAGTTTCGTTTATCATTTTGCCATTTTATCATTTTATCATTCATGAACTAAAGTTGAACATTTCTGTATAAATACCAAAAGACAAGCTAACATGAAGAATTTGCAAAGGAGCTTAGAAATAAGAAATCTACCGATAGGAATCTTCTGATGAAGAACTGTATCGACGAGATCCGTCCGTCCGTTCATGTGAGACGAATGGAGAAACGTTGCATGACCGATTCGATCTGGAGGAATGGAAAGAAGAGCTTCCACTTCTTCTATGCATCCAGGAACCTTTGCACCACGTGTACACAACGTCAACAGATTCTCACCATATTTTAAACTGACCAAAACATATAATATATGTCTTTCAATGGGAAAAGTTTAAACTACAATCAAATTACATTCATTCACTCAATCAGGACATTTACATTTTTGAATGAATGAATGAATTTACATTTTTTGATGCTACTGCTGAAAACATTTAATGTACGACGACGCACAGCAGTGTATGCGCTGGAAGATTCCACTTGCGATATCGGTTGAGAGTATCTTAAAGAGACATCGACTAATTACAAACAGCACATCTATGCTGATTGCAAAGAAAGGCTGGTCCACAAAGCGTGGTGTCAGCAATCGGATTTCTGGCGGAATCATTCCGCAGAGACTCGATTACTTCGTCTTCTGTCCGATTTCCATGACACTTTGCACACCTCACATCCATATGGAACACTGATCAGATTTATGTAGAGGCAGAGAAATGACAAAAGCAAATCAAGACAAAAACATACAAGACAATGGCATGGACCAGAATGCTTAACAAAGAGAAAGCAAGATGAGAAAGAATTCTGAATGAAAAGAAATGAAATGAATTCGTGCAAATTCTCCTTTTCAGAGTTTCGTGATGTCATACTTTTTCACCAGTGATTGAATATCATTTATAAAGAATAGAAAAGCAACTGACAAGATTTCATTGGACTTCATGGATTCTATGACCAGTGTGTGTCTAGGAAAAGTCTTTCAGAAAATTAGGTCAAAAGACTCAAAACAATCAAGTACAGATTTAATTCAAGAGCAAAGAAAAGAGACTATACAGTATAGCATATATCTCTCTCCCTTGCCCTTGAATTAAATCTGTTCTTATATGCCTCACTTACTTAAGAAGTAAGACTCACAAGCTCAAAAGCTTAAATGACCAATCTGCTCAACAGGCTTTTCTAAGGTTAGTTAAAATAAAAAGTTAAGAAATTACTGAATAATCAGAACAGTATTAAAGAAAAAGAAATGATCACACCACCTCAGCTACGTGAAGTGACATCTTAACAAGGTTCTGTCGAGCTCGTTCAAGAACAGGCAGAAGTGCCTTAACGTCACCAGCCTAAAACAATAATACAAAACAAGTCATGTCTATTCTTTCACAGGCAAGCATATAGTGCAGACAGAGAACACTGTCAGACAAGTAAAAGCTAATTCCATATGCATTAAACAATTTCCCACTTGATAAGCCATCAGATTGCAAGTCTAATTCTTTTCCTATATGGCAACAAAAGCATAAGTTTCCTTGCAACTTACTGACAGCAGTGTTAATACAGACCACAGCAAAAGAACCAAGAAAATAGTAAAAGAAATAGCATTAGGATGCCTAAAAAAAAACCACAAACATAATTTTTAATATTAAACTAACACAAAAGAAATGACACAAAGAAACAGTAAAAATTAGGTGTAGAACCTTAATACGACAGCTTAAAAGTTTTGGTTCAAATTTCTCATGTGTTACCATCAAGACACTCATTCATTCAAAAATTGAGAGATGCTTGCCATTAATCAGTGATACCATTTATAACTTAACTAAATTTTGTACCTGGCTTTGTTCCCAGATGTTTGCATATTTCAACCATTCTATATTGATCCCCTCCTCACATCATAAATCATAAAGACTAAATGAAAAGAAATTAAATGAATGTGCAAATTCTCCTTTTCAGAGTTTCACGATGTCATACTCTTATCTTGTTCAAGTGCTTTTTCTCAAAAAGTTTCCGATTCATCTAGACATTAAGTTTTCCATCTTTTGGAAACAATTCAAGTAGCAATGAATACTACACTCCTTTTTAGAATTTCCATAGTTATTGTGTATTGTTTATAACCTTAAACATTCTACTTAGTGGAACCTCAATTGTGAAATTAGGGAAAAAAGTGCTACCTGAAAGTTGAAAATGGTTGCACTGAAGTAGAAATTCACAGGAGAACATTGTGTAAAAATTTCACACCACTGCAGCGTTGCATTCGAGAGTTTTACACGAGACAAACAATCAAACAAACACAAGTACATGACACAGTTTGAGATACGGATAATTAGACTTACGTTTGGATTTCCACTCAAATCAAGTCCCACAACAACTGGATCTGATTGATTAGATGAGAACGCTTCAACGAGCTTCAGCGTTTCTTCAGCGTCTTCAATCCTCATCGTTGATCGATCAATTGATAAGAGCAACTTAACAGTGATATCATCGCACGAGCTGCTGGCGTCTTGAACAGCTTTGAGAACGCTCTCAACATAGGAAGACTTTGTCATTCGACTTGATGCTACGTCTCTGGGTGTCGTACGCAGTTCCAGATACTTGACGTTGTCGCAGGCAAATTCACGAATGACATCACTTGTTACCTAGAAACGCATGATCACTCATTATGAGCCAACAACATCATTGACAACCCTCTTGTCTCAAAACCACTTTTTTCTCTCTTGGTCTAATGATTGGTGTGCACTATGAGAGGTACCATAAAAATGAATAGAGGGCGACGTATTGTATTGTATCTGATACAATACAACACAATACATCACCCTCAGTTTGGACAAATAAAATTATTCATATTTGGATTTGGAATTTTGGATAGCTAATTGTACATAAAAATCAATTAGCCAACCTAATTAAAAAGCTCAGGTCAAGTCTTAGATCATTGGATTTGTGTGCTTAGAAAATATAGATATGACTCAATCTCATCCTTTGACCAGTTTAAAAACAAATATATATTCAACCGAACGTGAGTCAATTGAATCCACTAACGATAAATAAATTGCTTATTGCGTTTGATGAAGTTCAATGTCAGTAAAAATCTTAAACTAAAAGGCAATATTTAGAGACAAATGTGCAATAACTTGTCCAGGGTCATAAACTACAGACTACAGAGTCTACTCAGCCCACAATAATTGCATTACATATCCAGCACATTATTGAACAGACCAATAAGGTTGCAGCCAAGCCGTGTTGATTCTCAGACCACACTCAACTTCTGATGGAGATTTCTGATTTCACTTCTATGCAGCTATTCTATTTCTGCTTACCAAATAAGCAGCATCTTCATTGTCACAAAGTTCATGGATAAGTCTAAATGTAGAAAAGCATCTGCAAGAAAAAAACCAATTTATGAATGTCACAGACAATAATACACGAGCAATAGAAAATGTTTTAAACGATTCAGCATGAAAAACCCCATTTAGTAAAGTGATTTTCTGCAGAACTGTTACCACGTAAGCAAAAAATAGCTTAAGCTTTTCAAAGGCAGTGATGAAAAAGTCAAATCTTTAAATCACAGGGAAGTTGCCACGAAGGATTCAACTGCTGCTTCTTCTTTACTAGTTTTGAAATGGTTTCATCACTGCAGGAACCATTGATATGAGCGTGCAGCTCCTAAAGCAAACACTAATACAGATATTCAAGAAAATAAAGTATATTACTGACAAGAAGAAAGCATAGTTGAGACTCCAGATAATGATGCTCAGACAGTAATTGAATTAGTATTGTGACAAGCAGGATAATATATATACGCTGTGTCGGTGTCCGGATGAAAGTAGAACACAAAACAAAGTGTCATAATTCGGTCAAAACTTTTAGGATTTGTCTGAAATTTTCAAAAACAACCACAGTGATCATATTTACACGAGATCCTAAAGCCGATTAGAAATATTCGTGAGTTTGTCAAATTTATGAGCGTTTGAGATGCAGCACCGAAAAATGGAACTTTCCAACATGCAAAAGCTAAAAGGAAGTAAAACTCAGCTATATTTGGTGTTCAAGATGTCCTTTTTGCCCACGAACATACGACCATACACGTAGTAGTGTAGTAGCTGTCTCAGGAGACACCTGGCTTCATACTCGCAGCTTTGGCCGCCTAGCAGTCGATACCTCGATCCGGGTACAATAGGTACATGTACTGGAGAAGCGCGTTTTTCGTTCCCGTATTCATAACATCGATAACGGTAGGAAGCGTCTGATTGAAGAGCGGCAGCTGTCTGATCATGTGATCATCGACCGGACCTTCAAACAGTAGCGTCTACGTCTACGGTCATGTGTTCATGAACAAAAACGACATTTTGAACATCATATAGACCTATAGCTGAATTTTACTTCCTTTCAGCTTTTGCATGTTGGAAAGTTAAATTTTTCGATGTTGAATCTCAAACGCTCATAAATTTGACAAACTCACGAATATTTCTAATCGGCTTTTGGATCTCGTGTAGATATGGTCACTGCTGTTGTGTTTAAAATTTCAGACAAATCCTAAAAGTTTTGACCGAGTTATGACACTTTGTTTTGTGTTCTACTTTTCATCTGGACACAGTGTATATATAGTGCATCTGAGTACAGATCCCTGTGAAATTCTGCATAAGTGCTAAATGTTGACCGAGGTGAACCAGAACACAGAGGACCTAAACCAATCCAACTAATATTCAAGGCAGCATGGAAAATTCAGATCGAATATCTACATAAACGCAAGAGATCAAGCAATCAGGTAGAGCAATGTGAGCACTGAGCAACTAACAAGTCAAGTGTGAAACATGTGTTAGTTTAAAATCAATTTCACTTTTCAAGAGATCCATGATTTGAAGTAATCTTTAGATCACAGGGAAGTTGCCACGAAGGATTCAACGCCTGTTTCTTCTTTACCAGTTTTGAAATGGTTTCATCACTGCAGGAACCATTGATATGAGCGTGCAGCTCCTAAAGCAAACACCAATACAGATATTCAAGAAAACAAAGTATATTACTGATAAGAAGGCAGTTGTAAGACTTCTTTTCGTGCTGGGAACCTTGCATACCATATATACTCGAACATACCGGTAAGTCGAAAAATTTTGGACAGTTTTAAAAACATGAAGTTGGGGGTCTGACTTATACTTAGACCATGATAAAATCTCATTATGACAACCAACGTGGGAGTACAATAGCATCTTCTAGTGAATCTAAAAAAAATCTCCAGGAGTATCACCTTGCTAATAAATAATGTATAAAAACGAGGTACTATCATAACTTTTACATTATTTTCAATTAAAAGCAACTATTGATAAAAATACATTCTACAAATAAATTCTTGCAAAATGCATTAGACACAGTAATCACCCACAAAACTTGCCTTGTCCCTACTTCTTTACTGCCATCTTCCAAACGTAAGCTAAATTTATAGCACCGCATTCACAAATTTATATCGCAGAATCATCCATTATTATTTATTTAGCGTTTGCAGTTCGCGCTAAGCCAGCGCACACCGTCATCATCAGCAATTATATGCAGAGCGGAAAGTCACCAGGAAAACCAGTTATTCTGCAGTCATTAACGATGTGAGACATAGTCTGCACCTCTCCGCAGTTGCAGAGAGTGTTTGAAGCCTGCTTCCAACGAACTTAATTTGCCGCGCAACGGCCCTGAACGGTTCAGCGTTGTCCAGAGGTGGCGAGATAGGTTGTAGCTGGGGGGGCCATAAAAGGCAGGAAATAAATTTTTTGCCGGTTTATTTTCATTTGTGAGCTATTACCAAAGGCAAAGACAGTACATCTAGTTATTTTCTTTCATAGAGTGGTTAGAACCAAATGTTGTTAAAGGCTTACTGTTTTGAATGATAGTGCTATATAAAGAAGTTATGTCCACTCTATTCTAGCTCTATAACAATAATAATAACAATAATGATGACGATTTCTATGTTTGTATGTGCACTTGTTCTATGGCGCCGTAACACAACACATGCTGCTACAGGGGCGCCTCTACAAACAAGAACGCAATCAGTCATAGGTATGCCTATTATATTCTACGATGTCTTCCGAATAACGTGGTTCAACTCCACATATATCAAAACAAACTATTTAATTTATAGGTCTGTGCAGAAATTGAAAGAAGATTTTTTTAATAACTAGAAAATTGCTACCAGTAAACAGCCCTCATTTTGATTTTATGGGTTCAACTAATATTCGAGCCATTGATTTCTCACGTCATTTCCTTGAATCGACTTATAGTCAAGTATATACGGAATATACCGGAACATATGTTCAGCAGAAATTTTCACACCATCTTAAACTACACTAATTTAGATCAATCACGTATGCAATATACAGTGAAATTAAACATCTGCTGCTATTTAAGCAACGCTCATTGATCAGAATTAGCCAGAACTGAGATCCAGCTAAAGACGCTGTCGAGGATGCAGGTTGAACTGCTCTATTCCCTCCCAATCTGGGGCAGCCGTGTTGTTTACAAGCGATTTCAGCGCCTATGGGGATTCGGTTTGGGATTGACTTATCTTCTTCTTCTTCTTTAGTTCTCTGCCGTCAGGCAGGTTCATATGTCCAATGACGCCACGCATATCTGTTCTGTGCATCCCTCTTTAGTCCTCTGTAACCGTCCTTTGCCATCATCCAGTCCAGTAGCATTGTTCTTGGTCTTCCTCTTGTCTTTTCCCACTCCATTCTTCCTTCTGTGATGTCTCTTACTATGGTGTCACTCCTCATGATGTGGCCAATCCAGTTTCTCTGCCGCTTCCGTATTGAACAGACAGCTTTGCAATTACACGGCGCTAATAGCAGCCTACAAAGCATATCCGCCCAACGGGGGCTCGAACTCACTACCTCTCGCACTCTTGGCCAGCGTGTTAACCATTACTCTACCGGGCCCCCCTCTATTCTGCGTCTATCTGTGACCGCCATACTGTTTACGTTCTACCAGTAACAATAACTAAAATTGTTTTCTGGCGGTTATATTCTATAATGACTCGGTAGACGTTCTAGAATGACTCGGTAGACACCAAGAACTAACGTTGCAGCGTTGTTATCTTTAATAAATCCAACTTCTAGTTTGCCGAGAATACTTTTAATCGATCCAGCTTCTCTTTAGGCAAGAATTTGTTTGATAAATCCCGCTTCTATTTCGTCAGGAAATATTTTTCAGCCATTTTTCATTGAAAATTATTGTTCATCAATCCAGCTTCAGAATGACTGCACTAACCCTAAAACTAACCCTAACCGACCCTCACACGAAAAATCCCACTTCAATTTCGTCAGGAAATATTTTTCATCAAATTTATAAAAAAAGTTACTTGCTACCGAGTCATTATAGAATATAAGGTAAACACGCACACTAGATACCCGTACTCCAAGCAATATGGCTGCCAACGAATGCTATAAAGTTAGAGCGCAGCGACCTATCCTATCGACGCATCGCAACATGCAAAGCGCTCAACAGAATGACTGCACTAACCCTAAAACTAACCCTAACCGACCCTCACGGCGCCTAACCTGAGCCCTAACCGACCCTCACGCGATAAATAGTCGCTGCGCTGTAATTATATAATAGTCGCTGCGCTCTAATTTATGGCATTCGTTGGCAGCCATATTGTTTGGAGTACGGGTATCTAGTGTGCGTATTTACCGAATATAACCTTTCTGGCAATTGGGCATTTGTGTATTTTCAACGTTTTCGGGATTCGAGTTGATGACTATAATTATTATAGAATGCATTGAATTACTCACAATTTTTGGTAGCATAAAGCAAAATTCCTCCATAACTTTACACAAATTTTCTTCTTGCTACCGACGCATATGATATGCGTATATAATATTATATATTTATGAAACCAGCGACCTTATTATAAGTTAAATTATTAATCAATTAATAATTAATTGATGAAGCTCATAATAATTAATCAATGAAACCCAAAGATCAATTAATATAAATACGTATTCATTCTATTCATTCATTTGAATCATTTCAGAATTTACCACATTACTGAAAATTTAATGTCGTAAACATTTTTTGGCCCGTTTATTGAACTCTCAATCACAGATGTCGCCCCACTAAAAATTCCGTTTATAAATCGAAGACTTATTTATTTAAAGAAGATGATTTGCGAATAAAGTGAGGACATTATAAGAAGAAGATGGATTAGTGCGGACTTGATACATCAGAACTTCAGAAGACAGATTTTAAAAGTTATACTTGCCTGAATCTGTCATGAGATTGTGTAATTTTTAGGATGGTTGAATAACTTATCTGCCTTAATCAATTGAATGCTTTTCTTATGCAAACAAGATGTGACATTTTCCGGAACCCCGATTATCTTCCAAAAACTTCTATTATATTGTAGTGTATTGTATTTAAACATTTATAAATCGCCTCAAGTAGCCTAGTGTGAATCGTTCAGAGTCGCTCCCACATTTCTCTTGATACAGCGAGAGTGCTATACTGGTCTCATTTTTTAATATCGCTAAGGTTTTTGATACTACAACAGTATAAATAAAATATAAATGTTATTTATACTGTGATACCATCTTTGGTGATTTACATTACATACTTGGGCGTTTGCAAGTGGAATTACAAGTAACTTATATTACTGCCGCCAGAGGCGCGCCGATGCAGTAGAGCTTGCTGTCACCATAGAGGTGTATAATATAATGAATATATCACTAGAGGGAGTATCAAGTCTCTATATTGAAGTCGACGAAAGTCATGCCGACCAATCACATCATATCTGTCGAAAGTTCTGCCGACCAATCATAGGCAATTTCTCGTACCGACCAATCACAGTCGTACAGCATCGATGTGGGGAAAATAAATAAAATAATATCAGCATTTTTATAATAAGACGAACTTGTCGATGTTTACTTGTCAATATGTCAAGAAACTGCAAAATTAACAAACAAGCATCGTTCGTTTTATTATAAAAATGCTGATGTCGTTTTATTTATTTTTCAAATTGATGCTGTAAGACTGTGTGATTGGTCTGTATAAGAACTCGCCTATGATTGGTCGGAACGATACGACCGTTGTAGGCTAAATTTTTGACTTCAAATCTTATTGCAGGGCAGATACGTCATACTCTCTCTAGCGTGTATATTATATATCATGCATCTCAATGGCTGTCACACGGCGCATGGAATCCATTTAATTGCAGTGCATGGTCTATGGCGGTATGGTAAACATGGAAGGCCCGTTTATAACATGTGTAATGCTGATAATTACGGGTTTTTAATATCACGGCGTCATGAGTTTGTGGAAATGTTTAGGATAGTTGAACAACTTTGCGTTTGAAGTGGAATATAATTGAAATGGTTTTGTTGGCAATGGCAGGTGACCGATTCAGTGGGGAGCACAATTACTCGACAACAGCAATACATGTTCGATCTGAAGTCTTTCTTATCTTGATAGTTTTTCTCGTTGTGTTAGTCTTGACAAAAAACCAGTCTGAAGTTCTGAGTAATTCTTCCCGTGATGACAATTGCGCAGATATGGCTGTACTCTGTGAGATTTCTGTAAACAAGAATTACCAGTCTTCGCAAGGTTTGTTGGCAGATTGCATTTCCTTTGACACTGATAGCACCACGTAGTTTTCAGAACAGAGGTTTTAAGTTGTGGTATATAGGCAGGCAGAAGAATTATAATCGGCCAGCAGTTACTGAATTAGTACCATATTCAAGTCATCTTTGCACTGACTAATAATTAGGGCTGTCAAATTTGCATAAACATATGGCCCGAGTGCCCAAGCTCATTTTCAATGGGGGCCAGAAAGCCCGTCAGGCCGTAATTCTTACTGAGCTCAACCAAGAAAGTTCTGTCTAGTTATATATCGGAGGTCACTGCATAAGGCCAGTGTCATCCTATGATGCAAAACACTTGTTTAAATAAGTAATGAATGTAATGTATTAAAAAAAAGGGTGAAACAAAAACTTTCATTTGAGCAAAAATGATAAAACATAGAAATATTTTAAGAAACAAACTTTTAATATTTAGTGTGTAATATAAAACTTTTACATTTTATTATTTTTGTTCAAGTAGATGTTTGATTAAAACTGATTTGGACAAAAAGTTAATATGTGACCTGCTCTAGCATAAGGGGGCGGAAGTCGCAAATGATAAAACAGAGGAAATTCAATAAAACACTAATCAGGTGTAAATTTTCCAATTATCATTTTTTCGCATGTATCAGTAGACAAGATCATAGATTACATGAAAAATGTATTGATTTAATATTATTTGACCTTTTTCGCAATAAATGTAAGCATTTTGTATGACAAAGAAATTTTTTGTGGATTTTAGACGCATTTTAAAGGTCCGTTTCAAGCGTAATGTTATGGTCTTATTCGGTTAAGTCATCCCATTATAATTGATATCTCTGGAACCAATTAAGATAGAATAATAATTTTTTCGGCATTTTAAACAGAAATGATAGTTTGTCATATTTAGACAAAAAAATATACAAAACTCATTTTTGTCACTTCAGCCTCCTTTTGCTGGAGCAGGTCACATATGCCATAATTTACACAGACTTTTCTAATTGTTCGTGTACGTGTAGTCGTGTAATCTCTCTAAGAATGCTGTTTGTCAAGTTTTCTTGCTAGTCTTGAAGTATAAACTATGTGCCAATGCTTTCAGTCTGTGGCAGAGGATGTTGTACGAAGGAAATGGAAAAGATTCTACAGATGAGAAGCAAGCACGACTTAACGTCGACTTTGACAAATTTAACTGATTCACCTGCAGACCTATTCAACTCTAGCAGATCAAAATTTGATGGTAAGTTCACTTTGAGTAGTCAATTTGCACTTGGAACACTGGTTAGAGTCTCAATTTATGTTTTGCGTCGGTGAGTGGACAATTAATAATTGAAATTTTGTCGGCTCTCAAATGTCGGCTTCGATTAATTATTAATCGAAGCCGACATTTGAGAGCCGACAAAATTTCAAAGTCGGATACGACTTTTATCTCAATACTATTAAAGAACGTTTCAGCAATTCTTTATCATTTTTTTTATTGCCAGATGCCTTTCTAAATCATTGATCTAATGATTAGAATGAGCTGAAAATTGCTAATCAATTAGAATTAGATTTAGCTTCAGTTACTCGCGATCTCTGTTTCGTTCACGTACACATCTGCCGTACATAAATCGCAATAAACCGAGATCAACAATAACAATTGCATTCTCAACTTTTTTTATATGACTTCATTATTATGCGATGAATTTTCTTTTAACAGAATTTTTTACGCAAATGTTGGACCAGTCTGCCGTACATAAATCGCAATAAACCGAGATCAACAATAACAATTGCATTCTCAACTTTTTTTATATGACTTCATTATTATGCGATGAATTTTCTTTTAACAGAATTTTTTACGCAAATGTTGGACCAGTCGAGTGTAGATCTGCACAAAATGTTTGTGAAGACGTATGGACTGCTGTACCAACAGAATTCTGATATATTCATGGATTTATTCCGGAATTTGCGTGCATATTTCAAGGGATCTGCCGCCGCTGTCGATGTTTCTGTTGCACTCGATGAGTTCTTCTCGCGTCTGATGCAGCGTATCTTCATTCTTCTGAATGCTCAGCATGACTTTGATGATGACTACCTTAACTGCATCTCAGATAATGTTGATAAGATCAAACCGTTTGGAGACGTCCCAGCCACACTTCTACGTCAAATCAAGCGTTCCTTCATTGCAGCCAAGACATTTGTCCAGGGATTGGCTGTTGGTTGCAATGTCATTGATGCTATTTCTAAGGTAATTAACTTAACAGCAATAAAAGTCATCAGCATCACCATTAGCATCATGTTTCTGTTTTCTTCTTCACAAAACCATTTCGGCATGCAACAGTTTGGGAGTGTACATTGGACATTTGAAGAGGAGGAGCAGACTGGAGTGAGAAACAATGTGAACTGTCTGCTGCTCATAATGCAGATCTTTCTGTTTGAAAGACTTGGTGTGTGCATCATGTTGCAGCTTTGTTTTTAGAAGTTGATACAACAAACTGGGATATAAAATCTATTCTTAGCGCAGAGGTTTTGAACCAGTTTGTTGCGACGCAGTACTCAGTGTGTCGCAATTTAACAGTCAGTGTGTCACATAAACATAATGTGTCATTGGTGTGTCGTGAAGAATTGATGTGTCACCAATTCTTTCAGCATGGGCTGTGTCTGTCTTTCTTGCATTACAGTTACCTCAACATTTTGGCGAACGTGAGCTGTGAGAATTCATAACACTCTATGTGCTAAATAATTGTTATCTCAATTTAGGGCTGTCATAATGCTTAGGCTACCTACAACGTCATGCCTTACAGCAGAGGTTCTCAACCGGTGTGTCGGGACACACTGGTGTGTTGCGAATAGACCGGCGGTGTGTCGCGTAAAAGTGGTGTGTCATTGGTGTGTCACAAAGAATTGGTGTATTGCGAAAATCCAGGAGCAGAAATTCCGTTAATTGTTAGGCCAAGCAATTAACATAGAGTCATTAAACGATGCAGAATCATAGATTTAAATCGACGGAATTTAGAATTTTAGAATAATTGGAAACTAAAAGCATTCAATGTCAACATTTTCATTCATTAAAAATTTCATCAATCCAAAATAGATTACCTATTTTAACTTTAACAGTGGCCCATTTTGATTTTCGAGATATTGACATAATTATTATTATTATTATTACATAAATTTATTACGCGCGCAAGGTCACACCAAAGTGTGAATCTGAGGCGCGGATAGTTAGCCGCCAGAGGAAGATGCAGTTAAAGGTCCATGTGCTTGAAAGCCAAAGAGAAATAGTGAGTTTTGAGCCGTTTTTTGAAGGTAGGGAGTGAATTTGAACAACGAAGAGAGAGTGGAAGTAGATTCCATTCTTTGGGAGCAGAGGCATGGAATGCACGCGAGCCCATAACAGTTCTGCATCGAGGCTCAACTAAAAGACCCATGTTTGATGATCGCAGGCAACGAGGAGGAATATAAGGAGTAAGCAGTGACTGAAGGTAGGGAGGTGTTCCGGTAGAGAGGGATTTGTAGGTTAAACAGGCCAATTTAAATTTAATCCTAAATTCGACAGGAAGCCAATGCAGCTGATGAAGTAAAACTGAGGAACTTGATCGTAGTGGGACACGCAGCACAACGCGAGCTAAGGAATTTTGGATGCGTTGCAGCCTATTTAGCTCAAAGTCTGAAATGCCAACAAAAATTGCTTTAGCATAATCAAGGCGAGAGGAGACAAGGGCGCAAGCTAAAGTCTTCGACATATCCTTAGTCAGAGCCGACCTAATGTGGCGTATTGCCCTGATGTGATAAAAGCAAGATCTACAAAGGTTAGTTACATGCATCCGAAAACTGTCCAGGGTAACCCCAAGAGTTTTAACAGAATCTGATAATGGTACTGCGGAGCCTGTGAGGTCGATGCTGGAAAGTGAAGGAAAAGAACGCAAGCGTTGTCGTGACCCGAACAAAATATAAGTATAATTAGAAACTACAAAGCATTCAATTGAAAATTGTCATTCGTTAAAAATGTCAGACTTGTTTGGGTTTATAGCCAAACCATTAAAACAGAACCAGGCATATAAAGATGACAGGCACTCCTCAAGTTTAATTTTACCGGACTGATCAGTGTGTGACAGAGCAATATAGAGCTGAGTGTCGTCCGCGTACTGCTGTAATTGGACACCAAAATGATTAGCTATGCGATTAATTGGGGAGGTAAAGACTGTGAATAATAGAGGACCAAGGACAGATCCCTGTGGAACTCCAGCAGTGCAAACAGGCGATTGCATGGTGTGTCGCCAAATTTGGTTGCAAATTTAGGTGTGTCGCGTGCGGAAAAAGGTTGAGAACCTCTGCCTTACAGTACTGTGGGCTTATACAAGTTTACGAATGCACCAATGAAATCTTTAACCCATTACTGTTACATTAAAAATGGAAAGTTTGTCATAAGGAATTTGAAATTTTCGAATGATGAGGCAGAGTTGTTGGGTGGGGGTGTCTCTGTCTGCTTACATATTGCGCTTACAAAAACTGACTCATCCTTTTAAAATGATACATAGAAAAATCCAGAAGTAAAATTCCATTAACAGTTAGATATAGACCCTGCTAAGTTAACGTGGAGCCATAGAAACGACGTTAAATCGTACAATTGTAGTAGAATTGTACTTTTAGTATAATTAGAAACTACAAAGCATTCAATTGAAAATTGTCATTCGTTAAAAATGTTAATAATTACAAATTTTAAATAAACTAGTTTAAATTTAACATTTTAAAATTTTAATGATGCTAAAAATAATTATGACAATTGCATGGTGTGTTGCCAAATTTTGTTGCAAGTTTAGGATGTGTCAGGTGCCAAAAAGGTAAAGAATCTCTGCTCTAATATATATATATATATATATATATATATATATATATATATATATATATTTTGCATGTTCAAAGTTTCTTTTTGTTGTGCTCCTTAGAGCAGTTTCTTTTACTACTACTAATACTACGACTTACTTACTTACTTAGACTTAGTTCCTCCTGTTCCGATCGGAGCATTGGTCAACAAGTCTTCGCCAATCCACACGGTCGCCAGCCACCTCCTCTGCCTCGTCCCATCCCTGACCCATCCGCTCCAGGTCCCCCCTGAATGCGCTTATCCAGGTGTTTCTTTGCCTGCCTCTTTTTTGTTTTCCACCCTCCGACACGCAGTTTACTGCCATCCTCGCAATTCTCTCCTTTGGTAGTCTAAGGATGTGCTCAGCCAACCTTCCCCTTCTCCCCATGATGATATACTCAAAGTTCCTTGATCGAGCCATTTTCAGCACATCCTCGTTACTGATGTGGTCCCTCCGTGAGATGCCCAGCATGGATCGTAGGTACCTCCGATGAAAGACATTTAGTTGTTTTGTTGTCTTTGCTGTTGTAGATGAGACTGACTGATCATTGCATTCGAGAGGTCACGCAGATGTTGCATTGTTCTCAGTGTAGTGGCTTTCCATGTGCCAGGCCATGTGAGACGTATTGCCAAATTGTCACTTCACGATGCTTGGAACTTCTGTACACGGATCTAAGTGAAAATTGGATTACTTTCATTGGTAATGTAAATCGCTGTATAATTATATTGTGAGCTATTTCTGATGAATATCACATATGCATTATCTAATACATTCTGAAAGCATTTTAAATGCTTTTATTCAAGTGCACAAAGCTGCAGTTTATTGTCACTTACAAAGTAATGTAACGACTTGATTCATTCACTCGATTGATACATTACGTGATGTATCAAATGCTGTTTAGTCCCTGACCAACTTTAGTTTGGAAGCATTTCTAATTTGTGCTAATATTTCTCTGAGGTTCCATTACAGTAGACGTATTTATATATAGGCTAGAAAGTGAGCTAGCAAAGCAGAGATTTCTGAGGTATACGAGGTCTGTGACTGTCTGGTATATGCACAGATCTCCAAATATCTGGTATATATGTGAGCACTGAGAAAGATATCGGCACTACACATTTGATATCCATTGTGTGTGATGATATATTATCAATCCCCCAAGTGAATGGTAGTTTGCCAGTTTCACTTTTGCTGAGCTGTTACCTGAACCAAACAGGTTAAAACTGATTATAAACAGGTTAGAAATAAGCAGATTCACTGTCCCTCAGGTTTTCCTATATCCAAACTCCAATAGAATCATTTTATTTTCTGGACCGTGCAGTAACTAACTGTTTTTCACATGGACTTCTAGTGTTGTCTACTAAAGTTGTGATGTATGATGGTATTCTGTAGTCAAGAAACTATAATGGGTAAAGGGATGATTATTAGGCTTGAAAACGGAACTTGGTAAAATGTTTGTGTTCTTATTGTTTTGTAAGAAGTCCTTCAAAAGTGTTGCACATTCCACAGATACTATAGACATTAGACATGGTCGCTTCATGTAAATTGTACACAGCTCCTCATTCATCAGTGTTCAATGATCTTAGCAACATTTAATTTCAAATTGGAAAGTCTAGTTTGAGCATGTCATGTGCTGCCCACATTCTCTGCATTTCATTTGATTAACTTTGAACATTGATCGATTGTGCCCACCATCTTTGCATTTCATTTGATTAACTTTGAACAGTTGAACATTGATCGATTGTGCCCACCATCTTTGCATTTCATTTGATTAACTTTGAACATTTGAACATTGATCGATTGTGCCCACCATCTTTGCATTTCATTTGATTAACTTTGAACATTTGAACATTGATCGATTGTGCCCACCATCTTTGCATTTCATTTGATTAACTTTGAACATTTGAACATTGATCGATTGTGCCCACCATCTTTGCATTTCATTTGATTAACTTTGAACATTTGAACATTGATCGATTGTGCCCACCATCTTTGCATTTCATTTGATTAACTTTGAACATTTGAACGTTGATTGATTGTGCCCACCATCTTTGCATTTCATTTGATTAACTTTGAACATTTGAACATTGATCGATTGTGCCCACCATCTTTGCATTTCATTTGATTAACTTTGAACATTTGAACATTGATCGATTGTGCCCACCATCTTTGCATTTCATTTGATTAACTTTGAACATTGATTGATTGTGCCCACCGTTTTTGTATTTCCTTTGATTAACTTTGAACATTTGAACGTTGATCGATTGTTTTGCATAATTTTCAGATGAATTTGTGAAGGTGGCTGAGAAGCTGGAAGGTCCATTCAACATCGAGAATGTGGTTGAACCGATTGAGGTGAAGATATCAGAAGCCATCATGAACTTCCAGTCTAACTTTGACACGCTTTCAAAACAGGTCTACTATCTCTGCTGATTTGTCTGGCTTTTGGTTTCACTAGAATGACTCATTGCATTGATCAACTATTTATCAGGTGTTCTATTGATGTAGTCCACAGGTTCTCAACCTTTTTCCGCTCACGACGCACCTAAACTTACAACCAAATTTGGCGACACACCATGCAATCGTCATATGCCAACATCTATATTCTATAAATCTGAGATCTGTATGGATGTCAGTGTTGTAAGCAGGGCCGGATTAACAAATGTGGGGGCCCTGTTCTGTAAAACTGTGGGGGCCCAAACCTGGCAGAAGCACGACAAAATTACAAAACGCGTTATATTCAACGAACCAACATTCGTCTATTATTAATTCCTTACTTATATTATTTTTAACATTATCAGCAGGTCTTTTAATAGTGTAAAACAACCGATATATCTTTTACGGCTTAAGAATATTAAAGTGATTCATGGTCAGTCATTCTCTGACCAGCGCATAGCACTCGTACAAGCAAACAGTGCAGAAGCGATTTTATGCCCCAAATAAATTCTTGGCTATGAACATTTCTGGTAGACCTGCGGCAGAATAACGGCCAGGGCAAATGGTTCTTACAAGGGCATTTAGCTTGATTTGCCCTGCTGTGCATGGCCTCCACACTGTTTACAAACTAAAATATATTTTTGCGGTTATACCAGTAGTAGACCCTGGTTCAAGTTCCATCCTGCTTAGATCTATGTGAGCTTTCACCCCCGGTGTATGTCTCTCTGGGCAGCCGTTCACTGCGCTCAACTGCTCGTGGAGAATTCCTTGTTCTTTTTTCGAGTATTGTGACCATGCAACGACGAGCATTCTGGGTAGTGGGCACAGTTATCTGGAAACGCCTCCTCGTGGCTCTCTCGTTTCGCGTGACTCTGCTGGCTCTTTCTTTCATCTTCTCAACTTTTCTTTTTGACAACGCCTGCGTTGGGAGCGCCTTCGAGTAAAAATCTAAAGGGGTTCTATATAAATTTATGAGATTGATTGAATTCGTAAAAAATAAAAATAGAGTGCGTACTTCATGTAGACCTTTTCAATGTTATTATCACGCCATCTCATAATGCGTAGCATAGCACTATATAGAGTTTCGATCAATTGATGTATTAAGTGTTTAAATAAGCAAAAAACGTATAACTCTTACTAGCATTTCTGACTGATTTTAGGATCAATCTGCTAGGCAATGAAAACTGCAATAAGGGCCACCCCAACTTTTAAATGAGCAAAAAGCGTATAACTTCTACTAGCATTTCTGACTGATTTTAAGCTCAATCTGCCTAGCAATGAAAACTGCAATAAGGGCCCCCACATGTTCAAAAGTTGCATAATGCTAAAGTCACTAGTTTTTGAATAATTTGACAATTTTTCATATATTTTGAACTCAGTTTACTATTATAATTAGCAATGCTGAAAAATTTCTTTTGCATATGTGGGGGCCCCATAAAGTGTGGGGGCCCCTGTTCGGCCGAACATGTCGAACATGCCTTAATCCGGCCCTGGTTGTAAGCATCAATGCCGAGAGGGGTTGTTAAACTCATTCAAGAAAACAAATCATCCATCACTAAAAATGAAGGGGAGAAATATCTAATGCAGGTTGTATCTGAGCACAGAGCTCATTTCCTTGATGCAATGAAGTAGGCCTATGTGTTATAGGCATTCTGCTGAGACTCCAACAATCGAAAACTCTATGTTCAGCATATGGCTGCCATTGCTATAATTTTTTAAAATTATTTTATGACTAAATTATTAACTTTATATCAGCAGATCTATATGCCATACAATATAAATGCAGTCTACAATGATCAGTTTATTTTTAAAATCTAAATTCTAAATGCTGTCATTTGCTTATTTTTCGTCATTGTCACGAATGGTGAACAGTCGGGAGCATTGCGCTACCACTAAACATTAATCGATCAGGCTGAAATTTTACACGTATTCACTAATAAGGCAAGGTAACAGAATGAGAGGGTGCGATTAAAGAAAATTGAATTTTTTTTGAGGATCAGACTAGTCAGCACGTCTATTTTAAGCTCTCAAACTCACCTTAAAACCCGAGATATCAACATTTACTTGTAAGCAACCTTAAAAGTTACGTCGCTTTTTATGGGCAGCCAATGTCAATTTAAGTATCGGCAATATGTGCTCATATTTTGCAGTTTCTTGGGTATGCTGTTTTGGACTCTGTAATATTTCATCAGGTTAGCTTTTTAAAAGCCGGTACTTGAGCAGTGAATTGAAGTAGTTGAGATGACACGAGATTGTTGGGCAATTACAACTTAGGGCAGAAGAGAGTTCAATTAATCCTGTGAACATTGTGGCTGTGGTGGTATTGTGGTTCAGTTCTGCTTGGACTCAATTATGAAAGAGAGAGACGCAATGAGATACGTTTTGAATGAGTTCAAAGTGAGATGAGATAGATGTCGTGGGTGATGGAGCAAGATCATAGGCGTAGGAGAGGGGGCAAATGCCCCCCCCAAATTTCGGGCAAGTCTGTTTTTTCGGGCAAGTAGACCCGGGAAAATATTAACCAAACTTCTTGAAGTTCAACGTTCATTAGTACTCCACATTATCTCCCAGTTCCGTCTTGCCCGAATCGAGTTAGATATTACACAACAACCATGGTTAGCAGAATATCCCGAAAAAGTTATGAATTCACGGCAGCATTTTATAAATAAGCTTAATGGCGAGAATCGCATGCAGCAAATTTAAGAGCCGAAATTTGCCCGAATGGAGTTAGATATTAACTCACAACCATTGATAGCAGAAATTCCCGACAAATTCTGAATTCACGGTAGCATTTTGTAAATAATGGCGAGAATCGAAACAAATTCAAGAGATAAAAATTTGCCCGAAAATCTTGCCCGAATCGAGTTAGATATTAGCTCACAACAACTAACTATGGATGGTAGAAATTCAAGAAAAAGTTCTGAATTCACGGTAAATAATGGCTAGAGTTGCAGCAGATTCAAGAGCCGAAATTTGACCGAAAATTGTGACTATTCGTGGCATTTGGGGGAATTCACAACATGCAAGCAATGTGCAACAGAACACGGAATTCACTGTCTGAATGACATCGAAATTTCTACTGGTCATGAGGCAAAATAGACACGATCTTGCGATTATCAACATTGAACTTGCAGATCTTGGTCTGTTCTCTGAAAATTTACAATCTTTTCCCTCTTGTCAAGTGTGCGATATCAGGGTGTTGCACTTGATAGCTCACTTATATTGCGGGAAGGATAATACCTTAACTGAGCATATTTCCAAAAGCACACGTTCCTTTTATTTTCATTTAAGGTGTCTCAGGATCTTTCGCTGTTCTGTCTCCACCCATTGGCTTCCACTCCGTGCTCACATACAATCTAAATTGCTAAAGCGCTCGTGAATAAGCCGGTGCCCCGCGCTTGGCTTTCGAGTGGCGCTTTAGAAACTAGGAGATTTCGATTATGATTACGAAATTCCTCACTCTGATCTTCAAGGTTCAGCGGGGTTTTGCCCCAAATATCTGACCGACGTTATACTAAGGCCTCACTCAGCTTCCTCCAACCGTCCACTTCGTTCATCCAACAGACTTGAATCTTGCTTCCGCCTTCTAGAACTGCAATGGCTCAGTCTCGATAATTTGCCTCAATTGGTCCTTCTCTTTGAAATGAACTTTCTCCTTGTGTTCGCTCTATACACTTTCTGCGGCAGTCTCTCTTCTTCAATCTCTCATCTTAAAACCTGACTCTTCGAGCGCGGTTTTGCGCACTGGGAGCGCCTCTGAACTGTTCACCCTACTAGAGTCGCTTTGTAGATGATTAGATAGGCTACAATACAAAACAATGTACAATTATGAATTTAATAAGTTGCTCGTGTGAAGTTTGAACTGGTTAAGCGTCAGGAATATATACATAGGCTACATAATAAATTTGCATATATGCCTAAAATTACCCAGCCTGGTCCCTATAATATGGCCGGGCCCCGGTGTATTTGCCCCTTGTCCCCGAGTGTGGGCGCAAGAACAGAGATGGCTATGTGCGCACGACGTCAACTATTCCGGGTTTAATTTTTCGGGCAAAAGTAAAATTTTTGCCCCCCCACTGCTGAAATGTCCCCTACGCCTATGAGCAAGATAATATGATCAATGATGTCGAAGGCAGCAGATAGATTAAGAAGACTAAGTTTAGTTACTTTTTCATGCATCTCTAAATTCTCCATAGACTGGATTATGTCACATGATGTGGACAGAGAAAAGAATGGTTTCAGTGCGTTGGAGTTTGCTGATTAGAAGAGAAGAAGAAGAATAAGTAAAGAATCTAAAGAGAAAGTTGACTTTCAGCTACACGCTATATGAGACATTATACCAAACACATCAGAGCAGCTTTGAGAAAGCTTGTTCGAATTGCATAGAAATTGCTTACAGTGAGGTAAACTTTCAGTGAAGTGACTCTCTGTCTGGCAAACTGCTCAGATAGCCAGGCTGCAGAGGATCAAAGAGAACATTAATCAGTGGTGGGGGGTTATGGTGATGAGGCCCATTTGCATGAAATTATTGCTTACAGTACAGAATTTTGCAACAATGATTTGAAGGATCTGGTTAAAACTACAACAGCAATCCAACCACTTTGACTTCATGAATTCTGTTGTATGTATGTGTATTTCGACATGATTGACTGTGGGTGAATGAGAAGCCTTGTGGTAGCTACCTACCGGTATTTATCCTCAATCAGTCACATCAGTGTTTTCCAGATGAGAGTGTTTTCTGCGGAACCCATGAAGGGAAGACAACGGTTACTTGAGGATGCTGAGGAAATTGCACATTATAAAATCAAACTGATTTCATTTTAAATAAATTTTAATATAATTTTCTGGAATTCAAACTGTTTGGAAACAATATATCAGTGTATGTTTTTTTGGGTCAGAGCCCATGAAAAAAAGTTCAAATGGAAAATTTTCCATAGCAATATGAGCTTGGAAAAGACTGTCCTAGATGTTCTGATATTCCATGGAGCATGCGACCCATCCAAGTAGTTTGTTCTGCTGTTTAGATCTTCACTGAATGCGGGGAACCAGAGCAAAGTGAAGAGAGAAGAAGAAGGCGAAGTTTGAATGCAACTGAGTTTGTCACACCAGAAGCGAAGAAATCGCGAACGAAAGTGAAGAAGGAGAAAATTGAAGATCTGAGGCGTCTCGACCATTTAGTTCGAGATATTCGTTTGGTCGTACAGCAGACAAAGTTCTTCTGGAAGAGTCTGGTCAACATGACTTGTGATAGCCTCTTGCCAACAAACGAGTCTTTGACAACCACCTGCTGGAATGGTAGCCACCTGGTCAGGTAAGCATCTCTTGCTGATACATGTACTCATTGCTAAATCCATTTGTGCAAAAGTCAACCTGTATCAGGAATTTTGATAACGGCAATAATAGTGCGTACCAGCATGTAGCAGATCATAATGCTTCTTTAATTTTAATAGTTACTCATTTAAATTGGTAAGAATTGAATGAACTTACGTCGTTAGTTTTCACCGGGAGATGACTGGAAGAGGAAATTACGATTGAAAAGTGGTTTCATTTTTCTATTAATTCGCTAAATTTAGGGTTTATTTAAATTATCTGTACAACCTGGACACTTAGAAGAGAATCATGTTTTCTGTAGCACAGGAATCGTTACATCGTTGCGTGTGGGTCTTCATCCGCAGCCAGACGTTGATTTCTCATCTACTACAGCAGTTGAGCAGCAGATTGCACAGCTACGAGCGATCAGTGTTAAGCTGAAGATGGCTGTCAGTGGCCAGGATGCCAACTGGATCGACAGTGCCAGTGGTGCGTTGGTTTACATCTCTTCTTTCTAATTCATTGTGGATCCTTTGGAGACTGTGGCAAAGTAGAAATCAATGACTGGTTGTCCATATGTATTTGCATAATGTAGCATATATAAAATTACATTGCATGTGCTTTTTAGCAAGATTTTACTTCCAGCTAATCCAATGGTTTTAACCTTTTTCTATTGGCGGAACCTTTCTCACAGTACGTATTTGCTCGTGGAACCCTTTGCATTTCACCAGTCCAGTATTTCAAGAAATGCATAGCTTACAGTTGTAATTTGTGAAATTATGTAATATTTAGATGCAGGCCTACGTTATTAGCAATTCTGGTGCAGTCTGTAGAATCGCAATGTCATTACAAATCCAGTGGATTTAGAATTCTAGAAGTGTAGGTCCAGTGTACAAAACACTGTCAGAGAACAATTGTATTTCTACTCTGTTTCGCCAACAACTAACCCATCCAGCTGACAGACGGATAGAATATTGAAAAATATTCTGGATCAGTGTTATGGACAAGTTGTATTAAAGTATCTTTTCAAGTTTACTGCGAAATTTGTGCCTTTATGGTCTTGGATGCATCGCAGAGAGACATGTATATGCAGACACATTAATGATTCATCTTCAACATAAAAGAATCTTTTGGGGCCCAACCGTCATGAGTCTGATGAGTGAAACGAGGCTATAGTGGATTATTGAGATTATTTGAGGAGAGTCAGCTTTGTTTGATCCCTGCACTTGGAAAAGTGCTTCTGTCACAATAATCATGCATCTGATTCTTATTTTACACATCTAATGTGATTTTTCCGAGAAGCAAATAGCGAGTATAGGGCCTAGGCCAGGTAGGCCTGTCAGTTAAAGATTCTACAAATAGCCTTGTGCTTGAGACTCAGCCATTACATTTGCAAAAATTTGAATATCCGCTACTTTTGGGTAAGAGATTTCGTTTTATTTCAGAACAGCGTCCAAATTTAGTTTAAAGCCAATGATAAAAAATGCTTTCTTTGTCCGACTGGACATTGGAAACATAGGCAATCTATACAATTGATGTATGTGCCTCCTGAAAAACAAATATTGATCGACATAAATTAACCTATAGAAATCAACAATACATTCATGAATGTAATAATGTTTTTAAGCAAACATGACTGTAGGCTGGGAATGAACCTACTTATTGCTAATACTTTTAGGCTCACAGTCGGTGCAAAAAAATTTCTACCAAACTGCCGCGGAACCCTGGCAGACGCCCGCAGAACCCTTGGGTTTCGCAGAACCCCGGTTGAAAATCACTGAAGAACAGTTCCACTGAACTCCGTCTGGATTGGCTTCTTCAGCTTTTAATAATAATATGAAGACGCAGATTTTGTTCTTTGAATGTCTTTGAATCTAACGTTTGTTGCAGTTGGCTACGAAGACGAAAGTGGCAGCGGATCAGGTGATAGCGAAGACACGGAAGACGAGGAGGAAGAGGAAGATGAGGACATAGAGGATGATGCGGAGGAGGAGGAGGAAGGATCTCAGTCGCTGTTGACTTTTGATGAGGAGTCACGTGACCATAGTCACAGGGAAGCCCAGATGAAAACCGTTCTCTTCACGGTTGATACAGCGTCGTCATCATCATCATCATTGTCGTCATCATCATTGTCGTCGTCAAAGCACAATCATCCATTTGTTGCGTACGTTGGTTCTCAGCCAGTGACAACGGCAGACGTTGTTCTTGTGTTGGTTTTGCTACCTAGCTGTATTATTGCTTACCTGCATCTGACCAGATATACATTACCGGAAATCAGTTAGTATATTTATCAATGAAATCATTCTAATTATAAGCATTCCCATCTGTCATGGTTTTTACTAATGTAGAGGATGTGTTTTTTTGTAATTTGCAGAACTGCTCTGTTGTGATATTTGTGATGGACTTTGTTATTTACATTCTGAAGGTCACTTGACCCAGCTGAGCATGTTTGGTTATGTTATGAATTTTGACGTTTCACATTCCAGTGTGAAATGTGATGATTCCTGTGTGAAATGTGATGATTCCAGTGTGAAATGTGATGATTCCAATGTGAAACGTGATGATTCCAATGTGAAACGTGATGATTCCAATGTGAAATGTGATGATTCCAGTGTGAAACGATTCCAATGTGAAACGTGATGATTCCAATGTGAAATGTGATGATTCCAGTGTGAAATGTGACGATTCCAATGTGAAATGTGATGATTACAAAGGAAAGTAACAATGCGATGAAGATAAAATGTCACCATAAATTTTGCCTTTTAACCAGGCATTGGAGGCAGTAATTTTTGACTTGAAGACATCCAACAGTCCATATAGGTTGTTGCACTTGGCAAATATTAAATGTTTTATATGAAATGAGTTTTATCCTGTTGTGCTGTGCGTAAGCAGCAGACAAAGTGCAATGTGAGGAGAGATCAAATGTTTACAGTTTGCATAGAGAGCTCTTTGCATAGAACTCCTGACAAGTTGCAGCTGAAGCTTCTGCTCTTCATTTAGTTGTCGTATCTCATTAATGATCAAGATGTTCAGCAATGACCTTCTTCCTCCACCAGACCACAGGAGAGTATGTACATTGTACAGCACACTTTGTACTTGTATGATTTGTATGATTTGCAAATGTAAAATATTCCTTTTGAAGTTTTGAATTGGTAGCTTCACTTTTCCTAGATTTTTACTTGTTGTTGCTTTCGGTAATAATGGATTAATTTTGAAATATAAGACGTTGTTTTTGTGTATTTTATAATGTTTTTAATAAGACCTTGTGATTGGATTTGTGATTATTGGAATGAACCATATACAGTGTAACGTAATAATAATTTGTTTGGCATCATACGCAGCCACATAAGGGCGCCTCACATACAAGTAACAGCATGGTATGCCTTAGAAAATAAACGAGCCGCGAGTCCTGATTTCATTGAGTTAATTGAGTCAGCCACTGGGGATTGGGAGGACGACCATTCCAGTATCTTCAGTCAGTTGCTGAGAAAGCATCCGTTGTATGTGAAGATCACGTTTCTTGAGCAATACTAAAGTCGCTTGCCATTCATGTGCCAAAAGCTTTTGCTGCAACTTTTCTTATTGATGACTACAATCTGAATCTCTTAAACATTTTTGTTGCCGTTAACTGCTTCTTTTAAATGTATTTAGGTTTGTGAATACATTACTCTCGTCTCTTGTGTTCCATCAGAAACAAACAGAACTATGATAATAATATGATAGTATAGAAAGATGCAGTCAGATGAAGGAGCAGATCAGATCTGTAGAAATCTGAGTATCGATACTCTGCAGCTCTAGTGTTGAAGGCCTTGAAGCCACAAACGCAAGCACCAAGTGACTGCATGTCTGTACCAATGCAAGTTACTGTTTATATTTTGTACTGTGCTGTTTGTACAGTGTCGGTTACTGCAATCTATACTGTGCCGTTTGTACAGTGTAGGTTACTGCAATCTATACTGTGCTGTATGCAAGTATGGTTGTGTATTAATAACTATGCAAGCATGGCTGTGTATGAATAGCTATACAAGTATGGTTGTTCAGTGTAGGTTACTACACTGTACAATAGCTATGCAAATGTGGTTTGTGTATGAATAGCTATGCAAATGTGGTTGTGTATGAATAGCTATGCAAATGTGGTTGTGTATGAATAGCTATGCAAATGTGGTTGTGTATGAATAGCTTTGTAAGTATGCCAATGGCTCAATTCTCTTACTTCATTCTTACACATGGGATTAGCAGAGGCAGTGCCAAAATATTACGTTCTGAAGCACCATTAGTTCTGCACTTGGTGTTTGACAAATAGGATGGCCTCGGAAGTCACGAGTGCAGGATCAGAGTGCCAAGGGCTATTCAGCGGTCCAAAGTTGGTCAGTGTTTGTGCAAGTCCTTTTTAGATGGCACATTAGAAGTGTGGGATGTACAGTGAAAGTTGTCTGTGCATTTTTATACAACGCCAGTATTCTATGTTGAGCTGTAATGTAAATAAACTGTAACATAAGTTAAAAACAACACACAAGCGCAATTCCTTATCTTCACATCCTCTAATATCACATTAAAAATTTCACATTAATTATCGAAATTCCAAATCAAAACATCCACACATTGTCGCAAATAAAGCATGAAAAGAATTTAATTTTTCATGTGAATAAACTTCTCCTCAGTCTTAGTGAAATTCTGGACATGGACCGGATTTCTGGCTTTGGATTGATTAAACCTTATGTATTAAACACTGACCAAAAAACATAAAATAATATATGAAAAGGCAGGTTTTTTGTGCCTGTTCTGCTGTCATGAGTAATGCGCTATGCTTTGATTAGGCCAATTTTTCTTTAACACAAACTAAACTACTTACCAGTAAGTGAGAATTCTTAGTTGAACGATCAATGCATAAAACAACTCATCAAATGTCAGCAAAATGGCGAACTGTCAACATCTACAGCCAAGTCAACTGATATAATGGGTATGTGTATATCCAGTTATCCATGATACAGCTACTCAGCCAAACTGTCACCAAGTATATGTTGTCCAGACATGTAATCCCGGAGCATTTTATCAATCCCAGAATTCTGGGATTACAAATGTGTCAATCCCAGGGTCTTGGGATGGATTTGCTAATTAAATTTTTTCTTAACCTAGCAGTAGGTGGTCATCTACAGCCAAAAGTCAACTGATATAATGGATAAGCAATTATGCATATATCCAGTTATCCATGATCTAGCTATATATTTAGCTTGCTCCCTTGTCTCCTCTCGCCTTGATTACGCTAATGCAATCTTTGTTGGCATTTCAGACTATGAGCTACATAGGCTGCAACGCATCCAAAATTCCTTAGCTCGGGTTGTGCTGCGTGTCCCACTTCGATCAAGTTCTTCTGTTTTACTTCATCAGCTGCATTGGCTTCCTGTTGAGTTCAGGATTAAATTTAAATTGGCCTGTTTAACCTACAAATCCCTCTCTACCGGGACACCTCCCTACCTTCAGTCACTGCTTACTCCTTACATTCCTCCTCGTTGCCTGCGATCATCTAACATGGGCATTTAAGCTGAGCCTCGATGCAGAACTGGTATGGGCTCGCGTGCATTCCATGCCTCTGCTCCCAAAGAATGGAATCTACTTCCACTCTCTCTTCGTTGCTCAAATTCACTCCCTACCTTCAAAAAGCGGCTCAAAACTCACTATTTCTCTTTGGCTTTCAAGCACATGGACCTTTAACTGCATCTTCCTCTGGCGGCTGACTATCCGCGCCTCAGATTCACACTTAGGTGTGACCTTGCAAGCGTAATAAATTTATGTAATAATAATAATATATCAGATTACAAATAGAAAATATTACGATTTTACTGATGGGTAAAGCAATGTGCTCTGTCTGCCGTCAGTCATCATCGGTCGATCTCACAGTTTAGCGATTGAAGTGCGGTAGACAAAAGCGCATTGCTCCCTTACTGTATTTAACTGTTAGGTTAAGTAAAACTTTAATTTGCAAATAAATCGATCCCAGGACCATGGGATTGACACATTTGTAATCTCAGGATTGAGAAATGCTCTGGGATTACATTCCGTAATTGCAGCAGTATTTGTCAAAAGCTGGCTACAAAATGAAGGTATTTGCTTTCATTAGAGATTCCAACTAAATATATATTCACCCAGGGGCGGATCCAGGGGGCCACTCCGGCCATACCCCATTTCAAAAGTGCATAGGATGGTTTGGTTTGTAATTGCATTTGCATTTGGTTTCAACAAGCACTAAATCAATGCAGCAGGAGAGAAAAGTAGGGTACGACGACTAGAGAGGTCATAGTATATTGCTAGAGATTACATCGACGGTCGACCAGATGACTGATGATTAGAAAAAGTCATAAGTTATTTTGGCAGAGAAAATTGGTATAATTTCCAGACATCAGACATTTCAACCAAACTAAAAAAGGTCATCAGATTTTTCCCCCATCGAAAATTTCTGTATCTGCCCTGTATTCACCATCTCTCTAGAGTCAGTTACAGAAATAGCAATTTAAACAAGGATATTGACAAAGGATTCCCGAGAATTGAATTGCTTCAGTCATGATTAACACACAACGTCCTTTAAACTAGAGACCACACATTAGAAATGTTTCTTCTCCAATCTCAACCTTTTGTTATTCTACTATCATTTGTTATGTTTCTTATTCTGCCATCACTTGTAGCCTACTTTCCGCCAACTGGCCTTTGCAGCATTATATCAACTGACTATCCTTTGCAGCAGTGTTTATCAACTACTTGGCCTTTGAAGCATTATAGCTCAACTAAATGGCTTTGCAGCATTATAGCTCAACGAAATGGCTTTGCAGCATTATAGCTCAACGAAATGGCTTTGCACCATTATAGCTCAACTAAATGGCTTTGCAGCATTATAGCTCAACTAAATGGCCTTTGCAGAATTATAGCTCAACGAAATGGCTTTGCAGCATTATAGCTCAACTAAATGGCCTTTGCAGAATTATAGCTCAACTAAATGGCTTTGCAGCATTATAGCTCAACAAAATGGCTTTGCAGCATTATAGCTCAACAAAATGGCTTTGCTGCATTATAGCTCAACTAAATTGCTTTGCACCATTATAGCTCAACGAAATGGCTTTGCAACATTATTTTAGCACACATTACATTATCACCGACTCGTGATGTTTCCTGACATGTGTAAGTAATGAGCATTCAAACTACCATTCCAAATTTGTTCTAAAATTGCTGATTCAGCACCATGCATGCTTTCTACAAAGAATATATATTACTTTTGGGAATGGGTAGATTATATATTATAGATGTATATATATATATACATGAACTTGAAACCCTGGGATAAAGCATTAATGATCTGTAAAGCAAGCCACAAGCTTTCTAAAAGGATTTTCTGTCTTTATGTGATGACATCCGGTTGCTGACGACCTGTAAGTTCTCTTAACTGTGATATCTGAAGTGCAATCTCAACCAATGGCTTCAGCAGAATCTGAACAAACAAAATTTTGCAAAAAACCACATAAACATTGTGAAGACACACAATTCAGTCACTTTACTTCATCCATTCAAATGGCCACTATACTGCAATGGCCACTATACTGCAATGGCCAGTTGGCTGAAACCAACATTCATTAAAAAAAATAGTGAAGCAAGCCACAACTACAGTCATCGTTCAGGAAAGGCCATTAACACATTGACCGCCTACACGCCATGTTAAATGAAGGACGAGTTAACTCATCCTTGGCGGTCAACGTGTTAAAAGAAGACGATTCTACTGACGTTCATTTCTGATTTGTATGACAAAAATTACAGTTACATCATCTTTGCTTCGTTGCTTCTCAACCAACATTTTATGTTTAGCAGCACTAAACATCGTGCACGTCTCAACCCTGCTGCAACTACTCAGTAAGTATCTTATTTCTGCTCGAAGTACGAATGATGATGAATAAAGAATCCATTGCTTGGACACTCAATCCATGACTTATCCAGGGATGACCTGAACCTAATCTCAATACTTGACAACGCTCATAGCTAGACCCTTCAGAATTGGTGATCTTGCAAATCAATTTTTGAGCAAAAATTACAAGTACTGTGCAATTAGCACTGTGGACAATTTTAGCGCAAAATCCCACCATAATGTTCGCAATTAGGCATTAAAGGCTTAAAGACACTGCAATGCGTGCAACATGTGGACATCCATTTGTTTTGTAAGCAACAAAATCGAATTTTTAACACACACACACACCGCACATTTTTAACCATACTGTAAGGCTGCGCAGAAACAGGTCATTTCAGCCACTAATACCAAAGGTTGCCTCTCGAGTCTTACTTTACGGAACTTATATGGGGCAAAAACTGATACCTTACCATCATATCGCATTGAATCGGACAGACGCAACATCACACCAGTGTACATATGGCAAAAAATATGGTTAAAAAGTCACCACCCCCACCAACAACATCCGCGCAGATGAATTACCTGAGCGTCTTGTAGGATCTTGTCTTTATCTGCTTCGTAGCTGTCAATGTACATGCGGATCGTTGCTCCAGCACTTCCTGTCCCACTCAGACGATACACAATCCGTGAGCCATCGTCAAATATGATCCGAATTCCCTACAACACCAATCCACAACAACATCTCTTCTATAAATGTCTCAATCACTCCACGTCTACTTAATTACTTTATACGGTTCATACCACATAATCATGATCCATTCCTTCGCAATAATCAATACCGATGAGAACGTTTGCCATAGTCTTCGTCTCATCACTAAATCAATGCTCCTCTTTGTCATGCTCTGTTGTGGACTTGACCTTTGATGAAGACATCTTTGAGGGTTGCCCATAACGACACAGACCTCCTCCTGTGTCAAACCAGTTTGAATATGAAGGAAAAGACTTAAAGAAATAGACTTCTGTAGATAACGTTGCCAGACAACACACTGACCTGTTTTTTCGAGACGCTGTGGTCAATTGGATCAGTGTATTCAAAGTTGTCAGTTTTCGCAATCTTGAACGCTTTCTTCTCATACGAATAGGACTTCCCTACGACCGATGGATCAGCGATAAATTTCTCCAGATTATTAATCATCTGCTCAGCCGGAGCAGACTCACATTTCTCGTAGTCATACCTAACCAAAAACAACGTCATCATCATCATCATCATCACAACAATTTACAATCAAGTCTTGAAGGACGAGGTTACAAAAGACAAGTCAATTCAATGCAGATAGATGAAAGTCTGCAAGTGAACTGAGGTCAAAACTTTATCGACAGAAAACACTGTTCTGCTCAAACCTAAATTTGCATGACAAAATACAGGCATACTCTTTTCTTCAGAAGCCATGTTGCCATATTGCCACGGTTAAGTGTGGCAGTCTGTATAGGGTGTAAATTAACTGCTAGGTTGGAGCAGACAACATATTGTCTTTATATTATTGTCTTTATACCAGATAAGGAATAAAACAAGACAGAAAATTTAAAAAAATTTAAACCTTTATTGTCAATAATACAATTTTTTAATTCAGACTTGCTATTCCTTTCCCTAATAAATCTATAAATTATAAAACCTAATGCGCTGGATGGAAAAATGATGGATGGTTATGGTCAGCTAAGGCAAATGGATGGACGGCTGGTATGGTCAGCTAAGGCAAACTAATGGATGAAAGAACTAACAGTTGAGTGGACAAACTGAAGGTGGCATGAATGGTTGGATGGACGGATGGATTTAGTTAGACATCATGCTATCTCTGCATAATTCCTTTTTGTACATGCATGCTGTGTCGGAAAGCTTGTGCCCAACGACAGCGCTAATGGGTTTACACTGTATACAACTATACATGAATAGATGCACACGTATGTACAATTGCCTAATCTGGTCAATTTTGTTTTAATTGACAAACGGACGAATGTTTTCCATTTGCTTCAGAACGGTTGGGCACAAAACAGTAGTTTCTCAAGGTCTGTTTATTTCAACAGTTGATCCAATCAAGCTACTATTAAAACATGATCTGGAAAGTAAAAAACAGACTATCTGAGAGATATAAAATTTCCATTAGAATATCAGCAACGTTGACCTTCAGACTCAGACAGCTTCATTAAATAGACAAATGTGACGCCAAAAGTAAAGAATAATGTATGCTTCTACCTTGTGAAGACATTCCTGCCATATTTGTGCCAGTGTTGCTTCAGTATTTCCTCTACACTTTGCTTTCTAGCAGCCAAGATAGAAAGCCATGCCAACACAGCCCACAAACCATCCTTCTCTCTGATTGTACAAACACAAAACAGTAGTTTCTCAAGTAATCTCACGTCTATAATTCTAATTATAAGCAGCACATCATTGCACACACGGCCACCAGAAAAACGCAGCAATTAATAAATGAAGAAAATCAGACAAACGAACGACGAGCAAACACCACCGCCGCCACTACCACCACCATCATCATCATCCTAAATGAACAATTACAAATGAATGAAATTAACAGAGCTGAAGATGCTGTAGCTGCAACTAACATCAATGCTGTGTGACATCATCTCACAATATAAGTGTGCTTCAGTGATACAAGTATCAATTGCAGTGAAGAAAGTGCAGTTGTTAATTGTATGCATAGTGTATACGCAGTTGTCATAGCACCCATTTCAGATTTCTACTCAGAGGCGCTCCCGACAACAGCATGGACACTGAATCGAGGTTTCATGTTGAAGCGGATGAGAAATTGCGAGTGAAGGACTTGCTCAGGGTACCTACGAAGCGGCTTGAGGTGGATTCGAACCTGCAACCATCCGACTGCAAAGCAACAAACATAACCCTACACCACCGTGCCCCACAATTGTATGGTCATGGCTGGCAGTCCACGGAATTTCAGAGGCTTTCATAGCCAGCTCAGCCAGCAATCTCTCTGGCTTTGGCACTTGAGTAACATGGCAAAACCAAATATTCATCTTTGCAAGGATCTCAAACAGAATTTGTTCAATAATTAATTCTTTCATGTTTGGACATTTAACGCGTTCAGGCTTTAGAGACATACCTTTTTTGGCAATTCAGACTCATCAAATGCTCACTTGCTCAAAGCATGTGGCAAGTCAGATTCATCACATGCTCACTTGGTCAGAGAAGGAGATTTGTGGACTGTTTGGTGAGTAGGTTAAATATGAATCTTATTTTATATTCAATGTAGTTACAAGTAGCATTGACAGACTGCACAAGTTCATTGTTAGTTGACTTCACACATTGATGCAACAATTCACCTGATGTGATCTGATCCTGTACCAAAGCTCTCTTCTCCACATAGAGACAGCCGACCGGCATCCATGAGATTGCCAAAGAACTTCCATCCAGTTGGCACTTCGAATATCTCCTTGCCTTTGTCTTTAGCCACTCTGAAACATGGAAAACAGAAGAGCAACCATGGAAGTCAACTCACAACAGATCAACAAACCTTTTTTCATCTCCTATATTCCACTTCTGTTTTTTTCAACTTCAACCTCAGCCAAACAAGCAACTCAAGACAGATACAGAAGCTGTCACTAAAATAAAAATGGTAATTCATAACCATATGTATATCAATCAATCAATCAATTAATCAATCATTCAATCAATATTTATATCGCGCATCTTCAAGGTACCTACTCAGAGGCTGAGCTATATGAACCTTACTTAAAGCAATGCTGTTTGATTGCCTCAGCACCATTGCTCAGATATGCATTCACTCTATATATCCAAACAAATTTTTCATTAAAAAGGCATCGAGAGCTGAGGCCATCGAGAGCTGGGGCCAAACGTACCTGTCGACAGCTCCACTTGTCGGCATGCTGCGTGCATATCCCTTGACACCTGTCCTTTGGAAGTACGGAATAGTTTCTATGTTGGCTGCAATGACAGCCAGAGAGTCACATGGAGACACAAAGAAGCCATTCTTACCAAGTATCATGTTTCTATCCTACAACAACAGCAAAGCATATTGAACCATGAGTTAACATTTCATCGTGGAACATTCAATCATAAACGAGGAAGACTACTGCAAAAGCAAAGAACAACGCAAAATTAAATCTCAGGAAATCCAAGAGTTGGACAAATTCCATAAATAAATTTAATGCAGCAATAGTTTGGGGCTGGAAGAGTTGATTTAATACTTTAGTGTAAAGTAATCAAGAATTGATTTATACTTTAGTGTAAGGTAAACAAGAGTTCAACTGACAGTCAAAAAGTTATAAACATTTATTTTAATGACAGCTGTAATAAAAAATTGAACTGATCATTTCAAAGAGTAATCTGGCTTTCTCTATTATTCTCTAAATCATGCCAAATGTCATCAGGGACACAAATTTCATCAGTACGTAAAATTCTGATGTACGCATACAGTAATACGTAAATCTTTGCATAAAAGTTTATTAATGTCTCACCTAAAGTTTCAATCCCTGCTACAAGGGGCCTGGTAGAGTAATGGACAACACGCTGGTGTAGACAGCAAGAGGTAATGAGTGCAGACATGCTTTGCAGTCTGCTATTAGCGCCATGTATTGTAGGCTGTCTGTTCTGTTAGTAGTTAAGTTTGATGTTAATTAAGATTGCTGCATAACTTGTACATGTAAAGTGCAGTGTGTTTGCAGGTGCTCAATTCAAGAAAACTTATTATTTTTTAAATTATTTTTTTATTATGAAAACCATCATTTATTTCCAATTCAAACTGTGCAATACCAACTGGCTGTGCTTAATGAACAGTGAACACCTAGCAAAACCCACTAGCATAATGTGCTAATTGTTTTCCCACAATTGCATACTAAATCTAATGTATAATGCATTTATTGTTAGTATGGTTGGTCGTCCTCGACCCCAGTTGGTTGTGTGAACGTGCCCCTGAATGCTATGGCATTAAATCTTTGAGTGCATACACATAACTGTTGGAATAATAACTTATTCCAACATGCACTTATTCTGAAGGGTCTCCAAAAATGGCGGTCATGCGGCGCCCCAACTCCATAAAGAATTCGGGTATTGTCCGATTGACGAGGCCCAGCAATTCGATGGCGATGGGGATGAAGATGTGGGTGGCTGGAAGGATTGAATATTTGGCGAACTTCCGGTTCGCTGTGTGTTCGACTTCCCCTCCTGGCACTGCTGCCGTAATGTTGAGGTAGGAGGCAGCACAATTATTATTATTTTAAACTAAACAGCTTCACATGTAAAAATTATGCAGAATGAAATTTAACACGAGAGCTTTGAGTTACATATTGCACATATCTGTCTGTCATACCCATTTTACACATGCAGACCTTCTGATATATTCTTCCATTTTGGTTTTCTTGCTATACAAGGGTTTTAAGGCATAATCACAACTCAATCAATTAATCAATCAATCAGAATTTATATAGTGCCCCTTCAAGATACCTACTCAAACGGTAAATTTAGTTTTCACAGAGTCTGGAAAATCTTTGATTCTCTGGATTTAACTTTGGTTTTACTAAGTAAATTATAAATTCACCTAAAATTATGTTGAATTCCCTTTCAAGATCACTTTTTCAAGTCAATCAACCAATCAGAATTTATATAGAGCCCCTTAAACGCTCTCTCATATTTTAGTCTCTTTCATTTTTATTCCAGATCCTTAGTGAGCTACTTTTGAATTCTTTTCGATTTCTTGCTTTCAATCGTCGAGCACAAATCCATATGGAATGAAACACCAACATAAGTCAACGTATGGAATGAAACACCAACGTAAGTCAACGTATGGCAACATAAGTCAACGTGTGGAATGAAACACCAACGTAAGTCCACGTATGGCAACATGTCCTACAGCAGCAGAATTCTAATATAAAGTTCATCATACAGCTGAACTGTATGATGAATTGAGTAGAATGAGAGCCTTACACCATCACCATCAAAAGCCGCTCCAAAGTCATGGACACCTTTCTTCAGTTCATTGACCAGATCTGCTGCGTAAGTGAGGTTAGGGTCTGGATGACCTCCACCAAAGTCTTCCAGAGGCACACAGTTAATTGCATCTTCCTCCCGCATTCCAAGTTCATGACATAGAATCGTCTTGACGTACGGTCCAACAACTAACACACGACAGACACAAATAATAATTTAAGGCAGAGTCTACCAAGTCGCCATCGCATCCAAAGTGAAGCAAAGCAAAGCAGCTCTGCTCATCATTTTCACACTCTTCAAGCAGCAGTTGTCCTCAACAAACATAAGCACTTCAATCTTTCCTTCCCAGTGTGTATGCCGGAACCAAATCATTCTACATGGTGACAGATGCACGTGTGTGTGTGCAAGAAAGGACTGAATTGAAGTACTGTGGATAATATTTAAGAGATTAAACTACAACGACAATTTGAAACCAATCCTTTGCTGAACACGAAAAAATGCATAGATTTAAGCACAAGAAGAGTTATGTGTTCATATTTTGATGTGTCACTTGTATAGCAAGATTGCTGTGACAAAGAGCTTTGAACTCTCTTCAACTTCAGCATGTTTAACTTAATGAAGAACTCTATGATTTACAGATACCATCTATTCTGAATGAGTCTCTTATGCCAGCAAGTTGCATTAGATTTCTGAAGTGATAATCAGCAGAAATGATATAAATAAGCTGAAACAGTCGTTAACAACCCATGAAATGCAAAGTCCGTACCTCCGTGCATTGCATCTGTCAGGAGTTTGAATGGATGTTCGCTGTCAGTCAGCAGCGTCTTGATCGCTGGGAAGTCAAAGATCTCTCTCATGAATGCTGAATAGTCGAGGACAGAGTCAATGACGTCAACACTGAAGTCACCAAAACCATCGACTGCGAACTGCTGCGACCCAATCTGACTGATGTCAACGACAAGATCTGTGCAGATGCGGTACTCGCTCAACTGCTTTGACAACTCGTAGATCTTCTCAGTTACACCAGCCGGAGCAGGACCTACAAACAACACCGACAGGCGGCCAAAAACATTACAACTAGCATAAAATCAAAACGAATGCAGACATTTTCACACATCAAATTGTCCATAACGTATGTTTTCCTATGGTCAGACAAGTTGTGTTTTATGTATGTATGTGCACTTGTTATAGCGCCCTTCAAGGTTCTACTCAGAAGCGCTCCCGATTACAGCGTGGACACTGAATCTGAGTTTCACGCTGAAGCGCTGAACAATTGCGAGTGAAGGACTTGCCCAAGGTTCATATGCAGCGACTTGAGGTGAATTCGAACCTGCAAGGCAACGAACTTACCCACTACACCCTCCGAAACCCCACATTATGATGGTCATTAATAAAAGACAAAACTAAAAAAACAGACCATAATTTTTGCTCCTTGTTTTCAAGTGTGGAGCAGCGAGAAAGTAAATGGGTTTTGAGGATGCTTTATGGCAGACCCAGGCAATTGAAATAAACTAGCAGTCTATGACAGTACAGTATTTCTTCACGCTGAACTTGTATGAATGTATGTATTCATGCTCAAAAGCTCGACTCCCTCACTCTGCGCATATTTCTACATATATATGTTTGATGGATTGCACTGGCTCCCTATCACTGTGCACATTTACTACAAGATCCTCTTTCTGGTCTCCAAATCACAGCTGTGAAATGCCCCTAAATACCTCTAAGACTATATGCAATAGCCGCTAACTACATCTTCATCTCGCTCAATGCATTCTGCTAATCGTCTTGATCTTTTTCTTCCCAGGATCGACTAGGACTGCAGGTCTTGTATGCCAACATCGGCCATTTGCTGTGATTGGTCCATCCATTTGGAATGACCTTCCTCCCTTGCTAAGGGCCAAAGTCTAAACAAACGATTCTCATTTTCCTCATCTGTCCCTCACTCTTTAAACGCATTTCTTTTCCACTCGAGTTTTCGTGCTGAGAGCGCTTCTGAATAGTCAATCTGTGAGAGGTGCTATATAAATTTATACATGAAACACAATACAATTTCACAGGAGCTTCTGCGCAGGGCCGCATTAACGCTAGTGCGACCCAGGTGCTGTGATCACCTCCCACGGACCCCTGCGGGTCCACCATGCACATATTTATGAAATAATCCATTGCGAAAATTGCGATTTCTCGAAAACTGCTGAATATTTTGCTACAAAATTTCGCCAGTCTATTTGACACATATCTGTCTACAGCTTGGCTAAATCGAATAAAATTCGAATCATGAAAACCAAAATGGTGCAACCCTTAAGTGAAACAATGTCATTTTCGTTTCAACAGACATTTACTGACAGCAATAATACAGCCATGTTTGAGTCATGGCATCTCACTAAAAGAATCAACTTTCAATAAATAAATTGCAGTCTACTCATTTTTGGAAGAAGACTGCTAGTGTCTTCTCCTCAGGATAAAGCAAATAAAGACAGTCGCTAGAAAGAAACAAATGAATATAATGTTAAATGCTTACCTCCGTTAGAGATATTGAATTTAAATGAATATAATGTTAAATGTTTACCTCCGTTAGAGATATTGAATTTAATTCCAAAGTCTGCATTTATCCCTCCAGGATTGTGTGATGCTGTGAGAATGATACCACCACCTGTTTTATACTTCCTAATCACACAGGAAACCGCCGGAGTTGACATAACACCATTCTGAGCAGCTATAACTTTTGACACCTGAAACAAAGATAAACAACAGAATGCACACCGACTGCCCTCCTCATCTGCATCATCATCCTGCTTCTTCAACATCTCTCATTAAGCCCAAGTTCTCTTAGTAGGGTAAACAATAACTAAGCATGCTTCTGAGTCATCGTAATAAAACCAAAGAAAAAGTGTCATGCTGGCATTAACATGCTAAGTTTGAGTGCTCATTACAAAGAGAACAATTTTATGATCAAGACATTTCTGAGATAGTTGCAGATATTTGTGTGCATCAAATGTTTATGTTTGTTTCAGCTGTCAAAGTCATTGCCATTAAATGGATTGCATATCTAAAGTTGATGAAGTATGCTTACTAAAAGTATGCTTACTTTTCGGATGCATGTAACTAACCTTTGTAGATCTTGCTTTTATCACATCAGGGCAATACGCCACATTAGGTCGGCTCTGACTAAGGATATGTCGAAGACTTTAGCTTGCGCCCTTGTCTCCTCTCGCCTTGATTATGCTAATGCGATTTTTGTTGGCATTTCAGACTATGAGCTACATAGGCTGCAACGCATCCAAAATTCTTTAGCTCGCGTTGTGCTGCGTGTCCCACTACGATCAAGTTCCTCAGTTTTACTTCATCAGCTGCATTGGCTTCCTGTCGAGTTTAGGATTAAATTTAAATTGGCCTGTTTAACCTACAAATCCCTCTCTACCGGAACACCTCCCTACCTTCAGTCACTGCTTACTCCTTATATTCCTCCTCGTTGCCTGCGATCATCAAACATGGGTCTTTTAGTTGAACCTCGATGCAGAACTGTTATGGGCTCGCGTGCATTCCATGCCTCTGCTCCCAAAGAATGGAATCTACTTCCACTCTCTCTTCGTTGCTCAAATTCACTTCCTACCTTCAAAAAACGGCTCAAAACTCACTATTTCTCTTTGGCTTTCAAGCACATGGACCTTTAACTGCATCTTCCTCTGGCGGCTAACTATCCGCGCCTCAGATTCACACTTTGGTGTGACCTTGCGCGCGTAATAAATTTATGTAATAATAATAATAATAATGATGACAGCATCGTGGAAAACAGTGGAATATATGATGAGATGGATTAACGCAGTGGTTCCCAACCTTTTTAGACTTGAGGGCCACTTTTTCTAAGTTAGAGGACACGAGGGCCACTTTTTATTAGTTGAAGGACATTAAGGGGCCAGAAGGCTAAACTTTAATAACTAAAAGCATATAAAAATGTTATAATTGAATAAAAATAGAATGTTTGATTTTTTTAGACGTCAAAAAAATTTGTAATAGAAAATAATCATGTTCTATTCGGTTCAAATTGTCAAATTTTTTCATATATTTTGGTTCATTCTTTTAGAGATGAGGGCCATTTTTTAAAGCCTGGCGGGCCACTTTTGGCCCACGGGTTGAGAACCACTGGATTAACGGATGGCTTATGTCCCCGAAGCAGAGTATATTTCATCGAAAATGACCTAAACATTTTTTAGGTCCTTAAAGCTAAGAGGCCTCCATCGACCACAATATGACGTGCACAAGTTTTTTATAGCAACCAGATGGCCTTGACCTTGCTCATCATCCAATGAACTGATCTCATTTCATTTTGGGAGGGGGGGTGCTCAAACACACAAAACACTCTTCTGCCTGTTTGAATGGATACACTGAAAGTCTGTCGTACACCATGTACGGCGGACAGTGCTGGCCAGACCGAGATTTAAATCTCTGAAATAAACGACCATCGGGTCGATCGTATTCTCTACAATTAACGATTAATTCCGTCGACCTAGTCCACCTTTCTAAGTATTTTTCATCTAGGTCAACATGAAGCAAGCAAGTAATGTTTATATGCTAAGGTATACAGCTTACATTGATCTGTACTGAGCATCGTCGGCACATTTTCTGCAGCAGATATGTTGCGTGAACAGAGACTTTGCGTGACCATAGCAAAAGACCCAATGAAAAGTGGGCCTGAGACGGTGTAGCCCATGGTCCTCCCAGAAACCATCGTTTCCCCAAGAGGAGTTAGGCCTACTAGCTAGATTACATACATGCGGGACGCGAAGGCCGGCCCAATGGGTGGGGGAAGGAAAGAGATTGAGTCAGACTGCTTAGGGAGAGGGGGTAGAAGCCTCTGCTAGTCACTGTCAATCCCTCGTTTAGAACTCAGATCCACGAGTCTCATGCATATTAACACAGTATAAATAATATACTGTGATATTAACGAGGAAGTAGTTTTCGTGGAATGACAAGTTACCCCGTTGGCAGCACACATCTGGATGATCTTCAGCGTCGCCTCTTTTCCATAGAACCTTCCATCTCCACCGACGACGAGAGTCGATCCCTTCAGTTGTTTGTCTCCCATTGCAAGAAGCGTCGCCTGGACAAAGTTCTCCGTGTAGTGGGGCTGCATGAAGACCTTCGTCGCCTTCCGAAGCCCACTCGTTCCCGGCTGCTGCCCATCGAAAGGCTTCGTCGCCACCGTCAACACTTTGATGATCGCCATCGCAAACCTTCTGCACCGCACGAAAAACGATTCTATGACCAACTAAGCAACAACGTCAACCTACTGTCAGTGTCAGTTCAGTTGTCCCATGCGGGTCAAGGACGATGTCAAGGTCACCACTTTGAACGCGCGCATCGACTATCGAATGTCTGCTCAGTCAGCCGGAGTCAGCCGATGACATAGAGGACCAAAATCTTTGTAGGCTACAGCGTTGCCACTCCTTGGGTTATTTCACAAGATCTTGGTTTTTTATCCGAACTTAGGAATTTATGGGTTTTTTTGGACGAACTTGGGTTTTTTCCTGGGGGTTTTTTCGACGGAAAAAAGGGATTTGTTCGACATTTTCGGGCAATTTTTGACATTTTTCGTGAAATTGTGGACTTTTTTCCAAAAGATTTGTGCCGGATAACTAAAAAGAAAAAAAGGTCATCAAATTTTTCGGACGGGAAATTCGGAAAATTTTCGGAATTCGGGAATTTTTCGGGAAATTCTGGGAATTTTCGGAAGATTTGCTCAACTTAGGTTTTCTTGGGTTTTTTTACCCTCCAACTTGTTTTTTTTAATTTTTAGAGTGGCAACGCTGGTAGGCTACAAAGTACAAACCCGTCGATTTCACTTTAAATCCCACTTCAAAGTCCGTTTCTAACGCAAAAGATTATGTAGGCCTAGGTGACTAGGTCATGTAGGCTATTGCAGGCTGTCTGTTCTGTTAGTATAGTTAAGTTTGATGTTAATTAAGATTACTGCATAACTTGCAGGCCTAGCCTACATGTAAAGCGCAGTGTGTTTGCAGGTTCGATATTAGTCCCACTCCCAGGTTACATTAAAGAAAAAAGGTAGCCTATTATAATTATTAGGACTTAGGCTAGTAGGCCTACTCCATTTGCAAACACACAATGGAGCATCGACAAGCAATGCAGTAGGCTAATACACATAAAGAAATGGTAAAGTGGGCATATGCATGAAAAGCAATGTAAAAGTTAATCGGGTACAGTGGGGCAAGATGACAGCGAGGTAAGATGTACTCCCGAGTCCTGACACAAAAACCAAGAAGCGTAGGCCTACGTAGGCCTTCGTGTCCAGAAAGAAAACGGTTCTTACGGTTCGGTTATGGAGTCAGATGGGCAGTGTTGTTCGACTTGTTATTAAAATACACATGGGACATATTTCAGTCTCTGATCGTCTGACGCTGACCGTTGGAAGACAGAAATACATGCTCGGAGTGGACGGTCGTACGTAATCGCAATCGTAATCGTAAACTCGAAATTTCTAAAGCGCCACTCGAAAGCCAAGCGCGGGGCACTAGCTTATTCACGAGCGCTGCGCTGAGCTAGAAGGGTTGTCCGTGAGAGTAGTCCGTGGTGGTCCGGGTCGAGTTACCATTATAGGATCAGGATCAAGTGCGTTGAGTTAGAAGGTTGTCCGTGAGAGTAGTCCGTGGTGGTCCGTGTGTGCTGCCTAACGGTCATGGGTATAGTCTATAGAGGAGGGCATATTGCCAACGGTAAATCAATTTTGCTTTGGGAGAGAGAGATCTCGAGTGACAGACAGACAGGCAGAGACAATTAAGAGACAGATAGACAGAGAGAGACACACAGAGACAGAGACAAATATAGAGACGCAAGGTAGTGATTTTGCCCGAGAAGAACGAACAAGATAATACGGTTCAGTTTTAAAATTGAAGAAGATGGAAGAGAGTTGGGCAGGGCTGTTTTTAAGGAATTTTTAGAACTGCACAACCCCTTCTTTCCTTTCCCATCCTCGATCCATGGTAAATTACTCCCAATCGGAGGAAAATGCCCTTTTTCAACTAGTTGTAACTGCACTGAACTGGGAGGACACGATCTCAAAAGACCTCACGGACGGAGGACTGACGTACGTGGGAGGAGGCTGCCGGAGCTGCTCAAGACAGAAGGATGATGGACCTGTATCGCCCAGTGTGCACGTAGCACGTGGAGGGACTATAGGGTCTAAGGTAAGGTTTAACTGCTAGAAGTGCTTCTACAACTGCACATATCTATTTAGAACTGCACATTTTGTGTACAACTGCACGTTAAAAAAGCCTGGAGTTGGGAGGTGGACTGGCTGAGTTTTGGTGTCTACTTCTTTTCGTTCTCTGCAGACTTTGGACAGAACGTTCGAATGTTTGACGTCTCTATTCTTCTCTGTTCTTTGATTTATTTTTCAGCTTCTGATAACCGTCTTTCATCATCCAATCCAATAGTTTTTTCTTGGTCTGCCTCTCGTTCTTTTTCCATCCATTTTCCCCTCTATGGCTGTTCGCATCATCGAGTCTCCTCTGACTGTGCGCCCGATCCATCTTCTTTGTCTTGCGGTGTAGGAGTTGGTTTACAACTTTATGTAACGCCCGCCCCCACCGTCATCCCCGGAGTCGCCAATTCCGGATCATCGTACGGCAAGGAGGCCGCGTGCTGTTGTGGGTCATGGTCATGGTCCTGAGATATGGATCGAGGATAAGAGGAGGGGACTCTCGGGTTCAAATCCAACCGATGGAATGATTGCCAACCATCTCGGCTGCCAAGCTCTCTATATGAGATTGGATCCTTGTGGGCCAGACGCTCACTTCTGCGCAGCGTGCCCAGGTGGGTGAAATCTTTAGGCCTAGCGCCTGAAGACTCTGCCAGTCTGATGGTCGACTGGTGAGGCACGTCCGCCATGATGGAAGCGGGGGACCTCAGTCCCGGGTTCAAACCCACAACAGATCTTGGGACCGGCGATTCCTCGAGCCGCTCTAAGCGTGTCACAACCTCCGTTAGCACTTGTCTAACATTAGAGTGCACGGCCGAAATTTCCTCCCTTACATCTGACCTTACGGTAGAGATTTCTTCTGTGATATTTGATTGTATGGCGGAGATTTCTTCTGTGACATTTGATTGCACTACAGAGATCGCTTCTTGTGTTTCCCTAGCGTGTGACTGCATCGCTTCTTGTGCTTCTCGGGCATTAATCTGCATTGACGAGTGCATAGATGTTATAGCCTCCATTACCACCTCCAGAGATGAGGGAGGCCTAGACGGCTGTGAAGGTGTTACAGGTCTACTTTCTTCCATGGCGCAATATGAATTAGGTCTACAGGTAATTCTATCACTATCAGTGAACAAAGTCAGTAATTTCAGTAATGTTTCTTATTATAGTCCATCAATTGAATCCTCAATCAACAACAACCACATTCAAAGTAATCAATCAATTACGTAACCAACTTCGATTACACTCAATGCAAACAATAAACAAAGTCAGATATTTTAACTAATAGCTTCTTGTTATGATCAAAGACATTCAATGCAAACACACTTGGACCGGAGTAAAGCTAAGTTAGTCCCCGATTTACTTTCAAGTCCCTCGGCCAATTTAAAAGTAGCCCAAAGTTAAAGAACCGATCACCCTAAAACCCATCCACTCGTACCTCATGTCCAGATAAAGAGAGTCCATCGTGACATGGCGCGAAGAACGGCGTTGACATGTTCTTCTCCAGGATCTGGCCCGATGATGAAGCCCGAGTGCGAATCTTGCCGACGAGAATCAGCCGCAATGATCCATCACTTCAGTCTTGTTCGTTCAAAGTTCTGACCGTTTTCGTCTTATATACCTATACTTTATATTAACTATAAAACATCTTGTTCTTTCTTGAGTTCCGACCGCGTCCACTTTAAACAAGAGACATCTTCTTCCTTCAACGTTCTGGCTGCTTCTGACTTAAACACGAATACGTCTTCTCTCCTCAAAGTTCCGATCGAGTCTGACTTAACACGAAAACGTCTCTTCTCCGTCGAAAACGTCTTCTGCCTTCAACACGACTTCTACCTGCAAAGTTCTGACCGCACCTCTACGTCTCACCTCTTCCACGTCTCTGCGTGTTCTGCCCTCAGTGTTCCACGGAGGTGATTCACGCCAACACACAAGCCCCGGATGAAACTAAACTGCGTAGTTTCCCCAGCTAGCCTTCGGCGCATAGACTCAGCTTCAATTTCCGCACACGTGAACCTCCCTCTCCCTTCGAGGCGTCAATCTAACGTCGCAATTTCGACACGTGCGAGTGTCGTGTGACAGAGTCTTTGCATCCTTCTCTTTACCTCTCTCCTATCTCATGTCCGTCTGGCCGAATTGCACTCACTCTCCATCAGGCATCGGTACGTGGGCGGATTGTCCTTTTCCGTCCGTCTATCTTACCCCTCTCTTATCTGCCTGAATGTATCGCTTTGACACTTTGCATCATGCCGCTTGGTCGTCCGAAAATATCGCTGATGGCAGTCATTCAACTTCACCTCCTCCTTTCGGCTACAGCTCCCAGCTGCAGGGCGAGACGGGGAAGTTGATTCAACGGACGCTTGCCAAAAACATCGACTGCGATTGTCGGTCGTTGAGATTCGTGTCAGACACGATATCAGAAATAAAATAATATTACCCGAGAACAGGCGCTCTATAAATGAAAAGATGGCGGATCCAAAATGGCGACCGGAAATTATAACCCAAATTATATGCCGCGTTACATTTACATGCAGTTTTCCAGAGAAGGCGAGGGTTAGACTCCCCGGTTAGTGGAGCGGGATTATAAATTAGAAATCTCCTCATTTTCGTTCTAAAAATTTATAGGGCCTATACTTCTTATTCTTATTCATTTCTGAAGGTCTCAATCGCAGGGATTCCAAGACAAGACTATTCAAATTATGGTAGCACGACATTAAATTTAATCCCGCGACACATAATACCGCGACAGTTAATCCCGGACACTTAGTCCCGGCGACACTTTATCCCGCGTCAATTAATCCCGCGACAGTTAATACCTACGACATTTAATCCCGGCGACACGTAATCCCGCGACATTTGATACCGCGACACTTAGTCCCGGCGACACTTAATCCCGCGTCAATTAATCCCGCGACAGTTAATCCCTACGATATTAATTTTAATCCCGGCGACACTTAATCCCGCGACATTTGATACCGCGACACTTAATACCTATACACACGTGAGTACGACTATTGCTGTCCACATAGCGGCATAGCCAATTAGCTATTGTTGTCCACGTAGCCAATTGGGTAGGCCTACCTCTCTGTTCAGGTTTTCAGTTGTGCATCTGTACATGAAGCGATCATTATAAAGGATTTTAAACAGGATTTTCGGAGTTAAGTCTACTGTCTACGATAAGGCAGTGACATCGAGGCGAATTTCGGCAAACAAACTGTGATAGGCCTACATGGAAATTACGAATAAATTAAACATCGCGACAATGCCAACGCAGATTTTCTTTATCAAAAACAGTAAATAATTGCTGTGAATATTGCTTTTATGGAATTTAACTTTCTTTTAAATGTTATTTTACTTTCCTGGTGTAAAGGTTTCAAATTACCCCCTCCTAAACATTAGGCCTACCTCCCGGTAACTTGAAACCGGTTTAAGATAATAATATTCTCTTTATTGACAATCCGGTAGACACACCGCAACCGGTTACAATGTACACTTATGCAATTTAAACAATTCACAAGAACGAAGATCACAGAATACACAAATCTTAACTATACTAACTGAGCAGACCGCCTGCAATACATGGCGCCAATGGCAGCCTACAAAGCAAATCCGCCCAACGGGGGCTCGAACTCACTACCTCTCGCACTCTTGGCCAGCGTGTTAACCATTACTCTACCGGGCCCCACCCCAAAACAAGATTACCCCCCGGAAGCTAGATTTGCATCAATCGTCGCATTTATTGCACTAAAAAAGCAGAAAAATCATCCCACTTCTTGTTTTGGTCTGAAGATTCTCATCCCACTTCGTGGTATGTTATCAATTTTTTGATCGAAAAAAAATAATAGCCTCGAAGCCTTTTCTCCATTGTGACTTCAGCGGCGATTAGCATTTTATAGCATTGCCACTCCTTGGGTTATTTCACAAGATCTTGGGTTTTTCGATCCGAACTTTGGAAATTGGGTTTTTTGTCGTGAAGAACTTGGGTTATTTGCTTTGGTTATTTTCGACGGAAAAACCGGAAAACTTTGGATATTTTCGAGAAATTTTGGACATTTTCGGGAAATTTTGGACATTTTCGGGAAATTTTAGGGTAATTTTGGACATTTTCGAACGATTTGTGCCGGATGACTAAAAGAAAAAAAGGTCATCAGAAATTTCGGACGGAAAATTGTGAAACATTTTCGAAAGATTTGAGATTTCGGACGGAAAATTCAGAAAATTCTGGACATTTTCGAAAGATTTGCTGAACTTGGGTTTTCTTGGGTTTTTACGGGGTTCTAGGGCAATTACCCCTGGACAATTACCCCCCGGACAATTACCCCCCGACAATTACCCCTGGACAATTACCCCCCAGGACAATTACCCCCCGGACAGCTACCCCACGTGCCAATTACCCCCCGGACAATAACCCCCTGTACCAACTACCCCCCGGACAATTACCCCCCGTGTCAATAAAGAAGTTTATGTCGTGTTAAAAGCAAGTTAGTGTTAAGCGTTCAAGAAAAATATTAAATAAAATCCAATCAAACAACGGTTCTAAGCTAGTTGTTACCAACGCGCCTGCCTAATAAAATATTTAAATGTTAGCGAGAGTGGTCTGGATTCAGTTAGTTTAAAGGCAAGGCCATGAGCAACCCCAATAAGATAATAAATGGATTTGCGCGCGTCGTATTTGCGAACGATTGCCAGAATCTTTGCGTTTGTGTCCACATAAAATTATTTCTTCCTTTAGGTCGTGGTGAGTGATAAGCTTAGGCAGCGCGGAAGGTCTGACAAATACGAAGACTGACCACGAGAATGTTCGTTCCCTCACGCGTATCATCGTAAACACCGTAGGCCTACACGTGAGGAAACAAGCTCACACTGTGCCACGGGGGTAGTTGTCCGGGGGGTAATTGGTACGGGGGATAATTGTCCGGGGGGGTAATTGGCACGGAGGGTGGTTGTCTGGGGGGTAATTGTACTGGGGTAATTGTCCAGGGGGTATTTGTCGGGGGTAATTGTCCGGGGAGTAATTGTCCGGGGGGTAATTGTCCTGTCACCTTTTACGGCCCTCCAACATGGGTTTTTTCATTTTTTAGAGTGGCAACGATGGCATTTTAGTTACAGATGAAAATATTGATAACAAACCACGAAGTTGGATTACGGATGAAAATCTTCAGAAAAAAACAAGAAGCGGGATGATTTTTCTGATATTTTTAGTCCAATAAATGCGATGATTGAAGCAAATTACAGATTGCAGGGGGGTAATGTTTAGGAGGGGGTAATTTGAAACCTTTACACCGGTATTAAGTGTCGCGGGGTTAAATGACGCCGGGATTAAGTGTCGTGGGATTAATTGGTCGCGGGATTAAGTGTCGCCGGGATTAAATGTCGCCGGGATTAACTGTCGCGGGATTAATTGGTCGCGGGATTAAGTGTCGCGGGATTAACTTCCGGTACTAACTGTCGCGGTATTAAGTGTCGCGGGATTAAGTGTCATGGAACCCAAATTATACACCAATGAGGGACGATGACATTATTCAATCAGTATAGGTTACGGTATCTTATACTATAAGTCTGAGATTCTGTGTGTATGGATGTCCGTCGCAAGAAAGGCTCAGAGACCGATTCATTTCGCAACACTAAACAATTTTTTTAGCTTCTCATGCGAATTTGTGGGTCAGGATGACTATTTTCAGCTCTCAATTCACCTTAAAAACCGAAATATCAACATTTTAATTTTGCCCGTGTTTAGCCTTAGAAGCGTTACAGATTTAATCCGCCATTGTTGCCAATTGCCATTCGTTGGACGAACCACATCAGACTACAGTTCGAATGAGTTCGCCATGTCTTGACGTCATTCTTGCTTATCGCACGTATAATAATAAATTCGGTTGACAAAACCGCAACCGGCTTCAGTGTAGGGGGAAAGGAATGGGAGGGGATGGGAGGTGGAGGGGAGGGGATGGGGAGGGAAGAGGAGGGGAGGGAATGGGAGGAGGAGAGGGGGAGGGGGAGGGGATCCTAAAATTCTCGGGCAACGCCGGTTAACACATCTAATATATAATAATTCTATCCAAACAACTCAACTAAACAATGTCCTTCAAGGAAAAGTCTGACTTCTGGCTTGGCCGAACCAGGAGTGATCCGGTACTTAGGCCATTAATTAGTGTTAGGTAACTTAGGTTACCGAACCCATGCACTGCTGTAAAGCCGACCTGCGTGTCGTGCTATAGTGGGCCGTATTTCGTATAACCTGTACCTGTAATCATTCTGCGGTGTGTCAGATTGAATCATTAAAAGAAAATATTATTATTATTATTATTATTGATGGTTTCGACATGTATTTGTATGGATTTCTGATCGTTTAATGTTTCAAAGGATCCGTTTTTAAAGGTTATGATATTAGCATATATAGACCTAGGTCTAGATTTCAGATTCTGATTTGCATGGACGATTGAGGTGGTATGTAGGCTACAGATGGGGAAACTGTTCAGGGGTGGGGTAAATGTCCTAGTCGTAATGGGGGGACATCTGTGGGGTAACTGTCCAGGGGAATATGTCCAGAGGAAAATGTCCGACACCCATATAAATATGTACTCAGATTTTATATAGTGGCCATAAGCTTATATGGTCTCAACCCTGTTAATCTTTCGATGAATTGATTGGATCGGGTGAGATCCTTCTCCACCGTTCGCCCGTTTGAATGTACGCCACGTTATTTAGGTCCCACCTCGTGCACCACGGACCGTGTTAGCTTACATGCATATATCTTTGAAATAATTAAGCCACCTTCGGGAAGAGGACGGCGGTCCGCACGTATACGCTCTCTGTTACAGAGTCGTACGCGTGAGACGCGCGGCCATTGCTCTTACCGATGTAGCTAACTATAGGCTTTAGAAAGGGCAACAATTAATGGTCAGGGAATGGACATTTCCCCTGGACATATTCTCCCAAACATTGACCCTTCCAAAAGTCCCCCCCCACCACAAATAGGACATCCCCTATTCCGAAAAGTGGTGAATTAATAATATCATTGCTATAGAGCAAAGTAAAAGTGTGAACAAGTAGGTGCACATGCGTACGTACCGGTATAAGCTTACACACGCTGCCCATAAAGTGTGTCTACAATCATTATTATGCAATATTTGAACAGACTTGAATCAATTACTGCAGTACGTGTCTCTAAAAAACGTGTTTCTATTAAAGAAATCCATAAGGCTATAATAATTCTGCAAGCGTATACGCTATGTTGCGTTTGAGAACGTTTCCTCTGTGGATTTCAAACCACCATCACAGTCCTGGCAGAGCAGCTGGCGCAAACTTGCTTGCAGGTGAAAGGTGCTTAATTCGCTTAACCCTTCTCTTCAACGGGGTTACGGGGGTAGACCACGGTTTTTAAAACGCCTTTAAACGTTACGCTATTGTACAGGCCTAGGATTTTAGGTTCCGACTTGTATGGACAATTGAGGCGGCGCCAAGATTACAGTTTTGGTGGGGCTGAATCCTCGTGGAGGAAATTTTCCATTTTCATCCACCAAAATTTCTGACGACCTTTTTTCTTTTTTTCTTTCTTTTTTAGTCATTCGGTTGAAATCTCGTGTTTCATTTTTTCATTTTTAACGAACTTATCGTGAAAATTTAAGTTTGACACGCAAAAAAACTCGGGATGGCCTTTTTTAGGGGGCTTAGCAACCGGGTGGCCCTTTATAAGGGGGGCTTGGCCCCTAGCCCCCCTAGTGCCACCACTGAATTGAGGTGGTATGTAAAGGGAATAAACTGTCCGGGGGACGTCCGGGGAGGTAGATGTCCGGATGGGAATAATATGTCCAGACTCCAGAGGATATGTCTAGGAGGAAGGGGAAAATATCCGACACCCGATGGTCAACATGCAAAATTCGAAGGTAGGCTAAACAAAGGCGTGCAGAACAAAATTAAAGCGGATTGGAAAGGCTCTTAAAGTTCTTAAAGTGATGATCATGATCATGATCATGATGTTTTGTTTAGGAGGAATGCTAAACCGTACGTGTGAAGTAATCGTAGCAGAAAGATGTCATGGATGCACTCGATAAGTGGGGGCAGGGAGGGAGTGAGGGGGAGCTACTCGCTGAACTGAAGACGTTCGGTATTTGAGACTTCATTTTGAAGAATCTAATCAAGGCGAAGATATGTGATCTTTATTTTTCATCTCTGTCTAAATCTCCGTGCATGGCGCTATTTCAATCAGCTGCGTAAAGGAAGTTTGTGGTCCTTTTTTAATAAAACAAGTTACTAACTACCTAAGCTATTTCTAAAGTATCTGAAGTAGGCCTATATTGGATATTGGGCTATATATAAACTATTCTTAAAACACTTAGTGTTTTACGACAGAGTCGTTTAAACAGGCACTCGCATTTTCTCCGCTGCATATCCTTTGTAAAATGCTGGCTCACTGAAAACAGCTGAATCGTTACTTGAAGCATGCGACAGACTTTCATATCTTGGTTCCCAATTGAATCTGAAACCAGAACAATCTGATTTAAACAATTATTTCGTTGTTAGACCTGACATATTATTATTAATGCTAATTAAGAGTCAGAGGTTGTGCAACTGGATTAATTTAGTTCCAAGATTGAGAATGACATATAAATATTTAGTCCAGCGTTTCCCAAAGTGGGTTCCGCGGAACCCAAGGGTTCCGCGGGCTGGGCGCAGGAGTTCCTGGAAAAGATGGTTAAATATTTTCTTGCTATGAATAATTGGATACGAAAGCATTTAAAGTAGGCGAAAATCTAGCTAACTATTCTAATGAAGACTACGAACATCCTGTTGACATAACGCAAATGAAGCAGAATTTCAATGGGTCTTCATTTATCAGTGCCTGGAATGAGATATAGGCTAGGCTATAGCTAAAATATTAGCCTACTCCCCGGTAACTGCAGTTGGCTTGTCTTTGCAATTTGCCATGTAAAAATTCTACGAAACTGCATTTTCATATTTTTCTGGAACAAAGCCTACATGTATATATAGAAATCGACGAAATGATGCAGCTGACAATAAGAATCCAACTTTCAAGCATGAAGCCAGTCAGAGACAAAGGGAACAAGCGCGTATCAAATTCTAATTTCTTGTAGGGCCTACTTCTATATATAGGGACCCACGAGTCGTGGTTTTCAAAACAGTGCAATTTTATTTTCCTATAAGAAAAATAACCTTTCTACAATAGTGCATGTTTAGCAGGTCTCTGCTTCTCAGGCACTGTGCATGTTTTAATTAGTGTATAGTTGAGATTGGGGTTCCCGAGAAAATATTGGGACGCGAAGGGTTCCGTGGCCCAAAAAGTTTGGGAAACGCTGATTTAGTCTATGGTGATTTAGAATTACCGAAACGATAAACTAAAGTGTTAATTAGGCCTAACTGTTAAATATGGTAACTTGTAATATAGCAAGCACAGTTTCAACGCAATTAAACAATATATATTGGAATGGAGTCACAGAAGCTGAAGATTCTATACGCCTTCACACCTTCTATTCACAGCATTAGATCCCTCGACTACACTATGCGTTCTGGACAAGATGACGATGATGGCATGCAAGTCGGATGGAGATCGCGAATTGACAACAGTGAACACTATGAACTTCGTGGCAATTAACGCGATGAAGGACGATATAACAGGCAACTATGACAATGGTACTATAGCAGTTTAATGACAATGACGAAGATGAATGTAGGAGGGGAGACTCACGCTGCTGCAATCCCCCGTCTAGTAGGACTGAGTAAAGTACTAAAGGATGATGACAGCGATTTCTCAACGCAGGACGTGCGTCGTCTTCTGTTCATCACTTCATCCAGCTGCTGTGGATTCTTCCTCAGCGATGAATGCCTTCCATGCTGCTGCTGCAGATGATGACATCCCTTGGAACAGTGTCCCGCTGCTGCTGCTGTGCCATTGTCCAGAATGTTGCTGATATCTGGATGAGATCTGTGGCTTAACAGAGGAGGAAGAGGGGGAGGTAGGAACTGCGTCTCTAAGACAGATAGATCTGAAATGCTCTGAGACATCTGCTTCTGAAAGGCACAGAATGCGCACTGCTGGCCTGGCAGCATCAGCCTTGTGCTGCTGCTGCTGCTGCTGCTAGTGATGGCGGTACTTCTGCCACCAGACCGTGGTGCTCTCTTCCAGTTACAAGTGGCAGCAGAATTGCAATGTTGTGTTGTTCTGTTATTTGAGTTCAGTCTTGTAGTCAGACTGTTGCGAACTGCAGAGCAATCATCTGCATTGCAAAAGCTGCATTGACGACCAGCAGCAGCTGTTCTTCTTGGAACTGTCCACCTCAGCGTTGCAGCTGTACACGATGGACATTTGTGAGGATCGTCCACTGCCGCCGTCGTCATCGTCGTCGTCATCGTTCGTTGTGAACCGGTGTCACTTACACCACGTGACATCATCGGTCGTTTGAAGTCAATGCTTGGACTGTATTCTACAGCAGCTGAGTCTCTTCGTATGTCTTGCTTTGCTTCTCTGTTTATGCCGTTGCTTTCTGCTAACGAAAGTTTCTCTCTCGCGCTGATCGCTGTTATTTCGTCTTCCAGTAAGTTTCTCTTTGATTTATACCGATTCAGAAAGTTCTTATTCATCACATTCAGCTGAAGTTCAATTTCGTCATCGTCCGCTGTATTTCGTCCGACGGTTTTCTTCAGCTGCAGCGGGCGCACGGGTGGCTGTCTGTCTATGCTAGTCAGGAAATTCTCAGTCTGGCCATTGATGTAGTCCAGTTCAGCTTCTGCCAGTTCAACCTGCATCAGATCATAATTATCATAATAAGAATTTCCCAATCACCAGTTTGCTGTAAACAATGCATCTAAAGAACAATTAGACAAAGTTTCTGCTGTGGTGATTTAAGTGACTCATCCACAAAGAATTCGACCGTTCTACATGCGTCATCGTGTCTTCAAAAGACTCGAAGACTCTGACCTGTGCCTGTCGCTGCGTATCGCAGTCATCTCGTATCTTTGTATGAGAACTGAACGACACTGTTGCATGTGATATATACAGTGGGGTTAATTTGAGGAAAACGTCCACATCCATATTAACCCTCGTGCAAGCAAGCAAGCAAGCAAGCAAGGGAAGTGCCTGGCAGGCGATGCACAACAATTTGAATTTTTTTATGACCATCAACTCTTTAGGAACATACATATATATATATATACATACATACATACATACAAACATACATACATGCATGCATGCATGCACACAAACATACATACATACATACATACATACATACATACATACGTACATACGTACATACATACATACATACATAGTTTTACATTCTTACATACATACATACATGCAAACATACACACATGCACACAAACATACATACATACATACATACATACATACACACATACACACATACATACATACATACATACATACATACATACATACATACATACATACATACATACATACATACATACATACATACATACATACATACATACATACAAACATACATACATACATACATACATACATACATACATACATACATTCATACATACATGCATACATGCATACATGCATACATGCATGCATGCATGCATGCATGCATGTATGTATGAGCAGCTCCATAAGCTTGATCTTATTATTCTCTCTGAAAATTCCCGCTGTTTTCCTTCTCTTCAAGTGTGCGGAATCTGGGTGTAGTACTTGATAGCTCACTTACGTTTACCGAGCATATTTCCAATCTGACACGCTCGTCATATTTTCATTTAAGACGTCTCAGAGTCATTCGTCGCTCTGTCTCCTCCTCCATCTTCACTACCTTAGTTCATGCTTTTTTCTCTGGCCCCTCTTTCGCACAATCGAACTGGGAGCACCTCTGATTGGTGTGCACTTTGAGAGGCGATTTATGAATTTATATATAAAATACAATATGCCTACAAGTATTCTTACTTGTTAGTTTGCTTTAATAAATGAATATATCAATATTATTATTTATTATTAGAGGAATCAAAGAACTGCAAAAATTGCAAAAGCAGAGATATGCTTTAGTAGGCCTGTGAATTTTCCAATGAAACTCTAAACTGATAGAAAATTAAGTGAGTTTGAAAAATGTATGAGTTACCTGAAATTGCGAAGGTTTGTGGTCTTTTGAAAGAAGTCTTAAAACTGCTCGTCTTTCTCTCCGTAGTTTCTCCAGTTCATTGTCTCCCAGGTTGCAGTCATCCGATCCGGATTTCGTGAAGTTGAACATCTCATCATTTCTGCTTTTCCACGAAACGTTGTCATCAATGAGAAATTCAACAACAGATCTTCTCCTATTCTGATGAAGTTGGTCTGCTGCGTGTGAATCCTGACTTTCTGCAGCTGCAGCTGTTGACGCTGCTGGAAATTGATTTCTAGCCGACGTCACCAGCTTCTCTTTCAAGTAGATCTTGACGACGCCTTCGTCCTTGTCCCACTTGTGAGAGACAACAAAAATTCTTGGTGATCCCATCTTGTCGTTGATGGTTATAGTCTTCCGACCTTCCGTCTTTGTTGACGCATTAGATGACGATGAGCCAACGTTACCAGCTGCGGACGACGACGTCTGCTCACACAGATCATCCTCGATATGAACTACTTCTGTGGAATTTCGAAAGTGTTTCTGCTTCCCATCTTTCGTGACTCTGTCCCCCGTCTTTGGTTGATTTCCAGGTTGGAAAAGATATCTGGTGCTTCCTCCTCCTCCTCCTCCTCCTCCTCCTCCTCCTCCTCCCATTCCTCCTCCTCCTTCTCCTTCTAGGTTGTTTGGCGACAGCGGTGGACCATCGTTTGTATCGTTGTAGATGATTCTGATATTTCGTTTCACATTTGATGTGTTAAACCCAGCTGCTGGCATATTCGAGTTCCTCGCAGTTTGTTGTTGATTCAACTGGATGGATCGTTTCCTTTCCTTACCATTCTCCGCACCGTTGTATCCTCCGTCTTCATTCCTCTGACATTGGTTGGTGTCTGAAAGGTAGGCTGATACGACAGATTTTATTAACTCTTCGTCAGTCTGTGACGTCTTCAGATGTCTGTCCAATAAAACCTGGACGTCAGCAGAATGTGGGATGTTGTCATGCAACGTATTTGAACTCACTTTCAACTGCCACTTTGCTTTTGAAGTGTCTGTCACGAATGAATTGTCACTGTGACTTGACAGTTTAGCTTGATCGTTTTCTTGAGATACTTTTCGCGTCCTTATTGGATGATAATATTCCTTAAAGGCAGTGAATGACTGATGCTGTGGCTTTTTGATGTTTGGCAAAGAATCACTCGATTCTTCCGTATCATCATCAATCTGAATTCGATGTCTTCTTCTGATTTCATTCACTGCTGTTGTATACCTTGGAGGAGGAGGAGGAGGAGGAGGAGGAGGAACTTCTGACGTGTGTGTGCGTCGTCTGTCGGATGACGTTTCGTTCGGTGACATCATAAGATATTCATCGTCGCTCTCATATTCGTTTACACTTTCCCAGCATGACTCGGAATTTGGTCTCAGCAGCTGTTGCGGTCTACTTCTGCCTTTGTCTGTTAACGTCGTTGAGGAGTTTAGTCCTCTGCTGCCTCGGCGGACGAAAACATAAGTAATGCTGTCAGTGGAGGCAGTTTCAGCGCCGCCGCCGCCATTCCCTAAATGTTCGGTTGACTTTGACCTGTCTGCTTTCGAGAAGGAATTGTTTACTTCGCAAAGTTCCGGATAAGAGGAAGCTTTCTGCATCATTGGAAATGCGCCTCCACCATCAGGCAGGTCTAAGTAAACTTTGTTGCGATGTTTTGTGGTTTGTGAGCCTGCATCTATCAAATGTAGATTTCGTGTCTTGGGATGAACTTCCTTGAAATGAAACCAAGTGTCCTGCACATTGAAATTTCCATCCCCGTTTCTTTGGCCATCAGATACGATGGACGAATCGCTAGTAGGTCTAATGTTTAATGGAGCACAGTTAAAGTTAGACAGCTTCTGATGGTTGAAATCTGTGATGTAATCATCTGCTGTCGTGCAGCCGTTAACATCGTTTGTCGTAACGGAACGACGTTTGCTGTCAAAGTTGCAAACTACCAAACGGTCAAGACGATAGTTTCCATTGCTCTTCTTGCCTGCTCTTATCTGCTCATGTCGACTATTCTCTTGACTCGCTTCCTCTTGCGCATTCTCCGTAATTTCCATATTTGTTGTTATAACGTTGTTAAAACGTTTCAAGTCCTCTGTCTTATCTTCGTGATCTTCAGCAATAATTTCTATGGTCTTTGAATTCCATCTATTTTCAACTGGTTTTGGATCTCTTTTTTCAGTAACGGTTTCTACGGTCGTTGTATTCCATCTATTTTCAACTGGTTTTGGATCTCTTTTTTCAGTAACGGTTTCTACGGTCGTTGTATTCCATCTATTTTCAACTGGTTTTGGATCTCTTTTTTCAGTAACGGTTTCTACAGTCGTTGTATTCCATCTATTTTCAACTGGTTTTGGATCTCTTTTTTCAGTAACGGTTTCTACGGTCGTTGTATTCCATCTATTTTCAACTGGTTTTGGATCTCTTTTTTCAGTAACGGTTTCTACGGTCGTTGTATTCCATCTATTCTCAACTGGTTTTGGATGTCTGTTTTCAGTAACGGTTTCTACAGTCGTTGTATTCCATCTATTTTCAACTGGTTTTGGATCTCTTTTTTCAGTAACGGTTTCTACGGTCGTATTCCATCTATTTTCAACTGGTTTTGGAATTCTGTTTTCAGTAACAGTTTCTACGGTTGTTGTATTCCATCTATTTTCAACTGGTTTTGGAATTCTGTTTTCAGTAACAGTTTCTACGGTTGTTGTATTCCATCTATTTTCAACTGGTTTTGGAATTCTGTTTTCAGTAACAGTTTCTACGGTTGTTGTATCCCATCTATTCTCAACTGGTTTTGGAATTCTGTTTTCAGTAACGGTTTCTACGGTCGTTGTATTCCATCTATTCTCAACTGGTTTTGGATCTCTTTTTTCAGTAACGGTTTCTACGGTCGTTGTATTCCATCTATTCTCAACTGGTTTTGGAATTCTGTTTTCAGTAACGGTTTCTACGGTCGTTGTATTCCATCTATTCTCAACTGGTTTTGGATCTCTTTTTTCAGTAACGGTTTCTACAGTCGTGGTATTCCATCTATTTTCAACTGGTTTTGCAGGTCTGTTTTCAGTAACGGTTTCTACAGTTGTTGTATTCCATCTATTTTCAACTGGTTTTGGTATTCTGTTTTCAGTAACGGTTTCTACGGTCGTTGTATTCCATCTGTTCTCAACTGGTTTTGGAATTCTGTTTTCAGTGACGGTTTCTACAGTTGTTGTATTCCATCTATTTTCAACTGGTTTTGGAATTCTGTTTTCAGTGACGGTTTCTATGGTTGTTGTATTCCATCTGTTTTCAACTGGTTTTGGAGGTCTTTTCTCAGTAACATTTTCTTTAGTCATTGTGCTCCATTTCGTTGGTGTAAAGTTACCGTGCTGTTGAAAATCGTTTCTGTTCGTTTTCCGATCGGTCTCTTCTGATGTGACGACATCTACTGTGACATGTCTTGTACTCTCATTTCTCCCAACCTTGTCTTCATTCGCTTCATTTCTGTTGTGATCTGTCGTTACTTGTGACGTGATCGTGCGCTGATTGGTGATGAATGGATCGAGGTAGCGATGGCTTGTCCAGGTCGGAAGAGGCCAGCGTCCATCAGTCTGCCTCCTGCCGACCTCAGACAACGTACCTGTACTGCCGTAGAGATATCTGACAGACGAAGTTGAAGGCGTTAACCATCTGGATGCTATCGTCTCATATCTCTTGTTCTGATGAGATCTATTGCGGCTGTTGAAATAACCAGTTGCACCAATCGAACTCCTCTGAACGGTGCTGGAGTTGTTGTACAAGCGTGGCGTTGACCATACTAGACCTAAGTCTGCAGCTGCTGTTCTGTTCGACAAATGTATCCTCGAATACTTGTCATAGAACGTGTTGGCTTTGATGAGCTTAATTGGGATTGGGGAGTCAAGTGCATCAACGTTCGGCTTGATTTCAACGTTTAAGGTGGCTCGTCTGTATTTGTTGTTATATGGAAAATATAGGACATCATCTCTGAGGACTGTAGCAGGTCCAGGAGGAAGAATTCGTTGCTGTTGGATTCCTTTTGGTTGTAAGCCAACCAACTGACAACTTAGTGTCGGCAGAAATGCGTTAGCGCTTATTTCATCGTCGTTATATTCCAACGTTGCCTCTGAGCTGAGTATTACTTCCATGGCTTGTACTTTTGAATACACACCTTCGATTCTATTCGTTCGCAAATACTCTGGAACGAGATCAAATCCAATTCCATGTACGTTGTTCAGCGAAACGTGGTTTGTTGAGGTGAATTTCGTGATTTTCGGATGAGTTTTAGCTTCTGAGGAGTTGCTATGGACGAGTAAGTTGCTTTGCTGCTCCTCATCATCTGACTCCTTCAATTCTGACTGATCTTTTACTGACTGATGTGGCGCTGCGCCATCTTTCTCTCCGACAACAGATCCATGTAAAGGTGCTTCATAATTACCGTTCTGTTCAACAAGAACAGCTTCTTCCTCTGATGTATTTTTTGTGTTAACTTCCTGAACTGGTGTCATTGAACAGCTATCCACAGACGACTCCATCTCCTCAAGGAACGTCCTTGTGTCGGGAACAGAAGCAGCTCCAGAAATCTGTGTGTCTTTGTCAGACACACACGAACGTCGGGCACAGCAGAAGCACAGAATGGTTTAATACGTCGTTGGGGGCGATGTCGATTTTCCCTGCGTTGAATAAGCGAACGTGGCGCTAGGCTAAGTCTCAACTGCAGATGCAGACCAAGTGCCGCTGACGCCGCCGTCGTCGTCAAGCTCTACGGCGATCGACCGACGACCGACGACTGCACGAACCTCTTCCACCGTCGCCTTCGCAGCTGTATGTCGATGCTTCAGTACATAAAAGTCACAACAATCGCTTCTTATCTCATCAGTGCTTCTGTTCAATCCTAACCTGCTTTTGCTCCAATGGAAACCTGATGATGTCCAAACTATTTCTATTCTTATGTTAAGCTTGATAGCCTGTAAAGTTACGCAGACTTCTTAATCGTGATGGTAAAATCAACGCCTCTGCTAGGCTCGTCACACAAGACACGCATCAACCCTTTGACCGACTAAAATATAATTTCTGTATTATTCTATAAATAGCAGACTGAGTGCAACGTTTACGAAATACTTGATGATAGACTATTTGCACATTTCAACGCGCATGCCCGTGCAAATCACCCGGCGCTATATTATATGCCCCTACCACTGAGTCTGACCCCAACTATATTAAGCCTACAAGAAAGAAAGCGTATACGCTGTTGTCAACATGTCGCACGATGATCTTGGTCTAATTCCTACAGCATGTAAGGCAAACAAGAATGCCCAATTGTAATCCAATCTCAGTCTTATAATTCTGGCAAAGCACTGTTTGCATGAGTTGTTGTGTTCGTCGTTTCTCAGTTGGCCTGCTGAGCTGCACTGCGTGCGACTATCTCGTATTTGTCGCGTATGGCAAGTGCATGGGAAGAGCACACACACAACTCAAAGTGAAATCAACCGCTTTTCTGCTTAGCACACACGTTTAGGCCTACAGCCTACGACGTGCAATCCATTCGATCGTCGAGGAACGTGTGCTAACGATCGATGCCGCTCAAGAAAGACGAGGCAAATCCAAAAGGAGCCAAATTATTGTTAATAAAATTAGGCCTATAAATTTTAGGGGAAGCAGAGGTAATTTCGGCCATTTTCCTCTTTTTGTAATAAATTGACACTGGCGGACTGCTAAAATGAAACAAAATCACAAAAGTGCTTTTTTGGCCAGTTCTACCCCGGCATAGCCTACGGGTTGAATTATGCCAGCACGGCTAAGTTTTTCCTCACAACCAACCAGTCGAGGTAAATGCACGAATGTATATTAGACAATAGACGGCTAGACCTACCACTGAAGCATGGGCGGAAACTAAAGAGGGACAGCGGGGACGATCCCCTCCAAAGTTTGTGGTGGGGAGGACAGAGTTGCCTATATCCTCCCCAATATTTCAGAAATATTATAAATTTCTACAGTGTTATCCACTAGTTTATCACGTAATGATCAATTTTGTTAGGATGACAGCCTAAAATGCTATCATTACTGTTTGCAAATTGAAAATATTTTAAACAATGGGATGGGACATATTGAAGTCTTAAGCCATGCCACTGAGCACTGAAATCATTTGAATAATTTGGAGAAGACAACAGTTAGAAAAGCTACGATTACAGTGTGGAAATCCAAACAATTAGGATGCGACACTCTTAAGAATTAAATCTTGACTATCAGCATTGGAAACTGAGTAATTTTATTAAGATGACAGCTCAAATTCCTACAATTAAAATATGGAAATTAAACAAATCTGAACAATGTCGAGGTGACATTCATTAAAGTCTTAAACCATGTCATTCAGCAATGAAATTATGAGAAATTTTGTTGAGATCACATCCTAAAAATGTTTCCATTGCAGTGTAGAAATTTAAAACTAAATAAAACAATGAGGGGGAAACTTTGAAGTCTTAAATTAGAATTATTAGCGCTCAAATGATGAGCAATTTAGTTAAAATGACAGCCTAAAATGCTTCAATTGCAGTATGTAGATTAAAAAATGTTCGACATGCATGGGGGACACTTTGAAGTCTTAGACCAAGGCTATTAGCACTGAAATGATGAGCAATTTCGTTAAAATGACAGCCTAAAATGCTACCATTGCAATGTGGAAATTCAAAACATTTCAACAATGGGGAGGGGACTTTTGAAGTCCTAAACACGACTATTAGCACTGAAATAATGAGCAATTTTGTTAAAATGACAGCCTAAAATGCAAAAATTGCAGCATGAAAAAAACATTTGACATTTAGAAAGGTGGCACAAACCTCTTTTTCTGCTCGGGGCGATCGTTTTTTGGCCGGTCGTCCGCCCCCCCCCCCCCCCATCAAAGTTCGGACCAAGTCTCCGCCTATGCACTGAAGCGCTAATATGAGGTATCGCATTTAAGCTATCATTGTTATTTTCTTATGTTTTTTTATATGACGATTAGTCTGTCCTGAACTTCTCTCGTCCAATTGCTTAATAGCATTTCATCTGCTAAGTTCTTTGCATAATTTAAATTACGTAATTTCAATTACTCAATCACATTACTGCCCAGTAATAATTAATAATTTCACGCTTGATTTTTAACTGATTTATCCTGTATAAATTAAATTTTGCCATGACTCCCAGGCTTTCCATTCGAAACTATAGTCTCACTTCTTTATGCACTCTTACTACGAGTCTCCGATTCACCTGATCTTCCACGTTTCAATTCGTGACCTAAATGCCAAACACCTTAACAGCTAATCTGCCACTCCTGATCCTCTGGTAACTGGACAACGACCGGATTCTGACCAGACAGCGCTCGTGAATAAGCTGGTGCCCTGAGCTTGGCTTCGAGTCGCGCTTTAGAAATTTGGTAATTATGATTACGATTTTGGTGCCATAAAAACATCCACTGATTACTTACAAACAAGTTGCCAGGCACGATTTTGGTGCCCAGTTGAGTCACACTAAGCGGCATCATTTAGACCTACCCAAAGTAGCCTACTCTTTGCAATTTACAATGAGTACTTTGGGTAGGCCTAATCTCTCTCGTCTCAGATCGCCCTGCTGCGTGTATCCATCTCGGAAAGTATACCTAATAATTCTTACAGTGTCCCTGTGATTTATTAACTTCATTTAGTGAAGAGGTCGAATTGATAAGTGTGCAATTATTTTATTAAGATGCAGACAAGTCGTCCATCTCAGTCAGTTCTTTGATCTTGGATTTCAATTCCGAAACAAACTGTTTTGTTGCAATCGAATGTTCAATTGTTCATTGCGGTTTCTTTGCTGCTTTGTGAGACGGAGAAGTGGAAGATGCTGATGATGGCCGTCTGCTGCTTCCAGATGACTTCCGCCTTCCCTGCTGCTGATGCTGCTGCTGCTGATGCTGAGGAGGAGGAGGATGATGAAGAGGAGGTTGGTCATTGGAAGTAGCGGAAGATGCTGATGGTCGTCTACTGCCTGCAGATGACTTCCGCCTTCCCTGCTGCTGCTGCTGATGCTGCTGTTGAGAAGAAGGATGAGGATGAGGAAGTGAAGATGGAGATGGTGGTCGACTGCTCGGTCGGACTGATGATGATGATGATGGTGGTGGGGCTAAAGCTGAGGATGCTGCAGTAATAGACAACCGTTGACGACCCCCGTGTCTCTTCTGGTCGTCATTGGGATTCTCAGTCGTCAACTTCTTTGTCTTCAGATCGTCAGTATCAGGAGCAGCATGGGCAGAGGCAGGACCAGCATGGGCAGAGGCAGGAACACCGTGGGCAGAGGCAGGAGCACCGTGGGCAGAGGCAGGAGCGCCGTGGGTAGAGGCAGGACCAGCATGGGCAGAGGCAGGAACACCGTGAGCAGAGGCAGGAGCACCATGGGCAGAGATAGGAGCACCATGGGCAGAGATAGGAGCACCATGGGCAGAGATAGGAGCACCATGGGCAGAGATAGGAGCACCATGGGCAGAGATAGGAGCACCGGGGGCAGAGGCAGGAGCAGCATGGGCAGAGGCAGGAACACCGTGGGCAGAGGCAGGAACACCATGGGCAGAGATAGGAGCACCATGGGCAGAGATAGGAGCACCATGGGCAGAGATAGGAGCACCATGGGCAGAAGCAGGAGCACCGTGAGCAGAGGGGGAGGAAGAGAGCGATGGTCTTCTCTGCTTCGACTGACTGCCTCTTCGTCCTCTTTGGTGTTCAGCTGACAGTCTACGATGGTCGGTCGCAGTCTGTGGTAGCGGCTGCTGCTGCTGCTGCTGCTGTCGATGCGGGGAAGCAGAGGAAGATGATGATGCTGAAGACCTTCTTCTACTATGCTGCTGTGGCTGCTGTGGCTGCTGTGGGTGGTGGCGCTGCATGGCTTCGTCTGAGGGAGGATGCGGAGGATGCGGAGGATGGGGAGGAGGAGAGCGTGGTGCGTGCTGCTGATGCTGCAGGTGAGCATCATCGCCGCTCTTGATTGGAAACGGAAATCGGTGAGATGCTGACAGCCTGCGTTGTTTGCCGGATGCTGGATGCTGCTGCTGGTGCTGCTGGTCGTCGTCAGAGTGATGATGCTCCTGGTAGCCACGCACCTGCTGAAGATTTCCGCCTGACTGGACGTATAACGATTTCACTTCTTCCACGACATTCGCATTCTGCATCGAAACAAACAACAGTCACCGTGTCAACACTTTAGAAACCGTCCATAAATTATGTCATGCACCTAGGGGGGGAGGGTGCATGACGTACGTACGTATGCATGTATGTATGTATGTATGTATGTATGTATGTTTGTATGTATGCATGCATGCATGCATGCATGCATGTATGCATGTATGCATGTATGCATGTATGCATGTATGCATGCATGCATGTGTAGCGCCTCTCCCTGCTGTCCGGCGAGTACGGTTATTTTATGGTAGCAGGAGGAAATGGGAACAACTCACGGAACGTTTTCAGTGTTTTATTCAGCAGAAGACCTTGTCCAAATATACATGGCAGACTCTGGTGTTCTCGAGTTCAGACATACTAACTTCTCAATTAACTGACTGACCGACTGACGCCTTGACCCTTGCTGTCGCTGTTGTTGACTAGGCCGCTCTGACTCTCTTTCTTTGTTTGCCCGCTTATATACTGACTCCTTTGGCTGCTTGCTCTGTCGTGTCTTCACCCAATTGGTCCCTAGTAACATTCCTGGATCTGTTACTATAGGCAACCGATGGATCTTGCCCACCTTTGCCCCTGCTCGGTCTGAGTTAGTCAGCGCTCTGCCTTCCTGCCGTCTCTGTCTGTCTGTCTGTCTGTCTGTCTGTCTCTCTCTCTCTCTCTCTCTCTCTCTTTCTCTCTCTCTCTCTCTTCACTGTACTCATCCAGTCTGTTCTGCACCGTCTACCTGTGTGTAACTTTATACCCTATCTCCTTATCCATCGGTATCTTCCTTCTTCTTCCTTCCTTCTCTTCTTGTCTTATATTATGAGTCAGCCAAGACCCTACATGCATGCATGCATGTATGCATGCATGCATGTATGTATGCATGTATGTACGTATGCATGTATGCATGCATGCATGCATGCATGCATGTATGCATGTATGCATGTATGCATGCATGCATGTATGCATGTATGCATGCATGCATGCATGCATGTATGCATGTATGCATGCACGCATGTATGCATGCATGCATGTATGTATGTAGGTATGTATGTATGTATGTATGTATGTATGTATGTATGTATGTATGTATGTATGTATGTATGTATGCATGTATGTATGTATGTATGCATGTATGTATGCATGTATGCATGTATGCATGTATGCATGTATGCATGTTGTTGGGTTCAATGGCCGTCTACGGGGTATGATTAATAGAATAAGGTCCCAATTTGGATGAAATAAACATAGATTTATTCAGAAGCGAGCACTATATACAGCGTAATAAACAAAACGTTACCGTCTAGTAGATACGAAGTCGAACAGACCATAGAACTCAGTACGAACGACAGCACGGCAGACAAGGCTAACGGAGCCAAGGAAGACGGATGAACGGCCAGACCGCCAACAGGGCGAGACGGCGACGTAGAAGAAGGAACCCGCAGGTTAACTCGCATGACCACGAGGAAGAACCACCGCCAAACCGCTCAACAAGAGACAGGAACCACGCTCACCACACACCACAACGGAAGGGACCCTATGCACGACCGCAGGCCCTTAAATAGGCAAGGCCCTCCCACGCACCAAGTAAGAGAGAGTACGGAAGAGAAGACGGGCCGTAGACATCTAATGGCTACATATCCCCCTCCCAAAAGCTTGAGGAGTCCTGAGGGGACGACGAAATAGAACAGCAAACGCTACGCCTACCAGTCCACAACAGAAAGAATCGCCAAGTACTATATCATTACAAGTTAACGTACTAAGCAATTCATCGCACAATGCATCGCAACAACTAACGCAGCACAACACTAAACTACTGCATCATCATAAACAATCAACTGAGAGTTCATACAATGCAAAGCTAAATACAGAGTTCGAATTATATAAACCTGAAAAGCAAGAAAAAATTTGGACACACGCTGTGTATCAAAAATGAACCAAAAAGTATCGTTGGCCAAAGCCAAATAAGACTAAAGCTAACAGAGTTAACCCCCTCAGCTCATCACAGAACCGAGTCAACAAACAAGAACCCCCAACTCTTGAAAAGTTCCGGAACAAGACTTTGAAGATTTTCACACTTTTTCTGGAAAGTGACTGACAGCCGCTCGCATGACACCCACTGAAGTGTTCATACAAGAATTCCCATGTTTACTGACAATGACACCCACTGAAGTGTTCAATACCAGAATTTCCATTTTTCTGACGATGACACCCACTGAAGTGTTCAATGCGAGAATTTCCATTTTTACTGACGATGACACATGACTGACACAGAACGTAACAGAGAGTGTCTCTGTCACGCTCGAGGACGTTGACGACAGAATCCCTGCCGAGACCCCAATGACAAGGCCTCAACAGGATTCCAACCACGTTACTGCGACGGACGGCTGAGAATGTCTGGCAGAACATTTAACTGGCCAGGCCGATGTCGAATGTCGAGATTGTATTGTTCCAGTTCCAGACTCCATCGCAGAAGTTTCATATTTTTATTGGCCATCTGATGGATGAATTGCAGAGGCTTATGGTCCGTGTATACCAGTACGAGTGCCGACCCGAAGTACACACTGAAGGCCCGCAGCGCGACCATCAGAGCCAACGCCTCCTTTTCGATCGTCGAGTATCGGACTTCATGCGTCAGAAGCTTCCGGCTGATGTAGCAGATCGGATGTTCCAAGTCCTCGTGCATCTGAAACAAGCAGGCTCCCACACAGAATTGAGATGCGTCAACACCAACACAAAACTGTTTAGAAAAGTCAGGAGGTCTAAGAATAGGTCGAGAAGCAAGACGAGATTTCAAATCAACAAAGGCATTCTCTGCTTCCTCATTCCATCTAAAAGGAATTCCTTTCTTCGTTAACGCCGTAAGCGGCAAAGCAATGTCAGAGTAGTGAGGCAAATATCGCTTATAGTAACCCGCAAGACCAAGAAACGATTGCACCTGTTTCTTATTACCAGGTCTGGGAAAACGTAAGACAGCCTCCACCTTCTTTACCCGTGGCTGTACACCATCCACTCCAATGTGGTGACCCAAAAAATCCACTTCCGCATTTGCAAAGACACATTTAGCCAAGTTCAAAGTCAAACATGCATCCGCAATCCTACTCAACACCTTACGCAAGTGTATCAAATGATCAGACCATTCCAAACTGAAAATGATTATATCGTCCAGATACGCATCACAAAAATCATCCAAGCCATTCAAAACTTTCGTAATCAACCTTGAAAATGATGCAGGCGCATTTTTCAATCCGAAGCTCATGAATTTCCACTGGTAATGACCCCTCGGGGTTACAAAAGCAGTCAACGGGACTGAATCAGGATGCATTGGAATCTGCCAATATCCTTTGGTCATATCCAATTTTGTCAAATAGCGGGATTTACCCAGTCGATCAATTAAGACCTCCACCCGGGGCATCGGAAATGGATCCGCTACGGACAGACCGTTCAGTTTCCTGAAATCCGAACATAAGCGATCCGTACCGTCTGGCTTAGGAACCATGACAATCGGAGCCGCCCAAGGACTCTCAGATTCCTCTATGATCCCAGCCTTCAACAACTGTTCCACCTCTTTCTCCACCTTAGCCATCCGCTCAGGATTCAATCGATAAGGGGTTTGTCGAACAGGACGAGCACCTTCGACCAATTCAATTCGATGTGACACCATATCAGTTTTACCCGGTAACGTACTAAACACATGTGCAAAGTCATGCAAAACATCACGTAATTCATCACGACATTCAGCAGACACAACACATTGTAAGACTTTATCCTCCAAAGTCAACTCAGTCACCATCACATCCGTATTCACCAACAACACAGAAGCAACCACATCATCTTTCGGTACATCATGCAACACATCCGCACGATCCACATACCGCTTCATAAGATTCACATGTACCACTCGTTCTGTTTTCCTTCTATCCGGTGTACATACCAAATAGTCAACCGGACCCAGCCGAAGCAACACCACATAAGGTCCACAATATTTGGCCTGTAAAGGTTTACCCACCAACGGAATCAACAAAAGGACTTTCTCACCTTCTTCAAAAGTGACAGCCCTCGAACGCTTATCATACAGTTGCTTTGACTTAGCCTTAGCAACAACAGCATTTTCACCAGCCATGTGCAACCCAACACGCATACGCTCACGCAATTGTAAGACATATTCAATCACATTCTTTCCAGACACTTCGTTCACAATATCTTTTGACAACCATGCCTCTTTCATCAACTGAAGCATACCTCGAACATCCCTACCATACATCAAGTCAAAAGCAGAAAACCCAGTACTCTGTACAGGAACTTCTCTATATGCAAACAACACCCAAGGGAGCATGGTATCCCACGAACCCGGATATGTTTCAGCCAACGCCTTCAACATATCTTTCATAGTACGATGGAAGCGTTCACACGAAGCATTCGTCTGTGGTCTATAAGGACTAGTCTTCAATTGTAGAATACCACATTCATGCACAAACACTTGCATCAAATCAGACATGAATTCACTTCCACAATCAGAAAGAATTTCTTTCGGAAAACCGAACATCGTAAACACTTCACACAAACATTTCGCAACATCCTGTGCCGTATGGGTCTTCAAAGGAAAAGCAAATGGGAAATGCGATGCCAAATCAATCACCGTAAGTATAAATCTGTTACCCGTTAAGGCACAAACACTTAGGGGACCAACGATATCCATGGCGAGACGTTCAAACACTTCTTGCATAGGGCCTAACAGGCACACTGACCATAGGCGCTCTATAATTCTTTGAACCTTTACCCAACCTCTGACAAACATCACATGAACGACAGTACTCACGTACATCCTTATTCACCAGTGGCCACCAGAAATGTTTTAACAGTCTGTCCAATGTCTTCTGTGTTCCCAGATGACCCGAAGCTGGTATATCATGTGCAACATGCAACATCTTCCTTCTCAATTGGCGTGGAACCACAATTTGTGACACACCCATACCGAATGGAGTTAATTTATCGTCCCACCGACGCACCAAAACACCTTCAACCAATGCATACGGTTGTACACTGTCATCGCCTGTCGATTTATTTTCCGCCAGCGCAAACAATGGAACCAAATCGGGACAATTTCTTTGCCTCATTATAAATTCAGATCTCGGAACACAGATATCTGTCCATTCGTCGTCAATACTTTCAGTCTGTGCAAATAATGCTGCTAAATCACCGGGCTCTAAAAGCGCTGGGTCATTTGACACACCCAATAAATCACCTGTCATTAAAGCCTGATCGACCGACTCTGCACTATGACCCAGACTCGTCGCCTCCACGCGCGTTGGTTCACTGCACACAGCGCTTATTGTCTCACTTCGTTCTGCTGCATATTGTCGTGCTCTCGCCCTTGTCGTAATAGCCACATCAACAACATCACCAGCAAGCGCAATATCATTCCCAATAACAACTTGTACACCGTTCATAGGAAGAGAATTCATCATACAGCAAAGAATTTCGCCTTTCACAAATGCACAGTCAACATTCAATTTCACAAGCGGGCGCTCCATAACTTGACCAGATATACCGCGCAGAAGTCTAGTTTCATCCAACTGCACAAAATCATGTTCATCCAACCATTCAGCAGAGACTAAAGATTGCAGAGCTCCGGAGTCCCGAAGAAAAATACCATCCTTGCGTTCATTCAAATCATTAATGACACACCCATTCACACAGAAAGGAGCATACATTTTATCGACATCTTCAATAGGCTTCTGAAAACTCTGTTCCTGAACAGGTGCCGACAAAGTTTGTACTAAACCCACTGGTTTCGGACCCCTCCAGTTTTCAATATCAGGCCCCTCCTTTCGTTGTAATTTCCGGCATTGGGACCGAACGTGCCCAGAAATTTTGCAGTACGAACACGTGACCTGCTCCCCAAACCCATCCACGTCATCATTTTGACGACTAGGCTGTTTAAACCCATACGTCCCTCTTTGAGGCGAACGCTTACACCATTTTGAATCATTGCGCACACCTTCCTTGTGCCCAGAGCCCCGACGCTCCAACACATCTTTCTTCTCACTATCTTCAGATGAGAATCGGTTTGTACGCTCAGAAAAATTCCTTTGGAATCCCCCAGCATAATTACTCGGCCCCTGTTTATACAAAACAGCGTATTCATCTGCCATTCGTGCAGCACTCGCTACACTCTCAGGACTTTTGTCCAAAAGCCACCTGTGGACCTCTAGCGGTAACGCCTGTACAAATTGCTCCATCTGTACAACCTCTTTAAATTTAGCCAAATCATCCCACGAATTTGTACCCTCTATCCAACGCTGAAAAGGGATCTGCATACGATAGGCATAATTTGCAAAAGTCTCCCGTGGTTCTTTTCTCATCTCCCTAAATTTCTTCCGATAGAATTCAGGTATCCGTTCATAAGCAGTGAGGAGCGCAGTTTTAACAATAGCATAATCAACACAATCATCCATAGACAAAGACGCAAATACTTTTGCCGCCTTTCCCGACAGTTGTGGCTGTAAAAGGGATGACCATTTTTCCATCGGAATCTTATGCAATGCCATCGCCTGTTCGAATGCCGCAAAATAATGTTCAATATCTGAGGGGTCAAATTTTGGAACAAACTTCATTGCCGCCCCAAAACGAAAATCCTCCTTGGTCTGTACAGGTCGTTCTGTCACACCTCCTAATTCTACTCTCCTCATTTCCATATCCAATTTCTGTCTTTCGACATCCAAATTCATCCTTTTCTCCTCCATGTCAAATCTCCTTTTCGTCTCCTCAGCCTCAGCTTCCATCTTCATTTTCTTCTCCTCGGCCTCCATTTTCTTCTCCTCGATTTCAGCTGCTATTCTCATTTTCTCGGTCTCAGCTGCTATTTTCCTCTCCTCCGCCTCAGCTGTCAAACTCATTTTCTCGGTCTCAGCTGCTATTTTCTTCTCCTCCGCCTCAGCTGCCATTCTCATTTTCTCTTTCTCGACTTGCCACTCAAAGTCTCTGTCCTCTTTAAATTTCAGGCGCTCCATTTCGACGGCCTCTCGCTTCGCTTGTGCCCGAAGTTTCCACTCCTCACTTCCGTGTTTAGGCGACAACGCTCTTCTAGCCAACTTCTGTAATTGAGGTTTCGATAAACCTTTAACGTCCTCACCCAACGTCACACAATATTGTCTCAATTCGTCAACCGGCAAATCCACTATCTCGTCCCATTCAAGAAGATTACCTTCCGCCGTCGACGCCATAATAGTCTAACTGCGCAGACCAACGGACCAAAATTTTCCCCAACTTCCACCAAAAGACAGGCGAACGACAGTCCACTGCAAGACCGTCAAACGTGCGAAACGCACAAAATTTCGGCCTCCAACTCAAAACAATAGCCCAGGCCCCCACAAAACGAAATGCGACTTCGCAAAATTTCCGAAAAAACGGCAAAATTCACCAAAATTCCTGCGAACCAAACGGACCAAAATTTCCGAAATTTTCCAACGGAATTACGCAAAAAACCGGTCAAAAGAACGGAGGGCCTCCATATGTTGGGTTCAATGGCCGTCTACGGGGTATGATTAATAGAATAAGGTCCCAATTTGGATGAAATAAACATAGATTTATTCAGAAGCGAGCACTATATACAGCGTAATAAACAAAACGTTACCGTCTAGTAGATACGAAGTCGAACAGACCATAGAACTCAGTACGAACGACAGCACGGCAGACAAGGCTAACGGAGCCAAGGAAGACGGATGAACGGCCAGACCGCCAACAGGGTGAGACGGCGACGTAGAAGAAGGAACCCGCAGGTTAACTCGCATGACCACGAGGAAGAACCACCGCCAAACCGCTCAACAAGAGACAGGAACCACGCTCACCACACACCACAACGGAAGGGACCCTATGCACGACCGCAGGCCCTTAAATAGGCAAGGCCCTCCCACGCACCAAGTAAGAGAGAGTACGGAAGAGAAGACGGGCCGTAGACATCTAATGGCTACAATGTATGCATGTATGCATGTATGCATGTATGCATGTATGCATGTATGCATGCATGCATACATACATACATACAACCCCCCCTTCCGGCAATAATTATTCTCACCCTGCGTTTACGACAGTTTGAAACTGTGACAGTTTGAAACTGTTTACTTCACAGAGAACTGCAAGTCTACAAAAGTAGCAACAGTAGCATACTGCAGATGTGTACCTCCTCGCAGTGTACACTGTACATCCCGTGCTGAGGGTGAAGCAGGGTTATTAAAGCAGATTAAATGTTGAATCTTAGAGAAGTGACCAGTGGAATAGTTTTTGGCAGCAAACGCACACACATGAACACACACACGCACAGGCACAAGTGAATGAACAACATATTCAACATACCCATTCTTAGCATATATATATATACATATAATTTTATATATATATATATATATATATATATACGTGCAGATGTGCTTGATTGCAAGCAACTCACCCAGTCATAGAAGATAGCAATGCCAGAGCTTATTCGCTCCACTTCGTGTCTGCTGTAAACTTTGAATAGGTTTTCAGCGGCGATTGCAACACTGACGTCGATGTTTTTTAAGTCAAACGTGTTGACTCTTTGCTTTAAGCTGTCTGAACCTGACTTAATGAAGAGATGCTGAACAGACTTCCAGTCCTGAAATACCGAGAAACCATATCAATTCAATTCAATTCATTTATTCTAACCATCAACCATAAACAATGAACATAGTATAAAATGTTTCACATAATCGGATGGCATATGAGTATACATGTGTATTCATTCATTCATTCATTCATTCATTCATTCATTCATTCATTCATTCACTATCTGCGGCGAAGTTACGCGGTCCATGAGTAGAAGCCCATTCCATTTCATGGGCCAATAACAGAGCAAACACTAGAGTGCAGCTGTCTAAGAGCAGTTTGTGCTCGGAGAATGAGGAGTACATCTCGGGTGGAAGAACGTAGACAGCACAACGTCCCTGGCCTGCAGTATACAACCAAAGTAGAAATATATATAAGCTCAATTACAAATATACCGGAGCAGCACCTAAGAGGCAGCACTGCCAAATCAAAGCCGCGTATATACGGTATATAATTCGCTGCGGAATAGGGAGCCAATGCAGGACATCGATCCGCTTATGATGTATGTGTATGTGTATAACGTCATCTGTACAAGTATGTATGTATGTATGTAATATAGCCTATATGCAAGCATGTTTGAAAGTTTATGAAAAGTGAGTTATGATTGGACAACGTTATACATAAGATACTATAAAATGGTGGAATAAGTATCGGCTTAATATTAAGAATGTGACGTAATTGCATGCAGTGTCTACCTTGATGCCTTCCTGTGGCTCACCGAGAAGCATGAATGTTGCGGCTATGACGTTGTAGACTGGAGGTCGAGGATTGAGGTAGGACTTGACCTCTGCCACCAACTGACGATCCATGTCAACGATCATCTGAGTGAGTCGTTGGATCGTCTCCAGTCGATCGATGACGTCGTCGGCAGTCTTCACATCGCTCGCTATTCCACTCTTCTCCATCCTCTCCTTCTTCGCATCAACCACTAACTTACGCAGCAGCTCCAGGTCTCGCGCCTGCACGGCCTTTCTCAGCTCTACAATTGTTGCAATTCATTAATTAGTTTCTGAAAAAAAATATACAAGACATATAAATCCCATTAAGTTCCTCTTCCACTCAACCAGAATAATTCAGCGATTAATTATTGTGCAATAAATTCGTGCAGTTCAGACATCTTTTGAGTCCACGCATAACTCAACATATTTCTACGGAGTTATTATGCCAGCAGATTCCGTGATTTTATGTTTAGTCGACTCTCAGTGAGGCTCGACCGCATATAGGACTGATTATGTGGAACTCCAGGAAAGGAGGTTCATACACGAATCATACTAAGTATTGATAGGCAGAGAGAAACTAGTAGCCTAATAGACTAATAATAATAAATGTGGTTAATTTTTTGTCAAGCGACGGGTGAATTTTTGATTGAAGCCATTTTCTGAACTTGCAGAATGATTTGCGCATCTGTTTCTTGCATCAATACGTATTCCAGTTTCTCTAAGTTATAAGTACAGTCAAAGTAAGCGAATTATCGGCGATGTTGGCAACTGTGGTCTTAAGTGGCCTAAACTTTAGAAGACAGTGGATGAGAAGAGAAGACCTCCAAAATCAAAGCCTCGGCATGCAGCGAGTCACGGACGGCTATGCGGCCTATTCCCTCCAAGCTGAAACGCCTGACTATATTGGTCTATGAATTTCAGCGTATTAAACATGATAAATGTAAGAGCTGAAAATGATGTGCGGACGAACAGCTGTGTTGAACATTGTGTTGATCGAATGACTTACTGTCAGCCATCAGCAGACATTGAATTCTCTTCGTTGCCTGCGTTGTTATGTCTCCGCTGAGCGTCACCTTCTTCGACTTGATCTCGTTGAGTACTTGCTCAATGCTTTCCACGTCTGTTCCTTTTATCGCCTCCTCCAGTTTTGCCCTCAGAGTACTCTCAAGCAGCTCTACAAAATTCCAATCATCATCATCATCATCATTATTATTATGTAGACAGTGCATGGGGTCAGTGCAGAAGCATCTTTCTCAGTGCTGTATAGCCTATAATAATAATTAGGTCTGGCCTATATTTGAGAGTCTGAGAGATGATAATGCATAGACCTACGTTGAATAGTTGGTAGCCTACATTGACTGCATTATAGCATTCCATTTTGACTATATATATATATATATATATATATATATATATATATATATATATAGTGCTCGACTACAAAGTCGATTCGAACTCTGACCGACCGACAGCGCACATTGCGTCCCAGGGGCGGATCCAGAGGGGGCAAATCCGGCAATCGAGAAATTTTTAAATTTTCACCAGCTATTCTGGCGGGAGAAATGGACGTGGCCCCCTACAAGTTCGATGCAAAGAGAAAAAGGTGACAGAGAAGAAAGAGAGAAGAAAGAGAGAAGAAAAGTAGCATACGACAAAAAAAGGTTATCAGCAAGTTTGACAGGGAAATGGTATATATTTTCAAGAAATGGTCTTTTTTAGCCAATTTTTCGGCTGAAGGACTAAAAAAGTCATCAGCTTTTCTGGCGTGGAAAGTGGTATCTTTTTTCACGACATTTCGACCAAACGACTAAAAAGTCATCAGATTTTTTGGCCAAAGACCTACGAACATTTTTTCCAGACCCAATACCAAAATTTTTTGCCCCCTTCGAAAATTTCTGAATTCGCCCCTGAGGCTACCAAAATATCATCATGAGCAGTCATTCCGCGCTTCCAATCTAAATTGAATTTAAGATGTAAAATTAATCGAATTTATTCGAAGTTATTTTTGGAGATTGGCTCTATAAATTATTAATTTAATTTGGCAGCTGCAGTTCCTAATTACTTCTCACAGTGTATTAATATCACAATTTTAATTCTATTCTTTGTGATTTTTATGTCTTTCACATGTGTTCATCTTTATCGCATACGCCTATAATAGTTGCAATGCACATTAGGTTTTGCGTGTATGCTTAGGCCTAAATTGCCTGTCACAGAATTGCGCGCTATAATTATTATGTCAATTTGCAACTTCTATTACAATTATTCCTATGGTTGGTTTTCTGCCATGTTCAAACAATTCTGCAGCAGCTCTTCTCTCTTCTGTTCAGCTGGTTTTTCACTGCAGTCCAATCATCCCTTCCCCTCCAATTTATCAGACCCATTAACAATGCACATCATGTGTCAACGCAAGTCTCTCATATCGTTTGATCGATATGCCTTTGCTCAATGCCATTCGAGTTACTCTGTGGTAACTTTACTTTGTGGGGCGCGGTGGTGTAGTGGTGGCGTCGTTGCCTTGAAGCCGGAAGGTTCGGGGTTCGAATCCACCTCACCGCGTATACAGGACCTTGGGCAAGTCCTTCACTCACAATTGCTCAGCGCTTCGGCGTGAAACTCCGATGCAGTGTCCGCTCTGCATTCGGGAGCGCCTCTGAGTAGAGAGAGCTTGAAGGGGCGCTATAACAAGTGCAATACAAACAAACAAACAAACTCTGGACCTGGTTTCTCATAGCCTAATAGGATTTCTATATAGGCGTGCAAACTAGCATGATGTTACTTTTGCCCTTTTCCGTTGCAAATTGTGAACAATGAGAATAATTATGAGAGATTGACTTGTTAAGAGAATCTCAAAGAAAACACCACTCACTGCGTTCCTCGTCCAATTTCTTAGCAGCCGACTTTTGTTTTGCTTTGCTGTCTGATTGTTTCAGATCTTTGTCTGATTGCTTGTCTCTTTTTCTGAAGGGTTTCGGTATAAATTTCATCACCCTCTCCTTCAAAGGTGACTTCACAACAATTATAGTTTCATGTCTCTCCACAGATTCAACCGCTACCGTTTCTTTCTCCGTAACAGGTTCAGGGACAGTGAACTCTTGCAAAGACGTTCGACTGACCTCATGCAAAGGCATCTGACTGTCCTCATGCAAAGGCATCTGACTGTCCTCATGCAAAGGCATCTGACTGTCCACATTCAAAGGCGTCTGACTGTCCACATTCAAAGGCGTCTGACTGTCCACATTCAAAGGCGTCTGACTGTCCTCGTGCAAAGACGTTTTACTCTTGTAATCTTCAACAATAATTGGTGGTGGTGGGTTTTCTTCCCTGACGTCTGTTTCTTTCACTTCTTCTTCAACACTTCTTCTCTCCGTCTCTGGAGGGGGCTGCGGTGCTTCTTCCGCTTGTATCGGCTGCTTTGCCTCCTTTGACTCCACTTTCCTGTTGCTCTCTGCTTTCATTTCAGTTGGTGTATGAACAGTTTTCATTTCAACTGGTGTACTACGGCTGGTCAACGCGTCAACTGTCTTCGTCTCTTCTTTCTTTTCGACGATCTTCTTCTTCTTCGTAGGTTTATCAACTTTCAACTTCTCTGTCGATTTCAGGGGTTCATCTTTTTTAATCACTTCTTCTTTTTTCGATACCTGCGTGACCTGAGGAACGACGACGTGCTTCACTAGATGCTGTTTATCATCAACTGCAACAACTGGAAGAGGAGGAAGAGGATGAGGAGGAGGTTCAGCTGTGGATTCAGTTTCAATGGAGTCTTCTTGCTGCTGCTCGTCGAGTGTGGCTGCACCGCCCCCCTCCTTCGGTTCCCCTTCTCTGGGGTTTCTTCTAGTGATGCTGTAAGTCGCCAAGTGCACGAGAGCCCCTGACGACGGAAGACACTCATAGAAGTCAATTCTGTACAGTCCAAGTTGAGACACCTCAAAGCTGAACAGTTCACCGTCTTTTTGCAGAACTTTCGAGACGCGAAAACTTTGTGGAAAGAGGATGGCCGTCTCCTTCTGTAGTTCTGCAAGAAGTGGACGATGATTTCCAGGTGGCATTTTAATCGCAAACTGATCGCTGATGGCTGTTGCAAAGACGACGGGCGTCTCATAGACGTCGAGCGTCTGAGTGACCTTCAGTCCGCTCCTCCAGACGCCATCTATCAACGATGAAGACGATGCAGTGACGAGTCGTCGTCGACCAATTATCCCAACGTCCTTCTTGCCGCCGTCGTCGCCTTTGTCGTCGTTGGACTGTTTTCCCTGTTTAACCGGAAGTGAAGACGCCATCTTGTTGTGTGTTGTCGACTGGATGAGTTGAGTGTGGACGACGTGGATGGAATGATGTCGACGACTGAAGCGGATGAAGATGGTGAGAGCATAGAGACCAGACTGATGATGAGGAGGAGGAGGCAGAGCGAGGGAGAGCTTCGACTCTCGTTTCGACAGCGCTGATAAGCTGCAGCAGCTGTCGATCAAATCCATTTCCATCAATGATTCTGTGCTGCTGAGGTGGAAGAGAAACTGCGCATCATCCGTTTCTTTCGTCAACACTATTTCCAGTTTACCATCTGACGTCCTTACGATCTGTTGCAGGTCAAAGGCCGAGGTCGCCGTCACCGAAAACAGCGTCGACAGATAATGTTTGCCGACGATCCCTTCGTGAATCACAGGAAATGGTTTGGAAGAGGATGGAGGAGATAATGAGATGGAGGAGGAGGAGGAAGGATGGTTGGCATCGTCTGGATACTTTACCAGGTAATTCACGACATTTGGAATATCGTCTTCTGCTATGAGATTGGTGGCGAACAGTTTGACAGCATATGTGCCAGGTTTCGGAAGCTGGAGTTTGATGGAGAGAGAAGCCGTCGTCGTCTGCTGCTGCTGCTGCTGCTGCATCATAAGGATGCCATGTCGACTGCCGTGCCATTCATCGACTTCATCGGAAAGGACATGGAGCAACGCAACCTTCAGATCGATGGCGTAGAACTCCATCTCCAGCTCTCCATTCTTCGTTTGTATAACTGGTTTCCTGTGCGATTTCGGAAGGACTCCGACAGACACGAGCTCTGACCCTGGACCCCATCCAATGTCCGGACAGTCAGGGAGTGGGTCGGCGTCTGCTGCTGGGTCCTTGCAGTCGATGACGTAGGAGCAGAGCTGACCAAAGTCTTGCTTCCTCTTTTCCATGTCCTTCCCATACAGCTTCAGCAGAAATCTTCCAGTTACGGGAAAGCTGCAATCTAATTCAAAGCGATCTTTCGTCTTGCGAAGGAGCAAATAGCGTTCGAAGACGAGAGAATGCACAGCTGGATCGAAATCAGTTTTGTGACGATAGATTAAGTACGTGAATCGAAAGGTCTTCGATCTTTTCGATGGAAGACCAAAGACGATCGAGGTTCTTCCCTTCATCGTTTCAACCACGCAGCTCGTCTTACTGCTCGGCAGCATCCGCATGTCCATCTCAAAGAACCGTTCTCTTATGTAGAGGTAGGTCTCGAACTTCTCTGGCGACCAAACACGACTGCGATCAACGAGTTGCCATGGGTCTTCGTCCGGCAGATGGGTCAGAACGAACTGATCTGGATCTGGAAAGAAGAAGAACTCGTTGAAAACCTTTCCATGCTGCTGTTGTTGTTGTTGCTGTTGTTGTTGCTGCTGCTGCTGCTGCTGCTGCTGCTGTTGCTGCTGTTGCTGTTGCTCCTGCTGTTGATGCTGCTGCTGCTGCTGTTGTTGTTGTTGTTGCTGCTGTCCGTGATGTTCGTCGGCTGCAGATTCAGATCGAATGGATTGGTCTTTGTCGTGGAGCTGAAGACGGGTCCACGGCTGTGAGGAGGAGGATGGGGAGGATGGAGAGGATGGAGAGGATGGGTCAAGGTCGTTGCCTGTGCTGGTGGCCGTGGCCGTGGCTGCTGCTGCTGATGCTGTCCAGTAGACGTCGATCAGTCTCCAGTCACCATTGACGTGCACAGCATTCCACTGACCTCGCATTCGCTTCCGGTCAATTGTGTCACCGACCGAATATGCGGAACTCTTTGTTACTCCATGGATCGTCAGACAACGAAGACCCACCGACCTACAACAGACCAACCAACCAACCGATCAACAACAGACGATGATCAACAGACCATGCAGCTCTATCATCTATGGTTATACACCCATCCTCACCATAGAGCTCTATGGTTATCCACCTCTGTCTATATTTTGGTCTCTGTATTTTGCCACAATATAGATGCAGCTGCACAATGCAAAACATCGATTACATTGATATCATTGATATCAAGCTTTTATATTTGTTAAGCAGACAGCAGCAATCAGTGCGCAGACTTTGCATTCGAATAGGAACTGCTGGCAACCACCAACCTGTCAAAAAAGTCAAAATATGACAGCTGCTGCTCGTGAATAAGAGATGGCGAACTGTGCAGCTGTGCATTCATGAATTATTACACGTAGTCGCTGCTCTTATTTGGTGACACGTGAGAAGCGGAAAATGTGTAACTTTGGTGGCAATTCGTGAGATGATGTTTACAGTTTTGAATGTCGCTAATTTCTTATTCGCTTACGTTTCACGGTTTCTGCCAGTTCTGCCAAATAGTCATGGGCGGAGTTTGGTTTCCGTTCTTGGAGGGGCTGAATTTTTGGGGGCTGAGACTCGGTCCAGAAAAGGAGAAAAAAATTTCCGGCCGAAAGTTGATGACTTTTTTAGTCCCGCGGTCTCAAATCTCGACGAAATGTATTAATTTTCCCGGGCAAATAATTTATGACTTTTTTTTAGTCATTCGTATGTTTCGCGTGGGGGGGGGGCTAGGTCCGAGATAAGATACAACTTACACGGTTAAAAAAATGACTCTGGGTCTTCTTGGGGGGGTTGGCTTAGCCCCCCTAGCCACTGATAAACTACGCCCATGCAAATAGTGAGGCAATAAGTGTATATGCATTGTTCGGAATAACATGTATGCGACATCCACTGGACATAATTATAGCGCTTTACAGCATATAAGTACAGAAGCATCGCGGCTGATTCGAACCAAACTACGCCACTGGTTGTCCTCTGCCAATGCCAGTCCCAAGCCCGGGTAGAGGAGGAGGGCGACACTAATCATATTATTTTGATATGGCAGTGTCGTTAAACATGTAACAAGCTGATTCGAACCTGGCCATCTGCGTGAAAACGGCAGCGTAGTTAGTTGCCTGTGATGAGATCATCTGGAGTTGCTGGTGAGGCGTGGTCTGGGGAGGTGTGGCCTCTCCTTGTCCACCCGCAAGGCCCCCTTCGACCTTGACCAAGTCTTCCAGTCTGAAGGACGTCATCCATCGGTAAAGAGAACGCAGCCTGGCCAGCTCCGACAGAGGCGAAGGACACAGGTAATCCATCAGATCCTCTGAACTCTGGTGAAGCAGGGCGTCTGGTACCTGTCAATTCCAGCACAACATGCACCTACTTATTATTTATACTGCACTTCAATTTCGGTACCACTTACACTTTTAAGATATAATTAACTTGCACATTTGCAAGTGTGTTTGGACATAAAAGGGGGTAGGCCGGTAGGGCTCAGTGGCGGCGCCAGGATTTCAGTTTTGGGGAGGGGGCTGAAGCCTCGACCCGAAATCTCATGAAAATTTTCCATTTCCGCCGCCAAAATTTCTGACGACCTTTTTTTTTTAGTCGTCAGCCCAAAATCGTGGATATTTCACTGTAAAAAATTTCGGGTGGCCCTTTTTTAGGGGGGCTAAGCCTCTTGTAGGGCTGTCGATTTTCAACATGCTAGCTTGGACCAGAGAACCCAAGGTTCGATTAAGCCTTAAAGCAATTGTCAACTCAACTGGACATCAGTCGTGGAATGCATCCGGTCGGGGTAGACCATTGAGATGTATTACATGTATAACATAAGGCTAGAGGGAGTATGACGTATCTGCCCTGCAATCAAATATGAAGTCACACATTTTAGCCTACATCGCTCGTATCGTAACGACCAATCATAAGCGATTTCTCATACCGACCAATCACACATAGTCTTACAGCATCGATTTGAAAAATAAATAAACCGACATCAGCATTTTTATAATAAGACGAACATTTCGATGCTTACTTGTTAATTTAGTAGTTTCCTGCAAAATTGACAAGCAAACAACGACAAGTTCGTCTTATTATAAAAATGGTGATATTATTTTATTTATTTTTCAAATCGATGCTGTAAGACTGTGATTGGTTGGTATGAAAACTCGCCTGTGATTGGGTCGGTATGAATGAGGCAGGTAGGATGTGATTGGTCGGTATGTAAAGAGACAGCGACGTAGATGTACAGCGCGATACTCTCTCTAGTGATATATTTATAATTATAATACATCTCTATGGGGTAGACCCCAATTATCACTTCAGCTCACACTGTATACTGACGAAGCCGAGCCATAGCATAGCTGTTGAAGACCGGTCACTTATGTCATTGCGATCAATCAGCTACAGCTGGTTGAATGCAATGCCCAACATATTATGAAGCAAGGCTTGACTCTGCGGACCCTCTCAGCGTGAGAATATGAAAGTGGTTCAAATTAAAGACTCAAGCAGCAATAAGCAGCGGCCTATCACTGCTGCACTTACACTCATGGCATGCGCGTCTATTAAGCTGTAGTCTTCACTTCTCATGATTCGACTTGTTCGGTTGTTCGGAGGAACAGGAGGCGGGTACTTGAGACTCCTGGCCAGCAAAGAAACAGACGCCTACAACAGTCACGAGAATCATGAGTTCGTCATCATTACCATACCAAGTATAAATCGTTAATTTGGAAATTTTACGGCTTATAATGGACAATGGTGGAAGCAGTTTTGAAATCAAGCATGGGTCGGATGCGGCGGAGGTCACGGATGTGCATGAAGCAAGAACGTGGTAGGTTAGAGACGTAGTTACAGAAGGAGAGATGCGAATCAAACATTACAACAAGATTGCGGACAGGAGCATCGGAAGTAAAGGTAAGAGATGAAGAGTTAGTCGATAGGTGTATTGAAGCGTCAGGGATTTTCTTGATTTGGCCAATTTGAGCTCTGTTTTGGAGAGGTTGAGGCAGAGGAGGTTGTAAGACATACATTGAGAGATCAGATTGACCACATTGAGAAGTTATATAAGCAACAGAGGTGGAGAAAGAGCATGGGAAGAAGGATATAAAGAGTTGGGTGTCGTCTGCGTAGAGATGATGGTCAACAGACAAATTGTATGAGATGACATAAAGGCGTGGTGTATAGAGAATGAAGAGCAATGGACCCAGGACGGAACCTTGAGGAACGCCACAAGATAGTGGAAGGCTTGTGAAAAGTGACTGTAGGCTTTAACAGAGAGGGATCTGGAAGACAGATAGGACTGGAACCAGAGTAGAGCAGTGCCAGAGACGCCAAAAGAAGAAGAAGAGAGTTGATTAAGAAGGAGACTGTGATTGATGGTGTCGTTTGCAGTGGCATAGGGCCTACGCATCATTTGTGAAATGGATACATAAAAAACTAAAAAAAGTATACGCCTACATGCTACACTGCTTGCCTTGGTCTCCCTCTTCTTCTGCTGCTGCTGCTGCTGCTGCTGCTGCTGTAATTCGGTGGACTTGAATCGTTGTGTGTCAGCTGCATCAGTTGATGATGAAGAGACGATCGTCATCTCTTCTGTTCTGCCATCGGTCGACTGTTGAGGTCGTTGTTTCATGTCATTCTGCAGTTGCAGCACAGCAGAGGATGATGATGCGGATACGGCGGCAGACGCGGTGGGGTCTCTTGCGTCAAAAACAGACGACGACGTAGCCATGGCGTACATGTAGGACGTACATACGTCTTGATCTGCAATCGATGAATATCTCACAATGACAATCAGTTCGAACACAATCCTATAGCATCTATTGTTTGTCTAAACAACAGAATGAACGTCGATCTACGCGTCAATCCCCTCACAACTAATTTTCATTGCCAATCAAAGACGAAAAACATTACATGATCTCACGTGCTTTGCGGCCTATATAGCCAGCCACCATGTGTGCTCATTAATTAGGCTACTATATATAGTTTATGTCCAATGATCTAATCTCATCATCCTAGCATGTAAACATAAAATCATTCGTTTTGCCATATTAGCCTATATTTATGTAATTTTCTACACTCATCCTAAAATAAGTGCAATAGATATGGGCATTGACAATCTTATACGTAGCCTACATGTTCAGGCTATTCCATTTGGACTAACTGCCTTTTGTACCTGTGTGTCTGTCAGTTTTTGTTACCAATTAAACGAATATAATAATAATGGAGGTCGCACCTAGGCGACCTAGCTAGCTGCTATAGGCCTATATAGGCCTACATCAAGATGGCATACAATATGAAATACGTTGAAGTCCTTTCGTCATCTAAATTCCGTCTATTTTGGTTCAGCGCTACGTTGTAGCAACACTAGGCACGTGTAATAATATATTTGTATCATAATCAGAGCGATGATGCGTTTAAACAGCCCCAGTTTTGTATTATGAAAATGAAATGATATGACAGCCAGATCTGTATCATAATCGAAATGACGCCACAATAGACCTAATTTCGTTTTCTCAATGAACTTATTTAATAGTAGAATTGACGTCATAAAAGTTTTATATTCGCAAAATGAACTTGAAATACTGGCAGAGCTGTATAATAATCGAAGTGACGTAACAATAGGCCTTGTTTATTCTCAAAATACATTTATATAATAGTACATATTTGGTATCATAATCGAAGTGATGTCACAATATAGGCCTTGTTGATATTCTCGAAATGCACTTCTATATTAATACATTTTGTATCATAATCGAAGTGACGTCACAATAGGCCTAGTTTTTCTTAATTCTCGAAGTGAACTTATAATATAATAGTAAAAATTGTATCATAATCAGAGTGACATTACAATAAGCAAAGGCCTAGTTTTGTATTCTCAAAATTAATGAAAATATATGATAGTAGACCTGTATCCTGATCAAATTGACGTCGCAATAGGACTAACTTCGTTTTCTCAGTGAATTTATTTAATTGTAGAATTGTATCATAATCGGTGACGTCATAAAAGTTTTATATTCTCAAAATTAACATCTGCATGTATACAGGCCTATAATTGTAGATCTGTATCATGCTCATTCAGGAGCGGATCCAAGGATGGAGGGGGAAATCCGGCCATGCCCCGCCCCATTCAGAGACGTGGCCCTACGGTACCCCATCAGATTTCAAGAAGCTGTAAATCAACGCAACGGGAACAGGAAGATGAGAGAGAAAGTAGGCCTAGCACATGACTAAAAAGTCATCAGATTTTAAATAACCGGAGTTGCCACGGGTTTTTAGAAGTTTTTAGGCGAAAGACTAAAAAAACTTTTTCGGCGGTAGACCAACGAAATTTTTGGTCGGCCAAGACCAAAATTTTGGCCCCCTTCCAAAATTTCTGCCCCTGTACTCGTTCAACTCAGATCGAAAACGTACGTCTGAACTCTGAAGTCAACTTTCACAGTTCCACTAACACGATATCGCCAGCTGCCAAAAGGTTCAATAATGGCTGCACTTGTGCGCACAAACTGAATTACTGTAGGGTCTACGTCATTATACCATGTAAGTCACTTTGAGACCTCAAGAAATAAATAGTAGCCCTAGTTAAAAAAAATGTTGTAACGGAAAACCGGCCCGCTCAAAGCGCGGCTGGCAGGAGAGGGGATGGCGAACTCTCCCACCAGGTGGTAAGGCTTGCGTGTCGCTCCGTCGTCTTTCGAAGGGCTTTACAGTGCTCCCCCTACCGTACGAAGACCCGAAGACACGATGTATTTTCAGACGATATATTGTTGATCACAACTCCACACGTCACAGCAGGCATGCACGTGATACACAGCGAACAATCGTACCCCAGACGGTCATATACCAAAATGGCGGCTCCCACAGCGATGGCTGACTACGGGGCGCCTCACTGCGACGAACGCAGGAACTACACGGCAGCGGCAGCGGCGTACTGCGGCGGCGGCAACGGCGAGCTCCGACGACCGATTCTCAGCGACGGCGACGGCAGCTCCCACTGGCGACTGACAGCCGCAACAACGACGGTCTCCTCTGCTGCGACGACGACACCCGGCAGCGGCGACGACTGCTGCTCACGACGACGACTGCTCCTGCTGGCGACGGACGACTCGACTCCCGGTGACGAACTCTACTGCGGCAGCAGCTGCTGACGAACTCTGACGGACTCGCGGTGACGACTGAGCTGCACTTCTCGGACGGACTGCGACGGACTGAGCTCTCTCCAGGTGACGACTGAGCTCGACTGACTGCGACGGACTGAGCTCATGCATGGAGGCCGCGCTTCTATTTATACACGACCGAGGGGACAGAGGACCGGTCCGGGGATGCGCAGGAGGAGGGGAGGGGACCGCTACGTCAGAGGTCCGGACAGGGGACTTTGGAGGCGAAGGAGGAGGTGAGGGGACTTTGACGTCAGAGGTCCGGACCGCGGAAGCGCAGGGGAGGAGAGGGGACCTGGCGCGCAAGATCCACGCAAGATCCGCGCATGGCACTAAGGGGATCTGTGACGTCAGAGGTCCGGACAGGGGACTTTGGAGGCGAAGGAGGAGGTGAGGGGACTTTGACGTCAGAGGTCCGGACCGCGGAAGCGCAGGGGAGGAGAGGGGACCTGGCGCGCAAGATCCACGCAAGATCCGCGCATGGGCACTAAGGGGATCTGTGACGTCAGAGGTCCGGACAGGGGACTTTGGAGGCGAAGGAGGAGGTGAGGGGACTTTGACGTCAGAGGTCCGGACCGCGGAAGCGCAGGAGGAGGGGAGGGGACCTCTACACACGTGCGAACGATGGCGCGAACGACCGCCTAATCGATGCCGGCGAACGCGTAAACAAGTCCGCGGAGGCGAAGGAGGAGGGGAGAGGACTGCGGCAGCTGCTCAGGCGAATTTCGCCACAATATGTCTAAGTCGAGTCGAGTCGAGTCGAGTCGATGAAGCAACGATCAATTCGACTTGGCAAGACTCACGATCGACTCGAATTGCATGTCGATCGACTCGACTTGGCCGATCGAGTTATGATCGACTCGACTTGGCCGAGTTATGCTCGACTCAATCGATCGACTCGATCGACTGCGGGTATTTGTCACTTCACTATATATTTGCCCATCTGCCTTTTTCATCAGGTGTGGGCGCAAGAACAGAAACTCGGTTTTTGTATAGAGAGACATAGACCTACAATTATTCCGGATTTAGATTTTTCGGGAAGAAGCAAAATTGTGGGCTGAAATGTTCCGTACGCCTGTGTGTATATGTCTCAAATTCTTTTAATCGCATTTTGGCATATGAACGGCAAGTCTTGAAGTCTGGTCAACTTAAATTGTTTGATTTGAGGCAGCGACCGTGAAATAGAATGAAACGCATCTAGCCTAACTACATACCGGTATTATAACTGTTAACTGAACTATAGTCTACTCTGCATTAATATTTTAGCTTCAACAATTATAGTTGTCGGGAAACTGGGCCGGTGTTGTTTCCTAGTGTCTTAGTGTCTTTGCTTTGCGCAAGTTCGCTTCAGCCAATCGGCTAGAAGACTTATGAATGATTAGAAGACAGAATGGAACGACAAGTCACTGTTCGTTTTCTTTCTACTTTAATAACTAATTAATAGCTCATTCAACGTTATCCTTATTAAATTCTACATATAAGATCCTTATCTACACAATGATTCAATTAACCCGAGTCACAGTCTGTCTTTCAGTTCTCTCGTAGCAGTCGAACCTCTGCCCCACGGAACGTCAGCCTTCCGATTCCTGCCTGTAGTCGCCGAGCCTCCACGGATGTCCTTCCGATGCCGAACCTCGCTGTCGAACCTCTACGGATGTCCTTCCGCTCCGAACAATATTTCAATGGCCATTTCAGACCTTCTTATATACGTTTTCTTTCCCTGTCTGAAGATCCGCCCATCGAATCTGTCATTACCGCCCAGTCACTGTAGGCTGTCAAAGTCCGCCTGTGGTGGTCTGGTCTGGTCTGGTATGGTCTGGTATGGTCTGGTCTGTCTAGCGGCAATCACTTGTCAGCTGTCAATCCAGCTATTATTGCCTGTCAGCGATGGTCTGGTCTGGTATGGTATGGTCTGGTCTGGTCTGCCGTCAATCAACCGTTGGCCTGTACTGCGATGGTCTGGTCTGGTCTGAACTACGGCCGCCATACGCTTCCGTAGCGCTGAGTCGCAGCCGTGTTTAAATCGGCCTAGCTCGGTCTGCCTGCATGCCTGCCTCCACAGTCGTCGCTGTCTGTCAACGTCGGGTCCGATTACCTCCACATTCCCCTCTCACCACAAAGAAAGTACAGCCTCCCGGCTGTTATTAACATAAAACTGCAAGCATTAACATAAAATATGATAAAAGTAAAACATAGCACACAATCCGAAGAACGGCCGCCTAGGCTTGCCGTTAAAAGCATCAGTTTCTGTCACCTACACCGTTCTGCGAATGTTCCATTACTAGGCTACATAGAGACGACAATTTAAAATGTTACTAGATCGACCGTCGGCCAGTGTCTCTGTCATACTAAGAATAATTCCAAGCTTAAGGCTAAGCTACTCGTCCATATACTATTTACAGTGCACTTAATAAAAATTGTCCGCCTGCATCGCGAGGCGTTAGAATTTCGTTTCAAACGCTACAACATAACACAGAAACTAATATATATATATATAGAGAGAAATCGAAAGTGAAGTTAAATCTTTTAAGGTTCCACTTAATATATATGTGTATATATAGGGGTAAGTGGTGCAAAAGTGGCAGGGTAGGGTAAGAGTGGCATCCCCACTCTCGAAGTATGTACTTGTTTTCTGAAACCTTTACCTAGTGCGAACATAGACTATCATTAAGTGTTACGTTTTCATAAGCCGAGAGTTTCCAAGAGTTGAATGGTAAAAATGTTATATCATTTTTTCCGTTTTTCGCGTTATTTGCAACTCTCGTGATTATCACAAATATGTTGCTCACATTCAGTATTAAGATTGCACTTGTTAAAGTTTGATTTTGTATTATGCAGGAATGTGTGTTCTTTTAAATGCCAAAAGTTTTAGGAAATTAGGCAACGCAATAATGTTGATGGATACTCGTAATTATAAGCACCCAAATCGGGGCAAAAGTAGCATTGTATGCCACTCTTGCCCCTGTTTTACGTGCCACTATTGCCCCATCACTGACACTTTTGCCCCAGCGGTATGGCAGTTTTGCCCCAGCGGTATGCCAGTTCTGCCCCAGCGGTATGCCAGTTTTGCCCACAGGTATCCTACCAGTATATTAGTTTATTATTTGGTTGGCACTTTTGGCATTGTACATAATGTACTATGTGATTAAACGTTATATATAAGCGTAAAACTCAGCGAGAAAGCCACAGTGACTTGCCATGCATGAAAATAGTGTCTAGTGGAGATTTTTCGAAATGCCAGGCAATGATAAAGCATGGAATTTCAAGCTATTGACCTACGCCATTGGAATCCAGGCTTTGTGCATGCCTATATGCCTATTGACGTTTCAATAAAGCGTCGGGACAGTCCTGTCTGTGACTTGGAGATCTGCTAGATCAGTGCAGGATGAAGTGAAGAAAGGGACCAACGTTAGGTTGGTTGGAATCGGCCAATATCACAGAACGATCAGACAAACAAAAAGTGAAGAAACTTCAACAGGATATTCATTCATTAAATGCATTTGTATAGCGCCTCTTCAAGGAGACTATACTCAGAGGCGCACCCAACCTCAGCGCGGCCAAATAAAACTGCCTCAAGAAGCCTGAGAATGACTTGTAGAAAGGGAGCAGGGTGTCAGAGGAAGGCCATTCCAGGTTGATGCATATAGTGGAAGTAGGCCACGAGCATAGGGGACCGAGAACAGACTTTTCAGTTGAACGATGGAGCGGAAGTGGCGAGCACTAAGAGTAGGTAGGAAGGAGCAAGGCCTAGCAGGCAGTGCCAGACTAAGGTAGAGATCCTATTCTCTATTTACTGCTTGACAGGAAACTATAGTTGAGAACGTCAAGCATATAGCTGGAGATAATGAATGAATTTGGGTATGGGGCCAATATGGCGGGCTGCAGATAGCAGGACGCGATCAAGGCAACTCAGACAGGCACTCTTCCGTGCTCAACCATCGTGCTGCCTTAGGCAAGCATAGAAAGAGCAACAGTAGTCAAGTCTGGTGGTAATGAAAGAATGGACACGGGTAGCAGCAACAGTAGGAGTAAGCGAGCGAGCGAGCAACAGTGCGTAGTTGATGCAGTTGATAATAACAGACACGGCTGAGTGAGTAAATGTGTGGAGCAAAGTGAGCTCTTGGTCCAGAGCGACACCAAAGTCACGGACTTTGGTTGAGATCACATAATCAGGAAAGGCAGCACCAATAGTCCATAATATACAATAGCAACTATAAAACAGGACACGAAGGTGAAAAGGTTCCAAAAGCTTATGATGAATAGAAAACTTGGAACATCACCAGAATTCAAAGAATCAATGCAAAGCTCAAATCGCAAAGGAAAACCAGAGCTTTGTGCCCAACCAGCGTGCTGTCTTGGGGAACCTACGAGCACTAACAACTGAGAAGTCAAAACACACGATAGTGCAATCAATGTTAAGGTAGCACCTGCCTTTGAAAAAGTCATATAAGAGTATCAACCGCCCATATTTTCCTTAGACGAAATTGAGATAAGTGATGAGAGAAAGAGAGAAACTGTTCCTGTCTGGTCCTTCCAGGAAATGTATACATGATAGGCTACCAATGGGGCTTAGCCCATCTTCACCTATGAGGACATTCAGAACAGTGCTGCCACTGACTCCCAGTCTATGCTCAATGATTTCTCAACTGCGAAGAAATTCAGAAAGTGATACCGCTGATACTCAGCATATCCTCACATGTGAGAAATTCAGGCAAGTAAAGAAGCGTTTAGGAATAAAGTGGCTTCATGTAAAGGCTTGACGTCTAGTTCTCTTGTTCAGAAAAGCCATCGCCAGGTTCGTCTGCCTACTGCTGCTGGCAAGTGTAAAAGAAGGAGCGAATATTTAGAGGAAAACGTGCATAAAATGGAGCAAAGAGGGGGCTACCTTCTGCGATGGCATGTACCTGAAAATGGAATGACAATGGAAGCCGAGAAATAAAAAATGCATTTAAAACACAGAAAATTAAAAGTCACAATAGACTTATTTCTTGTGTGCTCTTTTCTTTGTTGTTTACTGACTAAAACGTTTTTCTAAATGTCAGAAAATATTTAGCATTGTTGTGATTTTTGTGATTCAAGCTTAATACAGAGTGCCAATTCTGTAGATTTCTTAGCAAAACTGGTACTTGAGGATTCCAGGGAAGGTATCTTCTCATCACACTATGCATTGCTGTGTGCAATAGTCTGATTTAATATGCAAAACATAAATTCCTGCTTATTGTAAAGCAAAATTGTTGAAAACGTAGCCTATTTAACTGTCTCTGGGGTACGAAGGGCATGCCAGTCTTGCCCTCTACAAGGGGTAAAAGTGGCATGATACTCATGCCCCACATGGTGGGGCAAGAGTGGCCTTTTGGGTGCCTCCTCCTCAAGCCAGATTTTGAAGAAGAAATCGTATCCAGTGTCAATTTAAGCAATTTTATGGATGCACCGATGATCCACCTACACTCCAAAACAAGTTTCATCTTGATATGCCTAATATTGCATATTTTATTCCACATTTGTGACTTTATGCCACTCTTGCCCCCACCTCCCCTACATATATATATATATATATATATATAAACGTCACTTGGCGATCTGGAAATGCATCGTCCCGATTACGTCTCTCGTTGGGTTGGTTCGATCCTTGCCGTGTTGTCGGGATATCCCGTGGTCGGGCTGAGACCACGGTAGATTCCGACGATCACCACGTCCGACACGAATGAATAGCGATGGCTGGCGAGGTCCAGAAATCTGGCCAGCGTCATACTGGTGACTGACGTCAACGCCCATCTCGTCAGTTCCGCGATTCTATCTTCTTCCGCTCGTCTGGCGAAGGGGTCGTCGTCCATCCGTGCCAGCATTTCTTCTATAGAGGGATCCCATTCCGGCGCCGGTTGAAGAAATTGCGCCGGTTCCACCGGTTGGATGTTGTTTCCGGCGTTCCCTCGTCTTCCATCCGCCACCCGGCCAGTCATTACGCGGCGGATGTCTCCTCCTCGCAGAAATGGATGGGACACCTTCCGGTGTCTGCTTCTGTGGTAACGGCTTCGCAAATTTAACGTACTGAACCAGGAAGGCCCTGAATGCGCATCCAGGCAGCCTTCCACTCTGGGCAACGGTTGTGAAAACTTCCTGGTTTTTGTGTTCAGTTGCCAATTTGCATTGTCTTTACAGCTTCGCACTGAACCGTCCTTCTTTCTGCCCGAGACGACGTTAGCAGCCCACTCACTTGTAGCGGGTTCGATAATCTTGCCAGCCAGCATCTGTCGCAAATGTTCATCAACCACGGCTTTGTACACAAGTGGCTGCCTACGCAACGGTTGTCGAACCGGCGCAGCGTCTCCCGTGTCGATTCGATGTTTACTGACATCAGTCCGGCCAAAATCACCTTCTCCTCTCGAAAATACGTCCGAATATTCTTCCAGCAGCTTTTGCAGTCGATCTTTATCTTCCTGCAGCAAGTCTGAGGAAGTTTCTTTCATCAGCTCTTCTACCAGCGAGTCCACCGACTTAGTCACATTATGCTGCGCTTCCGGTAACGTTTCCACTTCGACTGGATGTAGATTCCCCAGAAACTGATCTGCTAGCAGTTTCACTGGTCGGTCATTAAGATTAATGACTCGCACCGGCATCTCTGATGCGTCATCATTGAAAACCATTCTTGCCACGCAAACACCAGGTCCGATATCTCTGGATTCAGTCATCCACACAGACGTTGGCTGGGCTGGATTTCCTCCAACAGTTTTGCTCAAAACGTTCTGCTGTGATCTAGGGGCGAGGGTGACTTCTTCTGCCACCTGGATTCGTCGGCACCAAGACTGTCCATTGCCTTTGACGAGATTCATACGATGTCGTCCCACAAATAGTGCTCCAGCCCCAAATCCGATCCTGCAGCGATGATGTCGGAGCCAGTCCATTCCGAGCATCACTTCACTAACCTGGTCAGATACCAGGAAAGTGGTACTGATATCTAAACCTTTGCGGATCTTGAGAGGAATCTGTACCTCTCCAAGTACCCGGATCCCCGTTCCGTTCGCTGCGAAGAGTATTCGCTTGCATGGTTGCCAGGCAAGACCGTTCACAATTGTAGCAGGCACGAGACTCACCTCTGATCCGGTGTCGATCAGGCACTGTTGAGCGTTGCCATTAATTGTACCCCTGATGTATATCGCATTCTTCGTATCTCCGTTCGTTGTATGTCTGGTGTTGTGGTTGACAATGGCTTCGTCAGCTGGATCCCTGTTGAAATTTCCTGAGCGAGGAGGTCGTCGTGCACGGCACTCCCTTGAAATGTGCCCCGGTCTTCCGCAGTTATAGCAAACAATCGGGTTTCTCCTCGATTGTTCGTCCGTGAAACGATTCTCGACGTTGGCTGTCGTCCCTTGCGTCGGTTGTTTCCGCAGATCGCTGAGTTGTCTCTCGATTTTGGACTCCATTCGTTGTTGCCATTGCTTCTGAGAGTCCTGCTGCGCGGCGAAGAAACTACTCAGTTGTTCTTGTATCTGCACGTTGACATCGCCTCCTGTGTCCCTCTCACCCGGTTATACGGTCGTCGTTGGTCCTCTGGCTCCCGCATCCGTTGATACGCGTCCATCCGTAGAGCGACCCGATAGGCTTCGTCCAGCGTTCTCGGCTCTCTTTCGCGCACCTTCAATGACAGTTCTCGGTCACGGAGCGCCTCCAGAAATGCATCACGAGCTATAATCTCGGTTGTCTCGCTAGATGGAACCGGATATGCCAACACGACCAACTTGCGTATGTCGTGAAGCAAATCGCTCATGCTCTCGTCGATTCGTTGACGGCGGTAGTACAGCTGAGTGCGGAACGTTTCGGCTTGTCCTTCAGTTCCGTACCTTTCGCGAAGTCTCTCGACCAGTTCCTCGTATGTGACGTCAGTTCTGGACCCGTAGTCCCATAGTAACTGCGTCGCTGCTTTTTCTAGAGCACAGCGCAGATAATCAGTCTTATCAGCTGCTGACCACTGGTTATGTCTTGCACATACCTCAAACTGTGTCAGGAAAGACTCGAATGACCCGGTACCATCAAATTTACTAGGCTTCATCTGCAGCTTCCTGGACGTGGTAATCGGCAGCGTCCTGATCATCTCGTCCGTCTTCTTCGCAATCGATCTTGGTTCTCGGTTCGTCACGTCTGCTGCACCATCGAAGTTGATGCTCTCCAGAAGACTTCTCGATTCACGTTCCGGTGTTCGAACGAAACCGGCAAACGGCGCTGGCGTTGTGGCTCTTCTCCCAGGTGTCGATGTCGTCGGCAGGGCAGCGGCTGTGTCGCCCATATCTACTAACGAGTAGACGATTGTGTCGTTGTCATCCATTCTGTCCATCTTCTTTTGACGACCCCACTTCTGGTACCAAAATGTCGGGAAACTGGGCCGATGTTGTTTCCTAGTGTCTTAGTGTCTTTGCTTTGCGCAAGTTCGCTTCAGCCAATCGGCTAGAAGGCTTATGAATGATTAGAAGACAGAATGGAACGACAAGTCACTGTTCGTTTTCTTTCTACTTTAATAACTAATTAATAGCTCATTCAACGTTATCCTTATTAAATTCTACATATAAGATCCTTATCTACACAATGATTCAATTAACCCGAGTCACAGTCTGTCTTTCAGTTCTCTCGTAGCAGTCGAACCTCTGCCCCACGGAACGTCAGCCTTCCGATTCCTGCCTGTAGTCGCCGAGCCTCCACGGATGTCCTTCCGATGCCGAACCTCGCTGTCGAACCTCTACGGATGTCCTTCCGCTCCGAACAATATTTCAATGACCATTTCGGACCTTCTTATATACGTTTTCTTTCCCTGTCTGAAGATCCGCCCATCGAATCTGTCATTACCGCCCAGTCACTGTAGGCTGTCAAAGTCCGCCTGTGGTGGTCTGGTCTGGTCTGGTATGGTCTGGTATGGTCTGGTCTGTCTAGCGGCAATCACTTGTCAGCTGTCAATCCAGCTATTATTGCCTGTCAGCGATGGTCTGGTCTGGTATGGTATGGTCTGGTCTGGTCTGCCGTCAATCAACCGTTGGCCTGTACTGCGATGGTCTGGTCTGGTCTGAACTACGGCCGCCATACGCTTCCGTAGCGCTGAGTCGCAGCCGTGTTTAAATCGGCCTAGCTCGGTCTGCCTGCATGCCTGCCTCCACAGTCGTCGCTGTCTCTCAACGTCGGGTCCGATTACCTCCACATAGTTTAAGAGCTTACGAACAGTAGCCTAAGTTATGATTTGGATGAAGAATTGACCTATTACCCGTTAATTCCTTGCTTTAGTATAAGTGGCGGCGGAGGAGTAGGAGGACTGACTGATAAGAAGAAGAAGAAGAAGAAGAAGAAGAAGAAGAAGAAGAAGAAGAAGAAGAAGAAGAAGAAGAAGAAGAAGCGATATTATTCTGGTTTAAATCTATTATACAGTAATCGCTCGCTCAACAAACATTGACTGAATGGATAACGACGTCACAACAACAATAATAATAATAATTTTTATCATTGTGTAGCATTAATATTATGTAAGTGGAACACAGCGACAGTTGCACAATCAGCTGCAGCAGCAGCTGCTCTTCAACCTCTTTGAATGATGCCATGCAGGCTGCGTTGGATATGGCAGCTGCTACCACCGGACAGCCTCCTCCTCCTCCTCCTCATCGTCGTCCTCCTCCTCCTGCTCCTCCTCCTCTCCTCCTCCTCCTGCTCCTGCTCCTCCTCCTCCTCCTCCTCCTTCTCCTCCTCCTCCTCATCCTCCTCCTCCTCCTCCTCCTCCTCCTCCTTCTCCTCCTCCTCCTCCTCCTCCTCCTCCTCAAATCTTATGACTTATGTCTCTCCTGCTGCAGTGTGAGCCTTCCTTTCAACGCTGCCGTTTGTCGTACATCTCAACAATAATATTTAGGATGGTCGTTTTCATAAAGATATATGCACTTTATTTTTTTAACCAAAATTTAATGGGTTTGCAGCTTTTTAATTGTGCAGCACATGCAAAAGCAGTTACTAATTTGCTCTATGCTGTCAGCTATAGATCCGTCGTAATTGTGGTGGTAGAGTTTTGATCGGAGGACAAGAGGAGTCTCGACTACAGTAACCGTAGCTCTGTTGTCCTATCTGGTCTTCCATGATCCATCATCAACAGTTCAACCCATGTCCTCAGTTCTACACACGGCTGCTCGTCTGATAAAAGGAATTGGTCCCAGAGAACACATTACATCTACACTGAAACAGCTACACTGCCCTTCCCATCCGTGCTCGTATTTCCGTCAAAATCCTCAAAGGCCTTGGTTGCTGGACGCCATTATGAGTCCAGGATGCGAACAGCTAATGTGTCGGGCCGTCGGCAAAATACGTTGACAAAGCAGTCTGTCCACGGCGCACTCAATAGAACTTCTCCTATAGCCTCTGTTCTCTGTGATGTTCCCTGTGCTCCTTGTTCCTTCTTCCCTGTTCCGTAGGTCTCTGTTCCATTATGTTCACTATAATGCTCTGTGTTCCTTGTTCCTATCCTCTTCTGGTCCCTTGTGTTCCTGTCCCTTGTTAATATTTTCTTTGCTCCCCGTGCTTCTTGTCCCCTGTTCCCTATAGAACAAATATGTTCCATGTTCTACGAGAACAAGGAGCACGAAGCTCCTAAAGCAATAGTTATGATATAGGCCTAGCTCTATGGTCGTCGGTCAACATGGCAGACGATCATGCCGATCGTGCCTTTCTATTGCTATGTTACCTATGTTCTCTGAGCTGTTCTGTGTTCCTTGTTCTTTATGTCTTATGGTCCTTCGTGTTCCTGTTCCTATTTGTTCTGTTCCCTGTTTAATGGTTCCCAGTGCTTCTTGCTCCCTAAGTTCCGTGTGATGCTACGTGTTCCTTGTTCCCCATGTTCCATGTTACTCATATATTCCATGCACATCCGCGACCTCCGTCGCATCCGATCTATGCTTGATTTCAAAACTACTTTCACCATTGCGACGTCCATCGTCCACTCAAAACTTGACTATTGCAACTCTCTGTTCTTAAGCCTTGATTCCTCACAACTTAAGCGCCTCCAACTCATTCAAAATTCTCTAGCTAGAGCCGTCAGAACTGGAACTGGAATGTGGCCAGACGACTTTCTACAGACAATACTAATACCACTAAAGAAGAAGGCAAATGCAGTAAGATGCGAAGAATACCGTACCATAAGCTTGCTGACCCATGCTTCGAAGGTGCTGCTAAGGGTGCTGACAAGGAGACTGCAGGCAAAGGCGGAGGCAGACGGGTGTCTTGGGGACGATCAATTCGGGTTCAGAAAGGGCAGAGGAACAAGAGACGCCATTGGAGCTTTGAGAATACTAACGGAAAGAAGTCTGGAAAACAACCAAGAAGTGTACATATGCTTTGTGGATTACGAAAAGGCGTTCGACAGGGTAGACTGGAGGAAGCTAATGACAATCCTGAGGAAGATGGGAGTGGATTGGAGAGACAGAAGGTTAATAGGAAACCTGTATATGGGACAGAGGATAAGAGTGAGAATAGAGGGGGAACTATCGGAGTCAGTACAAATAGGAAGAGGTGTGAGGCAGGGGTGTCCACTCTCACCCATACTATTCAATCTTTACATCGAAGAGCTATTTCGGGAAGCACTACAGGACACGGAAGAAGGAATAAAGGTTGGAGGAAAGATGATAAAGGCGCTAAGATTTGCTGACGACCAAGCAATGCTGGCAAACAAAGAAGAGCACCTACAACACATAATGGATGAACTACACAGAACCAGCGAAGAATATGGGATGAAGATAAACATCAAAAAGACGAAGGTAATGAGAATAAGTAGAGAAGCAAAAGAGGAAAAGAATATGAAAATAACAATCAATGGAGAAGAAGTGGAGCAAGTCACTGAATTTTGCTATCTGGGAAGCCTAATATCGGAGGATGCGAAGTGCCACAAAGAAATCAGGAAGAGGATAGCGATGGGGAAAGAAGCGTTCACGAAAAGGAAGGAGCTATTGAAAGGAGGATTGAATCGAGACATCAAGAAAAGAATGGTCAAGGCACTGATCTGGAGCGTCACACTGTACGGAGCAGAGACCTGGACGATGAGAAAGGAGGATGTTAAACGAATAGAAGCGTTCGAGATGTGGATATGGAGAAGAATGGAACGAATCAGCTGGACAGAGCATAAATCAAACGAAGAAGTCCTGAGAAAGGTGGAAGAGGAAAGATCCTTGATGAATACAATTAGAACAAGGCAGAAGAACTGGACAGGACATGTTCTGAGAGGCAACTCCTTGCAAAGGGACATAGTGGAGGGCAAAATGGAGGGGAAGAGAGGAAGAGGAAGACCGAGGGAAAAGTTCTTGGACTGGATGATGGAAGATGGATATGGAAAACTCAAGGAAAAAGCACAACACCGAGAAGAGTGGCGTCGTTGGGCATCTGGACCTGCCGGGAGGCAGCAGACCTAAAGAAAGAGAGCCGTCAGCAGAACAGCCAGACATCATCACATCACCCCCATCCTCAAGTCACTTCACTGGTTGAAAATCCCAGAGCGAATCCACTTCAAAGTTCTCTCCTTAACCTACAACTCTTTACAATGCTCCCAGCCCAGATATCTTCGCGAACTGTTCACCATCCAGCCTACCCGTTCTACCCGATCATACGCCTGCCTTACACTCTCTCGACCGCCGGTCACAAGTCATCTCAAGTTCTCCAACCGAGCCATATCCATCTCAGCACCACGCCTTTGGAATGATCTGCCTCCTGAATTCCGATCCTTTTCAGTTCTCCACCATCATTACTAGCCTAATCACACACCACAACCTTCCTCAGGCTCCTCTATCCATCACACGATCGGGCTTTTCATTCCAAACTGAAGACACTCCTTTTCACGAACTCTTACCCTTCTCATCTGATCCTCCACCCTCCAATTCCCGGTCCAGACGACACCCGCCTTAACTAGCTGTTCCGCCCCTCTGATCCTATGGTAACTCGACCCGGACCACCACGGACTACCCTCACGGACAACCTTTCTAACTCAACGCATTTGATCCTGATCCTGATCCTAAGGTAACTCGATCCGGACCACCACGGACTACTCTCACGGACAATCCTTCTAACTCAACGCAGCCTCGTGAATGAGCTGGTGCCCCGCGCTTGGCTTTCGAGTGGCGCTTTAGAAATTTCGAGTTTACGATTACGATTACGATGTTCTCTGTGCTGTTCTGTGCTCCTGGTGTTCGATGTTCATTGTTCCATTTTTCTTGTTTCCTAGCTGTTCCTTAATTGTTTCCTGTGTCCCTTGTTCTTTAATGTTCTCTGTGATGATCTATGTCCCCTGATGTTTGTTGCATATGTTCTATGTTCCCTGATCCATGTTCCTTATGTTCTCGCTTCGGTGTTCAATAAAAATCTTATGTTCACTCTCACCCATACTATTCAATCTTTACATCGAAGAGCTATTACGGGAACCAAAGCGCGGGGCACCAGCTCATTCACGAGGCTGCGTTCCATGATACTCCCATTGATATCCCTGTTCCTTTTGTTCCATGTTCTGTTTTGTGTTCAATCACAAATATTATGTTCCATGTTCCATGATATTCCCAGTGGTATTCCTTGTTCCTGTTCCTTATGTCACATGTTCTCTGTTCAATAACAAATATTATATTATGTTCCATGTTCCATGATATTTCCAATTATATTCCTCTGTTCCTGTTCCTTATGTTCCGTGTTCAATAAGAAAGATATTATGTTCCATGTTATTTCCAATTATATGTTGTTCCTGTTCCTTATGTCCCATGTTCTCTGTTCAATAAAAAAATATTATGTTCCATGTTCCAAGATATTCCCAATTATATTCCCCTGTTCCTGTTCCCTATGCTCCATGTTCTCTGTTCCGTGTTCAATAAGAAAGATATTATGTTCCATGTTATTTCCAATTATATTTTTCTGTTCCTGTGTCTTTTGTTTCGTGTTCTCAGTCCTGTATTCAATAAAATTTTTTTTCCATGTTCTGTGTTATTTCCTATGGCATCTCCTTATTCTCTATTTGTTTTGTGTTCCTTGTTTCTCATATGTTCCATGTTCTCTGTTCCATATGGTCTGTTCCATGTTCTCTGTTCCATATGGTCTGTTTCATGTTCCCGTATAAGAACTTAGTTCCCTTCGTGTTGATTCGAACAGTTAACGGGAGCGCAATAAGGCATTATTCCAAATATTGCAAATCAAAAATCCTGCGCACACACACCCTATCGGGCCTATCCACATCCACTTTCAAGTGGAGTCAAAATGGCGACCAGTAACCACGTGATCCATAGTCAAGAACCGGAAGCGGTCATTTGCTGCAGTTGTCCTAACTCTTATAAATATACGGCTCAGAAAGATGTATAGTTGTGTGTCGTCAGCATAGAGGTGAATAAAGATACCCTGTTTGAAAGCAATGTGAACAACGTTGGAAATAATAATATTCGTTTATTGACATTCAATCTGACAGACCGCAGAACGATTACAGGTACAAGTTCTAGGCCTACTAAATACGGCCACCTTCGCACGACACGCAACTGACGCAAGTCGGCTACAACAGGATCGGTAACTATAAACACTTACTGGTACGGCCTAATGCTGGAACGCTCCTGATTCGGGCAAACCAGGAGTGGGAGGGGCGATCTTATTTTCAACAGACCCGACGCAAACAACACAACAGAAAACGCCACTGGCAGCTAACAGAAAATTCAAATAAATTTTTGCCCTGAGCGAGGCTTGAACCCTGCAGGTCGCGATAATGACTAGGCTACTTAATTTTATCGACCAACGCTCAACTGAGCTACGGTTTTAAATGTAAATTCTGCTGTCTCTGCACTTGTTTAAACTAAAAAACTGTTGTTTCTTCTTTTTCCTGCTTTTCGAACGACGATGGGTGTCTTGACTTGCACTGTTTGAGTAAATTAAAAATAAGTCGTAGACTATAAGGTCTTTGATTATAGTGCCAAAATGACTAACCAAAGATATAATTTTTTAGAGTTTTAACGCTATGCATATGCTGCAGGCCCTCCTTCGAAAATCTTGTGCAAAAAGAGCATGGCCTTAAAGATTTGTAGTCTTTGGCCGTAATCTCGCAAAACTCTCGAGAGAATATCGAAACAATTCGTCGCTGAATGCGCGTATTTGTGATTTTAAAGTTAATAGTGTTAAAAACGGAAAAAATATATACTATTATTTTGCATGGTGAAATATAAACATACAATTTCCATGCTCGTTCTTCACTAATAAACTAAAGGTTTGTCGTACTCTTGTTCTGTCTGCTTTTGTCTCGTTCGGACAATCCAGAATTAAGCTGGACAGTGAAGTGCCTATTGAAAACGGTCTAAGCACAACTCGTGATTTCCGCAATGGGTGCATAGCCATGCACGAGTAAAGTGCTGATCGGTCAGGAGTAAAATGCGGGTTAAAATATGCTGATTTGCCCTGCCGATTGGTGAGTAAAATGCTGATTAGATTTAATCACCAGTGGCCCTAATCTAGCAAAGTCAGCGTTTTACTCACCAATATATGTGGGAGGCCGACATTTACAGTATCCTTGGACCGTATCTCATAACGACACTAACCCCAAACCTGACCCTAACTGGTGATCCCGAACACTGCGGTCTTGTTTACATAAACAATATGGTTGCCAACGACTTCGCTAAAATAGAGCGCTGCGACGTATGAACCGCATTCCATGATGCAATACGCTTCGTAAATAAGTAATCACTGAGAGATCTAAGTAATTGGGTTATATTAGTATTTATAAATGAGGGGAAAATATGCAATGAATAGAAGTAAATAGAAAGTTCGAATGTGAAGAAACCTGCACTTCAAATACTGATTTTAGGTGCTTTTAAGCACCTTTTGATGCCTTTGATCAAGTTAGGCAGTGTGAGTGTCGGTTGTGTGTCGTAAGTATTGGTTTTGGTCAGTTAGGCGTCATGAGGGTCGGTTAGGGTTAGGGTAGGGTTTGTGCCGTCATTAGATACTGTCCAAAGGGTAGAGGTAAATGACGGCTCGGTAGCAAGTAAACATTATGGCCATCACAGATAGGAGCAGAATAGAGCGACCTGACCTACGGCAATCGCTAGCCCAATATTTCTGCGAGCCCACTGACCTACGGCGATCTATAGCCCAATGTTTTCGCTAAAGTAAGTCAAAATGCCATGAAAAGGTATATTTTCAGAAATATTAATACTCTTAAATAAGTTAAGGAACACAACAAAATCGATTGACCTTAACACATTTGGCCGCCAGCTACGAGATATCTTGTGGTTAAAAAGCTTCCCGCACACGCCAGCTATGATATATTTTTTTACATCGTAGTTAAAATACATCGCAATTTTCGCAAACACTGATGCATGCTCAATAATATGCGGGTGAACTAAGGCAGGGGTGTGGTGTGGGGGTTATTTCATATCCAACCTTGTTTCTGAATATATGTAATAAGCTTTCTAGATGTCTGACTAATTGAATTTTAGGTCACAAATTGTGAGAATGTTTAATAAGCCAACAACAGGACTTTTTGGTGGTGCTGCAAATACTTCGTTTGGTAAGTTCTGCATTTGTATTCGTGACTAACTTCGATAATTTACTGTGAAAGAGTAATCCACGCCATGAATGTGATGTCACTAAAACTAAAATGATTATTAGAAATAAAGCTAAAACTAAACTGAAATCATTGATGAAGAAACAAAAGCTAAAATAAAATGATTTCCTGAATTAAAATAACACTGGTCAAAGTGATATAATTTTCTTTGATTCAGCAATTGCCTCTGAATTTGCTGTAACTTGTAAAATTGTAAACGGATTTTCATGCAGTTTGGTTTATTTAATTCAGAATATATAAATAGATATTTGTATTGCAGAATAATTCAATTAGTTGTTACTTATTGCTTTAATGACAAATATTCTGAAACTTTTCGATTTTCTCACTTTAAACTAAATGAAAGAATCAAACAAGAGTGTAACTTTAGTTAGAAAAAGAAATTTTAAAATTTTGTAATAAGTATTTTAAGGCAGATCAACTGTAGAATATGACTGAATAAAGAATGAAAGACCGATGACGTGTGACGGGGTTTAGACCTCTGTGCCACATATACATGTGATGTTGATGCAAGGTGTAATTCTGCTGAATCTTTCTCTGTTAGTCTTCATCTTTTCATACAGGTTCCTCGATCAGCTGAGTTGTATTTCTGTAGAATTCAGAATAAAGTCTAAAGTTGCCCATTGATCTATATTAAGGCAAATAAATGTTGTTGTTTCCAGTTACCCGACCAACACACTTTTATTTCCGCGAGTCGAATAATTTTGTGAAAAGTTTTTTTATTGACATAACACAGTGACATTGCCTTCTGTGTAGAGGTTTTGAATTGGGACATTATAATTATAGCATTAACTGAGGCAGATCTTCGTAAACAACTCTTTCAAGGTATATAAGGGCCCGTTAATTAGAGCAATCAATAGTTTCCCACAGTCAGTTTGACAAGGCAGACGGTTGGGGGGAGAGAGAGTAATAGATCTTAAGCCAAGGTTTGTCCAGTCGAGATCTTCTCTTTGTAAACAATGGGTGGCTACAGAGAACCGCCTGCCAATTGGCAATGCTAATGTTATAAGGCTCTATGCCCACAACCGTCTGCCTTTCTGCCACTTCGCTGCGTCCTCTTAGGTCCTCTGATCGGCTCGACCTCTCTGTCCCCCGAGTCAGTACTGCCATGGCTCAATCCAGATCATTTGCCTGCATTGGTCCCTCCCTATGGAATGGGCTTCTCCCATCAGTTCGCTCTGCCATCCTCTCTGGCAGTGTATCCTCGTCTTTCTCTCGTCTAAACACTTGCCTTTTTTCTCGGAGTTAAACGCACTGGGAGTGCTTCTGAAAGGCTCTTGCTGCGAGAAGCGCTTTATAAATGGTCAGATAAGATAAGAATGCTTCAAGTTAACCTGACACCGCTGACTGCTGCTACATAATATAGCTAGACCAAGATCAAACCACACAAGAACCTTATAGCTAGGCTGTCTAAACTAGGTGAGTAATTGTCCACTTGCCTGTCTGGGTACTTTTATGCAGACTAGCTAGGCCTACCTGGAGCCTCTTACCTCAGCGTGTGTCCTACAAATATTCCTGTGTTTATACACACATATATATACACACATATATGTATATATTTATGTATATGTATTTATTAGGGTTGCTGATTAATCGCAGTAAACGTACGCAATTAACGCATTAATTTTTTAAATGTTTAATGCGATTAAAATATTTAATCGCGATTAAATTTTAATCACATTTTACGAAGAAATTTACCAAACATTGCAATGCGTGAGTGCATGTGGCGAAGCCATTAATTTTAGGCCAACATTGGGTTTAATTCACTTAGTTGCCTTGAGCTAACTCGTTGAATGCTGCGACTGCTGACCTACAACACCGTCGAAATAATTTCAATCTACCTTGGTTAAAGATAGCCACAGCTCTTGACCCTCGATTCAAGACACTAAAGTGCATTCCGAATGAACATCGAGATGAAATATGGAACAGATGAAGACACTTGTGGAGGACCTGGAAAAAGATGGCGCAATGCAAGAAGCGACTGCCCTCTTCAAGCAAAGTTGCAAACGCTCTCCAGGCTCAACGAAAAAAAATCTTGTGTGCAAGAGTTTTCATCGAATTCGAAGACGAACCCTTGCGCCAAGATCTGCTGTAACGACAATTCTGCGTTACAAAGACGAGCGTCAAATCGACATTGACTGCTGCCCTATATGGAATGGTGGAAAACTCACGAATTAAGGTTCACACGGGACACTTGCTTAGATAGCCAAGTTATATCTTGGATCGCCTGCAACTACTGTTCTCTGCTGCTGGAAATAAAGTTCTTTGTTATTTTTCCCGTGATACGATTAATTGCAATTTAATCGTGACTAAAATTTAATCGCACTATTAATCGTGATTAAAAATTTTAATCGTTGAGCAACCCTAATATTTATGTTTATATATATATATATAAGCTTTAATATATATATATATATATATATATAAGCTTTAATATATATATATGTATATATATATATATCCCTTGCAGTGCCACTTGAGCCACCTCTAACGGTGACTGGGGAACAAAAGTGGTATATACTCACTGGCTTTGCCAGTCTCCAATGACCCCAGAGGTGATGTTTTGTTCCCACTCATCTTCTCCCACTCCACCTTGCTAGAAAAGATGTCAACAAAATGAAATTAATAACATTGTTTTCTAAAGCAGTTTGTAGGTACAAACATTCTGCAAGTAGCAGTTTATACTTGCTTAGAACACGTACTTCATTGCAGTGTGCACCATTGTGCAAAAAAGGGCAGTGGCTTAATTTTTGTGTAGTCAGGTGCTGTATAAAAATATTTTACCAAAATAAAAATATTTTTCTACCTACCTACCCAATTTTTTAAACCTCTGTTACCGGAAACACACCAATTTTTTGCCTAATCATTACACTTCTATGTACCTCGTCACTTGGGTATGTGACCTATCATGAATTCAAACTGCAGATTATTTGCTTGAAAACATTTGAGTTCTTTGAGTAGAACAGGTGTTACAGCAGGTGTTACTCAGTAATTTTATTATAGATGCTGATTTTGGTGTGAAATGATTGGAAGTGAAATATGTACTGTAATGCAAGACTGTTCATTCTGAGTTGTCTGGCTTTAGGTGCAACTGGAACTTCATTTGGCACTAGTACAACACCCTTTGGAACTACAGGTAGGTCAGATATAGTTCTGTTTGGGATACATGTGTGACATTGTAACTCTTAGTCATCTACTTTGGAACCAGACTATTCATCAATTGGTTTGCACAACGACGTCTTAGTCCACTACGTGATGACTTGTGCCAGTCGGCCTCTGAGGATGGCGTAAGTTGGCTGGTCGTCGCCACTTAGAAGGGTAAACAGTATGGTAGCATTTGCTACTTGTTCACTTCTCTGAAGTTGAGGCATCAAAGAGTGTTTTTAAGGGGGCTACAGTTTATTCTGTTGGCTGTCAGATGAATAAACGGGTAAATAAGACATAAGAAACGGTGAAGACAGAAATGGGTTGGAAATGTCAGAGTCATGCGTCATAGTCTTAGAGACAGACTGTCTGAACCTAGTTCCCTAAAGCAGTAAGAGTTGGACAGTTTAATATTTTCTGAACCTGATTATTGAGCAAAGACAAAGTTTACATAAGTTTGTTGGTAAGTGTTTATTTTTATTGCTTCATGGCTATAGCTATAGGTTGGCTTTTCAACGGGATTGTTCTATTGGAAGCCAACTCAGTGATTGCAGTATTAAAAACATATTATTTATGAAAGCATTAAGAGTGCTTCAAAACCAAGCTATCCTGTATTATCTTGGTAACAAGATTTATAAAGCTTGGGTTGACATAACTGAATAACGATGCAAATGCACTACTCTGTTCATAAACATTTGTGTGTGAAATGATTGTGTTTGTCAATAGGCTTTGGGTCGACAGGATTTGGCACCCAGCCAGCGAATAGTGGATTATTTGGAGGCAGTACTGCTGCACCAGCAGCAGCATCAGCAGGTGGCTTATTTGGAGGAGGCACCAGCACATTTGGACCAACTGCAGCTACCAACACTGGCTTTAGTGAGAGTTGCTATTTCTATGTGGAATATATCATAGTTGTAAAAAAAGTTTTTCTCGTTTTTTTCCGCATCTTTTTTATCGTTTTAAATTCTTTTATGTTACTTTATTTATTTATTTACTGTCTATTATTATTGTCCTTAATTTCCTTTTTTTAAATCTGATATTCCATACGTTTTCACCTTACTGTCAAGGATTCAGCTAACTATAGTGTTATTATGTAATTGTTTAAGTCATTATTTGAGAAATACATGCAACAGATCCCTACAGGAAATGAAATTTGTAAGAGTTATTTTGATATAAAATTCTTGGACCTATAATTAATATTTACAAGTAGCAATTTTAAGTACAAATGTACAATATATAATTTAGTACACATCTATGGTCTTTGCTTCTGATTAGATTTTAATTGTGTTATGTCGATCAGCATGAACTTATGTGGATTTATGCTTACAATTTAAATTTGAAAAGATTTCAGCACCTTTAATTTTTCTTAATTTCTTATCAAACCAAAGTTATAAGAAAAAATAACAGTGGTAGATTAGCTAGTGTTACTTATACCTATTCATTTTGGCCTAATAATAAAGTTGTGTTATTTGCAGATTAAGATAAAATTGCATAATAATAATAATGATAATCTTTTCTTTAATTGAGCGCCTGCAAGACGCACTGCGCTTTACATTTACAAGTTATGCAATAATCTTAATTAAACTTAACTACTAACTGAACAGACAGCTTTGCAATTACACGGCGCTAATAGTAGCCTACAAAGCATATCCGCCCAACGGGGGCTCGAACCTGCTACCTCTCGCACTCTTGGCCAGCGTGTTAACCATTACTCTACCGGGCCCCCCCCAAGCAAGGTTTTTAAGCTTAAAATGAAATTTCAGATGTAACAAAGGCAAATTATTTGCCGTTTCCGTTTTTTATGGTTTTTTTGTGGTTTTTTATTTTTTAGAGAAAAAACCGACGTTTTTTCTCGTTTTTTATTTTATTTTCAGCGTTTTTTTTACATCTATGGAATATATTGACTGTCGAACTGTGGTATTATGACTATGATTCGTAATGAAGCAACTAGACTATCAGCTATTCAATAGCTTCATAGCTTTGGGGCGGTAGTTATGGACCCAGCGTACACTAATCTAGGCGTAGACGCTATTCTTCGAATTGTTATTGTTAGATGGCACTGCTAGTGCTTATGATCATTGTTCAGATTGTTCACATGGTCCAGAAAATACATTTAGGAATTAAATGCAATTAAACTTCGCTGTAAATTTAGAGAAAATATTTTTATCATTCAGTCACCTTCATATTTGTGAGTTATGAAAATATAAGACAGTATTGTTTTAACTTTTAAGTATTGATAGATTATTAGATTGTTTCATGTTTATAACAGTTTTTTACTTGTTATTATTTATTTCAGAAATTTATATAGCGCCTCTTCAAGGTAGGCTACCCAGAAGCGCTCCCGGCCCAACCACGGCTAAATAAAACAGTTTTTAGGTTCTTAAGGAACAGAGCGGAGTGATCCCTGGGAATTAAGCACAGTGTAACAGGGAGACCATTCCATGCTGTAGGACCTGCAACAGAGAATGAACGACGCTGTCGGATAGCAGTCCGTGAGTGGGGAACCAGAAGCTCAGCGTGGTTCGCCGATCGAAAGGTGGATTGATGCACCGCCTAACCAGTGCACAGACCCTGTATGCAATCCGCTGTGGAGAAGGAAGCCAGTGTAAGAAATCCCGCATATAGGATGAGACATGGCCATATTTTGGGATATGGCCAACAAGTCGCGCCGCAGAGCGGAGGACCCGTTCCAGGCAGCCAATCCGGTCAGCCGGTAGTCCATGATAGAGGGTGCTGCAGTAGTCAAGGCGGGAAATTACGAAAGAGTGAACAAGAGTAGAGGCAGCACTAAAAGACAGAGCGGGAGACCACCTTAAGCTGACGTAACTGGTAGTAACAGCTTCGGCATAGCAGGTTTATATGTCGAGTGAAAGTTAGCTCTTGGTCTAAGATAATACCAAGGTCCCGCACAAAAGGTTAGAAAGTAATCAGAGGAAACTCTAATGCTAAGGCTTTCATGTCGATTTTTGCAAGTTGTTGACACGTCCCAAACCAGATATATTGGGTCTTGGTAGTGTTCAGTCACAAACGGTTAAAACATCCAAGCTTCCAGGGTTTCCATAGCCCTACAAATTTCTCGAACCGCACGTTTGCTGCAACAGGGTTAACTGCAGACATGCAAGCTACAACTAGTGTTTAATGCTCATATTAATTATTTTTATTTGTATCTACAGAAGTACTGTAAATAAAATGAGTTTAAACAATAATAAAAATTTCTGAAAGTGAAATTCTGATATTTTCTGAGTTAAATGTATTTTTCCGGTTCTTCGGAAACTTTCAGGCAAAATACTTTTCCGGAAAAGCTACCTCACTACTTGTTATTAACTATAGCTGTTAACTATTGTTTGTTACGGCCATAATGCTACCGCAGGACATGTTGTTGTAATGGTGGGTTCAGTTCCTTGGAGGCAGAGGGTTCAAGGTTTGAATCCACCTCAAGCTGCCTCGTGGGACCTTGAAGAAGTCCTTTTTTCACTTGCAATTGCTCGTGCACTTCGACGTGAAACTCCGATGCAGTGTTCGCGCTGTAGTCAGGAGTGCCTCTGTGTAGTGAGCTTGAAGGGGCACTAGAGCAAATAGAAATAATAGATAAAATAATAAGAGTGATAGACTGATAGCGCTATAAACATTTTCTCAAGCTGCACAATATCTTTCTGAAAAGTAATTGTAAAGAAAGCTGTTGTTTTATTGCTGGTAAATTGACATAGATAATATGTGTGTGTAAGTTGACTCTGCATGTTGTTATAAGTGCTTTAAATAAAACTGATAGCAAACATTGGTTTGCAACAGGTTTTGGCACAGCTACGGCTACTGTGCAGCCGACAGTACAAAGTGTAGCCGGAGCAGGAGGACTATTTGGCGCTCCCACTTCTGGTATGTTTGACTTATGCAGCTTCTACTCTTGGTATATTAGGTTTCTGCTTATCTGCTACTGGTAAGTTAGATTTTTGGCACTTGTAGCACTTTGGTGGTAAGTTATGCTTCTTGGACTTATTCTACACTGTGTCCGAATGAAAAGTATAACACAAAACAAAGTGTCATAACTCGGTCAAAACTTTTAGGATTTGTCTGAAATTTTAAACACAGCAACAGTCACCATATTTGCACGAGATCCTAGAACCGCTTAGAAATATTCGTGAGTTTTTCAAATTTATGAGCGTTTAAAACGCAGCACCGAAAATTTGTACTTTCCAACATGGAAAACCTGAAGGGAAGTGAAATTCAGCTATATATATATATATATGGTGCTCAAAATGTCCTTGTTCACGGACACACGACCGTAGACGTAGTTGGTTAATAGCTGTCCCAGGAGACACTAGGCTTCATATCCCGCAGCTGTGGCCGTCCAGCAGTCCAGACCTTGATCCGGAGTACATGTACTGGAGGAGCACGTTTTTCGTTCGTGCGTTTTCATGACATCGATAACCGCAGGGCGCGTCTGTTTGAAGAGTGGCAGATGTTTGATCAGGTGATCATCGACCGGACCATCAAACAGTAGCGTCTACGTCTATCTTTTAATTGTGCGTTTAGTGATTTGCATGTGCTTTTCTGTGTTGTTTAGGTTTTGGGGTGACTGGCACCCAGCCAGCCTCTCTTTTTGGCAATGCATCGCAACCGATGGGTGGAAGTACGTTTGGGGGTCAGCCATCTGCTGCAGGCAGCCTTTTTGGGGGAGCAAGTTTTCTCGGGGCTGGCAGTGCAGGTACAACTGGAACTGTGATAAAGTTTGTTCCTGTGCCTGGAACTGATATCATAATGAAGGGTGGGAGTCAGCAGAGTGTGGCAACGAAACTGCAGTGCATCACTGGAATGAAAGAATATGAGAACAAAAGTCTTGAGGTATTTCTATTTACTTCTTAAGTTCGGATTGCTGACAGCTGCTCAGCTGTTTTTTTTATCTGTGCTTCATTTGCATTGCTATTTACTTGTTATTCTTCTGCTCTGTTGCTTTAATGGCCATATTGACAGACCTTGTGTAAGATTTCGAGATTTTGTCTACGTGCAATTTAGTTTTCAAGCTGTGCAACTTGGAAATTTGAAGTCCTTTATGCAGCTATATTCAGCTTTAAATACTCTATTTTTTATATTAGCAAGCTCAAGATTGACAATAGTCGTAATTGTAAGATTTCAACATTTGGAAATTCAGAATGACGTGCCACTCTAGAAATATCTACATCAGTGGTTCTCAAACTTTCGCAGGCCACGGACCGGCAATAATTTTTGTTGGATGCTCGCGGACCACTAACTTTAATGGCATGAGCAAACAAAAACCAACTGTAGGCCTATTATAAAAAAGACTATTGCAGGGTTATTCGTAATTAGGAATTTGCTTAATTAATTAGAACATATTCCTAATAGCATTTCAGTTATTTCTCCATTTAATTGTCATTTAATTGCATTTTTAAAATATGAACTCAAAGTTTCAAACAAGAATAGAAGTTTGTTAATGTTGGCCTATAAGAGGATCTGCAAAAATAGATAATGACACATTACTAAGATTTTGCGCAAATGATGGAAGCACCTGCTCGAAATAAAACACAGAAATCAGAATATCACCACATTTTATATAGGCCTATACGTAGTCGATCATATTTTCGTGTGAATGGTCGATTCCTTTTTAGCTTGGATGTTCTCATAGGAAACCAGTTCAGAACTATAATTTTATGCGGTCAGAGTGTCTGAGCGGCCACGCTCTATCCATTTTCTCTCATTTTAAATTTTTTTAAATGCCCAGACAGGCTTGTTTACATTTTGCAAATTTATAAAATCACAAAAACACATTTGTTTATATTTATAATTTTATATCATGTTATAAAACTAAAAGACCTAAATCCAGTAAGAAAAAAACTTCATGATTGATCACAATGATCAGCGTTTACTTGACTATCGCACACCAAAGAATCAACAGAAATAAAACGAAACTGACTGCAGTAATAGACGTAGATAACTATATAATGTTTAAAAATACAATTATTGTTTTAAAAGCCAGTTGGCAAGTTAAAATAGCCTAAGGCACTGGTAATGTAAATCGAAAAAAAAGTTTGAATAAATTTTGAATAACAATTCAAATAATTTCACAGTTTGAAACATGTATCAATTTAATATTTATAATTTATTTTCCCTCTCAGATTTCTTCACGGACCAGTGATCAGGTCTCCGCGGACCGGCGCCGGTCCGCGGACCACCACTTTGAGAACCACTGATCTACATTTTGCCTAAATGTTGTTTACTGCATTTAGACGAGTAATTTAATCTGAAAGCAAAACAATGCAGAGTAAACTAGGGACTGTGCTGTTGTATCTTATATAAACTGACTATATGTAGTATATATCTGTTGTCTTTTCTGGTCCAGTTAACGTTACTGTCTTTGTATGCCAGGCACTTCATAGGAACATTCAGCGTTGTGCATTTATGCATTGGAAGACTAAGCAAACCCTCTTTGGCAAGGGTTAGTATACAGTACATAACAGAGCAAAACATTTTCCCAGTTCTTGACTCATGGTCTTAGGTTACCGAATGGATCACGGTTGTTTTCTTAGATTTTTCTAACTTTATTGTGGAGTTTCAGTAGTCTTAAAGGTCAAAGGGTGAAACATTAAAGTGAAGTGCTGGTGGCACTTTGCATCCATGGATGATGTTGTCCTTAGGAATTGCGACTGGAAGATTATGCCGCCAACAGAAAAGGTCCGCAGCAGCAGCTGCAGCAACAGACTGCGCTCGGCTTTCTTGGAGCGACGTCACAGTCAGCGACGACGCAAGCACCGTCTGCATTTGGAGTATTTGGACAGCCAACGAAACCTGCGTTCAGCGGTACCAACATTTCTCTGCTTCTTCATATCTACACTCTCACTTTGTTGTATCTTATCGTATTGTACAATATGATACGATTATCGTATTGTACAGTGCGTCAACATACAGAAGTGAAACGCAGATATCTAAATAATGGAGAAGTGCAGTCAAATGAAATAGAACGGCAGATTGTGGTTGCTGCTATAAATATATCGATCTTAGGCATGAAGTTGGAGAATTGACTAAGTGCAGAGTGAATTCATCATCATCATCTTCATCATCATCTTCATCATCATCATCATCTGGATGCTAAGCAGTAGTGATGTAGCTTTTCCGGAAAAGTATTTTGACGGAAAGTTTCCGGAAAGTTTCCGGAAAGTTTCCGAAGAACCGGAAAAACACATTAAAATCAGAAAATATCAGAATTTCACTCTTAGAAATTTTTCTTATAGTTTAAACTCCTTTTATTTACAGTGCTTCTGTCGATGCAAACAAAGTTGAACTTAAAAATAATTAATATGAGCAATAAACACTGTTCATTAGCATTTCAGACTAGAGTAGCCTATTGAAAACTAGTTGCATGCTTGCATGTCTGCAGTCAACTTTTGCAGGAAATGTGTAAAAAACTGATATAAGCATGATATAATACACCATCAATTTCTGTTTCTGTCTTATATTTTCATAACTCACAAATATGAAGGTGACTGAATGATAAAAAATATTTTCTCTAAATATACAGCAAAGTTTAATTGCATTTAATTCCTAAATGTACCGATATTTTTGGGCTTTGTGAACAATTATCACTAACACTAGCAGTGCCATCTATTGAATAAACTATTACTTATAACCACCTAAGACTGCTTATAGTGATGGATGTATTTAGTAACATTACATTGAAAGAAAATTTGGACCCCTTAGAGTTGAGTATGTATTTAATAATATTTTATTGGTGAAAAAATACGTCGGAAAGTTTCTGGAAAAATATGAAACTTTCCGGACAATTTTTCCACCTCACAACACTAACTTCTGATAGTGATTGATGTATTTAGTAACATTGTATTGAAAGAAAATTTTGGACTCATTAGAATTGAGTATGTATTTAATAATATTTTATTGGTGGAAAAATATGTCGGAAAGTTTCCGGAAAGATTCGTCGGAAAGTTTCCGAAACTTTCCGGAAAGATATGAAACTTTCCGAGGAAAGTTTCCGCCTCACAACACTACTAAGCAGTGATTAAAAATTTGTTGGTTGATGTTTAAACCTCGGCAGCAGAGCTTTTCTAGTTTTTTCTCCCTGTTTTTGTGCCTTTCTCCTTAACACGAAATGGTTTTATGTGTCAGAAAGATGTTAAATTAGCTCGTGATGAGGCGATCTTGATGAAACTTTAGTGTGTGCATTATTTCGTGGCCAGTTATGTAACTGATTCATGGAAATTTGATGACATTGCACCAATGCACCTGTGTTCGAATACTTGCACTGGCTGCCATTGTTGCTTGAGAGAAGGTCATTTATAAGTTTGTGCTTTGATGGTGTGCAAGTGTGTGTGTGTGCATGGAGTTGTAACTGGTGGATGATTGTGTGCTGGCATCATTGGTGTGAGGTTGGGCTCAACTACTAGGCCAAGAATTATGATCTAGTGTGGAAGGGAAAGTTGGACGTGTTATATATATATATACGTTGTGTGTTACTGGTGTGTGTGTGACTGTCTTGTTTGTATGTGCACTTCTTATAGCGCCCCTTCAAGCTCTCTACTCAGAGGCTCTCCCGACTGCAGAGCGGACAGTGCATCGGAGTTTCACGCCGAAGTGCTGAGCAATTGCTAGTGAAGGACTTGCCTAAGGTCCCTACGCGGCGACTTGAGGTGGATTCGAACCTTCCAACTTCAAGGCAATGATGCCACCACTACACCATCGCGCCCCACTGTGTATAATGTATAAATGCAGATATATATATATATATATATATATATTGTATGTATATATATATTATACTAGCTGAATTACCCGGCGTTGCCCGGGAAATGTTTTTGTCCCCAGCCACGCCTGACCCCGTTCCGACTTCACCATTCTGACCCCGCCTTTCATCGACCCCCGCGTTAAGGAGAAGCAACGAACCTCTCCGCTAGGTGTACATGTCTGGTCGATAATTTAAGAGCTAAACCTGTTAAGTCCACTCGACACGTAACTGAGAAAAATGGCTTTTTCTGAAAACCCGCTACCATTCACTGCAACGTGCTTCTTTCATAAATTGTTCTATAAAGGAAGTTTTTGAAATCTACGCTAATTTTTTCCAATTATTTGCAGTTATGTTCGCATTATTTGCGTCCATAACATTTTTTGCTGCGCGGTGTAAAGATTTGAGCTCAAAATAATGACGTCATGAGTTTAGTGAACATAAAGCCAACGATCGTTTTTATAACAGCGAAATTTAAAATATGGAAAGATTTTTGGATCGCTTTCTTTATGTTTTTGTCGAGTGGATCAGAAGAAATAAAGCCAGAATAATCATCAGAAATATTTTCGATATAAGTAAATATCACGTGATCTCAAACCGTCATGCTATTGGTTGTAGGATTCTTGTAGGCAATGGAGGCGATGAACGCGAATGGCTTTCGAATCGCTTATCGCGTGTGAAGTTAAAATGTTGACAGCTCGGGCTATAAAGTTTATTGACAGCTGAAAATAGTCGCGTTAAACGTCAAATTTGGGTAAGAATCAGTTTGAAAATTTTGGTAAAACGAATCGCTGTAATTTCCGAGCAGGCTCTGGGAAGAAATTCAAAATACATCCATACAAACAGAAAAAATACAGACAGAATAATGACTCTGCTTTATAAGTATAGATGTAGTTAATTGCATACACAGACGTTACTAAGCAGCTGTTGTACCTGTGTTTAGGATTTGGTGCGACAGGAACGACTGGAACGTCAACATCACTGTTTGGTCAGACTCAGCCTCAACAGCAGACGACCGGTGGGTCTTTGTTTGGTACGAGTTCTCAGCCAAAGTCTTTGTTTGGCACTGCTACCACAACGACGACGGCCAGTCCATTTGGTGGCCTCACAAATAACACATCACTGTTTGGACAGAGCAATGCACCAAAGGTACGTCTCACATGATCATTTGCTATTTAATGCGTTCTCTCATTATATTCAAGACTTTAGTCACATGTAGGAATTGATAAGTTAGAGTGGCATGGATGACTCTACTTTGCGTGGTTGCTGTTTAACTATGGGCAAGAATACAGCCAGCCACTTCAGTAACAACGAGTAGTCATCTGAGACTGTGCGATTCATACATGACTGTCGGCATAAATGCGTCGTCGTGTTACTCGAATCAATGTAGCTGTGGTAGCAATGAATCGACTGTGAGCATTGAGCAATGTCTTAGCTGTTGTGAATGCAGCTTACTCATCTTTACGCGTACATAGCAATCTGAGACAAATGGCCGACGAAGTAAATTTGTTTAAGTGGATGAATATGAGAATGGCGTCTCTTCAGACTTTGCTGCAACCAGTTAACATAGCATTGCTATCGTTGTCATTGAGAAGAGACCATAAATGAAATCTGGCCAGGTTGGATATTTTAATGTGAGTTTATCTGTTTTAACTGTACAGCCGGGTCTGTTTGGGGCAACCCCTGCTACTCAGAGCACTGGTCTGTTTGGCTCGACTACTGCAACTCCCTCAAGTGGCTTTGGATCATCTGGCTTTGGAAGCGGCAACACTTTCGGCGGTGGAGTTTCGACGGTCAGTTTTCATTCTGAACGTTAGAGTTCAAGCGTTGTTTTGATTGAAGAGATGATGTGTTTCTTTTAGTTCACTGTATGTTAAACATAGTTTCAACTGAGAGACCGTGAGTAAAATGTGTGACCTTAAATTGGGGTCAGCCAGGGTCTACCAATGCAAAGAGGTCGTGTTAGAAGCGAGACGTACAATAAGATAAGAATGAATTGTCTAATTAAACAATTGCTATCCACATTTTTGTGTACAGGCATGGTAGTAAACATGTCTGCATCATCGTCCATTGAATCGATCTAAATAGTCAATTGTTTTGAAATCATACATAATTAATTATATCCTAATCTGAAATAAGTATTTACTGTATTATGATCAGATGCTTATATGCATCTGTTCTTTGGTCTGCATGACAGTTAAATAAATAGGGCCCCCCGAAATTCACGATCTTGCGCAGCGCAAATTTTGCGCAAATTTCCAGGTTTAGCGCAACAGCGCAAAAATTGGCAATCTGCGCGATTTTAGCGCAAATTTTGACAAAATCTTGCTAATTTTTCTAAATTGGGCTTTGATTGACTTAAAAATCGTGAGAGTTCAACATAGCAACGACGACCGATGTGTGATAATCAAAATGGCGGCCGCCGAATGGGATGAAATTATGGGGGAATTTTTAGTTAAAGGTCGTTATTTTTAGTAGTAATGCACAAACTTAAAGTATAAAAAATTCAAGAACTTCATGGCCACACAATAAAATGTGTTAGACGAAGTTTCTCAAAGCGGTCGCACAGGAGCGTCGTGTGTTGTCTCGGTTTATGACAAAACGAACTCATTTAGTCTATAGGTGTCGGGCGTGCACACAAAAACAGAAGGCTAGTATTCAGCACGTTGTGTAACTTGGTGATTCATTAAAATATAGGCATGTATAATACTATTTTGAAGTTATATTTGTAATGAGCGTAGATTTTGGTGGGCGTAAATTTTGCAAAATTAAAATCATTCGCGATCGTCTGAATACATGAATCTCATGGTTATAGGAACTTTATAACTGCATTTTTGGCTTGATTGTCTAATTTCTAGAATGGCAATGCTTTACACTAAATGACAAAACACTGTTTGATACTTTGGTACACTGATTAAATGAAAAAATAACGAACATCAATTATAATTTTTTAACTTACGCAAAATTTGCACAAATTTATCGTTTTTGGTGCGCAATTTTTTCAATTTTCGGGCACAAATTTCTGGGGGGCCTAAATAAAACTTTGAAGCATTCTTGTCAAAATGATTTCCACATTAGGTTGTCTAGCATATGACTTATCCGATCATCTTGTCCTGGTCTCGTGGAGTAGGGCAGACTGGGCGTTGGGAAGAGTAGATTATTTAATCAAGCAGTGCAGCTGCGAAGACGATCTCATCCGCCATTCTATGTAATTGCTTGAAGGTATGGTTGTCCTCCAGAAGACAACGCATTTGAATCAAGCTACTGTCTTTCATTGCGTTCCAATGTCATGCCATGTCAGTGAATCTCAGTGCAGTTCAGTCATGATATTAACTGCATTCATGTAATTGTATGCATGCCTGTCCTCCATGCCACTTCCTGTTCGTGGTTAAGGCCTGAACATCATTGCTGAATTTTGAGCACCCAGACATCAGTAAGTGCTTGAGTCCTTGAATGTCACAAGATCATCCAATGCTAGGACACCTTTTCATCTCTGATGTTGCTGGGTACTTTTATACTGGTACTGAATGCATGGTGTCTTTAATGGGCTCCAATTGATATGTTATCTACTTATTCTATGAATAGTCACCCACAAGTAATAGCAATTCTATGAACAGTATTCTATTGATGATGATACACACGTGATGATCGCTGTCGGAAAAGATTCGACATTTTTCAATGTTCCTCTGTTGCAATAAGACTATGTCAATGAAAACATGTGCGTTCAACAGTGTAATAACTTCCACTAATTGGAAGTCGTGTTTGTAATGAGAGTAGATTGCATGGATTTTTTACGGAATTTGAAGTTGTTTGTAATAAAATTTTAAATTTATTAATTCGATGGTTATAATGACATCGTTGCTGCATTTCTTGCTTGATTGTCTAATTTCTAGGAATCTGCAAACTATACTTGTACCCTCTTGTATACTTTGGTACACTAATTTCTGAAAAGAACATGATTCCTGCAAAAAACATGCTGTGCTATGTTTTAATTTGCGCAAAATGCATGCAAAGTTACTTTTGTTACATTTTTTGCGATTTCTTTGCACTAATTTACACTTTTTCAACTGCAAGAAGTTTGTGGGTCTAATCAGAGAATGCGTGCTAGATAGATGTTGTAGCCGAATCTGGGTATTGATAACATGACTTCATCGGTGAGTACAGTTTTCTGCCGAGTATTTGATGATTAGTTGTCTGGCATTAAGTATACGTGATTTGTCAGGATGTTGTTGAATCTTGCTAACTATCTATCATGACATTGTATGTTTAACTGCTGTTTGTCATTTATTGCTGTTGTTGACTTTCTGTCAGGGAGGACTGTTTGGTCAGAAGCCAACAGGTTTTGGTGCAACTGCAACAGCACAACCAACGAGTTTTAACTTTGGTCAGACTCAGCAGCAACAGCCAGGCACCTTAGGAGCAACGGGTCTGTTTGGGACGAAGGCAACGGCTGCGAACACGGGGTTCAACTTTGGCCAGGCAACAAATACAGGATTCACAGGTGAGGAGGAGGAGGAGGAGGAGGAGGAGGAGGAGGAGGATGTGCAGAGCAGATACTTAATATACAACATGATAGATAGTCTAAACCTCACCTTACTGTAGACTTATTTAAATCAAATAAAGAGAGTTGGCCTTACACATGAAAATATAGTTCTAAGTAAGTCCAAATGACTTGAGTAGAAAATGCATTTGAAATGAGATGATTATGATCAAGTCTGAAAGTTCAGCTGTTGCCTGATGTTCACGACATCACAGTTGATTTGCAATCAGTCTGTGACATTTTGTCATCTAGGATATCTGTTTAACTTTGTAGCCTTGTCTTACCTTTGCTCCATCACAGATGTCATTTTGTTAGAAAGTAAAGTGTTTTCTTACCTTTGTTCCTTTACAGAAATTTGTCTCTTTGTGATTCATTAGCAAGTTTTCTGTTCTGTGGATCATAATGTCAGCATCATACAACTCATCATGTTTTTCAATTCATCTGCTTTTATTGCTACGTCTTCTTTACCATCCTCGTAGTTCTTAAAATTATACATGTGCTTCAGAACTTATCAATGTTGCTTGTTTGTCTTTTGCTGTGTTTGTTTCTGGTGGCTTTTGGGTTAAACCGTAAACCTTGCCACCTTAAGGTAACATCCATTTGATCGAGAATAAGTCTATTCTCTTCGTCTGGTTCTAGAACTTTCTCAATTAAACTTTGTTTAAACCGTTTGGCATGTCTTCATTTTGAATATGGTCTTCATTTTGAATATGGTCTTCATTTTGAATATGGTCTTCATTTTGAATATGGTCTTCATTTTGAATATGGTCTTCATTTTGAATATGGTCTTCATTTTGAATATGGTGTCTCGTATCATTCACTCTCGTAACTCAACCTTTGTCATATTGGACTTGGTTGTGGAGTTATTTTCCTTCATAATTAGTCAAACTTAAAAATTGTTCACTTCTCTTTACCTATTCCAACCTCAAAGTCATTTACAACCCTCACCTATTCCTGGAGTATATGCACCACCATTTTGTAAATATTACCACCAGTTACTGCACTTGAATTTCGAGTCTTATTGTTAAGATCAACTTCAGTGTAGATGGCCAATCAATGAACAATGCTTTGTCAAATGTTTGCATCTCATTTCTACGTTTGATGTTATGCAGCACATCTCCTAAGTTCTAACTTGTGATATGGACGATACATTGCATATCCATTTCATAGCCAGCTGCCCTTTTGTATTATAACTCATTCATCAGCTGGTGACTTCATAGTTCCTTCATCAACTCCTGCCACTGACTGTCTTACTGCCTGGATGTCGTCCAATCGACTCCGCTTAAACCCTTCTAAAACCCAATATATCTGGTTCGGAACTCGTCAACAGCTGGGTAAGATTGATTTGGGGTCTCTAGCCTCTGAATTCCCCACCTTTGCTTTTTCCACTTCTGTGCGCAATCTGGGTATCGTTCTGGACTCGGAGCTGTCTTTTGTTGATCATCTCAAGGCCTTGACTCGCTCTTGTTACTACCATTTGCGTCAGCTGCGAGTCGTGTCTCGCTCTCTGTCTTCCTCTTCCGCTTCCACCTTGGTTCATGCCTTTATTGCTAACCGATTGGATTACTGTTCTTCTCTCTACTTTGGCCTTCCTCAGGTTCGTTTAAGTGGTTTGGAGGGGGTCCTGCGGGCGGCTGCACGCTTGGTGGGTGGCGTCCCTAAGTTTGGCCACATTTCTGACTATATTCGTGATGTCTTACACTGGCTTCCGGTTCAGTCACGCATTCATTTCAGGGTTGTTTCTTTTGCCTGGCGCTGCGTCTTGGGCACAGCACCTCTCTATCTCTGTGAGTTCTTCACCTTGACCTCAACTGCTGTGAGTCGCCGATCTCTGCGCTCGGCCTCTAGAGGTGACTTCATGGTTCCTTATGCCCGCACTGCCACTAGGCAGAACAGGGCATTTTCGGTCACTGGACCTTCCGCTTGGAATGACCTTCCCTCTAACCTGCGTTCCCACCCTCGGAACATGTCTGGCTCTTTCTATAGATTGCTCAAGACTTTTCTTTTTGACCGGGCTTGGGTCAGGAGCGCCTCTGAGTAGACTCCTTGAAGGGGCGCTATATAAATTACATAGATAGATAGATAGATAGATAGATCAGCCCATTTGCCAGCAAATACTGCATGGGATCAACAGATAAACCTTGGTTGGTTCTTCTTCTTTTACCTTGCGCTGTTGCAGTGCTGAGCCCTCGTCCTTTCTTGATGAAGCCTACCTGAAGCGGCTTGCAGTTTTACTGTCTTATTATTCTTTGTCAATCTGTCAGTTGGTATCTAACGTCATTCAGAACTTCACTTAAAACTTTGTCTCTTTCAGTTTGATTACCATTTAGCTTGTTTAGCTTGAATTCTAGTTTTTCTGAATTCTCAGATTTCAAACTGTAGTTGAGTTCTACAACTTTTAATTCGTTTTGACTTGAAGCTATTGAAGTCTATTGATGCTGTTTGATATCAGTGCTATAGATGGAAGTCATTGTATGGCGTCAATTTGACATATACAGAAGAACTGACAGACTTCTAGTGTGGAATTGGATGTGAGTAGAATAGTGTTTAGCGTCAGGGGTACTGGATGGGAGTATGATAAATTTTCTGGTTGCTAACATGTCATTGCACAGCTCACACTGTAAGACTGAGCAGTTACTATTGTGGACCGCACTCGGCCATATGAGTAACTTTTGAGGTAAGAGTGCTGGAGCTTGGCATGAGGGGGAACTGGACTGCAACATGATCCCTGGCAAAAGTCATGAAAGTAGTTTTTATTCAGCAGTAGTTTTGTTTAACCCTTTGAACCTGGCTGGCCAGTTAACCGGCTAGACATTATCTGATAATGACCCGGCTGGCCTGAATACCGGCCTCACGCTACTTTAATATAGCCCTGCATGTGCGTTTAGCGGCCTTTATTTACGCACACCTCTAAGGACCAGAATAGACTTCTATGAATATATTTCTCTGCTTTTGGCAGTAAGTACAAAAAATATCAACTCACATGATGAGTAGTAACGGACATGTAAAGTAAGCAAAAGATTTCGTCAAAGGCGGCTGTGAGGATGATAAATGGCAGTGAAAGCGAAAACGAAGATGTTGAACATGCAAATGACATCGTGCATGATTCGAATGAATTGGAGACATATATATATATATGTCAGACGACAATGACGATGCTGTAGTGGGTAATAACCTGTACTTGGACGGTGGAACTAATCGTAAAGTCTATCAAAATGACAAAACTTCATCGTCTCCGATGCGATTACAACGTGACCTCGAAGACTGATTCTCAAATTGTTTTTGTGGTCGCCTACACACACACACACATATATATATATATATATATATATATATATATATATATATATTCTACAATCTACAGTCAGTCAGTGATGACGCTGAAGAGTCATTCCAAATATTTCTGCATCGTCTAAGTTGTCATTAGCTGATTGGAGGATATCTAAGCGTCGCAGATCAAACCCCAAAAAGATACGCAACTGATCAATGTAGGCGACTGCAGTGTCCAGTATCTTGTTGAACGCCGACTTCACGCAACATCTGACCATCGTTGTGTTGTTTGCACAGAACTGTGCAAAAAATCCAAGCAGCAACATCCGGTTGCAAAGGACATTGATCTGCGAAAGCGATCGAAGACTGTATTTTGTTGCAGACTTTTGCATTTTTGCATAAAACCAGTTTTCCAGTACATGTGTGAACTTCCCTGTGATCCCAATAGTTGATTTTGACACCTAATTAGTGTTAGTATTGTGACGATGTACAACTACTTACTACCCATATTGTTTATAAAAATTATGTTTTCTTAGTTGTTTACATATAATCAAGTCATAGGCAGTAATAAATTGTGCAATTATGAATGCTTCCTTAAAGTCAAAAATTTCCTCAGGAACCTAGGGTCAGAGCGTTATTACACCAGGAAGCCAGGGTTCAAAGGGTTAATATGTTTGACTGCTTCTGGTTATGTTTAGGTTTTGGTGCAACTGTTCCGACAGGCACACTTGGCTCAACAGCGCCATTTGGTGGTGGTGGACTTGGCCTGAATCTGGGTGGTCTAAGTGGTTCTTCCTTGTTTCAACAGACCCAGGCAAAGCCAGTGTCAACTGGACTTGGGTTTACGGGTAACATTGACCATTTGTCTATTTTGTATAGATGTCAGTTTCTGTCAACTACAATTGTAAACAGAGATGGAATTTGCCAGGCCACGAGTTACACATTGCGTCTCCTTGAATGTCATGATGATGATGATCGATGATGATAAGGATGATGATGATAAGGATGATGATGATGATGATGATGATAGTGCTCAGCTGCATGAGAGGAGTTATCCGTCTTCTGCAAGTTATCTTCCTCTTCTTCAGTTCATTTCAATTTCTTGTTTGGAAATGGAGTTGATTAGGCGAACGTGTTAGTTTATTTGATTCGCAGCATAATAAGAAATTGTTTCTGCCACAGAATACATGTGATGTCAAAACAGAATACTACTGGTCAGGAGATGTGGAAGTAGAAGTATTGGATTTGAATTATGAATGCTGCTTAAAGGGAGCTGATGCATGTCCTGCCATGGCAGACTAGACTGATGACAAATCTAATTTGCCATGTTAGAGTCTAGAGGTGTTTTGGGTCTGCTTCTGTGAACTCTGTAGCGCCATGTTAAATAATGATATCGGCGTCAATCCTACGCAGATATATGATCCAATTACTGACAACTTAGGCCCCCCAAAAATAATGTTGTGTTTCCGGTAACAGAGCTCTAAAAAATTGGGTAGGTAGGTCGAAAAATATTTTTATTTTGGTAAAATATTTTTATTCAGTGACTATCCGAAAAATTATACCCAACTACTCTTTTTGCATAAAGGTACACGCTGCAACAAAGTACGTGTTCTAAGCAAGTATAAACTGCCTATTCCCGACTGTCTGTACCTAAAATTGCTCTAGAAAACAATTCTATTAATTTCATTTTGTTAATATCTTTTCTGGTAAGATAAAGTGGAAAGGGAAGGGGAAAATGAGTGCGAACAAAACATCACTGCTATGGGTCGTTCCGGACTGGCCGAGCCAATGACTAGTTACACCTAGAGGTTGCTAGATTTATTTTCCCTAGTCACCGTTAGAGGTGGCTCAAGTGAGAATGATAAGGCTAGAGGTTTCTCAAGAGTGGCAACCAGGAAGTAGTTAGGCAGGCGTGAAACTCTAAGGCAATGTCACTATAAATAAAAAAATTTACACACAATTCTCCGAGTCGCGGCAATAAAAGTGAGTTGGTCAGGTTACCGGAAACACAACATATTTTTGGCCTAAGGCCCAACTCTATACGGAAGGCAATGTCACTGTATTATCTCAATAAAAAAAAAAAATTTAAATTTAAATTTTTTTAAAAATCAAAATGGTTTTTTTAAATAAATTTTTTAACAAAATTATTTGAGTCGCGGCAATGAAAGAGGGTCGGTCGGGTTACCGGAAACACAACATTATTTTTTTTGGCCTTAGGTCTGGCCATTGAACGAGAAAAGAGATCTAGACAATCTGTTGAGAAGTGAAGAATCTTAAAACCGAACGCCTTGTTAGATAGAAAAAGAGATCAGTTTTCTGTCTCTCTTTCTCTCTCGTCTTAACCTGTCGCACATGTGCAGTTGTGCACACACACACAGTCACACACACGCGCGCACACACATTTCTTTGTGCAGATCAGCCATATTAAGCATTTCAGTGAGTATCCTCATAATTTTTGTGAAAGATGCGTTTTTTTAATAGGATTTGGAGGCACAGGGATGGTCAGTGGGTTGAACCTTGGCAATACGAATGCAGCAGCACTTGGACTAACAGGAGGCATGGGAGGAGGAGGAGGAGGAGGAGGAGGAGGCACCTCTGCAGACTTGGCAGCTGCCCTCTTGCAGCAACAGCAGCAGGTGCAGCAACATCTACAAGTTCTCAATTCGTCTCCGTATGGTGATTCACCTCTCTTCAGGAATCTTAAGCAGGTGACGACAAAACCTTCCATTGACCTCTGATTGGTGTGTGTCTGTGTGTGCGTGCGTGCATGTGAAATTGAATGAAATTGTATTTTTTAGCATTTCTCATTATAGGTCACTCGGAGCACAAGTGTACCTAAGCTGCTGACAGTAATTTTCTAACAACTTGTTCTTTGACATTTGTAATGCAGATTTATACAATTTTTAGAACTCAGCTGTTGTGACTGAATTTGTTTAGAAAACCTTATCTGTTTATTTGCTATGTTTTTGTAGCTCATGTCGGGCAATTATTTCTACAATTTATTTGTGTTAAGGGCTTTGTGAAAGTAAAACCTGTATAAAGTGCTGGCAAAGTTCACTTTTAAAAATACCATTGGATGGATTGAAGGAAAATGACAAAAATTGCCAGGTTTATAAATTTTCCAGAGATTTTATGCTCAGTTCTGATATGTATTTGTTTTCTGATTTATGTTTGTGTTCTGATTTGTCACCAAAACCAAGCTTAAGTTGCATTTTTTACGATTTCAGTGTCTTTTAAAAGCGTAAAGTCTCTTCGTTAAATTGTTCTGCCATGTTCCTGTCTAAAGTTATGAGTAAAAGTATGTTAACTTTTCGAATTACAATTCTGAGAAAATTGCATGTAAAGTTTTCTATTACTTTGGAATGCAAAATTCTTTAGCGACAATGTTAAGACTTGAATGAAATTTGTAACAAATAAACAGACTGCATGTCTAAGGCTAGGAAATCTAGCCTTTTTACTAATGTGTCACTTGCTATACTAGCATCATGCAGAATATGCTATTAAAGGCGTGAAAGTGGAAAATTTCAGGAAAGTTTTTGAATTATTTAAACAGTAGCCACTTCAAAATCATCCAAAATATTAACCTTTACCACTCATGTGTCCGTTCCCACCGGACAAATTTGGGCCGATTAATTATTAATCTGAGCGGTAAGGGTTAATAAAAAATAAGATTTTTTCATAAATTGTTGTTTTAATGTGTTTAAAACATATTTATTTATCATTTATTTGGGTCAAAAACAAAAAATTGAGTTTTTATTGCATTTTGGTCAGATTGTTCGCGTTTATGTTTGTCTTTTCTGATTTATGTTTGTCTGTTCTGATTTATGTTTGTCTCTTCTGATTTATGTTTGTCTTTTCTGATTAATGTTTGTCTGTTCTGATTGACAACATTTTGCTGTCTGAATCAGGACCCTGCTCGCAAGGATGAGCTGCTGAGGCCAACGAATCCAGAAGCACAGAAAGCAACGTTGGCTGCCAGTTCGCAGCTGAAGGTGACGAATCGTCAGCCGAGCTACAAGATCAAACCGAAACCATTGCAGTCCATCATCACCGGCAAGGTAAGAAGAAAGATCTGCCGTGTCCAATGAGAATCCAGTTTTCAAATTAATTGCTTTGGCTTTTTACCATAGTTGACCTGATTTCTATATTATAATTACTTTAAATTCTATTGCATTGTATTAAAGCATTTATGAAGCGCCTCTAATAAGACGAAACATTCAGAGGCACTCCCAGTTATGCAAGGATATAATGAAAGAGGTTTTGAGAAAGCAAAGGAGGAGGAGTGATTACCAACTAGAATTTGGGATCGAGTAGATGGTGACAGCTTGGAGAGAAGAGACGGACCAGTTGAGGTACAGAACCGGTCAGACCAAAAACAATTAATGGCGTGTTTTCGGTAATCCGACCGACTCACTTTTATTGCGGTGACTGTTAATTTTGTGGAAATTATTATGTATTTAAATAATACAATGACATTGCCTTCCGTATATGAAGAGGGTGAGGTGGTCCGGTCCGTTGCCTGTAGCAGATGATGGCTATACACACTACACAGCGATGACTGGTCACTGTTCGCACTCATCTTCCCCTCCCATTCCCTTCCAGAAAAGACGTCAACAAAATGAAATTACTAGGATTGTTTTCTAGAGCAGTTTGTAGGTTCAGACATTCTGCAGTTGTCAGTTTATAATTGCTTAGTACACGTACGTCGTTGCATAAAAGGGCAGTGGTATAATTATTCGAGTAGTCACTGTATAAAAATATTTTACCATTTAATAACAATATTTTTATATCTACCTACCCAGTTTTTTTTAGAGCTCTGTTTCCGGAAACACACTATTTATTTATTTTTCCTTAACTATAGAGATCAGTGGATTGAATCGTTGTTTTGGGAACAGTGCAGGTCTGAAAATAAGAAGCAGTTAGCTCACATGCTGTAAATACTACATTTGCAAGGACTTCAGTGTTGGCCTACAAAAGATTGATCAATCATGTTATTGAACCTTCTGTCATCAAATCGGCCGATCTCTGTTTTCGGTTTGATTCTGTTTTCAGCTAATCATTTTTTAAGATTGGGTTCTTGACAAGAGATGATTAAAATGATGTTTCTTTCAGATTTTAATTATTCAGGATGCAGAAATAAAGTAAATGATCATTTCTATATCTGATTGCATGGTTTATACATTGGATTTCTAGATGCTGTCATCCACTTGTCCGATTGATGTTGTTGGATCTGTTTCAGCTCATATGCATGTGTTTTTGTATTATGTATATATTCTAAAGTCTTGGCTGAACATTCCTTGTGATCTGCATTTAGGGTCAGTTGTTTGATGGTTTGTAGGGTCAGTTGTTTGATGGTTTGGAGGAAGATGAGTCGAACCTAGATGCGGAAACGTTTGTTCCAAGACGCAGCTTCAAGAAGCTCGTCATCAAGAACAACAACAGTGGAACTGGCGGGGGAGGAGGAGGCAGAGGAGGAGGGAGCACACGCGGTTCAAACAGCCCCCCGTCTGCATCTGTCGACAGCGATCTCGCACGAGATTCTCTTGCCAACAGGTACATCATCATCATCTTTATGTTCTTCTTTCCTTTATGCGCAATCGTCTGCTAGATTCATTTGGATTTCTACTTCGATTGAATGACTCTGATGAAAAATGGGGAGAAAACCTGATGATGCATGAAACCATATAAAAAGAAATTATCAGTGAGTTCAGCCGACGTTGTCTCAAAAAATTGTCGTTTTGTATGTCAAAGTGTTTGCTGCAGAATTTGAAATTTTGGTTAAACGATTGAAAACAGACGCTTCAGCTTCTTTTGTTCCTGACTTAAATTTCTATTCTCTCCTGCTTAGTAAAACATGACACACTACATTATCGGACGAAATCGGGGAAAGTCTGTAAAAGAAGCAAGAAAAGAAGTTATTTGTCCACTGCAGATGGTTGAAGTATGTTTGCAGAACTTCACATATTTTGTCTCATTGCATGGATCTAAAGAAACTGGTAAAATGTTTAGCCAGTGGTGACCTGACGAGAGAGTTCATGAGTGCATAGAAAAGTTGGATGTGACATCTCTGCTTGTATGGATGGTCCACTTAATTTATTTATTTATTATGAAATTAATTGGTTAGCATGTTGGGACTGATTAGATAATAGGAAGATAAACGTCACAGTTGAAAGGGAGGCTGAACTGATTTGTTTGTTATGTGGCCGTAGTGGAGGAGCAAAATCAGCAGAAGCTTCGAGAGACAAGCAAGTGGGTGGTGACCACGACGGCTACTATGCTGCTCACAGGTACAGCAGCTGCATCATTTCACTAGATATTTGACATGACCCTTTGTCGACTTAATTTATGATGCTGCAACCTAATAATGCTGTACCTTTTAACGGATAACTTGTTCAAGTGCCTACTGAGGCCAAACATTTCTTTTAAATTAAAATATTTAAACATAAATTGAAAATACAATGTCTTTTTAATGAATGCCAGTTCAGGTTATGATATTTTTGCAATGAGTGAAATCCATCGATGCATTTATTTTGATATTTAATTGAATTGAAATGTATAATAACAATTAAAATTAAATCGAGATTTCTTGCATCCTAGAAACCGAGATCGATTAGTTGCAGTCAATGATAACAACCAGCAACAACAACAACATCAGGATTCGTACAGTCAGCATGATGATGATGATGATGATGGCTACAGCAATACAGTAAGTGACACAACTTCATCTCTTCTCAAATGATTCTGTTCAATTTCTAATCTGACAATCACTTCTGGATGCGTGCCATCTCTTCCTTTGAATGTCTTCTTTTCTGTTTCCATCGCTGTTTCTTTCACTTTTCTTTCTCGTCTTAGAACTTGCGTATTGCAGTCGGTGCTTATAATGCAGAAAAAGAAACTTGTGCCTTTCCAGGCTGTACCTGCCTAATAAATGGCAGCATGGTGTTCAGATTTGAAAATTATAAGTGTGTGGACGTCCGTCCGTTGATGGCCGTCCAGCCACACTGTAAAGCCGTAGTGCCAATGAGTGCCATGTTGAACAATGATTTGATTGTGTGTAGACACTTGCAGTCCATATGTACAAATAGGAGAAGCATCATCCCTCTGAATCCGCTATTAACAGGTCGTACGATGGAACAAGTTCTGCAGGGCACACATCACATCGACGAGAAGCATTCCAGATCTAGTTTTGTCCAATCACCAAATTAATCTTTGCATTGATATCGTTTTCAATTGCTTTTCTTGCAATTGGACGATATGTCATTTGGATTGTAAAGGCTGCACAGGAGTCTGAGAATAGCTTACAAGTTTTGATTTATCGAAGCTAAAAGCTTTGATTGTCTGAAGACTGAGCTTGAGTGATGGTAGTAATGCATTCGATGACATGCTGTATATCCATCAGCTGGATGGTGAGGAATCATGTGCATTTCTACGTGACATTGGTCTGAAAACTACAACCAGCCAGTACAACGGAGTTTTAAGGTGCCTGATATATATACTTCTAGCAAGGAGTTGTGAATAGTGTATACATAAACAGGCAGGCTGAGGTCATTGGAGCGGCTGAATTGTTGAATCTATGGTGGACGAATTGTCTAATTTCTGGAGCAGATGAATGATTTTGTGTGAGGTGAAAGACTGAAGTGAACAGCTGCAGTACACATGGGTGAATGGTGACAGAGTGAATGGTGACAGGTGAATGGTGACAGGTGAATGGTGACAGGGTCAATGGTGACAGGGTGGATGGTGACAGGGTGAATGGTGACAGGGTGAATGGTGACAGGTGAATGGTGACAGGGTGAATGGTGACAGGGTAGTGGAAGTTGTGTAGTACCAGCAGACTATAGCTGTTTAGCTGAAGGACAAGACAGGGAATTGGTTTGCCAGGAAGGACAACTGCATCGGAATATATTATGTCCGTGCGAAAACTTACATTGTATTAATCTAAGATATTTGCAGGATTCTTATGCTTTCTTAGATTTTGATTTAGTGAAGTCGTTGTCGTCACCAGTTGACCACTTGATTATAGAAGAATCTAGAAGTTGACTCTGTGATTTAAGAGTAGTGGCTGTTGCAGAGTGTATCTGTATACCAGTGGTTCCCAACCTTTTTTTGACTTCAGGGCCATTTTTTCAATGTTGGAGGACACGAGGGCCACTTTTTCTTACTTGAAGGACATTAGGGGGCCACAGGGCTAAAATTTAATTAACTAAAAGTATATAAAATTGTTTCAAAATAGACTATTTGATGTTATTTATAGACGTAAAAATGAAATAGTTTGTAATGGAAAATAATTATGTGTCCTCTCCTGTTCAAATTGTCAATTTTTTTATATTTTTTAAAAATTCTTTGAGAGATGAGGAACATTTTTTAAGGCGTGGCGGGCCACTTTTGACCCGCGGGCCATGGGCTGGGAACCGCTGCTGTATACTTTGGTTTACATCTATAGCCATTTGACTTTCTGCTTTTTAAAGCATTTCGTGTAAAACTTGTGCATTTGACAGGAATATGAGAACAGCTACAACATCGGCATTAACCCTGAGGTAAATATTGTCTTGATCATTAGAATACTGTTACTGACAGGAAAGGCTGAAATACATATGATGAATGCAAGAAAGAGTTTCTATTCATCATAAGAATTTCAGCCTTTCCTGTCATAATGTCAGTTAGCAGTCTAACTATATTTGTGAAGCAAACTATGTTTGGGGTAATTGACAGCACAGGGGTCAGAGGGAGGCCAAGCAGTGAATGGCTGGACGATGTCAGAGACTGGTGCGGAATGGACATACAAAAACTGAGCTGGCTGGCGCAAGAGCGTGACAAATGGAAGGTGATGGTGAAACATGCGATTGACACCAACGTGCGTTGTGCCTACGGACTGAAATGATGATGATGATATTTGTATGTGGGAACATTAAATGTTAGATACAGTTAATGTCCAGTAATGCATTTTACTTTTTTGTGTTAATTCACTGCTCGGCAGTATTTATTCCTATCAACAATACATTGAATTAATATGGACCGTGCATACTGGTCAATCAATCAATGCTGATTGGTAATTGGAAGGAAGACAGCACAATGTGCGCATAATTCTATTTCTCCTTTATCTGCTGGATTCCTGTATAGAAGGAAAATTTTTATTAGTTATGATCTTTGATTTGTACAAATTTTGCATTCCAGCTTACTCAGATGAATAAAAATTTACTGTTCTGTTTGTGGTGAAATGGACGTTCTTGTTAACTTGATCAATTATTAAGCGACTTTGTTAAGACGATTGTAACCTTAAGTAGCAACATAGGATTTAGTTGTAGATGGCATTGTTTTTGTTAGAATGCACATGCTGATCTGGCGACCAATAATCCGACCGGTGTTCTCTTACATCGACCGGACTACTACACACTTCCATCGCTCAGTGAACTTGTCGAAATGATCGATGAGAATGGAGCGTGCTGGGTGGAGAACTTTGTCGTTGGACGAGATGGATATGGCAACGTTGTATTTCCAGGATTGACAAACGTCATTGGACTTAATCTTGATGAAATCGGTAAATTTCTATCTTTTTACTGGAGTGTAGAAATGGGTGATAATTGGACTGCATATATCTAGTAATTTCTACGGTTCTTCTGGCGTACATGATGTTAGGAGATATTAAGCAAAGTGAGTTCACCACAACCAGACACATGTTGCATTTTTTTTAAATGAGATTCTTGTCTTTTTATTTTGTAACATTTCTAACAGTGCAAGAATTACTTAGATATCTTTTGTATTACTCGAAAATGCCATAAGAATAATAGACACTACGATGTCCATCACAGCATTTAGTGATAATGAAATTCCTGCTATGAGTGCTTTTGGTTTTTGAAAAATAAGGTTATAACATTAATAGATCCAAAAATAGTTTTATGACATTAATAGATCCAAAACATAGTTATTCAGAGTTTTCTCTAACCTGTAAAGCAAACGATATATATTCACTGGAGGTAGAAGGCGATTTATTTGATTAATAATAGTAGTTTTCATTTATTTTTTAAAGATCTTGTGCAATAATCTGAGTTTAGTTGATTAAAATACAAAATTTGCCATTCAACTAATCTTTTTGATGTAGTAATTATGTTAGATGAATTTGATTCAAACCAAAACCTGATTTTTATCCTGCAGACCATTTTTGATCATTTTCTCGAAATTGTACTTGGCGACATACGCCTGGTTTTGACAGAGCGCCTCAGTTGTTATTGAACTAGAAAGTGGAAATGTTGGTGAACTGATGAGCTTTTGACAGCTTTTAAAGGAAATTCTCATTTGATTGAAATGTAGATAGGTATGAAAGCATTCTTTTGTCATTTGATAACTTCCTCTTCTAACACGAATGTAGCATAATAAAGTGAAGTAATAAAGATTTCTGAAGTGCAATAGAAAAGTGAAGAGAGATAGAGACAATATTAGATGCTAAAAGGGAGAAGTAGATTGCTAGTCTTCATGTAAAAGCTTCACAATGAATCTTCTCACGCAGTGCATGTTGAAATGATCCAGGCCAGCAACTGGAATGAGACTCATCTGCCCGAACAGCAAGTTGTGCATTATTGCAATTTAATGAAGCAGTTGACAATTGAGGTTTTCATGCTGACGTGCTGCGATTGGAGGAGTTGTGTTATAATGTAGTAATATTATGATTCGTTGACATTCTGTTGATTGCAGTTCACTTTCGCAGTAAAGAAATTGATGTCTATCCGAATGATGAGAAGAAACCAGCGATCGGTGAAGGATTGAATCGAAAAGCGCAGGTTACATTGGACAGGATTTGGCCAACTGACAAAACGTCAGGATATCCAATTAAGGTAATAATGGCACACGGTTAACTTTAAAGGATTTGATTGAAATGTTGACGTCGCTTTTGAGCCACCACACACGACGCTCGACAGCACTTCCCGGTGGCAGTGGCACTGGTCTGGACTGCTCTTCAGCCCTCTGTTTAAGACAATCAATGTGGGGTGGGATTGTCTGCAAAGGGTTGGAAGTTGAAGTCATTGGTTAGCCGAAAAGTCTGTTGAAGACATCTGACGTGAGTAGGTGGAAGAGGAGGTTGTCTGCAGACAGTTATTCATTGGAAACGCTTAATTGTCACAACATGATTTGGAAGGAACTGAGAAATATATCTGCTCTTTGAAATCTCTCTTTCGTTTCAAATTCTCACAACCACAGACGGGAATGCACAGCAAATATTGTACAGGACAGTGTTGTGCTTTTGCATTTGATCTGGATTTTGAAACATTTGAACAAAGTCTGCAGAACATGCATTAGATCAGGTAACGTGTTATTATTTAGTTCTGCTTTGTCGTTGATGGCATGCACGGGGTCTACTGCAAATCTTTTTATCCTCACAGTGAAGTCACCTCCTGTGCTTCTGAATAAGACATTTGCTGATAGGTGATCGTGCATTAAACTGCAATTCTGACCAGATTGGCCAGAGTCATGCTTTTGCTGCTTGTCTTTCGCCACGTGTCGCCCCTGCTGCACTCAGTCTTAGTTTTAGTATACCTGTGGTTGATCGAGTCAAGTGCTGCGATCAACTTGGTTCAGCTGACAATCGACTCCGTCTGCTTTTTTGACCAAGATTGCTGATGACTGTTGCATTCTCAGATTCCATTACAACATTTCTCATGAATTTCAATTGCTCAATTTTCCTGTCGAACTGTAATTGAACGGACAAGTAAAATTTCTGGTATTATAATGGCATTTCATGTGCAGTTGACTTGTAATTATTAAGCTGCATTGACTCGATCAGCTAAACTTCTTTCGAATCTAAAAAAAAATATGGTACATAAATTAGTATCAGCTCAGCAAATAAGAATGCAGTAGGGATCATAAGGTGTCTAGTTTACAGTTAGTTCAAGATGTTTGTAACTGGTCAAAATTGCTGATGTTTGTTACAGTAGTAGTTTGAAGTGCATACTAAATCCATTGAGGTTAGAGGTTGATACGATAGTTGTGTGTTTACACAGAGTTACGTAATTATGTCTCGTGGGTCAATGTGGATCTATTGAATGCAAAAAATAGTAAGTAAAATATTTCATAGCAATGTTGAGGAAACAATGATCAACTCGACTTGTCAATACTTTGGATTGACTCTGCGTTGCAAGTCGACCAAGTCAATGATTATTCGACGAAATTGACTTAAATATCGAGTTTCAATCAAACTTCATTGACTGACTTGATATATTGATGATCACAGGTTATAGCTTAGAGCGGATGTCATTCCCTTGCTCCTCCTTCGTGTCCTCCTCTGCTTCCTCCTCCTCAGCCTCTTCCTCCTCTGCCTCTTCCTCCTTTACATATGGTTATAACAATGCTTGCGTGTGATTTGCTTGACAGGATTATGACCGGCTGTTGGCGATGAATTACTTGGAGAAGCTGGAGCAAGTATCTCATAAAATTGGCGCTAAGTTTATTGATTACCGACATGAAACTGGATCCTGGGTTTTTGAGGTGAGTTCCACCGTTCTGTCAGTTTGAGTGTTTTTAGCTGTCAGTGGAAAATGATTCAAGATAAAATCATAATTGCTAGAAAAAGAGAAACATCTTGCTGCTGCAGCATTACTCGTCACTGCTGTGGTACAGGTAATTGTTCTTCTAGAAGGTGATTATTGCGTGCAAGTTGATGCAGAATAGGCTTCAGTTTGGTCATTATAGAAGTTTGCTTTCTCCTATAGGCAATTTTAGAATGACTGAGAAATATGTGAGTAACAAGTATTTTATTTCTGACATGCTAACATTTTTTATCTTTGTTTTACTTTTGTCAGGTGAAACATTTCTCGAAGTATGGTCTGCTAGATGATTCTGATGAAGATGAAGACATGATGCAAGCAGCAGCTGCTGTTGGAAACAAGAATCTACCGCAGCAGCAGCAGCAGCCAAAACAGCCACTGCCTGCGAAGCTAACACCAGCCAATCAGCAACAGGTAACCGTTATTTTTTTATCAGAATCGCTCTTATTGACACAGTGGAGGCATGTTTTCATAAGAGAACTCTTGTTTTTCATCTATTATCAGATTTCTTACTAGCGGTGTCTGTAAAAAGCTATTTTCTCTGTTAAGTCAACCTAACTTGACACTGACCATGGGACCATTTATTACCAACATGCTCTCAGCCCTACGAAAATTGTTCAGCTGAGGAAACTGGAATGCTGCCTCCGTTATCACTTATATATCAACAGTCACTATGAAGATGTGATGGAAATGTATGAAAATCTACATATACTGTAAATTGTTTTGCTAGTTATACTCTATGCTACAGTAGCCTGACTAAAAGTATGCATAGGAGGCCTGGTCTTGGAGGCATGGCACCACACAAAGTGCATGCTTAGAAACACATGTGCTGCAAATATTGCATGTTTCCCTTGCTTTTTGCACACAATGCATTTAGTAGTTGGTGACTGTCAATTCAAAGTCAATTCACAAGCTGTATTGATCGCCATAAATATGAGTGTATGTGTTCATGTAACAGTTCATGCGTGTCAAAGGGTAAACTCAAAAAGATGAGTATATGTTCATGTGACAGTTCATGCGTGTCAAAGGGTAAACTCAAAAAGATGAGTATATGTTCATGTAACAGTTCATGCGTGTCAAAGGGTAAACTCAAAAAGATGAGTATATGTTCATGTGACAGTTCATGCGTGTCAAAGGGTAAACTCAAAAGGAACAATATATCGTTCCGTCAGCACGGTCGCCACTTTTCTCATTTCTATTTTAAATGTCTGCATCGCTCATTGGGCGATAGAATGTCTAAGACTTATTGCTGTCGTGAGTCTTGTCGTCGCTTGACTTCATGTGAAGAAAAGCCTTCGAGTACCAGTCCCAAGCCTGGATAAAGGAGGAGGGCGTCGCTAATGGTCTTTGTTACCACACAGTGACGTTAAACTGCAAATACCACCGCCACCCTTCAAAGGAGAAGCGAAAACCTTCGTTGGTTGGTTGATCTGGAGTAGAACGAAACAAGATCTGGTGAAGATACGTATCATTTAATATGTGGTACAGCAAGAGTGCATTGCCTACATACATTGCCATGTCCATTGTTTGTTTGTTTGTATGTGCACTTGTTATAACGCCCCTTCAAGCTCCCTACTTAGAGGCGCTCCCGACTACAGAGCAGACACTGCATTGGAGTTTCATGCCAAAGCGCTGAGCAATTGCGAGTGAAGGACTTGCCCAAGGTCCCTACACTGCATCTTGAGGTGGATTCGAACTTGCAACCCTCTGGCTGCATGGCGACGAACATACCCACTACACCACCGCGCATTGTCCAGCATCTGCAGAACAACTTTTTTGTACCATTCAGGTTTTTTATAACTGGTAAATAATATGACAACAGCTGATTGAGCCAATATACACCACACATGCAAGTACTGTAAGCAGGCACTGTACGCTGTCTACTGTACATGTATAATGTATAGTAGACACCAGGTGTCTTTAAAATTCCGTATAAAAAACTACTGGGAGTATTGCTCTAAACTTTTGCACAGCATGTTTTAATACATTTATGCACATTATGTGCAATTTCATCAAAATCTGAGATGGTCGAGTGGGAAACTTATAAAAAATTTGTTGATTTGAGACGGAATGACCCCATAGCCATTTGACTTGATCTGCTTTTTGAAGCATTTCATTTTAAGCGTTTGCTTCATCTCTAGTTGTTGAAGGGCTTGATTGACTTGACTGGAAATTCTATTATATATATAGAATATTTGTTGGATTTTGAGCAAAGCGTTTTGATCTCAGGGTCTAACTTGGTGCTATTGGTTGATGTTTAAAGCATTAAACCAGTGTGTTACACTGTGCAAGTGAACATCAAACTTGATGCCATCTTAAGACACCTTTTTGGATTGGATGCTGAGATTCATAAGAAGCACTTTAGAAGTATCCGGATATACATGGCAGTCACAGATGTTTCTTTCTTCAAAGTCACAAATTAAAGGCCAACTCATGTGCATTGTCAACTTTTATACAAAGGCATATGTTGTACATAATAATTGTTTTCAGGCTGACGTGTTTAATTAGAACTTGTGATTAGATTAATTTATTAAATAGTATTGGTTAAGACTTCTGTTATTTTGTGCATTTCCACTGTTCACTCTTTTGCATTTCATTGTTTGCGTTGAAGACACAAATGTGGCACTTTTTAGAAAAGTCTTACTGACTGACGTTCTCTTTTCAGATGAGCACTCAGCAGACGACGACGATGGGTTCATTTGGATCGATTGATGATGCGAGGAAAGACTTTGGAGAAGAGATGGGAATGGGAGGATGCGCCACCGCTGGTGGTGAGGAGGACGCAGAAATGTCCGACACTGGCCGACAATCGGATCAAATGTTCCATTCAAAGAAGATTCTTGGATCAGGTTTGTGCTTGACATCATCACATTTGTCGTTAATGAACATTTCATGTCATGGAATTCATTCATTTCAGGAATTTTTATAGCACCCTTTCAAGAATTCAATTCAATTTTCGTTTAATCAGCACTTCAGGCTGGCAGAACGCAGCATGTTACATATAACTAATTTTACAAAGGTTTTAAATATATTGGGCTTGAATTAATATTAATTGATGTGTTTATTGTAGGGCTTGCTAGGTTAAAAATGTTTTTGTACAGTACTCTAGAGATAAAGTTGCAATTATCTTTTTCCGGAAAAGAGAAGCCATGAGCCCGAGGACGGAGCTCATGACCAAAGGAGGGGCGAGGCGGGGGGAATAATTGGTGAAGTACATTCAGTTTATCATTGCGTATTGCGTTAAACAGGCGTTCATCAGCTTTCTTTGCCATCCATATCTGCTGCACTGGAGGATTGAGGTTGTACGTACCGTCTGCGCTTCATCTTCCTCAACAGCCGCTCAATTCATTCCCGTTCCTCAGCGCTGATGTAACCCCACCAGGCCGGAGAGACATACATTACGTGGGCGATGGTGGTCATTCAGGAGACTTCCTGTAGAGCATTAGGTGGGATTCCCTTTGATTTGAGCACGCCCAGAGCGTAGATAGACGATGAACACGTTGCAAGGACATTCTCCACATGGGTGGTCATCCGCAGATCAGATCTTATTGTTACGCCTAAGACACACATCGATTCCGTTCTGGTCGCCTCAGGAATAATGGGTGGAATAATCGTATGTCTCTTCTTCCTCCCGAAGATGATCATCTCTTGAGTCTTAGTTGTATTGTATGAAACGCAGGTTATTCTTTCTCGCCCGATCAGAGATACATTTGAAGCCCGCACAGAAGTGCTCCATGTCCAGCCATCGTGATGCAGAAAGAATTTAATGAGCCTGTTAAACAGTGATGAGTCAACCATCTAGGTAAAAGATGTATCTCCAACGGGAGACTATTCCAGACAGATGTACCTGCTGCTAAAGGTGGCCAGACAAAATGTCATGCGACAGAATGTCATGCGACAGAATGGCTTGGACAAAATGTCATGCGACAAAATGTCATGCGACAGAATGTCATGCGACAGAATGGCTTGGACAAAATGTCATGCGACAAAATGTCATGCGACAGAATGTCATGCGACAGAATGGCTTGGACAAGATGTCATGCGACAGAATGTCATGCGACAGAATGGCATGGACAAAATTTCATGCAACAAAATGTCATAAGTGGAAAAGGGTAAATACAAATAAATGTTTATTTTAATAAAATTTTAAGACTTTCAAAAATTGACCGATGATGTACAAACACTATAAACATCATTATAGTGTTTGGATACAAACCTGCCTGAGGGCAGAGAACGAAAGAAGAAAGATTAAGAACTCTTGCAATGTCTATTTGTCTATGATGAAACCCCTGATTTTGATTTTGAGATTATCGATTATTAAAATAAATGCTTATTTACTCTTTTACACTTATGGCATTTTGTCCATGACATTTTATTATGGCACTCAACTGACTATTCTTCTTACATTTGATGTCATCTTACATTTGATGTCATCTTACATTTGATGTCATCTTACATTTCATGAAAGCAATGTATTATTATTATTATTATTATTATTATTATTATTATTATTATTATATGTTATTAAGTTCATATGAACGATGTCTGTTATCTGTTCACAGAGACAGTCGATGATGAACAGATCGAAGAAGATGAAGATGATGAAGATGTTCCTTCATCTGTTTGTTTGGCGAAAAGCCTTGGTGTCTCAGCTGCTCAGGTCCAGCTGCAGAAGGCGTCCTTCTTTGGCATTGGTGATGATGATGATGACTTCCCAGATGATGAAACTTATCTATATGGTGAGCAATTCATATGATCATGGAAACTTCCCGATGGGAATGCCTCCTCCCCATCTTTGTTAGATGCTTGACTGTGTGATGATTTCACTCTATTATGATCATAATTATATTGACAACGTATGACCCTCCAGATGCTATTTCCGTTGAACCACTCATCATAATCAACCTAACCAATGTGTGATATTGACTCATTGCTTCATATGCAGATCTTAAAGCCATCACTCAGTTGTGTTTTCTTTTAATTTGCTGCCCAATGCTGTCCATCATATAACATTTAAGATAATTACATTAATTAGGCCTAAGAGAATAAGATGTGTTTCCAATAACAGGTTTAAAAAACTGGATAGGCAGAAAAAATCATTTAAAAATTTTTTGCGTTGAGTCTGTGACTCAATGCAAACAACGTCTGAAACTCAAAGTCTCTTTATAGTTTCTGAAATTCATCAAACAGAGAAATCACAGTAAAAATGTTATCCTAAATGTTAATGGGCATTGCTTGTGGCCAATCATGTGGCTTATGACAAAAGGTATAATTACAACTAGCACATGTGTATGGTTGTGTGGATTGTTGTGTCTGGTCACTGCACAGTGTTTAATCTAGACATCTCTGGGGGGGGGGAAAGTTCCCCCCCAGGATTGACATTTCCCCCCCAGAAAAATTTGACAAAATTATATTGGTTTTTTGTTACTGTTTTCATCATTGTTTTACATGAAGTGTTATAATATACCGTGATATAATTTATTATTATATGATTATAATGACATTATTTACTACTATAATATATGATACTATCATGTTAAAATGACACCTGAAAATGCAGCCACTGTAATGTGGAAATTCAAAAAGTTTCTAATGGGTCACTGAAAAAGTACAGCTAATTTGTTAAGACCACACCTTAAAATGCTGCCATTCCAATGTGAAAACTCAAAAAATTTCTAATGGACCACTGAAAAAGTACAGCTATTTTGTTAAGACGACACCTTGAAATGCTGCCATTGCAATGTGGAAATTCAAAAAGTTTCTAATGGGTCACTGAAAAAGTGCAGCTATTTTGTTAAGATGACCCCTTAAAATGCTGCCATTGCAATGTGGAAATTCAAAAGTTTCTAATGGGTCAATTTTCTTAAGATGACACCTTAAAATGCTGCCATTGCAATGTGGAAATTCAAAAATTTTCTATTGGGTCACTGAAAAAGTACAGCTATGTTGTTAAGATGACCCCTTAAAATGCTGCCATTGCAATGTGGAAATTCAAAAAGTTTCTAATGGGTCAATTTTCTTAAGATGACCCCTTAAAATGCTGCCATTGCAATGTGGAAATTCAAAAAGTTTCTAATGGGTCAATTTTCTTAAGATGACCCTTTAAAATGCTGCCATTGCAATGTGGAAATTCAAAAAGTTTCTAATGGGTCACTGAAATAGGACAGCTATTTTGTTAAGACGACACCTTGAAATGCTGCCATTGCAATGTAGAAATTCAAAAAGTTTCTAATGGGTCACTGAAAAAGTGCAGCTATTTTTTTAAAATGACCCCTTAGAATGCTGCCATTGCAATGTGGAAATTCAAAAGTTTCTAATGGGTCAATTTTCTTAAGATGACCCCTTAAAATGCTGCCATTGCAATGTGGAAATTCAAAAATTTTCTATTGGGTCACTGAAAAAGTACAGCTATTTTGTTAAGATGACCCCTTAAAATGCTACCATTGCAATATGGAAATTCAAAAATTTTCTAATGGGTCACTGAAAAAGTACAGCTATTTTGTTAAGACGACACCTTAAAATGCTGCCATTGCAATGTGGAAATTCAAAAAGTTTCTAATGGGTCAATTTTCTTAAGATGACCCCTTAAAATGCTGCCATTGCAATGTGGAAATTCAAAAAGTTTCTAATGGGTCACTGAAATAGGACAGCTATTTTGTTAAGACGACACCTTAAAATGCTGCCATTGCAAGGTGAAGACTCAAAAATTTTCTAATGGGTCACTGAAAAAGTACAGCTATTTTGTTAAGACGACACCTTGAAATGCTGCCATTGCAATGTGGAAATCCAAAAAGTTTCTGATGGGGAGGGGCGCATCCCCTCCCCATACCCCGCCCAGTCTCGGTGCTACGCGCATCACGAGCGTCCTTCAGACGCTCAATTGGTTCCCCCCCCAGAAACCTCAATTCCCCCCCAGAGGACGGGGACTAGATTAAACACTGGTCACTGCATATGATTTGTTTTGATCGTTTGGTTTCGTCAGATTATTTCTTAAATGTCTTAGTTTTAGCTGACATAACAGAGTCATTTCATGTTGGCAGAATTCTTTTACTAATCATTCAGATCGTTTGGCTTTGATTTGATTTTGTGATTTAGCATCGATGATTATGAATGGGTTTGGTTTGTGTAGTTTGATGACGGGTGATTTTTGTCCAACATTCAGCAGAAAGTCCATTTGCACAGAAGAAGAAGAAGCAGTTTGGTGTTAATGCCGACGTATCTTTGGGATTGTTTCCCATTGACAAACTGCAGCAGAAACATTCAGCGTCTCCTCTTCAGAAGATGTTTGTCGACTCATCTGCTGCGGCTGGCGCTGGTGATGTGCTGTACAGTCCAAAGAAACGATTCCAGACTCCAACTGATGGTTCTGCTTATCAGGAATGTAAGTTAGCATCAGAAAGTTGAGACTGATTATTTAAATGTAAGACTGATGTGAATTTACATACATGCAGATTAAATGAAGATATGGTCGAGGTTAGCGCATAGTTATCATATGACGTCAATGGTGATTTTTATTGGAGATGTGTCCGCAGATTTCTTGGTTGAAGGTATGAGTAGTACTTAAGGATGTAAATGTTCGCATGGCAGAAATTCATTTGTTATGAGAACTTGCATGCAGTTGCATGAAGAAAACACGATTATTTATGTTTCAAGTGCTTGTAATGTTTGCTGAGTTGTGCTCAGCAAATAAGAGTTTGCATAGGAACAAAATCCTGATTCTACCTTTGCGAAGCTGAAGCAGAATTGTAAAGATAAAGGTCGCTTTGCAAAGACAATTCTTGCTGTATGCTGCACAAATTTTATCGAATCGCTAATCATGTTGGAGAATGGCAGTCACAATAAGTGAGCAATTCACTGTTTGACATGTCATCATTGTCATGATATGATTGAAAACTAAAACGGTTAAAGGAAGATACATACTGAAAAGAAAAGAAATATATGAAAGAGACTGGAGAGGATATGTAGGGTAGTTAATTATTATCATATTTAAAATTTCTGTAGCACCTTTCGCAGCGTAGACTATTCAGAACAGCGTAGACTATTCATAGGTGATTTCAGCATAGACGCCCTGGGAAGAAATAAATGTCTTGAGAGTGAGAGGATGAAGGGAAGAGCCCAGATTTGAGTTTAGCACGTAAAGGAAGTAAAGGAGGACGTAAAGGAAGGTGGAAGGCCATATCGTGTGGAGGGACCTATCACAGCAAATGCCCGGCTCTGACTCAAGGCACACTGAACATGAGGGACAAAGAGGTAGAGGTCAGGGCAGTTGGTAGAGTGCAAGGATGAACAGATGTCGTTGAGAGAGGCTTATGCGTTATATAGTCGGAGATATATTTAGGGACAAGACGAAGTTGGGAATTGATGGGACATGTGTGTAGTTCATATGGAAAAGGCGAGCATCTCTGAAGGAAGAAGGCCAGAAAAGACTTATTCAGACACCATCAGAAAAACCTGCAGTTGTCGTGAGAATAGGCAAGATAGCTGGAGAGAGAGAGAGACAGATAGACAGAGAGAGAGAGAGAGAGAGACAGAAAGAGAGACAGAAAGAGAGACAGAGGGGAGGGTGGGGAAGAGAGGGCAGAGAGAGGAGAGAGGGAGAGTTAAATGGAGGTGCCACAATAAGTACATATAAAATTCACACATTTTCTGTTCTTGCGAGCAGCGGCATTCAGGAAACTGGTTCCTCATCATCATCATCAGCAGCATCATCAGCAGCATCCTTCTTTTGAGCATCCGTTGGTTCCAAGCGCACTGACTGTGAATAGAGGGACGTTGGCAAAGCTGAGATGTTCTGTTGCAATGGACACCATTCCATATGACAAGTCGTTGTTGGCTGAGAAGCAGCATCTCTTGATGGATGTTGGTCTCGTCCATTCACGACGATCACGTGTTGGATGGACACGCGATTGGACGTTCGCTCACTGTGGCGCTCCACTTCATACAGCGGACGATGGTGATGACGACGATGACAACAACGGTGGGTTTCACACCTTCTAAGAACTTGTCTTCTTCAAGTTGTAAACAGATGTATGATGTGAGATGAAATGACACTGAGTACAGAGACATTTTGACGTTCAAGTGATTAAATAAGGATGTGCAATATGTCTTGAAATACCATTCTATTTAGCATAAATTAGACCAGTGCTGTCCAACATGCGGACTGATTTTAAGTGGCCGTCCAAGCTAGTGTAATTTTTGCAAATTTTTTAAAAGTCTAAAGAACCAAAACTTGAGACCTACTTGTATGTGCATAGTCATAAGTTTGCAGATTAGCTTTTATTATTCAACAATGTTGAGCACAGAATCCAGTTGCCACGACGACGACGCATTCATTCTGATTCTTGCATAATAAATTTTAATACAGTTAATAATTTTCAGATTTAAATTTAAATCTTTGCTCTTGAATTTACTGTTGCTACCCTTGGCTTCACGAATAAGTTCGAGTAAGTTCTTCAGTGGCCCATAGTGTAAGAAAGGCTGGACAGCCATGAATTAGATGTTCTTAAATGCCTTGAACAAAGACCATGTTAGGCAGCATTTTAGGATTAGCAGTTTATTTGATGTCTGCAGTTGTCAACTTTAACTGTAAAGTCTGTGATGCGATAAAAGAAGCACAGCAGTTTTACTTCAAGGCATAGAGACAGAGACAATGTGTATGGGAAAAAACAGGATTAAATTGTATTTTTAATGAATGCCCTGTGATGCATTTTTATTCCTTATTTGAATTTCTATTTGACATTAATGTTACGTTGCACAATGCAGGCAGCCACTGTGCATCATCATCATCATCATCATCATCATCATCAGTCGATGTTTCCCATTCGAATGGCAGTTGATTGATTAGACATCAGGTCTTGCATAAATTTTCTACAAGTTAATTCTTCTTATTCTATGTGATGGTGGCAGTTTGAATGCTGACTGTTTGAATAATATTGTTGTAGGAAATGGTGTTGAATCACGATTTATTGGTAGCATGAGAAGCGAGCGGACGGGGAAACTGAGGCACGTTTCATCTGCGCAAGTTCGAATTGAATCGATCAGCATTTCAGCCGAGCTGTCTGCTTCAACGAAAGTCATCACGGTGGGTGTTTACAACTGTTTATAATTATAAGACAAATTCTTGATATTTCTTCGAAGGAGTCGAAAGCTGTTTTCAAGTGGATGCTGATGGTTGTCAAGATGAAAAACAGTTGGTGAATCTGTAACCAGCTTGTGTTGGACAGTCAGGGGCAGACAAATCAGAATTACTTTTGCTGGCTAAATTGTTTTTACTTGAATTTGTGTCGGTCTTGAGTTGAGTTATAATCGGCCAATTGATGAGGAGGGAGAGAGAGAGAGAGGGAGCTGAGATGGTTGAACATCTACTGAAAACAATTTTTATCCAGACAGTTCTAAACTGCTGGGAGAAGACGAAATGGACGATGACTAACCGATGATGAAGTCTTTCTCTTTTCCATCAACGTTTGATTGTAACTTTAGAATTAAATGTCTTTCTTTGTAGGATCTGTTGAATGAATGTCTTTCTTTGTAGGATCTGTTGAATGAATGTCTTTCTTTGTAGGATCTGTTGAATGAAGGTCTTCAGGTGCAATTGGAGCATTCAGTTCTAAAATCTCAAATGGATTTTCCACTCTTTGTGCCGTCTAATGGTGTGCAACTTCTTCATTCATATTCGGAGAAAGTGCGTACCCTGGCCAGCAGCTGTGGTGAGTCTTTAGTTGACCATTTTGGGGTTGGTCATTGCACCATTTGTGCCATTGATGTACATGAAGAATTTGTGCGTAATAATAAACTAGATGAACCAGTTTTATCATCAATTGTGAGAGCAGCTACTTCTTATCAAGTCAATCTCTTTGTTTACAGCAGTCGACTTTGAATCATGGACGACATTTGAGAATAGAAGAAGAATGAGTGAATGACTGGTTGCGACAGTTGTCTGTCACGGCTTATTATAAAAAATCTAGCAGGAAGGAAAGCTTATTGTTGCTGGTTTAGGAGTGTTGCAGAGGAACTCAAGTGTACAACCAATTAGACATATGTGTTGTTGTTGTGTTTAGATCTGGCTAATCTGATGTGCGTTACGTTGGACCTATGCATGGCACTTTGGGGTGACCTTCAATTGGCGGAGGAATTCACTGAGGACACATATATCTGCCAACGCGCACGCAAGGTCTCCCTTGCGCACTGGCTGAAAACCAGTTCAGAGCGAACAATTGAACGAGAAGTGCAGAGGAACAATGCCAAGGTCAGAACCATTCATATGCACTTCTTATCTTTGTCAATTGTTTGACTATTCCTATCAGAATCTTTCTGTCTTTTGTTGTTCAGTCTCTCTGTATACAGTGTGTACAGTGTGTAGTCCAAGCAGGGAATTCTGCTGCAGCTGCCAAATGCTCTTTTTGAGATTGACTCATGTATCCTGTCTGCAAGAAATGCTGATATATGTGAAATTCATTTGCTCTTTATACTTTTTAAATTAGTTTTCTTCTTTATTCTGAAATCTTCTGTTATTCAAAAACTATATGACATGTCATTTTAGTAACTAATTTTTATTATAAAGAATTTGTCAAAAGTGTGAATACTTTTATTGGTATTGTTATACGTTTGTCTTCTGGCTGTTCATGCATCCAAATCCCAGTTGATATTTGCTTAAAAAAGAAACAGCAAATACTAATTGTAACCAAGTTTGTTGTCTAGCATAAATTGCATTTAATTCATGGTGACTGCGAAGTAAAAGAAATTCTGTTTTCAGAATTGACTTTTGATTAAGTGTTATGAATTTTGAAGGAGATATATTCTTTGTTTTTAGCAAAATCTCTTGTGGTAATTTTAAGTTAATCCAAGTTTGTTTGTTTGTAGTAATTTTTAGTTTATGCATGAATTGTTGAATGAGAAGGCGGCACTATTTATTGCCTGGCACTTCATGCATGATGCAATGTGTTGTTGGTGCTTGGAGAGTGCCAAATTATGTCTTGTGCACATCTATTTGTGTGTGGACACTCAGGTGTGAAAAGACATGACTTGATGTTGATTGCATTTTGTAGGGAGATGAAGGGGCAGCGGTTGTGTTTAGCTACCTGACAGGTGGCTTGATAGAGAAGGCCTGTGAGCATGCACTTGCGAATGAGAACTACCACTTGGCTTTGCTAATCGCTCAGGCGACAGGATCAGAGGATTGTAAAGCGATGATACGTCTACAGCTGGCCATGTGGGCCGACACTTCGGTCAGTTTATCATCATCATCATCATCAAGATTCAGCTCTCTGTCTTAACTCAATGATTGTCATCGTGGCTGATAGAAAATGGCACAACAGGTGTTATTAGTTTGTTTGGTGATGGCAGCATAACAGCCACTTGCTTTCTAATTATATTTACTAATTACTTACTATTAGCTAATGATGACAAAGCATTCATCCAGAAGATCTTGCTCAAGATCTCCACAAAGTAACTAAACACTGAACAGTGCACACGCCGCTGCTGCTGCTGTCCAAGCGAGTGCTGCAACTGATGTAACTACTGTGATGTGAGAGCTGTGATGAAGCTGTTTGGTTGTGATGAAGCCACTTCCTAGTTGTTGTTGTTGGACATGATGAGGGTTTTTGTTGATGTATGTAGTATCGCTCTCTGTGTCCAGCTTCAGTTAGTGACCAGCTGTCAGAAGACATGGCAGCAGGCTTTGCACCTTGGCGTTGAGATTTGTTTGGCTCAAGGGCTGGAAATAACGAGCACCTCGTTTGCATTTCTCAATGGGGGAATTGAGAGCATAACTCCACTGCCGTCATTTTCTACTCTTCGATGCATATGTAGTATTAGCTAATGGTTTTACTGGCACGTGTTTATTTGCTGGAGATTGAGATTTTGTCGAAATTAGTAGAATCTCTTTGATCTGATGTTCATTTTCAGATGGACAATTTCATAGACACGGACTATCTTCGGTTGTATGCGCTGCTGGCTGGTACATTAGTCTGGAAGAGTTCAGATCAGCTGATCAACATCTGCAATCAGTTGGACTGGAAGCGATGTCTGGCTGTCCATCTCTGGTATTTGAACATTTCTTTTTTATTGCACGTTATGTTGAAGATGTCCAGTTATGGCAGTGCTGTGCACTGCTGTCCACACTTTTTCACACTCTTGGCCAATGAAAAACTTTTTCCTGAAGCCAAGAGCCGCTCCGAATAACTGTTGTCTGGTCAAAGTGATCAAAAATTACTGAAAATTATTAACTATATCAAAATTGACTTTGGAATAATCATAGTGAACTGTGGGTTTTGTGTTCGTGTTTTAAAATAAAAGTCCAAGTTGCAAACCAATGACTTTGCAAGAAGATCTGCGGCTTTTTTCTTTGTTCATTTTCACAAACATTTCACTCGTTTTGGTGGGCAACTTGAAATCAGGCTGTGCTGACTGATCTAGACTGGTCTGTTTCTATTGGAAGATGCCATGAATAGTTTCTTTGGTGACTAGGTGGAGCTAGTCCTGATCAAGATTGTTTACTGATTGTAATAATTAATAATGTGCTTGTATTGTTTCGGTTTTAGGTTCATGTGCCCAGGTAACACGTCAGTACTGGCGTCTTTGAAGGAATATGAGAACGCATTTACTGGGCAGTCAGTGCATGGCATATACGCTGCCCCTCCTCGGCCTTCCTACATGGAGGAACTTGGTCTTGATGACAGAGACGTACTTGATGTTTGCTACCATCTCCTGAAATTGTACTCTGACCGAACTCACCCGCTGCACGTTCTTCTTAATCCGAGCACAATGTCTGGAAATCAGCTCGACTACAGTCTCAGGTTTTACTCTTTTACTACGCAGTCATTTAGTTCATCAATTATTATTATTATGTCTATTTAATCTCCTATTGGTATGTGTGAACCCTTACTTGCCCACGCATAGCATTGGAGACCGTGCATTCCAAAGAGAGAGAACAATGGAGGCAGAGGACTGGGACTGATCCTCTTCTATTATGAGCAAGTAGGTGATCAGGCCCGGCCCTAGGGTTTGCGGGGCCCAAGGCAGCATCGGGTCCTCAAGCGTAATTTACGCAGTTGGTTTCCTGTCAATACGACACTGGTGGGGGAGAGTCACCTAAGATGAGACACTTAACGTTGTTTCCCAAATTTCTTTTGAGTTAATAGCACTATTTTATGGTAAGGCCACATGCCTATACATATTTGACTTTCAAATGATGCATATAAAATAATAGCAATTTTCCCAAAAAACGATATTATTGTCATTAAAAATACTAATATGTCCCAACTTAGCAAATATATCCATACGATAAGATAATAATTTCCATAATGTCGGATTGGGAAAATTTAATAATGTGAAATAGCATCAGCGAACATGAAAAATTTCAATTAGCCTATCAATCAAAATTAATCAAGACAGCAGCACCGTAAGTATTAGCACATTTAACAGTTGCTATAGGTATAGTCTAATTAATATACATGATATTATTATTCGCGACCTTTCACAGTGGCTTCCTCTGCGAATAGCGGTAGCAATAGGCGTGTCCCATCTTATATGAAGCGTTTCATATTAGATGACTTTCCCTACTATCTTATGTAGGCCTATCTAAGTAATGCAAAATCATCAGCACTCCACTTAGGGGCAAGAGGGGCCCCGCCCCGAAAATTGAGAATTTTTGACAACTGAGGCCTACGTTTTGGTTTCTGACAAATTTCTTTGCGCCAGAGCACTAATGATGCTAATTATTCACGAAGTAAATTTACATTATTTTAGACACCTTTCTGAAAATATCCATGTTCTAAATGTCCTGCTTTGCATTTTCTAAGCTCCCGCTGAAAAATGTCACCACTATCATTGTGTTTTGCCCTCTCCTGCAAAAATGCGTGCAGACGTCTATTTGCGAATTTGAAGCAAAATGAGTTAATTACTATTTTCTGGAAAAAATTCTGCTGGCAGGCCAACGCTAAAAAAGTAGGCTAGCTGTGAAGAAATTTCGATCTTTCAAAATCACCCTGTCACATTCTCGTGACAAATATGACTGCAAGCATAAGCTTAGTTGTTGTACGGTGAAACCATTGTCAATCTCGACAAAGAAAAAATTATAGCCAGCAACGCGGGGCCCCTGGAAGCGCGGGGCCCAAGGTGGCTGCCTCTGAAGAGCGACATGGAGAATGCAAGGAGGCTGAAGGAGAATGGAGTATTACAAAATTCGACACTAGCACAATGATGCACGTGATAAAGATGTCAATTGCAGCGGTGATGAATCTGATAATAACGATGGTCTGATTATGATGACTCTGATAATAAAGATGGTCTGATTATGATGACTCTGATAATAAAGATGGTCTGATTATGATGACTCTGATAATAACGATGGTCTGATTATGATGAACGACGACGACGTTGTTGTTGTTTCAGTTGGCATTTACTGCAAGTGCTCGAGAGTCTTGGTTACAATCATTTGTCGAATGTGCATCAAGGAATGATCTGCACGAACTACGCCAGTCAGCTGGAGTCTCTTGGTCTCTGGCACTGGGCTGTCTTCGTCCTCCTACATATTCACGACAACAACAGGTCTTTGCAGAATTATATTCTCCACTTACCGTATTGACATTCTTGCGCTCTCCTACTAAAATGGAGTTTACAGTGTAGACTCTATTGTGTGTCAGTGTTAGTTATTTATTATTTGGACATTTACATGTAGTAGGCTTTTACACATTTTAATATGCCTGTTTAGTGTAGGCAGTGCCTTTTGTAACCGCTAACCTAAATAAATTTAATTAACAACTGAAGGTTCGCCAGCAAATAGAGCAATGCACAGATAGCTCTTAGTGACAAGCTCTACAAGTGGGATCAACACACACACACACACACACACACACACACACACACACACACACACACACACACACACACACACACACACACACACACACACACACACACACACACACACACACGTTGAGTCACCTGAACCATCGTCAGCTGTCAGAGGATGCAGTGTGGAGCTAAGAAGCATCCGTGATACACAATATGATACCATCACCAATTGATTCGTTTGACATTTGTAGTAAATAATGAAACAGCCTGAAATTCCTCAAATATAATCTGCATAGAGTATTATATTCATTCATTCATTCATTCGGACAGTTATACAGCGCTCCTTCAAGAAAAAACTACTCAGAGGCGCTCTCGACTATATATGTTCATTGTTCATTACCTGCCAGTTGCTGTCAGTCTGCTTTACCATGCAGATTATTTTGCGTGAAATCTCATATGCACACTTGGAGTTGAGACTGATTTCAATCTGCAGGTGCTGATTGTAGTGATGATGATAACAGGTGACGTCTGCTAACATTGCCGCGGCTGTTTGTTGATTGCTTTCCTTGTAATTAGTCGGTCGAATGCTGTTCATCAGCTGCTGGTGAGACATGTCTGTCTCGACTCCATACAAGACAATGCGAAGGAAGATTTCATTGTAAACAATCTGCACATCGAGCCGGAGTTGATCCATCTTGCTAAGGTTGGACAGACTTTGTCATCTTTTTTATGGAGCTTACTTTCTTAGGTAGTTTGCTTTTTTGATCAGATCAACCGTGGATTTTGCTACTACGCAGTAGTTGCAGAATATCTTATGAATTAGACTCTTGCTTTTTCTTTTGCTTTTCTTTAAGTTGTAGAACTCGATGAAAGAGCAGTAGTCAAGTGCTAAGTGTGCTGCGCTGTGAACCAAGTGATTAGGAGTTGAAATGCCATCCAGGATGGAAATAGAAATCAGCTGTGCTACCCAGTGGTAACGGAGGTAGGAGGGGGTTGCATGTGGTTGTTGTCATAGAAGCCATCGAGTAGGAACACTGACTGTGTAATATTATATCAGTGAGACAGGAAGATGAGGTTTCAAAAGAGAAGACCTAATCTCATGATATTCTGAAGTTCAATAAGAGCAACGCTTCATATCCATTCATACTGTAGACTATATGAATGAACTGCTCTTCTTCCACTTCTTCTTCTTCTTCTTCTTCTTCTTCTCCTTCTTCTCCTTCATCTAGTGTAGTATGCAGGTCCTCTGCCTGTTCGATATTTAGTTTCTCTCTTGCTTGGATTCACTGTGAGATGATTGCTGCTGCTGCTGACACAAAGTCTTTTCAATGAATGAGTAATGAATGAGCTGCAGTGAGATCAATTGTTGAATTTTTGCATTTGAATTCTATCATTCCTGCGGGCAATTGTTGATCTCCAGTGATTTCAATGCATCTGTTTGACGTGTGTTGTTTAGGCGATTAGAGCGAAGGCTGAAGGGCGTCACTTTGAAGAAGCGTGGCATCTGCTGAAGGCCAGGAAATGGAACCAGTGTCACGACGTCATTATGACCAGTGTTGCACCGGAAGCTATTGTCAATGGTAGGTACTTCTAACTTAAAACTTTCCACAGTTTTCATTATTATTATTCCTTTTCATAAGCAAGATTTTCATTTCTCATTCATTATGAGAATTTATTAATTGCCTCTGCAAGATGATTTGCAACATTAACAAACAGTCAAAAGCGAATGCAGTTCGAATAACAGATTGAGGTCTGCTGTAATGTCAATGCTGATTGGCTGCTGTAATGTCAATGCTGATTGGCTGCTGTTAAGGGTTGTTCGTCTTTTGTGCTTATCATGTTTACCGGAAGTCTAACTGAAATTGCGTTTGTGGTGGTTTTTAAAGAAAACTGCGACATGTTGCAAGTGTTGTTGCGAATGTTGGGTGAGCGCGAGGTGACGTCTCACATCGAAGACTGGAACACTGGAGGACGTCTTTACGTCGACTACATCGACATGATGGACAAACTGAAGCAAATGAAGCAGTCTATACAACAAGTAATATTGTATACTCATAAGCACGTAGCTTTGTAGTTTTTCATTGAAGATAGTTTTAATTTGTCTCCTTTGTCAGTGTATCACACAGACACACACACTGAAGAGCACTGAGATTGTAAAGGCAACAAAGCCACTGCATGCTAATTCATATAGATGAGAAGGGATGAGGGGGGATGCTGTGTTGTGAGATGCATCATCTCAGTATTTGAAGGATCTGTTGGCTAAACCATAAATGTGATTTATATAGTAATAGTCTCTATTAATCATAATAATCTCCATGAATAATCTCTGTTAAAGCAATGCTGTGCATTGCATATTGCAGCTGTGTGTGTGTGTGTGCGTGCGCGCGCGTTAGAGTGATAACCGTTTTTAATTGGTGAAGTAAGTATTCGTGGAGGAGTGGCCACGGTGCAGCTTACTCTAATACATTGCAATTCTTCATTTCAGATACTATTGCTAAATTAAAAGGTTTAGCTTGTAGAGAAGTGTACCCACTGCTGGGTCTTGAATGCTGCTAGTCATTAGTAAGATTTTTACATCTTGCATATTACTCCTCTGGACCATTAAGTAGTCCGATCTGTAGAAAATACTTCCAGGTGAAAAGCTTTGTTTGGTGTGTTTTCCCTCTTGGAAGTTGGAAGGTACAGTTCTGAACCTTGTGTATCAGTTAATTGTTCTTTGATATATTTAGGGAGAAAGAGATGATTTCCGTTCTGAAATGGCGAGTCTTTATGATATGGCATCTTCACTCGGCACTCGTATTAACAGCATGCTCTGTAACAACCATTTGGACAGGTATGTATGGTGGGATAGCCAGATCATTTCAACTGGCTAAAACACAAACACGGTTCACAGATGCTTGCTTCTGTCATAACATTCTCTCTAATTCACTAATAGGTTTTTCTGGTGCAACTGAGATCATCTGTGAACATCTGATTTAACTTTAACTCTTTTTTGTGAACAAAAAATTGTGGTTACTGGAATAAGTAAAGAACTTGTAATGACTTCTGTTTACATTTAACTTATTCCCTGTTTCACATAGTACCCAATTTATTAATTAATCTTTCCATTGCTTCTACTACTTACACCAACTTCGTGTCATCCACCAATCACTCTCACTACATGTATGATTGTATGTGCTGTAACACTTTGGTCCAGGATCTATGTGATCTGCACATTATTCTCTTGCATCCATACACCACGTCTAAGCTTCAAGTCAGCGTAAACACTGAATTTGCCTCATTTTGCGTTTTGGGGGCATTACAAAGTTTGACCTTGGCATCTCTTCTTTTATCTGTGACTCCGTTCACTGGCTTCCCATCTGCCAGCATATCCATGTGAAACATCCAACTAACTTAACTCATGTGTCTTGTTGGCCCAGTCATTCCTCTCTTCAGTCCTCAGCCCCATGGTCACTTGGTTATTCGATGGATCCTTTGGTCCTCCATTCTATGAGTTTCGATTTGTGGATCCTTTAGCTTGTACTATGTACTCAGCTCTTCTCTCTTCCTTTTGACCAGTTCCACACTCGCCTGCAGTGCCATGGAGGGGACGGGGGAACCTCTGATCTTGATTGGTGCCATATAAATACGGATTTGATTCTTATTTAACGTTTCTAGTTCTTTTTATTTATGCATACTGTTCGAATTGTAAATTGAGAACGTTGTAAATTTGAATGGCTAGTTTCTGTATTTTTTTCATTGTAGTGTCTGCCAAGCAATGATATCAAAACACGTCACTGACGTAATGACACTACAAATGGGAGAACACCCAACAGAACATGATCTCAGGTAGCAACATCGTTCATTTCGTTTCAACCATGCTTCTCTCATAATTATTTTATTCTTTATGCCATAACCATTGTGAGACAGATTTACAATGTCAGCACTTTGGAGATTGTACAATTAATAGATGTATAATAATAATAACAAGTTACAAGAGCAACTTGATCAGCAGGAGGACCATGTACAAATGTCTGGACATCGTCAGCATACAGGTGGCCAAGTGTTTAGCAAATAAAGAAGGAATGTCAGCAGTATAAAGCAGATACAAGATTCGGCCAAGGACTGAGCCCTGTGGGACTCCAAAGTTAACTTTAGCCCAGGTCGTTCTGTAATCCATCTGAGAACAATCTGAAAAGTAAGATTTGAACCAGTTAAGAGGGGGTCCAGAGAGGCCACAAGAAAGTTGAAGACGCTGTAAGCAGGATATCATGGTCAACCATATCTTAGTGCCTAAGTACCTTTGCGACTTAATGTGTAAGCCTCTTTCTGCAAGATCTTCACGCCCTCTTCGTTCTGCTGACCGCTTTGATCTATTTGTACCTAGATCACGAATCTCATTAACCCAACATCAGGCATTTGCTATTGTTGGTCCTTTAATTTGGAATCACCTTCCTTCTGAAATTCGTGGCAGGATTCTTGTAGGAAATTCACCTGCATCTTTTCGCTGCTTGAAGACATTTCTATTTTCATGGGCCTGTCACGCTGAGAATAGCTCTTCTGAATAGCTCTGCTTTATTAGATTAGATATCAAAGGCGGAGGAAACATCAAAGAGCGCCAGGAGTGTTAAGTGTGGCCGAGTAGATATCAGAAAGGGAGATAACAGGGCAGTTTCTGTGGATTGGTGCCCTCTAAACCCAGATTGGCTGGTGGCAGGAGTCCAGAATGCTCAAGGTAAGGAAGAAGCTGGATTGAGACATATATACCAGCAAGAAACATGTTATGACTGCATGGCTTGCATGCAGCAAATGAAGACTGTAGAGTTTGTACACATGTTTATTCTCTTGAATCAAATTGCATCTAAAATTGCTAAGGATATTGTTATTATTTCCTGCATTGCTTATATCTTACCAAAGACAATTAGAATGAATTTATATTATACCCTCGTCCACTGTTACCTCACATATTTTGTGTATTATATATTTTAACCAAAATTTAATTTACAACTATTTTGCAAAGCATATAGAATTACTATTCAACTGAAATGACCACAGCACTTGGAAGCTGAACCTTGCCGTCTGACCTAATCAAATGTAGATATCCAATCACAGCATGCCTGTTTTAACTGTGTATACCCTTGGGGTGGGGGCGGTAGCGCACTGAGTAACACACTAGCATGGAGACCGAGAGGTACAGAGTTCATGCCCCGTAAGGCGGACATGCTTTGTAGGCTGCTATTATTTGTCGTATATTGCAGGCTGTCTGTTCTGTTAGCATTTCAGTTTGACGTTAATTAAGATTACTGATTAATATGTACAGCGTTGTGCGTTTGCAATATTTTCATTAAAGAAAAAGTATTATTATTATTTGGTCATCAGACATTAGCATGCCTAATCCATCCATCCATCGATCGGTGAAACTGGCTTATCAAGCAGCTGTTGTGTACTGTAAAACATTTGAGCAAAGGGGAGGCACAAAAACCCGTGCAGCAGCTTGTGCTTATTAACCAACACTTTGTCCTTTAGTAAGTACTGGTGAAGTGTCTCATGCAATGAATCCTTTGAAAAATGAGCGCTGAGATGAAGGCCATACATGCAGTTGCTATAGACAAACGTGTACAATTTAAATTGATTGTGTGTGTGTATATATAATGTATATAAACATATCCATGGTATCGAAATCATTGTCATGGTAATCAACATTTTAGTTGTATCAATTTTCATCTGAAAGAACAATTTAACCCTTTCCGGTCCACAGTCCCACCTGGTGGGCCATTTGGATTTTCCCGTTCCGGTCCTATGGCCCACCCCGTGGGACATCAACTAATAGCTGTCATAATGTTGGTCCAACGTCACATCGTGTGGGACATATTGTCCTACACAGTGAGACATCAGACTGTACTGAAGTGAATAGTCTATAAATCTAGTTCTTTTCAGTATTTTTTGGCTATTTTATACTATGAAACCGACAGTAAATATCACCGTGCAAAATGGCTGCTGCGAGTAGAAATCGTTATGAAGCTAGCGAAGTGTTAGTATTTTTTAGAGGAAAGTTCTGATAATGAAAGTATTAGTGACCAAAATGAATGTACTGCTCCCCACCAACATCATCCCCTTCCATTATCCATTTCCATTACCTCTGCCATTGCCCCCATTGGATATTTTTTTTGCTATTACAGCTATGCATGTATGTACGTCTGTTGTATGTATGTATGCATGTGTGTGCATGTATGTATGTATTGTATGTATGTATGTATGTATGTATGTATGCATGTATTGATGTATGTACATAAATATATATGTATGCATTTATATATGTAATTATAATATTATGTATGTATATATTTATGCATATATGTATGAATGTAAATTCGGCGGTCACAAAAGACCCCCTTCTCATATCACGACAATGAGGAACGACCAAACAGAATGCCTCACTTTATCTCAGCATTGCCTGATAAGAAGACCAAAGATTGCACAGTGTCCAGCAACAGAAATGTATCATGGCAAAGAAAAAACCCAATGTACTGAACATTGTAAGACGTGTTCTCGGAAACCTGGACTGAACCCCACGGAATGTTTCAAAAAGTGCTAAACCTTGGCGAATTACCGTGAATAAACTCAGAACATGCACATTTCGAACATATAGCATAACTGTAAACATCACTTCATTCAAGTACTTTCTTCAGTTACATTAATTTCAAAGAATACCCAATGTATGGTATGAAATGCTTGTTTTCGTAAAAAATATTCGGACTACTGTGGGAAGGCGCAAAAATTTTATTGGACCGGAAAGGGTTAATGTTAAAATACATTGACATTAGTAGTCTCAAGTGTTTGGCAATGATTTGCATGAATTGCAAATTGAAAGACTTGACAAGAGATTTTAAAAATGTCATGTATGTTTTTTGTTTCTCAGGCTGTCTGCTGACTTGCTCTCATCACTGCCACTGCCTGAAGACTTTGCTCTGGAAACGTTGGCACAAATGTCGCATTATACTCTACAAGCGATGCTTTCATGAAACAACGCGAGTGAAATAAAAACAACTTTTGTGCCATTTCAAAGACTGACTTTCTTCTGTCTGTTAGACTCTCCAACCTACACAGAAAAGTGTTGAATTTTACAATTTACCATGATTTCGATTCGCTATAAATATTTCTTTCTGATCACCATCTACTCCATATATTATCTGCTTCTGCATTGGGACATTCATTTAGTATGTACACATGGGGAAGGGGGGGTTAACCCATATGCTTGCGTATGTTTTTTTTTCTGCTGATAACGTATGTATGCCTAGGAAATTGGGGTGTCTATTGTTGTCTGCCTTCACATGAGCCGCTGGCATGTACTACTGGGAGACATGGGACTTGTATGCCATGTTGCCTGATTGCCGTTAACAATTGTTTGTGCATAGACTGTTTTATAGGATTCCTCGGGGTATGTACACAGTTGGGGTGGGGTGTAAAACATAAAGGGAGGGGCCAATTTTTTTCGGATTTCTGGACATACTAAATGAGTGGCCCCATGGTAAACGGTTTTAAGACTTAACAAGTAAATTTGCTTTTGAAAATCGCTTGTTGGAAACTCTCGTTTAGAATGATACAGAAGATGCTCTTTGGAAAATAAACAATATCAACAAAACAACTAGAAAAAACTAAGTTATTGTAAACAATACAACATCATCACTCATGACAAAAATCTTGCTGCTGCTGCTGTAATGATGATCAGTTCAATTTCATCTGTTGTGGAACAATACAGTTTACAAATGGCAGATTGGCAATTGCAACTCGACAATGAAAGTATGTCATCTAATGATGACTATGACAAGGTGCCATAACACAGCCATGATGTTGTAAAGATCCCAGCACAAAGATATCGTTGATATCAGCCGTTTTCTCTATAGGTAGCACTTGGGCCGGTGGTTTTGATTCCGAAAAATTATATAGCGCTTCTTCAAGAAACCTACTCAGAAGTGCTCTCTGCGCTGGCCTTCTAGATGTTAAGTGTCATTAAGAACAAATATTTTACATCAATTAGTAAACAATGTACAGTAAGCTGGAAGAGTCACCGTTGGCAGACACACACAAACACACACATCACACACAGGTGGAGCTAACCAACAGATTTCATCAACAGCCGACAGATGACTTGGATGGATGTTCTGAGTATCTGGAGATTCTGGACGAAGTGCAATTGCGTCGTAAAGTAGAGCGACAACAGGCGACAGCGTTCGCAACCACGAGTAGTGGTTGAGTAGAGACGACAAGCAATTGTAACGTAATTATTAACTTCTGTTGAGCCGACGTTGTCTAATGCGCAAGACAATGAATCACAATGAATCTGCAAACGAAAGCCATGATCAGACAAATATAAGAGATCTGGCAGTGATTGGCAGTAGTCAGGCCACCGAGGACCAAAACAATTTCAGACTATTTCAAAGGTTAAGGCAATCTTATTTAAATAGCACCTACACCGTGTTACAGTAAAACTTATGTGGTTGGCCAACTGCACCATTTGTCAGATGATCTGATCATCTGGAATCATTTTCTCATTAAGCCGTATATATAAAATGGATACTTGTTGTAGATATTAACATTGGCAGTTTTAGCAGCAACATATATAAACCTGGCAAAGGAATATTTGCCCTGCTTCTGGTTTTGCTATTGCTACCAGCGTATGTTGCTGGAGTTGTGCAATGTTAACATTTTCAAATTATTCACTTGCCGCTTCTAGACACCCGACATCTAATTAGTCCATGATGCAGTTCACATTTAATCACGTTAAAGTTCTTTCATCTAATAAGCTTACAACGCGAGTTGAATTCTAAAAATTTGGTTCTTTTTCAATTTTCATGATACGGACTTGCCACCTGTTCGGCCATCCATATATTGCAGGCGCAAGGACGGGCTATCGGATTTAGGCAATTTTGCATGTACAAGTCTCGACAATTAATGTGTACGTAATACTATTTATGCAAAATAACTGTCTAATTATGCATGGGGAGTTACTCCAGTAATGTAAATTATGCAACTTTTATTCGTTACTCTGAAACTGAAAATCCGGTTGCTTCAGCTTTTCAAACCCATAGTGGTTGTTTTATTTTACATGGTGTGGCCCTCTTTCAAATTACCTCACCCACCTTCGAGCGTTACGTACTTATGCAATGACCCTGCTTACTTGTTATGTCTTGCGTTTATCGTATAAGAAAACACTGTCGGAATGATTGAATCTAGTCTTGAATCTATTCTTCACGGAACAATCTCTGAATTAATTCAGTTGACAATGTAAACAAAAAAACGGAGCTAGAACAAAATAAGAACATGTATACTGCATGCAGGACCTGATCAATCTCTAGTTGAAGTTGAATAGAAAATGGAAAATAAAAAATGAACAAAACAGTTCGAGCATATTTAGCCAAATCATAAAAAATAATCTGTAGCGCAAGAATGTTGACCATCATTTGTAATGCAATCGTTCGTTTGCTGCTTCTGTCATTCGTTCAGTTCATCTCCATTCGCTTTAGAAAACTAAACGTAATACAAATGGCATTTCGCCAATCGTTTTCGAGAAGCTGTCCTTTGCCAAGTAGATTCACCAACTCTGATACGGGGCACACTGACCGTGGAAAACCTTGAAACTTCCATCGTCTAAATCTGAATTCATTTCAGCCCAGAAAAATGCCTTAATTCCCATAAACCCTTCTTTTGCGATGAGGTCTCTTAGCTCCTTGTACCCTGTAAAAAATCATACCAAAGAATTACCAAACAAACAGTTGTTGTACATGAATAAAATGCAATTTACCACAGGTAAATCTTTATTTGTATATGCACTTGTTATAGTGTCCCTTCAAGATTTCTACTCGGAAGCGCTCCCGACTACAGTGCGGAATCTGAATAAAAGTTTCACGCAAAAGCGCTGAGCAATTGCGAGTGAAGGACTTGTCCAAGTCCCTACGCGGCAGCTTGAGGTGGATTTGAACATTTGGCAACAAACATACCCAATACACCACTGCCCTACATCTATCTCTATAAAGGAGAGTATATGTAGGTTTGTTCAGAATGCACGCCCACAGTTTGCAGCCTGAAACCTTGCACCCTAGAGGGCCACCAGGACCACCCACCCGGTAGAAAGGTTGCCCTCCCACCCACCCCTCACCATGGGGTGGGTGGGAGGGGAAAGAAAAACCAAAATTTCACTTTAAAAACATCCTATTTCCACACCATGGCCACACTTTCGCACCCAGACCACGAGGACCACCTAGTGGAAGGGTTGGGCAAATCCCTCATACTGGGGCATACTGGGGTGAGGTTTGGGGTGGAAAAAACAAATTGCCATGCCTTGGACACTGACACAACTATTCAACTAAAACCTTGCACCTAGAGAGAGGGCAACAAGGAGCACCCTCCCCTACCCTCCCACACACACTCCTGACCCTGGTGGCATGATGGAGATGAAAACCATAGCCAGGTTGAAGCTCTAGTCATGAATCCATGGCTAGTCTCATGACTAGGCAATTCAAGCAAGCCCTCTTTATAACCTTTGATCATAATCCATTTTTGAGCCGCTTCAAAGACTGAGTTTAAGATGACTTCAAGACTTTCAGTTAGGCTTTCCAATCATAGCTCAAGTTCTGATGGAAGATAAATTGAAAAAATGTTAACGTGGAAAGGAACAAGTCGTAGCAATCAGTTGAACATCCAACAGGAAGACGACGAGAGGATGAATCTCAGCAACGACACAGAGACATCCAAAGTTAAGAGATTTGAACCACTGAGTAGACTCAGTGGTTCAAAGTCTCTAGACAATACGCTGTAAAGATAGACGTTGAAGCTCTTACACACATAAGGCACATGGAGAAACCACTGTACATATTATACATAAGAAAACTTTAATAATCATCGCTTTTACATGTCATCTGCACATCTGTTAAAGCTTAACACTTTAATGATGAGAGTGAACTAATGATGTGAGTGGGAAAGCAATGCAGCTCATCGTTGAATTCATACGAGAACTGCAATGCTTTAAAGCTACAACCTGCAACAACGATGATCTTGCAACTTAATCTAACCTTTCTTATCCGAAGTGATGAGACCATTTACAGTGCGATCCGCATTATAGACCAACATCTGTCCACCACTCAGTTCAAGAATTCCAGGATTATCGGCATCTGTTTAACACAAATCAGCTTCAAAATTCAGAAAAACTCGAGCAAATGCTGAAATGGATCGGATGCAGTGGTTTCGCTACATCATTGCATTGTATGTACTGCATGGGATGGGGTGGTATGGGGGGGGGTGTGATTTCTATTACAAGAATCCAAGAGCTAAACAAGAAAGATTTCTAGAGAAGACAAATTCGAATTTTTTTATCCTGAAAAAATGGGATTCAATGTTGTCAATCCCAGATTGTAAAAGATCCCAGGATTCTGGTTACATTTCCTAGTCCAGGCTGGCCAACAAAATCTCTCCTGATGTACTGTATGGTATTGTATGGTATGTCTTACCTACAGGAACCTGGACTTTAACGATAAATTTCTTCTTTTTGAGCGGTGGATTCTGCGTTTTCTCCTTATCTGGAGTGTTGACATAGGCCTTCATCTGAGGCATACTAAGCGTGAAACAGTATTTACTTGACAAAGATGCTACAACGAAACCTACAATCAGAAATCAACAGAGTGGCCACATTATATTTTGATGTTACTGTGCTGCTTGTTAAATAATGACTCATCACTTCAAGAAAAAGCAAATGATAAAGTACTGAGAGCATCTTCTGTGGAATTAGCGTCTGTAATGTCAAACACCAACTGGAACTTCACTTCGTATTTCTCAATAATCTTTCTGACATGATGCACCGCTCCTGAATACTTTGGGCTCTGTACATAGCTTTAATTGTAATAGATGTAATCCACATTTCTAAGGCAAGTGCAACTCATTTACAAGTGTGGCATGCATTGTAATGCTCTATAAATTTTAAGATTTCAATTCTATTTAAGAACTGAATTTGTTTAAAAGCCAAAAGTGAGTTTATTTCCAAGACATAGAGGCTCTGATGTTACATAGCGTTGCGTTAAATGCAGCAAAGAATCAAAGAGACAGTTTGGTTGGCGTCAAAATGCTAAAGATGATTTAAGAAGTGGGACACTGACCAACGCACGAATTACGATGTCCATCCTTCCAGTGAGTAATCTGACAATTCTGGCCGCAGTATTTTGCAACAAAGCATCGACCGCAACGCTTAAAACCGGTTCCCTGAAGTCCACACTGAACACAACGATCAGCTGCAAATCAATTCACGATTCACTTTAGATTAGAAACAACGAAAAACCACAAAAACAATTTGTACAACGTACAAATCTCATCACGCTAAAGTAATTAAATTACTTAGTGCTTCTAACGCTCAGATATTTTCATACTCAAAGCATGAGCAATGGAGAATGAAGCAGTGGCATTCAAAGGGTTAATAGTTGCAAATGGAGCAGAACTGTACAACACCCTTTTTGGATTCTGACAATTGGAAAACATTAAATACAGCAGAAATGTGGATGAAAAAAATCCCATACCAGTTACTTTAACTTATTCAGACATAAAGACAACAAGGCGACTCATGGTAGGTTTTACACTAAAGCAGTAGAGCAATTAAAATTTGCGTTAGCATGGTCACTTTGAAAGGCCCAAAGAAATAAGGTACTTACCTATAGATTCCACCAAGACTTTCCACCATCTGCTCTTGTTAATGCTTTCTTATTTAATTACAAGATATCCAATAATAACGTGAAATTCTCTCCAACTCCACTGTTAATTAGCTATTCATCAATTCAATCCAATTCATAAGCTTTTTTTGTCTGGCAAATGTCGTGGCATCAAATTGTCTAGACTACTGCAACTCACCTCCTATTGGCATCTTAAACCTTTTGCACTGGCTGTCCTAAGATGTCTGCACAGAGACACAGGTCACGACATTTTAATAAGAAGCAATTCAACCATGTAAGAGAACCAGCGAATATACTGTCAATGAAAAGTTCACATAGGCTGAGGAAGTGAATGACAAAATGAAATATAGTACATGGTGGCTTGAGGTAGAGATGACGCAGAGCACATGACAGAAAACCTCTCCTCTCTCTGTCTCTGGGAACCAGCTTGGGATTCCGTCTTAGTCTGCTCACCTGACTTGTCGTCAAAAGCTTCGTTATGTCGCAGAACTTTCTGAAGCAGCGTTCGTGTCGCGTCGTCCTTCGCGAGATCCAGCGGAGTGTTTCCGTTGTGATCGGCAAACTGCGGATCTGCTCCATACTTGAGAAGCAACGTTATGCAATCTAAACGCAAACGTCAACACCTACGTTATGCAATCTAAACGCAAACGTCAACACCTACGTTATGCAATCTAAACGCAAACGTCAACACCTACGTTATGCAATCTAAACGCAAACGTCAACACCTACGTTATGCAATCTAAACGCAAACGTCAACACCTACGTTATGCAATCTAAACGCAAACGTCAACACCTACGTTATGCAATCTAAACGCAAACGTCAACACCTACGTTATGCAATCTAAACGCAAACGTCAACACCTACGTTATGCAATCTAAACGCAAACGTCAACACCTACGTTATGCAATCTAAACGCAAACGTCAACACCTACGTTATGCAATCTAAACGCAAACGTCAACACCTACGTTATGCAATCTAAACGCGGCGCAGAAGAAACAGACGAGAAATTAAGCGCAGAATTGCATCCATTTCTAACGTCAACACCTACTTCTTGCGTCCTTTCACACCGGGATTTATAAATGTTTAATAGAATACAATACAATTTCTAATGTCAGGACCTCAACAAAAAACACAAAATCTTCAGCTCTATACTTTCTTACGCAATTGTGCACAGCATTTAAACAATAGAAAACATAAATATCTCTCACTTAGCTTATAACCAACTAGCTGGGGTACCCAGCGTTGCCCGGGAAATTTAGAATTTTCTTCCCCAAACTAACATTACATCTCACAGAGCTACAAACACTTCCACTAAAGTGAAGCAGAATGAGATACAAGCAAAGCAGAGAATGAGTTCTATCGCTTGAAAGCATAAGCAGCTAATATCATCGTCGTCGTCGCCATCACCACCACCACCACCACCACCACCACCACCACCACCACCACCACCACCACCACCACCACCACCACCATCAATCATCATCATCATCATCATCATCATCATCATCATCATCATCATCATCATCATCATCATCATCTCCACTGACCGAGATTGCCCTGCAGTGCTGCTCCGTGCAGAGCGCACGCTCCTGTCTCCGTTGTTATGTGCACAGACGCTCGGCCTTTGTCAATCAGGTAATTCGCGATCTGAGCATCTGCGTATCGACCTGAAACACACACACACACACATATATATATATATGGTCTCTAAATACTCTAAATGAAATTTCAACTCATCCTCTCAAACTTAAGTGTAGACTGTTAGTGACCTCACTAAAAGCGATTTAACTTTTGTTCTGTTGGAAATATTTTGATGAAATCTGGCCAGGATGTGTAAATATGAATTGTCCATAAGCCTGTAAAATTTCATTTCAAAATTCCTACTTTTGGTCAAGATATTGGCAAAAAACCTCTAGAGAGGGGGTCTTTTTTGGCCCACCCTGTATATTGTCAGATAGCTGAATGTTCTAAGAGCTACAGTTATGTGCAAGCTTCCAAGCAAAGAGCAACATATAAAATTATATATTATGCTTATACCTGTAGCCCAGAAGAGGGGAGTAAACCCCATGTAGTCACGTAGATTCACATTTGCTCCATATTCCACCAACGTTGTCACCACATCTATCTAAAACATAAGCATTAAGCACCATATTCAGTCAGTTCCAAAGCAGCTTGGAAAGAAGTGCTTTGAAAGCTACTCAGACATAAAGGAATATACAATAATTATACATACAATATACATCATACAACACTATTATATGATAATTCTTATGTTTTGTGTTTTTAAAGAATGCCAGCGACTAGAAGTCAGAAGAGCAGGAATATTCAAAACTAGCTGGGGTACCTGGCGTTGCCCGAGAATGTTAGGTTTCGGGCCGTTCCTCGCCAATCCCTCCCTCCCTCCAATCCTCCCTCCCTCCATCCCACCCTCCCTCCCTGACCCCACCACACCCCAACCTCCGCCGGTATGCGACCCGTGAAATCCGAACTGGCAAAAGCGCTGGCCTTAAACATCTCTAAAACGGTGTCAACCGCTGCTTTTATGCGTATGGGATCCGAAAGAAAAGTGCTGTGATAAGCCTGTGAGGGAAACGGCCAATAGGGAAAATGAGGGTTTTGCCCCAACCTGGCCCCCCATGGTGGCAGAGATTCGCCGACCCCCATTTACCAGTGTCAAGTCGAGCCCGACCTCCCTGCGAAGGATTGGTGTCGATTGCTTCAAAACTGTGGCCGCGCATTGCTAACAAATCCACAAAACACACAGACTTATAAAATATATATTAGATAAGCAATTGCATGGGACCATCAATTACAATGGAATAAGAATTTTCTAAGTGAAACACCTTTGAAAGAATTCATTATAACAGCATTGGAGTCAGCTTGCTTTTCACATTTCACTGTAGCATGTCTTCAAGGCATTCTATGTTGCCAAATGGAGTGGGGCAAAGTGGTGTAGTGGTTTGCAGCCGGAAGGAAGGTTGAGGGTTTGAATCCACCCCATGTAGGGACCTTCACATGGCATGATGGCACTACTCAGTGTTTCGACGTGAAACTCTGGTTCAGTGTCCGCGCTGTAGACGGGAGCACTTCATGAAGGTGCACTATAACAAGTGCACATACATACGTTCCATACACATTAAGATGGGGCTGCATGGATGTATCATTTGCATGGGCTAAAATGTTTAATCTCGGAGTGAAATATCATGCTGGGTCATTTAGAACATTCACCTGAACTACTAATTTGTTAAGGCTTGTTTACTCAAACAGCACTGCCCTTGTAGAACAATAAATTAATTAAATACAGACCTTTTTTGATGCGACAGCAAAATGAAGAGGTGTACAGCCTTTAGAGTCTTGTTCATTGATGTTCAATTCCCCGGTCAATTTAGTCATCTGAAAGAGATTCATGCAGCTGAAGGTCAACCTTCACAAAGCATTCAATGCATCATGATGATGATGATGATGATGACAAGATGCAGATTAGCTGTATTGTAGACTTATGCTGCACAGCATAAGTCTACAATACACCTTATGTATTCTGTTTTGTCAAGAATTCTCAGTGCATATCCTATCAGCATTACATACCATACAATAATAAATAGATGTAGGTTCATCACTCAAAGTAGATTTCAAGACAACTCAACAGGTTGAGTTCAATTATTACCCTTTTTTTTGTCTCTATGACAGTCACTTTGCAATAACATTGACAAAGGTCAAACAACATCGACATATAATGACACAAATGTTAACATCCAGAAGTAAAACTCTGTAATTTCCCTGTGCTTCATATTCAATCCTCTGATTCATCAGTTTCTTATCTATATCTATTATGATCTACGATTTATATTCAGCCGACTGGAAATCGATCTCAGCCATATTCCATGGACTGATCGACATGAACAACCGACGATATCGGGCTGCAATGCAAATGAAATGATATGACGCGACAACCTCACAATAGACTACAATCACAACGTCACAATAGACTACAATCACAACGTCACAATAGACTACAATCATAACGTCACAATAGACATCATCGTAACAAATAATAATCTCGTGCAATTAATACACAAAATATCTATCCTTTTGTTTCAGCTTAACAAACAATCATCTACTGTCAATAATGATAATAAGAATGTTAACAATTGTTTAATGATAATAACGATAATAACAACATGCTCATTACTTAAAACTTATCTCTTCTCTGCTGGCTGATCATGGTTCGACCAATTTGTTCTCTTCTCCGATATCCGACCCTAGATGTCCCATTCCTAATCGGGTTAACAGGGTGTTAACTTCTTGGTCAGCCGGCTATCAACCATTCATCCCAGTCATCTACGTCGTCTCTTTGCGAGGAAATGCAGACGTTCTTAATTTGCCCAGTGGTCAAAACTATTTTTTACAACACTACTTAGTGTGGTTAAGGTTTTAAAATGCTCATCTCAGTCCTCTACTGACCTATACCTACACCAGGACCCCTACCTGGTTTATTGACTGAATTCTGCTCGAAGCCTGCAACGACCGGTCAAACTGACTAACTCACAAATTATTCTACCATACATTATTTCAGTGCAGGAAATTTTGTACCGTTTTCCTTTGTCTTCACTACCATCGTCTCGTCTATAGATTCCAACTACCATCATCACTGCCTTCATAACTCAACCTGATTCACAATGCCACCATTACCATAGAGCCTTTTCCAATCTGCAATAGTTGTAATGGTGCATCAAAGCATTCTTCAGAGATCACAGACAGAATGTTTCTGAGCAGCTGCAGACTTCATAATCATCATCACCAGTCATTCAAATCTAACCTTTTTAAAACCAATTCCAAACTCTACTAGCAAGAAGAATCACTGACTTGTAAGTAGTCCTTCAGATAATGTACATCAGCCATTTCACCGGCATGCAACACGACAACCGCCAGCTCCTTCTCTGGAGTATGATGGCCATATTCTTCGGAGAATTTGCTTTCCACTTTTCCTTTCTTCTTGCTGTCCTTGATTTTATCCATCCTAAAAAATTGATAACCAATCAGAACACAGTGAATATGTATTCATATCCATTATCCACATAATATCCAAATATAGCAGAACAGTCAATGTCACCAATCAATGACATAATCAATTAAATGCATCGCATCTGACAAATTTTGCAACATCGAAGTTCGGTGGACACCCATAATAATAATAATAATATTTTTTGTTCTTTAATGAAACGCCTGCAAACACACTACGCTGTATGCAACAATCTCAATTAACATCAATCTTAACTACTAACAGAACAGACACCTGTAATGCACGGCACTAATAGCAAGCAGCCTATAAAGCCCGTCCGCCCCACAGGGCTCGATATTAGCATCGCTTGTTCTCAAAGCCAGTGTGTTATCCAATGCCCCATATTGTTCAGTAAACAAGCACTTCGGGATTAACACATTTACGTCCAAGTATGTGTCTGCAATTGTTGCACTGAAATGTAACTATCAACGCTGGTTTCGGGTCAGTATCCAAACCACGTTTCTCAACGTTTCTCGAGGACAGTCTCCGCTATAGGTACCACAGCGCAGATCACATAGATTGCAAAGGCAGGGTGAGAACTGCCCGTAGAGGCTGGGGTTCAACCCCCTAGTCTTTCTTAGCATTTCACAGGGTCATTGTGACTAACCGCTCGGTAGGAAGTAAAGAGTATGGCGGTCACAGATACACGCAAAATAGAGCGGCCTCAACTCCGGCGATCGATAGCCCAATGTTTCCGCGCGAAACATTTGGGTCCCGCTTCAGACAGTGATGTTGTGTGAAGTAAGTAAGTGATGAAGGTATTTCTAGATCTGAAATAGAAGTCGGATTGATGAAAAAACGCTTAAGTAATGGAAGCTGGATGATGGTATTCTTATATTTGAAATAGAAGCTGGGTTGACGAAAATAACAGGCGAGAAACAGAAGCTGGGTTAATAAAAATATTATAGCTTAGATTGGAGCAGGATTGATGAAAATGTTCTTGATTAAATTAGAGCTGGATGGATAAGGATCTTGTTAATTAAATAGGAGCTGGATTGATTAAAATGTTTCCGATTAAATTGGAGTTGGATTGATGAAAAATAATCATTATTGAAACAGAAGTTGGATTCATAAAACAGCTGATGCAATTGAAAAGCTGGACTTTTACTTACTTACTTATTTTTGCCTGCTGTCTTATTGCACCATTGACTATTAAGCGGAAACATTGGGCTATCGATCGCCGGAGTTGAGGCCGCTCTATTTTGCGTGTATCTGTGACCGCCATACTGTTTACTTCCTACCGAGCGGTTAGTCACAATGACCTTTCACAGTTTTCTTTCCACGCCCAACTCCACGTGAATCAAATTCTGACCCAGTATTCATTTTTATACAATTCTCAATCTGTGCAAAGGGTAGCTTCCCGAATTATCGTTCAGCATAAGTCCCCCCTTATCAGAGGCTAATTATAATTCCGAATTTCTATAAACCAATTAAGTGGGGGGGAAACGCCTAGCTTCTTTGCTTGCTTGCTTCAGAAAACCTACGACTTGCCTGGAGTTGAATCTAAGGTCGAATGCCGTATCAACCACACGTGCTTTCAACCAAATCCAAAACCTGATGAATAAGAATAACGCATCCCGCCTTCGCCGCAATCACGAGGTTCAGTGTTGTTGCTTCAACTTCATTGCAACTTTCCATCGTCAGAAGTTTATTTGCATCGTACGTAACACAATGTAACGCAGCACAGACTGTTTCCTGAACTCAAGTTTGAGAAAGACTGTGAAGTAGTCATATTATAGTAAAACCTGGGACTAATATAATGCGAATTCTTTATCAGGTTTGCAGGCAAGGCTAGATCTATTCAGTGGCGGCGCTAGGGGGGGGGGCGTTAGGGGGAATAAGTCCTCCCTTATCAGAGGCTAAGCCCCTAAAAAAGGCCATCCGGTTTTTTAACATGCAAGACTGAAATATTTCCATGATTTTCGACCGGATGACTTAAAAAAGGTCGTCAGAAATTTTGGCGGATGAAAATGGAAAATTTCCTCCGAGAGGCTTCAGCCCATGGGCGGCGTTTGATTTCCGTTCTTGGAGGGGCTAAATTTGTTGGGACTGGGACTCGAGCGGCGCCGAAAAATATTTTCTCGGCCCAAAAGAGTTGATGACTTTATTTAGTCATCCGTAAATTTCGCGTTCGTGAACAGCACCATTTCCCCGAAAAAATATCTGAGTCTGCGCCTTGGGGGGGGCTAAGCCCGGGAAAAGATACCATTTACCGGTACACGGTAAAAATGACTCTGGGTCTTCTTGGGGGCTTAGACCTCTAGCTCCTGATAAACTCCGCCCATGCTTCAGCCCCCCAAACCTGAAATCCTGGGCCGCCACTGCCGATGAGTGTTCGAATGTTGTTGGTGGCCTAAAATTACCGGCCAAAGCCGACTCTTTCTCTCGATCGCCCCTTACTCCGAATTCTCTCTCCTACCTCTCCCCACGAAAGCAGTGCGATTAGATTAGGCTAAGCGCTGGCATAAAATGGTCTGTGGCCCTGTGGGTTCGTTCAGCGGTTACACTTTTTACCAAAGGCAAAGGGTTTCCGGATTTAAATTAAACATCGACTTAGAATTTATTAGGCTACAGCCTACGTCGATGGATTAAACGAGGTTAGCTTCGGTTGTTGTCTGAGGGCATGGCTCTGAACTTTCTGAAGGCCTACGTCGTACGCCTTGTGTAGGCTTATGCGTTGTTAGATCAGCCTGTGCTTGCTAGAAGGACGTACGTGCGGTCTGCCCTGGACGGTGAACCTTGATAAATGAACGGTCCACAGGTTAAATCGAGAAGCGTCGAGCGGGTGAGGGCGATTGGTTACTTTGCACCAGATTCAGCGACGACGACGGCGGTGTTCTTGTCGGTTTTGTGAGGGTAGTCTACGTGGATGCGAGAAAAGTGAGTTCCGATTATCTTATAAGTGAATTAATTATTCGCTAATTTCGGAGATAGAAATGACCAACAGATTTATTATTATCATATTATGGCATAATGCACTGAAGATAATTATCATCTGATGTTTGGTGCAAAATGCAAATGAAGTAAATGCTAAGAAAATCACTTTACCCATTAGAGAGGAATGAAGGCAAAAGATGAGAGAAACGAGAAGCGGGCAATGGTGGATATGCAAGATTGCAAGTTGAACGAGATGAGCCCCAAGTTTAGAACTGTATGACATAAAAAAATGACAGAACAAATTGAATTTTGAATTGAATTCCACAGCTTTGGAGTTTGGACCAAGAAATTCTCAAATGCAGACGTAGCCTACTAAGGAGAATCAGCCAGCTTTCAGGAAGAGTTCAGTTGAAAGCCAAGAGAGAAGTCTGAGAAGTCGTGCAAACAGAAATGAGTCCTGAGAAAATGAGTTTTAGCGCCGGTCAGCTAGAACAGATTTTGCACAGCTCTGGCCAAACTCTGCTAAGTTTGTTCTGACCTTCCAGAGAGTTCCAGAGTCCACAAGGGGTTGGTTCATTAAAAAAAATGTCACTGGGACAAAAGTGTAAATATTTCTTTGCAAGCAATTGAGATTTTTCTACCAGACTTTCAGGATTTATAGGGAAATGTTTTCCAATAATCTTTGACCATTGCACAGAAAAAGGTTCATTGCTTGAAATATTGCAGCTCTTTAAATATTCTATTCTGTATTTCCAGTATTATTCATACAGTGGACAGGCACTTGTAAGTTTCAATGTTAGACAACATCACCTTTCATTTTGAATTAAGAAATCTGTTAAGCAGTTTATCTCAGGCATGTTCAAAGTGTCCATCCCTAGCTTTCACGTAAATGGAACCTGTTCCTCTCTCACTGCTTCACCGCCCTTCTGAAATGTTTACAGAAGTTGGTTCTGTCTGTTGTTGGTAGACATGGCTGGAAACACAAGTTTAGAGGAAATCCTTGAGAAGAACATTCCAGAGAAGGAGCTGGAGACTGTGTGGAGGATTCTGTATGGAAAACGTTTACGGTAAGATGACCATCATTTGCAATCAACCATTGCCTTAGTCGTCTTATTTACTTCATGATCTGTCAAACCTCTTTCTGTATATGACAACAGTTCTAACCTGAAGAAGGTTGAATAATTCCTCTTGGTGGATGGCTGTCTCTAATATTTTGCAATCTGCGATTCACTTCAATCTGATCAGTGCAGCTCGCTGGTCGCTGATAACTCTTTCTCCATTTGAGCTATTACCTCATCTTTCAACCTATGTCTCTTCCACCCATATTGCCAGAACTACGGCAGCCATCTACCCAGGCTACAGTTAACCAACTCTGCACCTCTTGCAACTCTGCTTCTCTTTAACTTAGAGAGGCAGCTTATGGAGCGGAGCAGAAACTTTGCAGCTATCTTCTTCAAAAGGAGTTGGAACTTTGACGTAATGGTTATCAGCCATCAGTTTGTCAGCATTTCATTCTATATTGTATAAATATATATGTGAGGCATTGTAAATCTCATGTCAGAGATGTGCTTGGAAGAACCAAAGTAGTCCAAAGTAGCCAGTTCATTAATCAAAGTGTTTTTATGCTGTGATGTTCTCTTTCTGTTGTGATGTTCTCACAGGAGCTTAGAGTTGCCTGAGTCGGGTCGTTCTTTGGCCAGAGATCGTGACTTTGAGTTGACTGGATTCGCTTTTGATGCAGAACCGGAAGTGACGCGAAATCCTCGCATTGTAAGAATCGGATCGATTCAGAATAGAATCATTTTACCAACAACGGCAACAGTCACTGAGCAGGTAATTCATCTCAGAAGATCTCTGCAGCTGAGGCCTCTGTCTGTCACTACTCACTCCAGATTTAGAGTTCAATTTTAGCAATTCACCCAACCCAGTACTCTCAACAAAGTTGTTATTCAATTTGACTTACCTTACTTACCCTTTGGATGACCCTCGCCTGTGTGCCCACATGGGGTTCACATGGGACCAAGAAATCACATATTGGACCTCTGTATTTGACTGTGCTTTATTTTGTTTAGAAGAATGGTCTGTACCAATTTAAATGATCAGAATGATCAACTACTTTGGATTAGTATGCGCCAGGATTTTCTCTCAACATAATTATTGCTGAGAAGACGAGAGAATTTGTGAGAAATTTTTTCATTGTTTTCATCAGACACAATCACATTTTTTATAAAACAGGAACAGGATGGAATTCGGCTGAATAAAAAGATTGTCTTTTGTTGTGTATGTTTTGCTTTTCTAGAGAGATGCACTTCATCGTCGAATTTCTGAGATCATAGAAGTTGCTTCGGTCTGTAGAGTGAACGTCACATGTCTGCAGGAGGCGTGGAGTATGTATAAGATACGTCGTCTTCACACCTATCATTGGCACTTAAATCTCTACATATTATTATTATTATTATTATTATTATTATTATTATTATTATTATTATTATTATTATTATCATGTTTTGACTGAACAACATATGTTTTTGCAATGCACTTTTATCACTTTAATTCTAATCTTATTAGACTGTAATTGTATTGTAATTCAATCGTAATTGTACAATTTTATATTGCCTCTACTAGAAGGACTCCTGGCCGCCTGAGGTCAGAGCTGCATTCAAGTAGAATGAGCTTCAATGGCCATTGCAAAAGAAGCAGAGAGAGACCAAGAAGATCAAGTCACATGTTGCAACACAGCAGAGAGAGAGAAAGAGAGAGCGAGAGAGAGAGAGAGAGACAGACAGACAGACAGACAGACAGACAGATAGACATAGGCAGAGAGAGAGAAGAGACAGATAGACAGAGACTGAGAGAGAGACAGAGAGAGCCTCTAGAGGGGAGGGAGGGAGAGCGAGAGAAAGAGAGAGAAAGAGAGAGAGACCAATGCCTGTGAGTGATGGGAGGTGTCTCCCATCAGACCGGACAATCACGCAGGTCATTTTGTTGATAGGAAACCAACTACAGTGACAACACATTAATGGTTTCTTCTGAAGCAACATTTTGTCGTTTGGCCTGAGCGTAGGTAACTTAAAATTCAACATTAGCAATCTAATGATGCAATTGTCTTGGCAAGCCTACCAAGCAAGAATCCTGAATATTAGCATTTTATATTTGTAGACTTTATTTTGATTTATAAACAAATTTTAAAAATTCCTTGTTTTGGTTGATACAATTTTGCATGCGTACATACGATACCACATACGATACCATGTGACCATTGACCACTTCAAGTCTGTCACTCTTATTTTATATTTTCTACCATTTTGCTTTGTCTTCCCTGGTACACATCCTCCTTGTCCTTCTTTGGTGTGTCCTCCATTACTTGCCCCCTTAGCGAAGGACTTGTATTGTTTGCATCATTTGGTTTTGATTGGAAAGATGAAGGACTGTTATTCCTTTCAAATGAACGCTGGGATGGCTTTTACTAAACCGTGTTGTATTTTCTACATTTTCAGATATGCCATTTGCAATTTGTACACGAGAGAAGCAGCCATGGTGTGAGTTTGCAGAATCAGTTGAAACTGGTCCAACTACGAGATTAATGCAACAGGTTTGTTGGGCCAAGATTATTATTCAGTTTTATCAGCTTTAAAATGATGATTTCAAGATCCTTACAAAATAAACATTTATTATAATTATATTGTGTTTGCAGATATTCAGCCTTCGTAAGTTGTTTGAGTTCAGCAATGAAATGTATTCGTGTATTTGTATAACAGAGTAATATTACATGTGAGATTGTAATAATGATAATGATGCAGAGTCTGTCATTTATCTATCGCGTGGGTCAGTGGTTTTGGGGGGCTGAAGCCTCGTGGAGGAAATTTCCCATTTCATCTTTTCATCCGCCGAAATTTATGACGACCTTTTTTTAAATTTTAGTCATCGGCCGAAAGTCGTGGAAATATTCAATGTAAAAACAAATCAGATGGCTTTTTTAAGGGGGGCTTAGCCTCTTATAGGGGGCTTAGCCTCCCTAGTGCCGCCACTACTGTGGGTCAGTCAGTGGGTCAGTCTTCATATCATGTCATGCAGTCTGTGGAAGCTTGAGTCTTCCTAAGACCTAAACTTAAAGAACAGGTTTTCAAGAATTTTATGGTAGTGTGACTTGTTAGAACATTGAGAGCAGACAATTAAGATAAGATAAGAATATTATTTAATTGCTATTCACATTTTGGTGTACAGACATGGTATAATAAATGTACACCATCCTGAATCAAAAGTAAAATGTTTTAAAGCAACACACATAGTGGTTTAGAGAAGGTTTTTACTCTTTGGTTTTCAGTTGGCTAAAAAGTACAACATGGTAATCATTTCACCGATTCTTGAGCGTGATGAAGACCATGGGGATGTTTTGCACAACACAGCAGGTATTTCGTCAGTCAGTCAGTCAGTCAGTCAGTCAGTCAGTCAGTCAGTCAGTCAGTCAGTCAGTCAGTCAGTCAATTCACTTTTAAAACTCTAGATTCAAACACATATGCAAAAGATGGAAGTATTTGCCGTGAATGAGAATATCAAATTGATAACCCCTTATGTTGGGTGTTCTTCTCCACCCTCTTCACAACCATTCACCATTCCTCCTTTCTTGACATCAGTCATCAATTAGATTTGTGCTTCTGCCTAATTATGTTAAAGGTTCTTTCTCTTAACCCATATGTACACTGCCAGTGCCATGCCTAGTGTATACAGGTTGCTTTCATCTATTGCAATACTAAAATACCAGCCTAAAGGTTTGTATATAAAATACAAGCCTCAAAGTCAAAGGTCGAATTTTGTCAGAGTGAGGAAGGATGTTGGCCTTGAAGGCTGCTTAACTTGAAGGCTGCTTAACTTGAAGGCTGCTTAACTTGAAGGCTGCTTAACTTGAAGACTGCTTAACATCAATGCTGCTAAGACATGAAATGCTGATTTCATGCGGTTGTCTGCAAAGGAGATGGTTAAGTATGTCGCCAGCCATGTTTGTTAGTCAGATTTATTCAAAGGCTGGTCTGTCTTTTCTATTCTCAGTTGTTATATCAAACACTGGAGCGGTAATTGGAATAACGAGAAAGAATCACATCCCACGTGTCGGTGATTTCAATGAGGTTTGTCACTTACTTTTGTAGATGTTGTCAACACTAAGAAGGCAGAACTTCCATAACATGTTAGGGCAAAAGAACTGCCTCATGATGACTTTATGATGCATAGTACCAGGTCTAATTGCTTCAATCAAAGTAAAATGCAGATTTTTTACTTAAATAAAAGGAAAATATTTTCAAACATTTTACTTAATTAAGAGTAGATTGATGCAAAACGTAAACATACAAGAAAAATAAGAACGCACATGCACACACGCACACATAAACACACATACAACACACATTGCTACACATAAGATAAAACATGACATAGCATAAAATAAGAACACACATGCAAGAACACACACACACACGCACATATATAAACACACATATTATCATGTTATGTCTTTTGCGTTATGTGTAGCAATGTGTGTGTGTGTGCACGTGTTCGTATGTTCATGTGTGTCCATATTTTTCGATTTTTTAAAAGTCTCATCCTCCTTATTTGAACAGTTTGCCGTTGGTAGAAAGTAAATTCTTCTAAACAGTCTTGTGTACTCGATCTGCTGTTGTTTGTTGATTGTTTTGCCAGGCGTCATACTACGTGGAGGGCGACACAGGCCACCGAGTCTTTGAGACGTCTTTTGGTGAGTAGACGGGAGGGAGGGGGGCTAAGGAAATAGACTGTCAGCATTGAATCTACTGTTGTCGATGGTGTAATGACTGATGTCAGTGGAGGAGGGGGGCGGCACTTTACTCTTCATCTGTTGTAATTGTCGATCCATAACCGGAAGAGGATTCCATTGCCCGACATGCAACCTCTCCAACCCAGTTTCTGATGGCTGGCTGCATTCATTTAGCCATTGCTCAGATTTTGACCTGTGGATTGCACTGTGACCAAATGAACACGTCTGTCAGATTGTTGATTAGCGTATGTGATGATCATTCGCATGTGAGGACGTTAACCAGAAATCTTAAACCCAGAAACAATGCCGCAGTGCGAGATGCAGCCACACTGAAGAGCAGTGCTATTGAGCATGTTCACTGATACTTAAGTTTGCACTGCAGTTCTTTTTCTGAAATTGAATAAATTGACCGTGTACGATTAAAAGAACAACAAGATTTACACTTAAGTATAAGAAATTATTCATCCTCGCATTCAGCTGAGACTTATTCTCGCTCTGAATTATATGATGTAAGCGTGAACAAAAGTTGACCAATGAGTATGGCGGATTTTATGACCATGTTCAAAAGGAGGAGCAGGAGAGATCGAATCAGGAATGAGAAGACACGAGAAGATATAGGAGCGGAATAAACAGTAGCAGACAAGATCAGGAAAAGAAGACTCACGTGGTTTGGCCACGTGAAAAGAATGGGTGACGAAAGACTACCAAGTGCGGCTTTGGACGGCCACGTGAAGGGAGTAAGAAGCAGAGAGAGGCAGCAAAATACCTGGATGGATAACATAATAGAAGACCTGAAAGAAAAGAACATAGATTTGAGGAAGAGAGACAGAGGAATGCGAAGACGTCTTGTAAAGGCCTCATCGTCAACGTAATGGTTGACGGAAGAGAAAAGATGACAAAGTGCAAAACAGTCGCCGATGAGCAGATGGACTTTGCATTTCTTGCAACTGTTTTGCTCTTAATGTCTTTATATCGATGTGTAGACTTTTACGTTTGAGTCTGTGCTTCATTGAACACATGACGTCGTTCATTATCTGCTCCAACCATCAGTTCATCAACAATTGCTAATAAAAGATGAAAACCTATGCTCTTCATGATGTGTCTCATTACTGTCAACACCCGTACGGGACATTTTCACAATTTAAATCTTTTCCTCCTAATAAATCTCAAAATCTGACAAGAATTGGCAACTAAATGTATACTTAATCTGCAAACATCCCTGATGCTTTTTTTTGTATGATGTCATTATTGTCTAGTCTATTTCACTGCCTTCTGTATCGGGTGACTATCGACGACACGATGTGGCTGGAATGGGTAATTCAACTGATGTCATTCAATAAAGAAAGAAGCATCTACTGTAATCTAAACTAACAAAATTAGCTAAGATTAACTAGAATGAGCGTACATGGCAAAGTTCATGGGATTTGAGGACAGACTTCATCTGAAGGCATGTATTGTAGTAATGCTGTGACTGACTCTGAAGAAAAGACTGAGCTGACATTTCTTTGAATGGATTTTGTTTGTCTTGTGTTCATTTGTAGGTCGTCTTGGGGTGAATATCTGCTACGGTCGACACCATCCACAGAACTGGATGATGTATGGAATAAATGGAGCAGAGATTGTCTTCAACCCGTCAGCCACAGTCGGTGCTCTAAGGTCAGTCGGTGCTCTAAGGTCAGCTGGTGTTCTAAGGTCAGTCGGTGCTCTAAGGTCAGCTGGTGTTCTAAGGTCAGTCGGTGGTCTAAGGTCAGTCGGTGGTCTAAGGTGAGTTCAACTGAGTTGGTGCTCTAAGGTCAGTCCATGCTCTAAGGCAGGGGTCTCAAACTCAAGTCAGCATGTGGGCCGCATTTGGAAATTTTTAATGACTCGCGGGCCGCAACATAAAAATATAGGCTAATCGTGCACGTGAAACTATATAATTAGTTATGTGTCATTGCAGCATACAATAATGTAATGATGAGATGACCCTGTAAAATTCACATAATATTATATTTTAAGTGTAACTATAAAGGTACTACAAACAAAATTGAAACAAAACATTCTATCCTAATTATCGAAAAATGCGTGGACGCTATAATTGAAGAAATTATGCTGTAATCAAAATTTAAAATTACTCCAATTTTTAAAGTTTCCTAAGCAATTTTCAGAGTAATTCAACTCGAATTTAGTTAGGACAAGAGACTATGAGTGTTCTTAAGTGTTCTAAATGTTGTAACATTTGCTCTTAACCAAAGTGACCAAAATTATAGGAATAAACATATGGCCTACCTGTCAGTGTCATTGTTCAAAACCAAGCAAATGCAAGTTAATTTGCAAAAATAAACACACGCGAAAGTGACATTTTTCAACTTCTCATTATCTGGGGAGATACAATTATTACGGAGATACTCTATTTTGCGACACCGGCATAAAACTTCGCTGTAGCATACTTCTGCTTCGGCGTTGCATCACACTGCATGAAGGTGCTCTAATTCCAACTGCTTATGCCTATATCTGCTGTTGGGGACTCAATATGTCCACAGCAAAAGGAGTAGAAAGCAGTTTAAACATTGGTTCAAATAGTAAAGGAACTGCGAAATTCTTTTAAACGGATTTCTAATTTTTTAAAATAAAAAAACCAGGAGGCTGTTCGCGGGCCGCATTAATCGGGTTCGCGGGCCGCATGCGGCCCGCGGGCCGCGTGTTTGAGACCCCTGCTCTAAGGTCAGTCCATGCTCCAAGGTCAGTCGGTGCTGTAAGGTCAGTCACCGCAGCCTCTCAATGTCCAACAACTTCAGGATTGACAACAACTTGTCATAGAATTTATGTTAACCTTTAGCAAACACAGCATCCCTGCTGTTACTACTCCTTGTCTCTCTTCCTCCCTCTATCCATCCTACCATGCTTTCAGCCCTACATCCTGTTCAAGCACTAATGAAGGTCGGTGCCTTGCGCTTGGCTTCTGAGTGACAGTTTAGAAGTTTAGAGATTACAATCCGTTTATTTCCGTCTATCTTTCCATCTATCTATCTATCCATCCATCTATCCATCTTCCTTCCTTTCTTCATCCATTCATTCTGCTGTCCATTAATTGAATGGAACACGGAGAGGTGTTAGTTTTGTTGCTCCTCACCTGAAACAATGAATGTTTCTGTTCTAGTGAACCGTTGTGGCCGATAGAAGCTCGCAACGCAGCGATTGCCAACAGCTACTTCACTTGCGCTGTCAACAGAGTTGGAACGGTAAGATTTCTTCTTCTGTCATTGTTTTTGACGTTGGGGTGGCGGGGTGTTAGGGTAATGGTGACACCGATGATGATGGTGGTGGCACTGTGGTGCGAGGAGCAGAGGATCACTTTCCAAAGGGTCAAGTAAGGTCTTTCATTCAACAGATGGTGTTGGTCAAATGAGAATGTGATGGACACCTTGCATGGCTGCCAGCCAGCTAAATTCGAGTCGTGCAATAACGTTTGTGTTTATATTTATTTATGGCAAAAGGATTTGATCTTTGTTAAGTTTTGATGTGAAAAGGAACTTGTTTCGACTCAACAACGAAATGAAGAAGTCGCTGCTTACTTTGCTATGTATTGTTTGCTTTGCATTGCAAACAGGAGGTTTACAAGAATTCGTTTACGTCTGGAGATGGTCAACCGGCTCACAATGATTTCGGACATTTCTTTGGATCGAGCTACACAACAGCACCGGATGGAAGTCGAACTCCGGTCAGAATCTATTCAACTCATCGTTCTCTGCTCTGTCTATTTCTGTAGCTCCAGTGCTTTTGCGATGGTCGCTTCAATGTGGAGCAAGTTTCTGTTGTTGGCCTAATCAACGTAGTCTTGTCACCTGATATCTTTGAAATTCTAATTTTAAAATGTATACAGCAGTTCTTCCAGAGAAAACTACCCAGAAATGCTTTCTTTCTAACGTAGCCTAAATGATTAGCAGCTACTACGAGCGCTTCATGATATGTAAACTATTTGCCGAATGGTGAGAGTTCAACCGTGGAATCGAGAAAAACAAATGAAAGTCAGTCAAAGTGGAAAGTCTGAACAAACAAGAAAAATCAGAAAACCTATCAAGGTTCAGAATTCAAGGCAGACGATGAAATTTTGGTTGTAAGTTTAGAAACACAATCAATATAATGATGGGTATGTGAACATGTGCAAATAGATCAATGACATAACAAGAATTGACGTTGAATTTTGTTATATGCAATGAATCTAAGAAATAAGGAATGTAACAACACTCTCCATTTGCATTGATTGTCTCAATAGATGACATGTGAACTTCATCTCTGAATGAAATTCACTTTGCTTCATAAACCCATTTGTCTGTTTGTAGGGATTGTCTCGACATCGAGACGGTTTACTTGTGTCCGAAGTTGACCTCAACCTATGCAGACAAGTAAACGACAAATGGGGATTCCGGGTAATCAACTCCCCTTCTATTACAATTACAATTACCGTTCAACTGTTGCGATTCCACGTCTGTCTCTGCAACAAACTATCAGTTATTAGTGGTTGCGTATCAGTGCTGTGAAAGTTAAGCATCTTGATCAGATAAAGTGACAAATTCTGATGCAATCTATCTATGAAGTAGAATGATTGTAGCCAAGCTTATACCGGTAATGCGCGTGTTCATTCAGTAAGCACTTAGCAATGTCAGTCTGTTGCTTGATTGGCATAGATGAGATGAAGATTTCCTCCTCTCTACTGGTTTTTCTGACCAACGCCCATTTAGTCTCCGTGTGTCTGACTGTTGCAACCCAACTTCTTTCTGACTTTTCTAAATCTGTCTTTTAATGAAGCTTTAATGAATCAAATACTTTGACCATAGCTTTGAATTTATTTCGATAGCCTATATCACTGATTTGAAATTAATTGAATTAGCTAACAAGTCAAACAAGAATAACTTTCAACAATGCAATAGTTTGTGTACACAACTCTACACGCCATCAACCCCATCAACCTTATCTGCTTTCTATGTCTATTTCGAAGACTACTCAACCAAGTCTTAGTCTTGACGTCTTAGTTTGTGCACAATGAAAATACTGGTTCCCTGATGTGATGAAAGATGCTGCAATGAATTCAACGCATTAATTGAGATGAATTGTTTGCTTTGCAGATGACTCAGCGACTTCCACTTTATGCGGAATCTTTGACGAATGCCGCTCGACTCGATTATAAGCGGCAGATTATTAAAGAATGATGGACCACGATGGACCAAGGCACAGCATTACTCACATATACATAATTTAGGATTTACTCAATTTTTGAATTACTAGTTAAATATGATAAATATGATTATTATCATCACTGTTACATATCAATTGCAATTGTTACATTTTTACTTATGTCATTATTTTGAATAAGATCAGCCTTTAAAGCATGTTGGCATTTATAAACATTTATAAACATTTATAAACATTTATACTGCAAATTAGTGAATTATAACATAACTATTGTCATTAAATGTAAAATCTTAAATGTTGTTATTTATAACGCAGATTAGTTGATTACAAACCAAGATATATGTACGGTAAATGAAGATTTTGATAATTTAAGTAGTCATTTCAGGCTGTAGCCACTGAAATCAGAACAGTTTTGTGTAAGTAAATGCTATATTTTATTGACAGAAGACGTTGCCTAAGTACGGGTTCAAAAGTTCATCGATTGTTGCAAATCACTCGGCTTCTTCTGCAAATTTATCTGTGCAGCAAACTCGACGTCCTACTTGTCTTCTGTTTCTCATCCATCCACTCTCATCGAATCAATTTTCATCCAATTCACATTGCTATCTGACCGTGAATGTGTTAATTAAAGATGTTCGTAAAAAATAGTTAGAATGGTTCAGAACATTCATTCTGATTGATTTTGTGAAACAAAATCTTAGTTTTGTTGTACGACTGAAGACGTTGTCAAACAGCATTATGGCAGGCATGTCACAGAAGAAGGCACTGTTTGAGGTTGGCAAAGGGATTCCAATTGAACTGGTTCCGATGACAGAAATCTAGCTCGCTCTCCAATACCCATCAGATTATTTTTAATTTGGTAGCGATTTTTTGCCGTGCTAGAGTTGGGAGCGCTCCTCAGTAATCCCCTTGAAGAGATATTCTAGAAATTCTTTAATGAATGAACAAGGCACCCTAGATGGGTGCAACCCTAGATGGGTGCAAATTTAAAGTATGGCTGCAAAATTACCTGCTTTGGCTCCCTCTTGTTCCTACTTCTTAGATCTTTTTTCAGCAACTCAGATTCACATTTCGGTGTGATTTTCTGACAAAGTACTAAGTATTAAATGAACCTGTTGATCATGCAGCCACTTTTAGCACTGCAGAATCTAACAAAGGGACTCTGTACAATGTATATATTATATAATTGTATAATGTAGAATGTATACTAAGGACATTTTAGTGTCAGTCTTTGCTAGTGCTCAATTTCCTATTATCAAAACAGTAGCAAATGTATACTGGCAGAAAAGTAGCACAATGTATTGACATGTATTTGTTCCACAAAAATCACCAGTGTGTTGGAAGGCAAATAGCATAAGCTATGCCTCCAGCCAGAACCATTTCTCCCATTTTTTTTATTGTTTAAGCTTTTACTAGGCCTAAATACATGTAATGCTGGAGAATCGAGTTTAATTCTATTATTTTTTATTAAGTGAAGCTGATTTGTATGGGATCTCACAACTTTTAATTAGTTCATGCCTGCAAGTAAATTTTTTATGATTATCGTTTGTTTTGTGTTCTGGGCAACCAAAACACAGGGGCGGATCTAGGGAGGGTAAATCCGGCCACGGCCCCCCCATTTCTTTATTTTTGACCAGCTATTTTGGTTTGGAAAGTTGACGTGCCCCCCCCATGAGTAGTTTCGTACTAAAGGCCCCTCTCCCCCACGAGGTCCGTCTGAACACTGCACGACTAAAAAAAGGGCATCACTTATTTTTCCGGGGAAAATGGTACGGTTTTTCTGGGAAAAGGTATCTTTTTACCTGAGATTCGACTATATGACTAAAAAAGTATCTTTTTCCTGGGAATTCGTCAAGTGACTAAAAATAAAAGGCCATCAGATTTTTCTGTGACTAAAGACCTGACCAAAGACCGAAAATTTTGGGCCCCCTTCGAAAATTTCTGTATCCGCCCCTGAAGGGCGCTGACAGCAATTACTGTCTGGCTCTGGCCTTGGTGCAGATGTTGCTTAGAGGCAAGTCAAAGCTAAGATGCTCTGAAATTTTATTCCTAAAGTATTCATGCTTTCAACTCTAGAGAGCCTTCTAAATGGCAAAGTTTATTAGCATTGACTTATGTGGACAGTTCACATATTTAGTGAACTAACATAATTTTTTTATTCGATTGAGAGATTAAACTGAAATTGAATTTATACATCTTCTTCACATCTAGTAAAACAAGTATTAAATGAAGGAATGTGTGACATTTCAGTAGTTCAGCTTCAAATTGCTGTGATTTGTTGAAAAGGTCAGCTTTCTTCCACACCTTGTCGTATAAAAGCAACTGTCCTCCACTCCAATTCATCATAAGGATTACCATAAAAAGCTGAAAGGAAGAGGCAAAAATTGTGTAGATTTTCCTTAGAAGCCTAAATGTTAATGCATACTAGCCATGAAATCGTGACAATCCACTGAAAACAAATTGACATAAAGAATGTTTAGCCATAGATGGCAAATTCCACGGCAAATTTATTGAAAACTCATTCGATTGACTGGCGTCGTCGTTGTCATCGTCGTCGTTGTTCTTATACAGAAACAATCATCGTTATTTTGATCAGAAAGGAAGACGAACAAAAATTGTCTTTAAATTGATGACAGCTTCTTATTGATGATTTAAAATATCCAACTCACAACTTTGTTTCAGTCATTATTATTATCATCAGCATTATTATTATTATTATTATTATTATGCATCGTGGGTTTTTCATCAACAAGGGACAACGAAGCTTTTGCGGAACTCCCAGAACTTAAAGCGATTGAGGTAAAACGATCACAACAGCAAAGCACCAGATTGAAAAGAACAAAATCGAAATATTATTTTAAATCACAAAGTTACTGGCCTAAAGAAACAGATGGATGAGATCCATTTCTTCAGCTTAATTTGATATTTTTTCATGGTTGTAGTTCAGCTTTAAAATCCATAATTTAACATAAACAGAATAATTTTCGCTTACAGTAACAGAAATGACTACATACGTTTATGGTAACTTTCACATCGTGAAGTGTTTCTGGCATTTAGATAAGCTACCAATAGGAAGTGCACAAAAAACTACATCAAATCTGGCAAAACATCTTTGGCAAGCTACACATTCTATGTATGTATCAGTCCAGTTAAGACACTTGACATGAAATTTTATGTGATGACACCAGCAGGTTTTTCATCTTTCTGAAGAAGAACTGCCATCACGTAAGTGAGCAATTGGTGTACTATTATAAGAGAAAGCAGCAGCAACCACCAGCTCTGCTGAAAACAATCCCGATTAAGAAGCCATCTGCATGTGACTCCATGTAAATAAAATTATTAGACGCCTCTCTGTAACATTGCACATATTACACTGTTCACAACTAATAGATCATAGACAAAAAGAGAGAGTACAGTTATTCTATTCTACGCATTCTATACATACATATATATATCAAGAATAAAAACATAAATAGTTACAGAAAACACTACGTACAGTCAAACAGTAAATTAAACAAATGCACTTAACAATTTGAACATCAGACAATGCTCTTTAATTGTACAACCTCACAACTATTTCTAGTGATGGATTTGGAATTTATAGAATTGAAGCTTCTATCTAGACGACTAAAACTTCTATGAAGCTAAAGAATCGTCAAAAGATGTGTCTACGTGAATACTGAAAAATGGAAGAAAAAAAGATGGTCAGCAAAACATTGCACTCAGACAGACGTAACCCTCTCTGCACTTCTCTTTCGTCTGAACACAATCAGAAGAAATTGTGAAAAGAACTCAGCTTACATTTCTCCCGATCAGCCTTCACACGCAATTCTAATTATTCACACGCGATGCTGATTATTCCGTGATTAATTGATTAAAAATCATAAAATCCCAAATCCACCACTCAATGTACAAATCATAAATTGAAAAATTAATTCGAGTCATTAGATTTTAAAGCAGACGCATACATAGCAAATGTATTTAAAATAGTTTCAAAATCATTCATATGTTCGTTTATGATATTTTTTCAAATGTTCCTGGAAATGTATTTTCGTGCTGAGTTCTACAAAAACAAACATTACAACTGTTGCATTAAAGTGATTTAAAAGAAAGCAACAAGTCACCTGGCAGACTTCCAACCATGACTAGCAAAAGTCTAAGCCTGACGTACAATGACTGATGCACTAAAGTTGAACATTAGAAAGTTGATAGAAATGATATTTGAACTGAAGATGTACACTTTCTCAGACTTTGATGAATTAGCTGAATTTTTTAGTAAATGGCAAAGTTCTACATGTGCATCAAAAAGACAAGACCACTTTCAAGACATTGGCACTGATGGACCAGATCTTATTGTATCTGTCATAATTGGCATCACAGACCAAATGAGCTTAGCTTTGGAAATGAGAGCCAAACTGGAAAGTGAATGGTGCACTATTTTCTTTCATTATTATCTGAAGAGATGCCATCACTTTCTCAGACTTTACTGAAGTCGATTACCTCAGTTTCGCTCAGCTCCACTTTGAGTCGGTTAGAAGAAGAAGAAGATGGATGAATGCGCGTCACCTGCTTCTCACTGTGCATCAGAGCTGCCCTAGAATTAGAAATAGCAATCATATATACAATGAGGAGGCAAAAGAAAAGTCACATGACATGCGTTACGTTTTTGAATCGTCAAAAAATGGTGAGTGGCCTCACTAAAACTTGTTCTGCTTGAAATATTTTGATGAAATCTGGCCATGATGTGTAAATATAAATTGTCTATAAGCCTGTAAAATTTCATTTCGAAATTCCTACTTTTGGTCATGATATTGGCAAAAAACCGTAGTTTTCTTTGGCCCACCCTGTACAAAAATTTAGAGATAGAGACGACACTAAGTGTTGAGATATGAGAAGAAAATAGGAGTCAAACTGCAATGATTACTGGAGGGCAACATGGAACTATTTCCTTTTTTTGATTTATGAGCAATACGCTTGTATAAAAAGCATGAAACTCTTTCAAGACAATAAAATACTTTTAGTTTCATTAATGAAGCCACTGGCATTTTGGCTTCCAAAACCATTTCTTCAAAGCACTACTAGGCAATCAGTTCAGAGGTTCGGTAAAAATCCAATTTCATATGAGCAGTTCCTAAGCTACGTACTGCACACTAATCATGATATGATATTTCTCGTTTTTATGGTACAAATAAAAGCAGAAAATAGCAATACCAAAATGGCAATGCCACAAAATAGATCTGGCATAACAAGCCTCATCAGTTTCACCACCATAACAATAGACAATTGATAACAATAGACAATTAATAACAATAGACAATTGTGCAAATGAGAATTGTCTTGAGATGACCACTTACTTCCTGTTCCCATCCTTCGCTTTCTCCAGCCAACTGGTAATGCGTTTTGCGTAGTTCCGACAACTTCTTTCGCTCCTTCTCCAGGTTGCTTTCCAATTCCAACACATGAACCTGTGATTCCATTTCGAATCGTTTCGCCTGATGAAGTGTTAGTCTCGAGAAATCGAGCGTATCTGAAATGACAGCGAACGGACAAAACTATTGCACACGAATATTTACATGTCAACATCTTTAAGTTAACACATTTGAATAGCATTGCTCAAAGAGAACTTTGCATCATTGCAATGCTATGAAAATAAGAAAACAACGAAGCCCATGAATGAAAAATAAGCCAAAACAAATTCAAAGCAATGGAAGCCACGAGGGTAACATTTAAGAAGCCCACACGGGCAAGAAGATGTCCCGAAGAGGCAACATAAGAAGCCTCGCAAGGGCAAAGTAAGGAGTCTCATAAGGGCAACATAAGATTATGACTGTCACCGCAGACTCAAAAGATGAATCACAAAGGTAACAAATAAGATTGGAATCTAATGCCACGCTTGCCTAATATTTAAAATACACGTGAAACTGTTTGCAAAGAGAAATGCAGTGCATCGATTCGTTCGGCGCCACTCTTAGCAGAGTGCTATTGCAGTGTTAAATTAAATGCTGTTCTGTAACTGCAGTTAATCGCTGCTTACAAGCAAAGAACGGACTGGACGACAAGAGAGGAGAGGGAAGAAGTGACTGGATGATGAGAGAGGAGAGGGAAGAAGCATCACACTGCTCTGCAATTGCACCACTCACCAACATCTTCGATTCGTTCTGCGCCACTCTTAGCAGAGGCGACGACGTCACCAGTGGCTGCAGACACGTGTTTAGACGCCTCCGCAAGCTGCCGAAGATTATCGCTATCACGCTGAGCCTTCACTTTCGATGAGACGACAAGTTGAGCCGTGCTCGCTGCGATCTCTTGCGAACATACGACGAGCTCCTCAAACTTCCCTTTGCCTTTCACGACTTTATCTGCTGCGTCCCTGATCATATACACATGTAAACACATACAACCATACTCACACTGATCATATACACATGTACACATATGTATACAGATAGAACCATACTCACACTGGTCATATACACATGTACACACATACAACCATACTCACACTGATCAAATACACATGTACACATATGTATACAGATACAACCATACTCACACTGATCATATACACATGTACACATATGTAAACACATACAACCATACTCACACTGATCATATACACATGTACACATATGTATACAGATAGAACCATACTCACACTGGTCATATACACATGTACACACATACAACCATACTCACACTGATCAAATACACATGTACACATATGTATACAGATACAACCATACTCACACTGATCATATACACATGTACACATATGTAAACACATACAACCATACTCACACTGATCATATACACATGTACACATATGTATACAGATACAACCATACTCACACTGATCATATACACATGTAAACACATACAACCATACTCACACTGATCATATACACATGTACACATATGTATACAGATACAACCATACTCACACTGATCATATACACATGTACACATATGTATACAGATACAACCATACTCACACTCGTCATATACACATGTAAACACATACAACCATACTCACACTGATCATATACACATGTACACATATGTATACAGATACAACCATACTCACACTGGTCATATACACATGTAAACACATACAACCATACTCACACTGATCATATACACATGTACACATATGTAAACACATACAACCATACTCACACTGGTCATATACACATGTACACATATGTATACAGATACAACCATACTCACACTGGTCATATACACATGTAAACACATACAACCATACTCACACTGGTCATATACACATGTACACATATGTATACAGATACAACCATACTCACACTGGTCATATACACATGTAAACACATACAACCATACTCACACTGGTCATATACACATGTACACATATGTATACAGATACAACCATACTCACACTGGTCATATACACATGTAAACACATACAACCATACTCACACTGGTCATATACACATGTACACATATGTATACAGATACAACCATACTCACACTGGTCATATACACATGTACACATATGTATACAGATACAACCATACTCACACTGATCATATACACATGTACACATATGTATACAGATACAACCATACTCACACTGGTCATATACACATGTAAACACATACAACCATACTCACACTGATCATATACACATGTACACATATGTATACAGATACAACCATACTCACACTCGTCATATACACATGTAAACACATACAACCATACTCACACTCCATCAGAAATACGACTTCATGCAGCAAGGAACATCAGTTTAAATTTCAACAGCATATAACTGTAAATTTTGTTCAGCAAATCATTCAAATTGCACAGCAATTAAGCAGCAAATAGATGTGGCTTCTAGGGTGTAACCTTTCACCATGTCGGCGTAATGACATGACATATGCTGCTGATAAATATCGCAGCCTAGAGAAATTGATGCCATACGCACGTGTAAAATGAAGTTCTAAATATTAGTGACAGTGATACAATAAAGACTAATTGATACAAATGGACAAGTCTTTCTACTGCTACTGCTGCTGGTGATTTCATCTTATAACAGAGAGAGAGAGAGAGAGACAGGATGGTTTTCCAAATTATGTCGTATCAAGAAGAATAGAAGAGTTATTAGTAGAACAGACGAATGACCTGGTGTGTGTGTGTGTGTGGGGGCATCATGTATATTGGCATCTAGGGTTTCAAGTGACACGTCTTATTTCATATTCAGTTACATAAACGTTTGCTTACACCAGTACGTTGGCTCCCCATCCAACAGCCTTCGCAGCTGAGATGAGACCTTCTGTCCACCTGTGATGCTTCTTGTAGAAATCCTTTATTGATGATGTTCCCTGTCAACAAACAAATCATCACAATGGTTAACAACAAAACAAACATCACGTCCACCAAATTCTGCATCGCTCGCACTTACACCAGAGATTTATACAGATACACGCATTGAATACAGTCTCTTCCTTGATATGGTGATACCAGGTGGGTCTTGCTCCATCTTACCTACTTGATCTTTGTCGGCCTGTGTTAAGTGCTCGGACTGGTCGGTCCCTACACTCGGCTGATAGGGGAGTACTCTTTGTCCCGTTCATACTGGTTCATACTTCCATTACGCAAAGCCGTGCTTTTTCTGTGGTTGGTCCGTTGGTATGGAATGGCCTCCCACTTGAGCTGTGCCTACTCCCTAGATCACTCTCTGACACTCTTAATATTCACTTAAAAACTGTCCTGTTTGGCCGTGCAGGAGTTGGGAGCGCCTCTAAGTAGTTTCCTTGAAGAGGCGCTATAATAAATATTTGAATGAATGAATGAATAAATTTAAGACCGGATGAAGTCCGATAGTTTCAACGTCCTTCAATTCAATTTGTCTTGATATCATCACCATCGTTAAAATGGAATAGCACAAAAATTGAATAGACAAAATAGTTCAAAGTAGCCAACAGCCTCAGCAAGAATGGCATTGCACCGGTAGTTTTGAATTTTGACAGAATACACAAGTACCAATGGAAGATGAAACACTGCAAAAGCCACGTACGTCAAAACCAACGCTGCACCAAACAAAACTTCAACTTCGAGATGAAACTTCTGAGCAGTTTAAAGATGCAAACAATATTTGCTACTTTTTCTCTTGCATAAAATAACGATCTGATTGATTCTGAATACTTACTCGTCCCTGGCCAACGATCTCTCGTTGTAACGATTTCGATTTCTCTATCAAAACCTTTATCGTCTAAAAGTAGATAAAAAAACAAAAAAATAGCAGATATTTCAAATCCTATAAAAGTGCAAAATCATCATATTCAGTTAACTCACAACATCATAATATATCAAAATATTTCAAAACCTAAGTACCAGGACTTAGGACAGGACTTAGGTGAGTGCTGCCAAGTTAATCTACATGATAAAAGAAGAAGCAAAGTAAAATGGGGAAAAAAATGTAGCACACAACGGCTTTAACGGTCACTGATCCTCATGAAACTTAGTTCTGTCTATTCCAGCGTTTCCCCAAGTGGGTTCGGCAGAACTCAAGGGTTTCGCAGGTTGGGCGCAGGACTTTCTAACTATGAATGATGAGAATAATTAGATATGTAATTAATCATTCAAAGTAGGCGAAAAACCAGGTAAATCGTCTAATTAATACTATGAACATCTTATTGACAAAACGCAAATGAAGCAGAATTCCAATGAATCTTCACTGATCAGTGTCTGGGATGGGATAGCTAAAAAAAATGCTTTCCCCCACGGGGGAACACGTTAGCACGTTTTTGCCATTTGCCACGTAAAATTTGTACGAAATGGCATTCATACAATTTATTGGAACAGAAGCAAAATATAGAAATCGACAAAATGATGCAGCTGACAATATAAGAATCCAGCTTTCAAGTATCAAGCCAGTTAGGTCTACAGACAAAATGCTGAGAAGAAACAAAAGCGCTGTTCACATTTTAATTTCATGTACTTCCAGTAGATCCATTGTGTGATAAATGAGTCGTGGTTTTAATAACAGTACAATTTAATTTTTTCTCTAAGAAAATGAACTTTCTACAATAGTGCGTGTTTAGTAAGCCTTTGCTTCTCAAGCGCTATGCATATTTTAACGCATTTAGTTGAGATTGGGGTTCCGCAAGAAAATATTAAGACACGAAGGGTTCCATGGTCCAAAAAGTTTGTGAAACGCTCGTCTATTCTATCACTGATCCACAGCCATTCAAACACATATTAACCTGATTTGCTACATAGACAACTGACTAGACATTGTTACTCACCACACAGTTCAATAGAACAATGGACAGAATAAAAAAGTGCAGCCACAGGTCAGAGAATGAGCAAAGGAGGGCAACAGACATAAAGTAAAGCATCATCACCATCATCATCATCACCACCATCACCACCGTCCTCGTCGTCACCGCCACTGCCACCACCATCATCATCATCATCACCACCATCACGGTTCATCAGTCATACAAGACAAAGCAAATATTACAAAGAGTTGGTGGATACAAGACGCTTGAAAATCACCACGTACCTTCATCAGATTGTTACATGAATCGAGAATCTTCTCATTCACTTCCAACTGGATCCCCGTCTGCTGTTCTCGTGAACTTGCCAACATGTCCTTCACACAAACAGATAGACAGACAACAACAGCCAACATCGTAAATACAGTATTTTAAAACATATATATAAATATATTATAGCTTAGCATCGCAATGACCTTTCATTTGTCCTACTGCAACGAATTCTTACAGGCATGTCAACATTCTAAATTCACGTGCTCTAATTCCGTGTGAAATGTGTCACCATCCAAGGTCAAGTGGTCACTCCCATCCAAGGTCAAGTGGTCACTCTCACACAAATTCTCTAATAATTCAGAATATATGAGAGATAAAATGTACTGTAAATTAACTATATTTAAGATGCTGCCCATGGGTTGTGTCAGTTATTTTTTCCAGTTGGTGCCTCCATGTAGCTGGGTCATAAAAGCTTTGTTTAGCTGCCTGTGAGGACCCATAATTTCAAACTACAGGTCATGGTTTTCATGTGATATTAAAATATCTGTGAAGGGATGGCAGGGGGAGGCTGCTCTTTTTAGTCAACCCATGCATTACCATTGATCAAAATCAACTGAAATGACACACCACAATCATAAATCACTAATTCACTAATTCACTTGATGACAGAATCTGTCGCAGGCTGCCATTGATGACAGACAACTGATTGAGCATGGCTCTCTTAAAGTCATGAACCTGCTAATCTCCTCTCTCTCTCTAATCCTTTCGATGTCCTCCTCTAATCATCAACATCAACTCACAGCCAGCTTCATCATCATCATCTCTAATCATCAACATCATCAACGATGACTCACAGCCAGCTTCATCATCATCTTCTCTAATCATCAACGATGACTCACAGCCAGCTTCATCATCATCTTCTCTAATCATCAACGATGACTCACAGCCAGCTTCATCATCATCATCTCTAATCATCAACGATGACTCACAGCCAGCTTCATCATCATCATCTCTAATCATCAACGATGACTCACAGCCAGCTTCATCATCATCATCTCTAATCATCAACATCATCAACGATGACTCACAGCCAGCTTCATCATCATCTTCTCTAATCATCAACGATGACTCACAGCCAGCTTCATCATCATCTTCTCTAATCATCAACGATGACTCACAGCCAGCTTCATCATCATCATCTCTAATCATCAACGATGACTCACAGCCAGCTTCATCATCATCATCTCTAATCATCAACATCATCAACGATGACTCACAGCCAGCTTCATCATCATCTTCTCTAATCATCAACGATGACTCACAGCCAGCTTCATCATCATCTTCTCTAATCATCAACGATGACTCACAGCCAGCTTCATCATCATCTTCTCTAATCATCAACGATGACTCACAGCCAGCTTCATCATCATCTTCTCTAATCATCAACGATGACTCACAGCCAGCTTCATCATCATCTTCTCTAATCATCAACGATGACTCACAGCCAGCTTCATCATCATCATCTCTAATCATCAACGATGACTCACAGCCAGCTTCATCATCATCTTCTCTAATCATCAACGATGACTCACAGCCAGCTTCATCATCATCTTCTCTAATCATCAACGATGACTCACAGCCAGCTTCATCATCATCATCTCTAATCATCAACATCATCAACGATGACTCACAGCCAGCTTCATCATCATCATCTCTAATCATCATCATCATCAACGATGACTCACAGCCAGCTTCTTCGTCGCCTGTTCGATTGCCTTCGTCGTCTCGAGCATCTCCTCATCAACCATGTCTCCCATCTTCTCCGCTTGAACATCCTCGATCTTTGGAATGAGTTCCTCCGCCTGCGTCATTATCCGATGTAACGTCTCATCCACACGTCGACCGAGAATCTGCAGCTCATCGTACGACTCTGGAAACAGAACAGCACAACAATCAGACATGGAAAAAGCATCAGATGACAATGCATCGGACAACAATGCATCAGACAACAATGCATCAGACAACAATGCATCAGACAACAATGCATCAGACAACAATGCATCCAATGCATCAGACAACAATGCACCAGACAACAATGCATCAGACAACAATGCATCAGACGACAATGCATCAGACAACAATGCATCAGACAACAATGCATCAGACGACAATGCATCAGACGACAATGCATCAGACGACAATGCATCAGACAACAATGCATCAGACGACAATGCATCAGACGACAATGCATCAGACAACAATGCATCAGACAACAATGCATCAGACGACAATGCATCAGACAACAATGCGTCAGACAACAATGTATCTCAATTGATGATGTTGATGATGATGATGAGTTCTTTGTTCTAGGTTCTTTGTTCATTGGCTTTATGCCCCTGGAGATGAGATGAGCGAGGGAGTGACGTGGTTTGCCGTTGCCTTCCTAACAGACAAATTTTATGGGTGAACAACTTCTCCAAGGTCGCTACACAGTGGCTTGAGGCAGATTTGAACCTGCGACACTTCAGTCACAAGGTATCGAATCTACCGCTACACCACCACAGTTAGAATATAACTGTTGGGTTAATCCGATATCAGACTCATCTTGCCTGCAACGTAGCGGAGAGAGCAAACATTCAGACATTTACGCACTAGGATGTTGACATTGCTGAGTCTGATTTTGATGTGCTTGAATAATCTGAGTCACTTTTATTCTAACATGGATGGACTTTTCAATCATATGACCAGCAGCAGCAGCAGCAGCAGCAGCAGCAGCAGCAGCAGCAGCAGCAGCAGCAGCAGCAGTAGCAGCATTGATGATTGCCTGAAGCTAAATGATACTACATGTTGTGGCAAGTCAGCAAAGGCCACATTGCAGTAATTGATTCGGCTCAGGATGAAACTGCATCACGGGATGGTCACCACGTCCATTTGATAAGGCTGCTTGCTTTCCATTCAAACAAGAAACCTGATTGCAGAATGTAAGCATCATCATCGTCATCGTCATCCTCATCATCACCGTCACCATCACCACCACCACCACCACCACCATCACCATCACCATCATCATAATCATAATCGTCGTCATCATCATCATCATCAAATGAGAAGAAATGATCAATTGTTACCTGTTTTCGCTGCTGCTAAGAGAGCGAGTGACTCTTCACCAGACGTTCGACAACAGTTCGCCAACTCTGAAACATTCAAGAAAAATTAAATAAAATTATTAACTTCAACTTTTCATGAAATCTATCAAAGGAATGAAATCCTCAACAGGTGGTTAGTGAGACCATGAAATAGATAACCTCGATAAAAGTCTCTGCATTCTCATCTTGTTCTTTGTAATTGACAGATAAGAGCAGACTTTAGTGTATGCAGCGGAAAGACATTGAAATGAAATTATTCCGATGTCAGATATATGAGATGATGATGGTTGGTTGAAATTCACTGATCTCTTCTTCTCTAAACATACAATATACAATATACAACATACAATATACAACATACAACATACATTTTGCAGCACATCTTCATTCGTGCACTGAAGATGAGGAAGGCTAGAGCAGAAGACGATTTCAAAACTTCATTACTAAATATAATCAGAAATTGTAATTGTGATCAAACATCTATAAACAAAGTGACACTCAAAAATTCAGAGGAGATGTTTCCAACCCAAGTCAGTGCTATCACTAACATATGAAATGGACTTGAAGCATAAAGCTGCAAATATGGAAGAGATTGCAATCTGCAATTATTATGGAAGTTGTGTCGTGCACAAGCAAAGCAGGAATGTGGATGATGCTGGGTGGAGAATGCAGCAACGATGGAGAAAGGAGACGAAGGAGTCCTAAGGATCATACGGTGCAAAGGAGTTATCCCAAAAGACAGACGAGCATAAGAGCTAAACTTTAAAACTGAATGTGCTGGAAAACAGGAAGCCAGTGAAGAGACCACCATAAAGTGGGTAGCAATGTTAAGTATTGACTAGAGCTTGTAATGGCGTTGTATGAAAGTCACATGGTCAGTCTTTGCTTAGCTTTGACAGAACAAACCGCTCTCACCTTCTCCCGGTTCAATTGGAGCGGATTGTGCCGTCGCAAAACCAAAAACAATGACATCGGCCAAGAAGTGCGAGAAGTCATAAACCGACTGAATTGCATTTCCAGTCGCTGAAATAATGAAGAAAGACAACTTCAACAATACAGTCTCCTCTTTTTTATTGATACGCAGAAATAGATGCATGAGAGAAGAAAGTTAATACAGCTTTTAATTGCCATTGCTAATGTCAGAAATCTTATGTGTCCACTGTCCTGTTAGATTGTTTAAAAGTATTTCTGATCGACTGGAATATCATCAATTCAATGTCCATTGATAAGAACGTTTGAAGCAGTGCAGCAACTTCTGTAAATTCATTCAGTAGTAACATTCACCAATAGTTTCCATCACTGAAATAATTCTGCTTGGAATTTCTTGGCTTTGTACAGTGACTCCAGACTCTCACAACAAATGATGAATTGATGATGAATTGATGATGAATTGATGATGAATTGATGATGAATTGATGATGAATTGATGATGAATTGATGATGAATTGATGATGAATTGATGATGAATTGATGATGAATTGATGATGAATTGATGATGAATTGATGATGAATTGATGATGAATTGATGATGAATTGATGATTTCCCTTTTCCCGTTGTTTGTTTTTGTTTTGTTTCTCTTGCAAACGCATTATATAAATTGTTGTCAGAGATAAAATTGGCCGAACTCCTTCTTCTTTAAGTTCTCTGCCATTTGTCAGGTTTCAACTCCATGTAGCTCTGTACCAACCACTCAAACCTCATGCCTAACTAATGAACAACATTACAACTGTTATTATGTTATTATGGTTATTTCCAGAAGATGCATGAGACAAGTAAACTAATACAGTCCAGCACACACACTAACCACAAAGTATGCATGAAATGTAAAGTTTACCAGTATCGTCTTGACTGTAGACTGAAAATGTTTTCTTTAGAGAATTCAGTGACTCACGAGTCGGCTGAACACGATTCAGCAAATATTCTGATCACAAAAGATACAACAAACTAAGACAGAAAATCTTTACATTGCATCTAAGTATTGCATGAATGTAGTGTCATCGTGTAATGTAATTGTAATGAAAACAAAATGTGGAGCAGTGCTGTAAGTTGCTAAATAATAATTATATTAGCTAACACCATTACAATTATTGCAGACAATAAAGCCGAACAATCCTGTGACATGATGAATAATCACGAAGAGAGGTCACCACAAATGCCTTGAACATAAAGAATAATGAGAATAGAACGATGAAATCCAATGTTTGTGGCGAAGTCTGTTAGCAGCAGGTCAAGCTGGAAGATAAGTTCAGAATATGTCATCTGCAGGATGAGATTTCAACTCTTCACTTCTGGCTTAAGTAAGTAAGTAAATAAGTATTTTCTTTATTACTCCATCTGCAAATGCACAATGGGACAACCAGGGACATGGAACATCAAAATAATACATTGAAGTAATAATTGGTAATAAAACGTACAAAATTAAATCACTAGTTGAATAAAATAACCAAAATATTATCGTCAAACAAGTCGTCTATACAGCATTCAAGTGATAAATCCTTAAAATTCCAATCCAAATATGACAATCCATCGCACCAACTACAAGACCACGATGATCAAAAGAATCTGAACAGTGCTACAAAATATGAAAGATGTGTTGGAGGGACAATTTTTGCGATATTTTCTAAGGATGATCGAAGTGTTAGGAAGACATATTGACGCTATCAAAAATACAATGCTACACTGACGTCTGAAAGTGCAATCAAATGCAGATATGCATTGCAATGCCAGAGGAAGAAGCAGTCTTGACGAGACGACGACTTACCAGCAGTACATCGGACAGTGGAATGATGCGGATTATCTGCCTGAGCCAAAGCTTCCTTGATGATGAGTTCTGCCTCAGCCACGGCACATGCTGTCGACACGAGTTCAATCACAGCACAAGATTCAATCAAAAGCACAAGATTCAATCAAAGCACAAGATTCAATCAAAAGCACAAGATTCAATCAAAGCACAAGATTCAATCAAAGCACAAGATTCAATCAAAGCACAAGATTCAATCAAAAGCACAAGATTCAATCACAGCACAAGATTCAATTATTTAAAGCAAATTCAGTGACAAATAACAGGAACAATTGAACATCAATGACAACACCGATCAATCACTTCAGGGCATCGAAAAATCAAAACATGTCCACTGCCGCTGTACTTATCAACAACAAAACATGTCCACTGCCACTGTCATCATCATCATCAACAACCGAGGGACCAATGCCCGTAGGTGCTCGATGCCGTTCTCGTTATTCCACGCCAGGTTTGTCTCTCCAATGCAGCGTGTGTTAGGTCCTGTAGTGATGCTCCACACCATTCTGATATGTTATCCAGCCATTCCTTGTGTGGTCGTCCTTTCCTGTTGGATCCCTCCATTCTTCCAAGCACAACTGTCTTGATCTTTCTGCTATTGTCCATCCTGCATATGTGGCCGAAGAGATCTAGCTTCCTTGTTATTATTTTCTGCATAAGGCCACTGCCACTGCCACTGTACTTATCAACAACAAAACATATCCACTGCCACTGTACTTATCAACAACAAAACATATCCACTGCCACTGTACTTATCAACAACAAAACATATCCACTGCCACTGTACTTATCAACAACACTCAACGGTTTAACAACAGGATATAACACCGCTTGAATCATACAATGCCAGCTTTACATGTTCAGCGACAGTTGATGAGAATCATGTTGAGAGGAAACATTTCCATAGAGACAAGAATAAAGAAAACCAGTGATATAGACACAACACACACACACACACATCTTCATGCAAAAGTGTCAACAAATTCACAGAACTCATGATCTTGACCTGTTTAAAAGAAAATAAATGATAAATAAACTAATCCTATACTAAGACTCAGTTAAATTAGCTGCTCAGAGGGATCAGTGTATCTCAACCTGAATGACATCCTTATTCAATTCAAACTGATGGGAAAAACAATGCTTCAATTACCAAAGCAACAATGACAATTGTCTTTTGTTTAGGGATTCGCGAGCAACAACTGCATCGGCACAGATTCAAATCGTTTACTTTGCAACCTTTGATGATCACTGATGATGAATGATGATGCTGCTGATGATTGTTGATGATGATGATTGCTGATGATGATGAATGATGATGATGCTGATGATTGTTGATGATGATGACGATGATGAATGTCGATGATGACGACAACGATGATGAAGATGATGAGCAGAAGTTAAGTGACTTCCCTGTATTTGATTTCTCATTATTTCATATTTATTTAACATCTTCATCAACAGTTGGTTCTTTCTAATAGGTAAGTTATCATTATTTTCACAAACATTTTAATGCATGCAGGGTCGCACAGAAATGTGAATCGAATTTTCAGCTGGAAATTTCTATGCTATAAGAAAAGAGAATTGAATTTACCTAGCATCTGCTGCTTGTTTCTCAGTATTTGACTTCTAAATGCTTCTTCAGCACTCATCTTTTCATTGGTAAGCGAAGAGATTTCTGACGTAAGTTGTTCTATCAGTTTTTGCCTGCTGTCCAATTCCACGTCTTGACTTGCCTTCGTATTATTCGCTTCTTTCAATTTCATCTCAAGCGTTTCAATCGTCTTCAACTGATCTGAATTCTGCTCAGCTACTTGCTTCTTCTCTTCAGCCAATCTGTCGAAATTCTGCTGCAGGATCTTTGCTTCATCCGTCTTCTCAAGCAAAGAACTTTCGAGAGCATTGCTATTGCTTTTGACGGACTGCAGGTCGGTCTTCATCTCTTCCAGTTCTCTCGTCTTTTCAATGAGTTCCTGTTGAGCAGAAGATTTATCGACGTTTGATGCCTTCAGAATGTTCTGCAGCTGCTCCAATTCGCTCTTGTGCTGAACGAGCAATTGCTCAGCTGAAGACTTCTCACTTTTCACGCTCTCTATATCCTGCACATATCTCTCGAGTTCAGTTTTCTGCTGACGAGTCAACTCTTCCTTTTCAGCCTGACTCATCTTTTCCGACTGTACGTCACTTTCCAGTTTCTCAATTTCCTGAGTTCGTTGTTTGTACGATGTCTGCAGTTTGGAATGTTCGTCATTCAGGTTCCTCAGTTTCATCTCCAAATCCTACCATCAACAACACAGCGGCGTTACTTGATAAATTCAGTTTATTGACAAGTCAGCAGTCAGGCTTAGGGTCATCATTCAAGTAAAAATAATAAATCGAGAACATAATAAATTACATGACCAAGTTTGAAAAAGTTTAGCCTAAAAACACCAAGCAATTTCCCATAAACGAACTGGAAAGGTGAATTAGGCTATCACTCACATCAATTGAAGATTAGTCAAATACATTAGTTTCCTAAGTAACATTTTAAAACTGATTGACTTTACTGCATTAAATACGACTAAGCAATAAGCACATATATATATATATATATATATATATATATATATATATAATCCTGTTATTTCCTCTTAGACAGATATATTTATTTCTGCAATAATGACGGCAAAGACAAAGACCTGCTTTTCCTGCGACAGTTTGTCTTTCGCTTCAGCTACAACCATCAACTCGGATCCAACCGAACTTTCCTTCACAAGTAGATCTGCTTCTAACTTCACTTTCTCCTCCGCAATACTAGACAACGCTTGCTCCAACGCCTAGCAACACAAAGAAGAAGAGCAAATGATGAAAACAATTACTACGGAGGCAACAGCAAACATTTCTAATAACTACAAAATAGATGACAAATACTCTAACACAAACGCTTTAAGATAGATCAATATTAGCATCATTAGCATATCATTACGTCTATATATACATGTATATATGTGAAATGACAGTCATTGTCTGATGATAGAACACAATATTAGATCTCTCACACATGACCCAAATATCGGCAAATCTCAGAGAAAGTAGAAACGTTTTCATGTCACATGATTGCATTCAGTAGAAACGCTTTCATTGTCACATGATTGCATACAGTAGAAACGCTTTCATGTCACATGATTGCATTCAGTAGAAACGCTTTCATGTCACATGATTGCATTCAGTAGAAACGCTTTCATATCACATGATTGCATTCAGTAGAAATGCTTTCATGTCACATGATTGCATTCAGTAGAAATGCTTTCATGTCACATGATTGCATTCAGTAGAAATGCTTTCATGTCACATGATTGCATTCATTGTTTTTCAAAGGCTTTCCAACGACCAATTGAGATTTGACTTTAATGGCTGTCATCGAACAACACAACACATGAATGCGACAGACACCATTCAGAATTAAGATCATCAGCTTTAAATAGCATCCTCTTTCCTGTCAGATTCATCTATCAAGTAATTGATCGAAGACATTTTTATCTGAACCATTTCGAAAACATCATAACTTAAATCATAGACAGCTAGAAGAAAATCTGGCAGACACAAACTTTGCCCTTTTGTTCAGCTTCAGTCCGTGATTTCTTCTCGTTGGTCAGTTTCCTTGAATTGTCGGAGTGCTGAATAAGCAAAAGTCCATAAAAGCAAATAAGTAAGTAAGTAAGTAAGCAAGCAGGTACTCATGAATCAATGCCAAGGCCCCGAGGCTAGGATCTGCATGGCCCTATAAGGTCAAAGTCCATTAATGAAATTCAAGGTTAACCTGTCATTGTAATAATAATAAAAATAAAAATAACATTTAATAATTATGTCTGGTATCAGGTGGAAACTGGCCAACCACTTTGCATCTGATGAAGAACTCTTTGTCAATTCCATATCTTCCGTTTTAAATTTATAATTTATCAGCAAGCCACAGCTGAAGGGGAAATGCAAACTCATTTTCATCAGCGAATAGAAGCTCGCTCCTTGACACCAATTCCACATGTCTGACATTCCAATTCAGTGATCGAACGTTCTACATTCAACCATTGCATCAATTCACATCTTGTTGTGCAAAGAATCATGAACAGGTGGTGGTCTTAATTCACATCTGAACTCATCTATTTTCACATTTATTCAGTCTGTTTATCATGGAGAATCATAAGCTTCATTCAACATAACTCGACAAACTTTTTACTGTAAAAAATGACACAACAATGAGCTGCATATAAGATGAGACATCACTTGCTTTTCTTCACTTCTTCACTGTTTGTTTTCTACTGTTGACCATTCAATTCTTCTGCATTGCATCCAGCGTTGGCTTTTGTTATTTCTGGTCTTGCACTGAATCATTTGTTTGCTTTTCATCTCTGTCTGTGCACTCATTCAGAATACAATTAATACATGCTAATGAATTACAATTAATACATGCTAATGAATTACAATTAATACATGCTAATGAATTACAATTAATACATGCTAATGAATTACAATTAATACATGCTAATGAATTACAATTAATACATGCTAATGAATTACAATTAATACATGCTAATGAATTACAATTAATACATGCTAATGAATTACAATTAATACATGCTAATGAATTACAATTAATACATGCTAATGAATTAAAGTGACGTAAAACTGACGGGGAACCGATGCAACTCGTCTTTAAAAGCTTAAATAGTAACAATTCATCGAAGGCTCTGATGATTGCTTGCAACCTCCAGAGGTTCAGTGCTTAGCCGTCCTCTCTTCTTAAATGCACACAACATCACTAGATGCATAAATTGCTTGACACTCAATCACTAGGACTAAGCACTGCTCTGCAAATGATACTCAAATTTCGATACCATTATGACAATTGTTCATCCTTTGATTCTTCTCAACAGCTGTTGTCAAATGTTTCTGAAAAGGTAGCTTCTAAAGTCTAAAGTCTTAGATGGCTGCCAGTCGTAAACTCCTTCTTAAACCATCAAAAACGGAATTTCTGGTCTTAGGTACGCCACCGAAGCAAAAAAGACTCTGAATTATTTCACTCTTCTTTACAGACAACGAGGCACGAAAAGCTACTGTGGGAAAAACCATTTCGTTAGAGAATTAAATCTTTAAAACTTGATGACTTTCTTGATAAATTGTCCGATTCAGCTTGCAGCCAACTGGTATGATATTTTAAAACTTCAATATGTTTATTAACAACTATGTTAATGGAATTGTAAATCATCACAATGTACATTCACGACTTGCGTAGAATTGGGCACCACATGCAATGAAGTTGTTAGGATGTATCTGACAAGGACACTGCCTTTCAGCTGCTTGAATTACAGTCACCTGCTTCTTGATCAGAACCCTCTGGTTACAACCAGAGTGATAATTGTCAGGGTGGAGTTTTCAGGGTCCAAGTCTTTCTTATGGCCCCACAGTTAAGTCTTCATTGCACACCATGGGGGTGGGTCATTACGTAGGAGTTTCTCCAGCAATCGATGAAACAGTTTCTTCGCTTTGCTGGCCAACGCAATTAAACCACCAAAACCTGACCTCAAATTGACCTTTCCAGTGACTCACCCACGAAACCAATATTCAAAGTCTGCACATGGATCATGGTTTGATCCCAGACCTTTCCTACAATTCTAACACTGGCTACAGCCATAACAAATCTGTGAAGAGATGAACGTATAATCCCTGTTCTTAAGTAACTGCATTGGCTTCCTGTTCCGCAAAGAAAATGTTTTCGTAAAGTGCTGAACTCTAACCAACTGCTGTATTTAAAAGCTACAACTGTTACGGCTGAATGGTTCGTCTGTTATGGTTGCTCACTCAACTTCATAAATGCTGGAATCACCCCCACATCCCCTGTGTCAGCTCATTTCCTCTTTTGTCATTTTGTGTTCAACTTAAAACTCATCTCTATCAGAGATTGCTTATCCACCACAGGACAGGATTCAGTCCGTCTCTGTTCAGACAAAATTATTCTTCTCAATGTTTACGTTGTTTGCGTTTGTTGACGTCTGCTGCATTAGACAACAGTATTGTATATACATATTTGATGTATATATAATACTGTTTTAACCAAAGACTAAAGGAGAAGGCCCAGCGGAGGGAAGAGTGGCGACATTGGACAGCCGAAACTGCCTAGTGGCAGAGAACCAGAAGAAGAAAAATATATTTGATGTACATTATAAAAAGGATGAGAGTGCAAAGAAGAATCGAACCGACCTCTTTAAGTAGATGAACGTGTTCCTCGCGAAGTTTCGTGTAGATGTCTTTCATTTTCTTAAATTTCTCTTCGTTTCCTTTCGCTATTTCTTGAAACAAATCAGAATTCAGTCGCAACAAATTTATCAACATCCAATCCAAGCTGAAAACAGAATTCTAATAAACATTATGGCAGTTGCCATTACTTCCCACATCAATACAACGAGATATTCCACTTAGTCCATTGATAATTAGATTCTTGCCTTGCAATGTCTCACGCCAGAACTGATTTAGTATTTGAAGTTGGATCACAGCCGTAGAATATCATCATACAATCAACATCAGTGCTTTTCGTTGTAAACTTCAAATCATCATCTTTCAAATTGACTACCATCTAGCAATCTTCAGCTTATCTGATTAAATTATTAATTTCGATTCTGATTCTCAACTAAAACTTGCTGGAATTGACTGAAGATAAAAGATTGGCAAACAGAGGTCACTAGATTAAATTAAAAGCAAATATGAGGATGGCCATCAGCTGGTTAGTTATGAATCCATGATGCAGTTAATGAATCGATGATGCAGTTAATGAATCCATGATGCAGTTAATGAATCGATGATGCAGTTAATGAATCCATGATGCAGTTAATGAATCCATGATGCAGTTAATGAATCCATGATGCAGTTAATGAATCCATGATGCAGTTAATGAATCCATGATGCATTTAATGAATCCATGATGCATTTAATGAATCCATGATGCAGTTAATGAATCCATGATGCAGTTAATGAATCGATGATGCAGTTAATGAATCCATGATGCAGTTAATGAATCGATGATGCCTACTTTCAATGACAGTCAGACGTGAAGAAGCTTCAGCGCTCTTTTCGCCTTCCTTTAACGCGTTCTTTAGCTCTTCATTCTCCTGTATTGAAAGCAAAACAGTCTTCATCTGTAAATCAACTGTCCAGAAAGAAGTGAGCAAATGTTCAAATATCGAGCTATAACAACAAATACGTGAGACATCTAGCAAGAAGAATGCACAAGTAACACAGGTTACTAGTGACAAAGTATCTTTTGCAATCACTTCAATCTGCTTTGACATGCGCGTCTAAAAAACAATCGCAAATGCATGAAAACAGCCGTCGTCGCTACAGCTATCTCTATCTGAGGCAGACATGCTTATGAAGTGTCACCAACTTAATTTTCTCTTCTCACCCCGCACACATATATACATGAAGTTGGTAGAAATCTGATAAATTCCACTAATTATTGCGCTTTTCAAAGGCCAATGAGTTGGTTTGCACTTTGCATACTTTGCCAAGGAATCAGAAATCCCTTTGTTGCCATCTAACATAACATAACAATCTATGCTTAGATCTACTAACACAACAATCTATGCTTAGATCTACTAACATAACAATCTATGCTTAGATCTACTAACATAACAATCTATGCTTAGATCTACAAACATTCGTCGTTGATTCCGCAATCTGATGCAATTCACTGAGTTCGAGTTCGAGTTCCTTGACACGATTATGAAGCGATTCGATGACCATTTGATCCTCGGCTTTCATACGAGACAGTTCTCGTCGCAACTGATTCACTTCCCACATCAACTGCTTTATAAGAACGTCCCTGAAACATCATCCGCAGCATCATCAGCAACCTAAATAGCTAATTCAGAGATACGCTTCTAATGTTGATCGCCAATCAAACTATGTGGCCATAGCAGAGAGGCAAGAAATGTTGTCTCAGTCTCACATTTCTTCACTACATTTGTTATGTATGACATCGAGAGACAATTCACGTCCCACGTATCAACTGTAGTCAATAATTTATGTGAAACTCTAATCGATGTTGAAACAATACGGATAACATGATCAACAATAATCATGATTAGCAGAAACCAGACACCAGTCAAATCAAGATCTTGATGTGCATTGCTAGAATCCATTGAACTGAAGTTTGTTGAGAAACATGATAATTTGTTGATAAACATGATAGTTTGTTGATAAACATGATAGTTTGTTGATAGACATGATAGTTTGCGATAAACATGATAGTTTGCGATAAACATGATAGTTTGTTGATAAACATGATAGTTTGGGATAAACATGATAGTTTGTTGATAAACATGATAGTTTGTTGATAAACATGATAATTTGTGATAAACATGATAATTTGTGATAAACATGATAGTTTGTGATAAACATGATAGTTTGTTGATAAACATGATAGTTTGTGATAAACATGATAGTTTGTTGATAAACATGATAGTTTGTGATAAACATGATAGTTTGTGATAAACATGATAGTTTGTTGATAAACATGATAGTGAGGACAGTCTCAGTTGAATGCTTGTAGAATATTTCTATTCTAAGCAGGTTGAAAAAGACTAAAGTTCTACGATGTTACATTCTCCGGAAGACATCTACAAATGTGTGTCCAAGTAGTAGAGCTGAAATATTCAAATTGAGATTGGCAACATGTCTGCAATTAGTCAGACAGTTCAGACTATTTAGCAGAAACTTGTGTCACAATTGAGCAGTTTTAGAGTCAAGGCACTGAAGGACAAATTAGCCAGACGAGCCATGAGGATAAACAAATATTACAGAGAAAACATGCATATATAAAAACATGCATATATTGCTGGATAAATATCTGTGTCAAAATAACTCTACAAAATACATCATAGAAAGAAACCTGTATTTGAAATTAACAGTATATAGAACAAATTTTTTACAGACACTTGATGCCAGATACAAATTTCAACACTGATAGAAACTGAGTCAGTTTTAAATATGACTTAATGACATATTTCTAGCCAATCATTCAAATGTTGAAATAACAATCATTCAAATGTTGAAATAACGTCTGAAATGCACAAACTTTTCGTCTTCCTTTGGCTGAGCAAAGTTTCCATTCTGAGCAAAAGCTTCTTCCTATAAAAACACAAGACTATATCAGCACCACTATACGCACTGTAAGCAAAAGCTATTTCCTATCCTTTCAATATACGTAGACTTGTCAACTGCTGAAACTAAATCCACCTCAACGAACGAAGAGAGTACAAGGTCATTTACCCGCTTCAATCCCTCCCCACATTCCACCCATCTTCATCAATTACAGACACCCCAACAACTGCGCTCAACCCGCTCCTCTTTCACTGAAACACTTCTCCACCCTTCTGTCACCCCATCACTGACATCTGAAATGACTCCATAGCAATTCCGCCTCTCTGCAAAAATTACTACAAATATCTGAGCCAACCAACAAGCTCTCCAAGATGTCACCTCTTACTGTCTCTGCACAGGTCTTTCACTCAAAACTGACAACGTCACTGCTCTTTCAAAAATCATATATTGAGTACGCAATACCTCCCATTACCTGTCTCACTGCTTTAATTCTCAACACCAGCCACCCAAGTTCTCTAACTTTCTGCCTTCCTAACCCTCAGGTTCCTGCATCAATAAAAATCTCCAGTTTATGATTAAGATGATCATCAGATTGTCTTCTCCGAATATGTCTCCCACTACATCCGTCCATAGAAGGACACTTTCCAGACACACAGGAAAACAGGGGAAAAAGGATGCCACACATGAAAGCAGATCAGAAGCAGCACAACAAATAACAAACTAGATAGACCACCTTTTAATCTCTAGCAGACGACGACGACTGTCTGAAGAGACACAGACCATGACAGCAGCGCACTGCGCCACTCATTCAGAGCCACCAGTCATTCAGAGTCACCAGTCATTCAGAGCCACCAGCCACTCTCATCTCATCTCTGACTCGTAGAACTGACCTGTGATGATGAAGACGCAAGAGATGTGTCGACCAACAAGTCCGTCACTGTTTCTGGATGATCGCATTCACTCTGCGCGTCCTGCTCCACTGGTTCTGGCTCCACATCCGGCACAACTGCCATCGGCTTCACATGGCTGTTCAGATCCGATGCTCTTAGGAAATCTGGCGGAGACTAAAATAACAAAGAAACCACAAATCCTAAACAGCAGACTTTGCAACAGAATCACAGCTACAGTACATTTTCTATAAATATCAGACCAAGTCTTCTGTGATGTGCCAAGCAAGACACTTCAAAGTACTTGTGAGTAAATAATTGCGGTAATCCTAATTTATTGTAGTCAATCATTTATAGAGTGCCTCTAGTAGAGTGAACCGTTCAGAAGTATGAAGACAGAAGTGTAGAGCGAACAGAAGGAGAAAACTGCATTCCAAAGAGAAGGACCAACTGAGGCGAATGATCAAGACTGAGTCATAGCAGTTCTAGACAGAGGAACCAAGAGGAAAAGTTTGTTGGATGAACAAAATCAACGGTGGGAGGAAGCCGAGCGAGAACAAAGTATTACATCAGTCAGATATTTCAGGGCAAGACCCTGCTGAGCCTTGAGCTTATCTAACGTAGCGCTTCCTCTATCAACGACAGTCTTCAAGAACAAATAGCATATAATTGGTCTAGACTCGAGTGGTAGATGCCTATAGTATCGCGATGGAATGTCTCTGAAGACTAGGGTTGATAGAGATGGCATACGACAAGCAAGGATTTCTTTCAATTTGTTCTTCATGTGCAATCGAGAAACATCAGAAATCCATCAGAAATATCTAGAAATTCAAGTCAACACTTCACACAAAATGCGGTGGAAAGATACTGGAAAGACTGCTGGATAATCATCTAGCATGAGTCAGCCAAGTCGTAAATGACTCAGCACATGTCTAACACAAGATTAGGTTCCGTGCTATTTGTAAATTAAGATCAAACAATATATATCTACTCACATCTGGCAGTGACGGCACTCGAATCAGGTTCTTGAAGTACTGAAGATTCTGAGTGTTGTAATAAAACTGTTTAAGGCTACAATTGAAATGCAACAACATAAAATTCTCATTATCAATTCTTGATGAATATGTAAACAGCATTAGCATGTAATCTTATGAAGAAGAACGTGTTCATTTCCCGTATATTTTGCAAACCCTATGCACAAGTACAAATACGCTTCTCTATCCCCAACCCTTATAAAGGCTATTTAGCTAAACTCATCTATGAAACATGCATTTTTTCGGTAGGCTACTATTTATTTTTGTTAAACATTGTATTTGCCGGGTAAAATTAGTTAAATCTTATGGGTGACTAAATTTAGATCCGAAGAGAATTTAAATATAATGCAATTAAAAGCTACCGGATGACTTTAGGATAATACAGAGTTATAGATAGGTTGAGAACTGAGCAGAGCACTACAAGCAGCATTATGCGGATGTCAGATTAATTAGACATTGCTTATTTTGCATCAATACATCCTTCCAAGACCCTCTATCCTATACTGTAAATCGCCTAAATCCCATGGCCCTCCCTCCTTTTCCATGTGTAATTGATATATGGACTGGCTGGAGACTTTAGTTAGCATCCACATCAACTGACCGAGAAACAAATGATTGCAGACAGAAAATAGCAAAGTCTGTGCAAACTTCATAAACATTATTCTCATCTCTTTACTACAATAACAAACCTGTTGTTGATGTTCAGCATTGAAAAAATTGACGAAACTTAAGAGTGAGCAGAATTCATCGTGCGCCAGATTCATATCTCGTGCATGATGAATTCAATCACTTGCTAAACGTCTGCTCTAATGTCTGCGCTGCACAACAGCGCACAAGAGGAATGATGCATGAGGAGAAGATGCACGAGGAGCTCAACTGCCTATACAGTCATGAAAATCATCCTCTTCTCACCTTCGATACTGATTGTAGAATCTGTCACGATGACCAGTCAGTGTATCCGGCGGAAGACCTAGCGACAAAATCAAAGACAAACAATAACCCGAATTTCTTTAAAAACGAAAGCTTGCGGCTAAAGAAAAATGAGTTGAGATGTTAGTGCGATAATAAATTGAATCCACTTCAGTGGGCGATCAAATGCCATCGCAGCATCAAATGTCAGCCGCAGCATCAAATGTCAGCCGCAGCATCAAATGTCCGCCGCTGCTCATCAAATGTCAGCCAAATTTAATCAAATGTCAGCTATGCTTAATCACCCATATTCTGACAAAATAATCACATTTCCAAATTTATTCACTGCTTTATGAAAAAATGGCAGCCTTTGTATTTTCCTCTTGCCAACAAACAACATGCAATATCATGCATATGAATCCGCTTACATAGATCTGGGTTTTATTAACCAATAAGTGCCAAAAGTTGTAAAACCAAAAAATTTCAACATGTTGTGATCAATACAAAACAAAAACAATACAATGCTTCTAACTCACATAAACTGGAAATCAAAACAGTGGAATGCATAGTCAATTGGTTCAATGTTTAAAATATAGTGACGATAATTTGACAACGTATTTTCTAAGCATCCGCTACAAAAAAGCTCTTCGTGTTTGTATTAATTTCCTCATTACAATCAACATTTCGTAAAACAATCTGCAATTTGTCAACATACCGTATATACTCGCGTATAAGTCGATCCGCGTATAAGTCGAAGTGTAGTTTTTCGAAAAAAATAACGTCCAAAATCGACGGCTCGCGTATAAGTCGAATGCATAAAATCAAAACGAGTGACATTTAACAATATCATTTTTAATGATTAAAGAACTAAAAAAAACACGCAAATTCTATCAAAATTACGTTTGAAATTGTTCATAATATTAACAGTGATGATGACTTCCGTCAACTGCTTCCGGTTTCTATTATAAATTTAGCAAGTATGTCAGCGCCAACTGAAAAAGCACTCTGGCGGCAGCGCTACCTTATGGCGTACGGCGTGCGTCAAAGAATATATATATATATCATCTCGTACAAAATCTTACTGCGCTCGGTGCGGTTGTCCTTCTTACTGCGCTCGGTGCGGTTGTCCCTTGATATAGATGACTGCCGCGAATTCAAAAGTTCTTTTGGCGGTTTCAACAAGCGATAATAAAGATACTTTCGGTGCATGATATAATTATATTGTACAGTCATAATTATAATTACATTGTTATAAGAGAAGAATATTTCATTTTAAACTGTATTTAGTGAGTAATTCGTTGAAATGTAATTTTCCTTGGAAAACGATGTAACAAAGACTGAGGGTTTAAGATGTACGGTAAGTCCATTTTCGTGTCGAATATTCGGTCCGAAAATCGACCGTCGGTTTTGCGCCTCGCGTATAAGTCGAAGACGATTTTTGGCGTTCTGAAATAGTCCTAAATTTTTCGACTTATACGCGAGTATATACGGTAATCAGAAATAATGTACAAGAAACTTTCAGATGACTTTTCTTCGATGGAAAAGGAACTTTGAAGCTTATGCTTTACCATATATTATATACAGGGTGGTCCAGCATAAATGTCCCGACTTTGCACGCGTATAACTTCGCCAATTGTTCACATTTATTTATACCTAATGCATCAAATTAAAGGGTTTTCACTCTAGTATTAGCTCTAAAAAAGTTTTTCCATGTTTTATTAAAATGAACAAATTATTACATAAATTATTGTAACAACAGAAGAGGTTCGGTTTTTTACAGTTCACCGTGTATATATGAATACATGGATGTATGTGAAAGAGCAAAAATATGACATTACAAACATACCTCATACCAAATTGGCAAAATAGAAAAGGAAACGCCTGATGTGCTCCAACGTACGTATATTATATTTGCTAAGCAGATGAGTCAGTGAAAGGCTATAAAGCCTGTTCATGCATCTAGCGCTAATGACCGGTTGACAGCTGCAGCGTGCTAACAAAATTAGCAAGCTAATTGTAATTGCAATGTTTATTCGCATAGAAATTTAAAAAATTATCAGATATACAAGACCACAATTGAAAAGAATGTGGACATTTGTTGAGGATGAAAAGTTGAGTCAAGTGTAGAAGTGTAATGAAGATCCTATGATCGATTCAAATTAAACTCAATTCACTGAATATATAAATGACGAATATATATAAAAATGAGCGAGACTTACACGAGTGAAGTCTGAAAAGGATTCTGACGAGATAATCGTAGAGTTGACAAGAATCCTGAATGCAGAGGATGAGTGGAGCCAAGCGACATTGGCCGCTCGACGTCATCGAATTAGCGCGTGATGTGTCCAGAGAACCAAACACTGTTCATCGCAAACAACAAAGTTGTCAGGACCAATGAACGCTGCTGAACAGACTCATTAATGGCCACCGTTTCGTGATGCCAATGTTTAAATCATTTTGGTTTTAAGAGCAATGAACAGACTCATTAATGGCCACCGTTTCGTGATGTCATTTACATCATTTTGGTTTTAAGACCAATGAACAGACAAACCTTCAGTTCATCAACTATATACATCACTTGCATTGCTTGCTGATCATCGTCAGTTACACAGTCAACTTCATCAAAGCAAGCATTAGTACTTGCATAAGCAATAAGTATTAATGATTAACATAATCATTGATACTTGCATATTTTGCATAAGCATTAATATTTGCATAAGTCAGTAGATATTGCCAAAGAATGAGTTTTCATCCGTGAGTCTGTCATCTATGACAGGTTTATGAAATTCTAGTGCAAACCGATCGAACATATTCAATGAGGACAGGCCATAACCATAACCACGCAAATGAGGAGCTCCGCATCAAAGTTTCAACACTAATTATTGATAAAACTAACCATTTTGTCACCTTAATCTATTTCTTAATTCACATACAGCAAAACAACCCCATACCTGCATTTTGTAAACCAATCACATCGTCCATGTAATCAAGCATGTCGACGCTCAACTCAAAACTGAAACAGAAAATGACGCCGTGCAGTCAAACAATTTATAATTCTAAACTTACCTAAATTTTCACATATTAAATAACATTTTCAATTAATCTTTTAGGCAGAAATATTTTTTAAATATTAATTACGCTATTAAAAAGGACAAACGACGACATGCGATATTTAACCAGTTAAAGAACAAATTATTGATTCATTTGATTTCAGTGACAATACAACGACGACGACGACAGTTGGAAAGAGCAACGAGCAGTGAATACAATCGATTGACTGATACATTTCTCAATCAATAGTTGTTTATTGATGTCAATTGTTTAAAATACTGCATTTTCTTTGGCTGGCGTTGTGCTTCTTGGCTGTGCTTCTGCATTGCAAACGCTGCTAACCTATAGTGCAGGATTGTTTGTCTGGCGTTAAATAAAGACACATTTTTTTACAATGATGACCTGTGAATATAATTGTTAGAAATAAATCCGTTAATTTAAAGATATTATCTGAATGAAAACATCTGTCCATCGCTTACTAAGTGTTGATATCATGATTACAAATCTTTTCCAGCTGTTCATCGCCAAGCATCAAATTCCCAGGAATCTGGTTATTCTGAAACATCAACAGATTCAGATGATGATGATGATGAAGTGTTACATGAGCAGAAATGAAAGCATCATGCAAAGTCTGTTCATACCAAAGACAAGTGACAAACGATCATAACCCATTTCTTTTGTCCGCTCTTGCCTCGACATGCATCTATGGTGTTTGCAGATTGTATCTCAGATCTTCAACAATCATCAAAATCCAAATCCTGTGGCTTGTATGGTGCTGCATGCATCTACTCACACTGTAAACTCCTTGACCCTACTGAGTGACCTGCACTGACTTAATGTAGAATTCAGAATAGAATCTAAACTGGCATGTCTAACCTGTAAAGTCTTGATCCATCCTTACAACAAGCACTACTAATTATGCTTAACTTCAAAGTCTACTAATCTCTCCCTACACCCCTTCCCACAGTATTGTGATGAGTTACAATGGTTGAGCCTCAATGCAAAACCACTATAATTCCACCCCAACGAATTGAAGCGACTCAAAATGATTATGCAACATTTTAACTCTTTATCTCCTAGGAGAAGCGTCAAAACTCAGAGAGTTTATCATCAATGTCTTCAGACGTTTATGAAATGACTGACTAACCACATAATCATCAGTCCCTTAATTAGATTAAAAAAATATTTTCTACCTACCTACCCAGTTTTTTAGAGCTCTGTTACCGGAAACACACCATTTGCTTTGCCTAACAATTTGGTCTTTATACCTGCATCTGTCCACTCGCAGTATCTAGGCAATCTGTATGTCACTATTCCTTAACAGACTGTTGATTGTGATGTTTTCCTGGTGTCGTTTATATCTATGTGGTTTGAGTTGATATACTGCTGCACTAATATTTTCTTGGTAATATTATCATAATTACTATTTTCATAATTATTATTATTATTTTCATATTATGTTTATCATCAGTTATGTTCTAGTTAAGTGTTAAATTAAAGATAGTATGCATGAAAATAGTCAAAGAAGAGGGGTCCGGGTAGTATAAACTTTTAGCTTTTCCTGACTCCTACTGCACTGTATTTTATTGACTCACGTCTGTACCGTTTGACTTTTTGTGCGCAATAGACAAATTCAGTCTGACATTCAAATTAATTCATTCATTATTATGTATGCGTCACAAAGAATTATTATATTGTAATGCATTACGAATAACAATGAATTTGTTAAGTGAATGTAATCACAAAGAGGAAACACATCTATGCCTCAGTTAAAAGCAAAGGAACCAAATATGGTCCCCACCGCCCACGTCACTTTCTAATCTTCAGTGCTCGAGTCATAGGTGCACGAAACCCAATTTTCACATACAACAAATCTTTTAAAACAATCCTTTCTAAGGTGAAAAATCTTGCAAATTATATTTATTGATTTTGCTACGAACAAAACAGTTCCTGGGCAATGAGTTAGTTCATAAAAATGGTCTTCTTGTGACTCGGACGAAATGCTACTACTTGATGACAGAGACAAAATCAGAGCAGACGACTTTTACATGGACTCTGTTTAGCAGACAGAGTCGTTTGGATCAAACAGACCAAACGTTCTCTTGAACAGATGACACAGCAAAGCACATCTGCTGCTGCTAATCTCCTCAGCTTGCTTACAAATCTAACCTCCTCTTAATTAAATGTGTTTTACACATATAGAACAAATAAAACATAAAATTACTTTTTTGTGAAATCGCAGCTTTTGAACCAACAGTTTGATGTAGCTAGCAATGAGTCGGCCGTAACCTTCCTTCAAATGACCCCACAGTTTTCCCAGGTCAGTGATGTAGGCCGTGTATCTCTGTGAATCCAGCAGAACCTGGAAATGCAGACAACATATCCATTGCAACTTCTGAGTAATCATCCAAAAGCTGCAAACATCCATTCTAACACACAGAAATTAATAGACATTTTCTCAACAGAAAAGTGGAGGATTCTTTTGTGACTGTCCATATAATTACGTATGCACGGAGGGGTCACGGGATTTAGGCGATTTGTATACGGGTGCAAACGGGGGGGAGGGGCAAAATAAATGTCTAATTATCATTATGAAATTATGAAATTATGAGTCGGAAGTTGCACAATGCAGAAAGCTGCAAATCACATTTAAAGGTGTCAACCCTTCAAAATATTGATTTTGTGATTTTCACAATTTTTTAATCTACATTATATAATGCATCAATTAAATATTAAAACTTAATTTCTTTTTATGTCTTTAATTTGTTAACTGTAAAAATTAAACGACCCATAAGATATAAAACCTCTCTACGAAACTGTTTTGTGTGCAATTTCAAAATAATTGACAGCACATGTCCACCTAACGAAAGACATTTATGGTTGATATTTATATACATAGTTGGAAAGCTCAGTTATCGCATAATTAATTAATATTTTATTCGACCTGACCTTATAATAAACCAAGTTAAGATGCCTTTTCCATGAGCTTTAAACTGGGTCAGGGTGAATACATAAGTAACCAAGTTCGCATCTGTGATCACATGACTGAATGGTGCAAGACTATTAGACAGTTTATGGGTCGCACATGCGCACATAACCAATCGGCTGAAGTATTAGTATTCAATAAAGCAAATTCAAAGAATACCAAATGACAAACCCGAAGCAAGCGAGGGCATAAATAAACATCACATTACGCATAGTTTCTAGATTTATTTACCAGTTTACTTCAGTAATTAATTGCATTTCGTCAGGAAATTGAAGATTCAGTTTTGCCAGTTGCTATTCATTCAGAGCATTTATACAGCGCCCCTTCAAGAAACTACTCAGAGGTGCTATGATTGAATTCTGTTGAGTCAAATCGGTGGTTGCTAAGGTCAACTTCATATTCAATGGATTTAGGCAATTCATATATGGGTACGTACAGGGATTTTTAAAAAAAATCTGTGTATGCACTATAAATGTCCAATTACGACATTCATATTCGTCTATTTACTCTGTATCATCCGATAGTTGAGCAATCGTTTGTGATTACATTATATAATTATGTTCCATTCAGATATCTAAACAGAATGCCAGAAACGTTTCTGCTATCAAACGATGTTTAACAAAAGCAAACCTACGTAGAAATAAATGCTTCATACATGAATAGGATAGATATGTGGATGTCGTAATTAGACAAAATTTATGGATATACTATGTCGAGACCCATAGCCTGTACATACCCACATACAAATATACTTCAGCAAATTAACTTATGTAAGGGGGGGTACAGAAGCTTATTTGCATGTACACGTATATGGGTTCCGCAAAATGTACGAGTTGCATGAAGGAAGGGGGCGTAAAAAGTATGATTTTTTGCATACTTAATATATGGATCCATGTGCCCGTTATGAGTAAGTGTCAATACATGCATATGTCAGAGTAGTTCTGATCCTTATACTGATTTAGATGTTTTATGCGTCACATATCTTTCAGTTTACCCTTCTATTATTTTACTAATGAACTGATCACTCGCCAATCAACTCTGTCAATCAGCTAGAAAGAGAAAAAGCAGAAGCAACAGATGCTCTCAACATAACATTCCAACAACTGAGAAAGCTCAACGTTGTCTGGCAGCTAAGCGAGGTGGTGGAACTAGGAGTTGCCTCTTCATAGCAGAGCGAAGGGCAATAAACAATAAATAAAACAATAAATCAATACACAATTATGAAAAAAATTACAACTTTTAAAGTCTACAGCAAATGGTCTGTAAGTGATCAAAAGAAAACTGTGGTCATGAGGTTAATTAAGACGACAGGTAAATGCTTTTGTATACATACGAGACTTGTAGTCTGAAGTGTTAAACAAGAGAGAGCAACACTCACATTTGGATGACCGTCACGTAATAGTTTGTGAGTGACGTGACAGAACTTCCACGCTACAACCGGATGTTCCTGTAGAGGAAGCCTTTGCGCCAGACTCCAGTACATTGTGCAACCTTTCTCCTGATGAGTCCCAATAATGACAACTTAAAAAGTTAAGAAACATAGTCAGCCGTCTCGGAAGTATACTCAAAAACAATAACAGCTCAACAGACAGATTCCGTTCAACTGTCATATTTCTTTTAAATTTTTTTAAAGTCTTCTTGTCTTTATGCATCGATGTATAACAATTGTTTAGTATTAAGAATAATACCTGTCAGCAGACACTGCAAGACGCCAGTAACTGCACGATGGCAACTGAGTCTGATGGAATTGGAAAATGGGTTGCGAATTATCCAACACCCTGCCAAAGAAGCTCGATTAATAAATTATTTGAGCAGATTAGTTGATTACGATGATGATGATGATGATGGAAGCTCGATTAATAAATTATAGTTAAATTACTCCACAGTTAAGGCTGTGGGTCAGGTGCTCATTGCCCTGAAAGCATGGATGACATCAAATCATCTCAGTCTAAACCCTGCTAAAACCAAATCCATTTGACTGGGCTCCCGGCAGCAGCTGTCTAAGCTTAATCTGATGAACCTCTCTGCTGAATTTCCCGACTGTACTTTCTCCACCTCGATCTGTGACCTTGGCGTTGTGCTTGACCTGGAACTTACTTTTGCACCTCACCTCAAGTCGCTCCTGTTTCTATCAGCTGCGGCAGCTTCTCACTGTCGCTCGCTCTCTCTCAACTGGCGCTGCAACTACACTTGTCCATTCCTTTATCACGGCTCGTCTTGACTATTGCCTATCCCTTTATGCTGGTTTACCATCTGGTCGGTTATCTTCTCTTGACCGTATTCTATGCACTGCGGCACGCCTCATTGGTCAACTGCCAAAATTTAGTCACGTTTCAAGTTACATGCTGGAGGTTCTGCACTGGCTCCGTCTGTCAGCGCATTGAATACAGAGTCTCTTCCTTGATTTGGCGATACCAGCTGGGTCTTGCTCCAGCCTACCTACATGATCTTTGTCGGCCTGTGTCGAGTACTCAGATTGGTCGATCCCTATGTTCGGCTGATATGGGTCCCATTTGCTCGTACCTCCATTATGCAAAGCTGTGCTTTTTCTGTGGTTGGTCCAGTGGTATGGAATGGCCTGTAACCTGGGCTGCACCTGTTCCCTAGATCACTCTCTGACACATTCTATAAGCACTTAAAAACTGTCCTGTTTGGCTGTGCTGGAGTCAGGAGCGCCTCTGAGTAGTTTTCTTGAAGAGGCGTTCTAGAAATATTTGAATGAATAATGATTGATGTTAAAAAATTATGATGTTCAAGTGAGGTTGTATTTTTTAAAAATTGCTGATCGGGGTATCGCTGTTTCTGGAAAAATAATTCGTCTCGCTGAACAAAGTCTGTTGACAGCATGATCTCACACAATGCACTGCAGTCAAGATTTGGCGAAAGAAAGATAGATGAAGAATGAATAGATAAAGACGACGAGATAATAACATTACTTGTACAGCAAAGAATGAGGGAGGGGCACAGTGGAGATGTTTCATCCGTCTCCCCCCTCACCAGATGACCACGATGTTGATAAGAGCACAGCCTAGTACAATGATAAGAGCACAGCCTAGTGATTGAAGGTCCTCAAAACTTTGAAGTTATAGGATGGGTCAGGTGTTATATGTATAGGATTGGTGTTTCTTTCAGATTGCAGTCCTCCCCTCTATGAATCAGTTCAACCTACATAATGGGGATTTAAATAGTTTCTAAGAGTTGATAGTGTAACACTGGTGGGTTGAAAGATAAAAGTGACTTCTCTTCAAGGGTGATAGTGACTTCTTAACTAACCTAATGTTTACAATGACTTACATATGTCTATTGGACATTGGGTTTACTATCTAATAACACAGTGACATGGCTCTGTACTAGATAACTCTTCACGCCTCTCTTGACAAACAATCTATTGTGCCTCCAAAAACATTCTACTGTATACATGTTATTGATGTCTTCATGTGTAATAGAGTCGTTCATAACCTATAAATATTCACCATTCACCATTTTAATCGGTTACTGTTACTTGCTGAGAACTTGTTGGTCTGTGTAGAGTAGGGCAAAGACTCCATTAAATTTAGAAACAAATAACAGGATGTTTTACATCAACGGGCTTGTAATCCAATCCCATTAGAGTAACTTACAAATGACAGTTGTAAGCACAACCATATGATACGTCAACTAACCAGTCCTTCACAAAATCATTTTGTTGCATCCGCCTTCCTTGCTTCCCTATTGCCGTCTCTGCCTGTCTGCCTGCCTGCCTACCTACCTCTCCCCGTCAGCCTCATTTGCCACTTCTTCCGGTCTGCCTTCTTCTCTTTCTCCCTCCTCCATTTTTTCTCCTTCTTTTACCCTCCATACTTTCCTTCATTGCTCCTTAAATCCCTCCATCCCTACTCTCCCTCCCTGTCTTTATCTCCCCCTATGCCCTCCTCCTCCTCTTCCTCCTCCTCCTCCTTGTAAACACTACTTAATTCATCCCTCTATCACAAGATCTGACCATAGAAATACTAGTCTTACCCTAACTCTCTCAATTCCTGCAACCCTCTTATTTCCTTTTCCACTGTCTTCAAGCAGCTCTCACCCTTTCACTCTATTCCTCCCCTGATCTGTACTCCTTCCATCATGCTCCCATGCTATTTCCTCCCATGCTATTACCCTTTCCGTCCGTCCGTCCTTTCTTCCTTCCGTCCTTCTTTCATCCTTCTTCCCTCCCTGCCTGTCTTGATCTCTCCCTTCCCTGCCTACCTCCCTCCATGCTGCAACCTATTTGATCTTCAGATTATAAGCCAGATACCAAACAGACATTATCAGCCTGTACCTAAACTGATTTTATCCTCATGTCCTGATTGACCCTGTTGCTTACCTACCACATATTAAATGCCATCTGCTGCGTAGTCTCTCACACATACCTACATACCTCAATTTTCATTGAGTGGACCAAACCTAAACACACATGCTCCTACTTAATATCCAGAGGACCTTTCATAAACACACAAGACTTGCACATTTTATATCCAGATGCCCTTTCTTAAGTACACAAACTCGTATCCAAGGAGACATTTACAAACAAAACATGTTGAACAATGATCATTTTGTTGAAAATTACTCATTTAGTGATACATGTCTGGTTAGTCAATTATGTCAAAACTGCATTTGGACAGTTAGAATGCGAAGTGACATAACTAGAAATATCAGTCACATCTGAGGACACACAGGGGTTACACAGGGGTGGGTGGGTGGAGGGTTAGGTCCAGATGGAAGGCAATCAGTGACCCAGTCCAATCGTGGAGGAGGAGGATGAAGACACATGTGCTATGCACAAAGACAGATGATGGCATAGGCATCACTCTCAATTCACATATACATTATACAGATACACAGCCAAGAAGATCTTTCCATGTTTTTCGAATTAACTATGCAGGTACTGACTCCACCCTTAATTCTGTCATTCAACCATTAACCATTTCTTCAAATCTCTCTGTGACAATAGTATATAGTGTTGTGCCATGTATGTTTGTGTGTGTGTTTGTGTGTCACATGCAAACTGTGTGTGTGTGTTTCAAGTTTTCAACCATGAGCCACGCAAATTAATTAGCATAAAAATAGCGCAAGTCTAGGATTCTTATAAACTAAATCATCCATACGAGACTGAACAGCCAAAATGACTCAGAATAAGTTATTCAAGCACTTTATCATCTGCCTTGAAAATTCACTAACTAAGTGGTTCAAGTACAAGACTAATCCAGAAATGAATCAACTGCCTATTCAACCAGAAGCACAGTTGAAAGATAAATACATGTATAATATTGTATATGTCCCTGGCAGAAGTAACAGCCGAGCAGTGCGAGCACCATTCCACTTTTTAAAAGTATCTTTCCCACAAATAATTCTGTTCACAACAGCAACTAGCAACCAACCAAATGATAAAGTGATTCACCAAATTCCCTTCATAACTGTTCACAAAATTTAGCTGTTCAATCAATATTTGTAAGTAAATGTGGCCAATTTAAAGAGCACCGACAACTGAAAAGTATGAAAACCTTTCCTTCCATCCAGTTCCAAACAGTATGTTGCATTGCTGCAGCAGTGTCTGGTCAAATGTGAGTCCAGTATAGACATTGAGGCCACAGTTCTATGTGTAAAAGGATACTTCTGGCATGTTTCTCCTTTGCCGCGCATTCCTGCTGGTTGATCGCTTTCTGAATACTTGCCGTCTAAAAACATAGACAGAAACTCATCTGAAAAGCAAATGTCATGATCTGCGTGTAAGTATCTTAGCATCAACCAATCGTGATGCAAAGATGTCCCCCACCCCTCCAGATGTTCCCGTGTCACTTCAATACATCGACATCAAAAGAATGAACATAATATGCAGCACTGCAGACTTTCTCTCAATAGAATTAATTCTTGCTACTGGACCACAACAGTAACAGACAGCCTTGCCTTGCCTTGCCTTCAACCATCCTCGACACGAGGGTTGGTCGCATTTTGGACAGTTCTTCTCCATCCTGACAGCACATGAATATAAATTAAAACAATAATAAAGAATAATAAAAGTAGCATTAATAAACATGAAAACAAGCATGAAATAATGAGTAGGCTGAAAAAAACACAAATTGCACTTGACTAAATTCCAACTTCCTTCAGAATTTTTATGATGAGTTGCATGAATTGTGTAACTCTGCAAATCAGTACCTGCTAAAGGACAACTTTTCTACAGGACTAAAGGAAGTCATTCTATGGACATTCTACGGACACCTGTACAAAATCCAGGCATAGAACACATAAGGTTCATCAAAATGTCCAAGATGTTCTGCTGTACTCACCATGTGATCTATCAGAAACATCAGCTATATGCGATATACTAACAGAAGTAAAGAGCTAAATGTCATCAAATCAGTTGCATTTGAATCTGTCAAACCTATAATTCAATATGGCATGGCTAGTCAACAGGCATGAACCAAGATGGCTAGTCAACAGGCATGAACAAAGATGAACAAAGATGGACATGTGATGTCAACTTCCTGTGTCTTGGTGCATTCACTTCAAAAGTCTAACGTTACTTATGTACAATGCTCCATCATACCTTATGTATGTACCTCGGTCCCACTCTCTACTCACCCACCGGTCTTCTGGCTGAACATTTCCCACATGCATGGTGCCACTACTCAATCTGAAGCTATGCTTATTCACAGGGCTGTAAGTACTGGTAAATTTTGAAGTGACTATACACGCTCCAGATGGAAAAATCTTCCCGTCAATGCTTCACAAGATAATTTTATTTTAATAATAAATTTACTTATCATCACAAGTAAAGTAAAGCTGGAAGTTAAACTGAGCTGTAAATTCACTTAGCCTCTAATACTAGTCTATGGGACTTCGGTGGCTTCAACTATTCAATACAAAGATTTCTGTTGGTCAGCAGTCATCAAAATTCTCCAAGCAGATAAGACTTGCCATCATAAAGAACCCGACTTAAGCAGAAACAGATCAGTCCAAGAATTTATATAGCGCTTCTTCAAGAGACCTACTAAGAGACTCTAGACCAGTAACCAGTAGATGACCTCTCGACAGCAGTAAGGAAATGTGTGCTGCCGGTGTCACGAAATAGAGTATCCCCTAATAATTGTATCCCCTTTGCGAAATAAAGTATCCAGCCAGATGAATCTGAATGGGAGGGACTACCCCATCATGCAAAAGTATTCCCCCCCCCATAAGTCGTACGAAATCATCCTTCTTCAAAAGTATCCCCTGCAACTTGATTGCAAATGGTATAGTTTTATTTTCATCATCTTTTACTTTTTTAAAACTTTATAAGTCGTGGTCAGAAGCAAAAAATAATGCTAAATATATAACGCACTTATCGTTAACTGTCTGGCTGTCTGTCTGCCTCTGAAGCAAAAAATAATGCTAAATATATAACGCACTTATCGTTAACTGTCTGGCTGTCTGTCTGCCTCTGTCTGTCTGTCTTGATTGGACCTCTGCGCCCGCTCTTCAGTATAATCAGTCCACACGTTTTCAAACTTTCTTCATAGTTTAAATCCTTGTAGGGCCTATAGCCCCAAATCATTGCAATTGTTCTTCTTTGACATTAACAAGTCTTCATTGTAGTCCTAAATAACACCAACAAGCATTTATATCGGAATGACTCAATGACACTAACAAGGTATAAGGCAACACCTGAATGACTGCAACAGGTCTAAAAGCGATACAGTTGAAGTGTCCAGTTTTCGTTGCTGTGTCAACTAGTTAGTGTCATACGTGCAATATATGGCTTGGCAAATAAATGCGGAAATGGGTTAATTGTCCAGAGGTGATTAATGATTATGTTCGGGGCGATTATGTCCCATAACTATGGTGCTAATTGTGTGATTTCACAGCTTGCGCTTGATATTGGTCTATTATATATCATGTATTTCGGTCGTTACTTGTTTGATGTTTTCTTTCTTGCCCCTAACAGATTTCTTTCGTGTGATTTTATAATTCTAGTTTATTTATAGCTTTAATAGCATATGTTATTTCTAGCTTAAATTTATTCTAGTCTGTACTTGTATTTGTCTACAAGTACTGTCAGCCAAATGTTTGGCTGACAGTAAGCACATTATGAACTTTACGACATAATTTCACGACAATTTCTAGTTTGAATATATTCCAGTGTGTCTTTGGTGAACATTGTCCTGTGTCCACAGTTCTATAATTCTAATTTATTTGTAGTTTAAATAAATGCTTCTACAATTGTCTCATTTAGCCAGCGCAATTTTATGACTGCGAGCAGTTGTCCTGGTATTGGATTTGGAATAAAGCATAATTATTATTTGCAATCCCTACACTTGTTAAAAACGATAATTATAGCATGTGAATTTTTATCTCTGAGGGCATGATTTCACACTCTGGGGATAAAAATGGTTTATCACCCCCCGGATAATCTATACCGGTAATCCGGTATATTACATTCGGGGATAGATTAATTCATCCCCCGGATAGCTTTAGGGAGGGGGTAGAATATCCCGTGACAACGACTTTTCGAGGAAATATATTGTTGAAATACATCATCTGCACAATATATTGGCCGATCACTACATATTCAATGTCAACTGCTACCTATCTTTGACCGATTCCTACCAGCTGTGCGATCTCCTTTCGACCTCCGAACTCACCATTCATCTTGAACTCTGACATCGTTTAAGGTTACTGACGACCGCTGTTGGAGGAATCAAAAAGTCGCCTACACAGTTGCATATAATTATCGTATCATTCAACTGCATGAACGCAAAACATGCCAAAGGAAAGCGGCGCTTTAAGTTAGTTTGGCCTGCTTTGATAATTAAGCAGGACCGCGCCCCGATAAACACCAGCAGCATGTTAAACAATTCCAAATCAATAAATACCTGCGACCTCTCAAAGTTCTCCCTGTCCAACTCTACCGAGGTTTTACCACGAGTAGACAAAACACGCGGAATATGAATTGATGACATGTTTTTAAAACGAAAATTTCATGATATTATGCCTTCTTTTGATAACATCCAGCGCAGATTACATATCATAAACTGATTCAACAAGAAATGATCGCCATCTGGCAGTCGACTGAGTTACTAGGATAATTATGAAGACTACGCTCTGCGTAAACTACTGCAAGTTCTTGTAGCCTAAGTTATGCTTGAAAGTTGATCGAACCACTGGCTTCCACCAACAACTCGCTCTCCTTCCTCCTCCCGGGCTGGGTCTCTTGAGTTTTGGCGTAGGGTCTATTTCTCATTTCCATGCTTTTCACTGTGCTCAAGCTGCCCTGCCCTGAATAAGGATAAAGCCTCAGAATAACTATTACAAGTCCTGTAATAGTGGCGGTGCCAGGATCTCAGTTTGGGGGGGGGCTGAATTTTTGGGGAGAAAATTTTCCGTTTTCAGCCGTCAAAATGTCTGACTCACTTTTTTAGTCATTTGGTCGAAATCTTGGAAATCGGTCCTTGTCATATCCGCCGAACTGTCTGACAAACCTCATGCGTACCATTGTTTAAATTTTTGGTGGCTAAAGGGGGCTCATCGTCCAGATACTTCATTTTTACATGGGAAAAAATGGATAGCCTTTTTAGGGGGGGCTTAGCCCCCAGGCGCCGCTACTGAATATACTGTTGCTATAGAAGCTCTTGAATTATGAGAGTAAATCTTTTCGCTCGTAAGACCTTTCGTCAACTGAACAAAGGAACGTTTTGCCCATTAGGAACTGTGCTCTTGACCTATATACAATCATGACCTTTTCATGGGCCTATAAAAGCCTGAAAATGACAAATTGAAAAAATAAGTTCAATATCTGCATTTGATGCAAAATTGTAAAATGTTCATTTTGAGTTGCAATTTTATAATTTTTAATTGTTCTGAAACCGTTTAACTTTAAAATTATTACTTAAAGTTACATTAAAACTGTGCCTATAGCACGTAAACTTTAGACCTATTTAGCAATATCACATAATTATGTTATAACGTCTTCAGCTGTTATTTCCAGGGTTGGAGCAGAGAATTGAGCAACAGAGGGGGGAAGAGACCAAAGTGCAAAAGGTCCTACTGTAATAGGACACCCACCTATCCTGACAAGATAGTCGCGTATAAGAGTTAAACATTAAAGCTGGATGTGCTGGAGTACAGCAATAGAGTTGTAAATAGGCTATTGTGGACGTCGCAACTAGACATTTATTCTGCGTATGTACATTTTGTCGAGACTTCTCCCTGTCAGCTGGAATAAGCAGTTTTTAGGAGTATGTGGAAAGAGGAAGCAGAGGTTGAAAATGTGGTGACAGTTTGAAGGAGTGCTTTTGGGTCTAGGTCATGACATTCAACAGTGTAGTGATGAGTCACATAAATAGACATAATATCAAAATGGTTGGTTTTCCAGTCATTTTCAGTGGATTGTGTGCAGCTGAAACTGAACACAACTAGGACAAGTATGATAATAAACGTAAAAGTGAAAGAATTAAAAATGGAGAGAGATTTTGATGATGAGTTTTTAATGAGGTGGAAAAGATCATCTGGAAGAGGAGCCTTCCAGCTGGTAAGACTGGAGGTAATGAAGTGGCAGAGAACAGTGACTCCTTTGTGAATTAATTTAAATGTGCTAAAACAAGTGTCTTGACACAGTTTACACACAATGCATAACATGATAACAATCTATAGTAAATTTGAAGTAAAACAGTAGCCTACAATTACAGGCCAAACAAGATCTTATTTAACCATTTAAAACTATAAAAATCACAGACCTGTTATAAACTATACCTATATAAACTATTGTACTGGGAGTTTGCAAGGATGTTAATCGGCAGCAACACACACACCATGATAAATAACACTTTTCTGTTGTTTTTCTGAGCTACCACGGCATACACGTCTTCATAGTTCATAATCAAACCTGTGGCATTTTACAAAAGTTCACCATGCTGTCATGACAACAGTTTCATTTGGCTGTTTTCAGTTCCCAATAAAGGCGAGAAAAAACTGAGCAAACATTCTGTCAGATAGATGAATGTCTTCTTTCTGTTATAAATGTCTTCTTTCTGTGCATTTCTGTCAGCATTGTTTCCGCTGAAACTGCTGCATCATCTATCGCATGATAATATAGTTGTGAAAAAGTCTGCAATGCTTTGACATGATCTTCAAACATCTGCTTCAGGTCTGCATCTGCAAATCTGATCTGAAATAAACAAATATAATAATTTCAAAGATATTAAAACTAAAAATACATCTGTAGGCACAAAGTGGAACAAGATAAACAATTAAACAGGTCACAGAATTCTGTATCAACAAATCTATAAACATAAGACAAAAACTCAGAGCTTAGAAGCCACACAGTTACATGTAGTCATTCACCGCTACTGTTGATGCGAAAGAGATCACGCATTGCAGCCACCTTGAGTGTTCCAAAGTTTGCATGATGATGGTGCATGTTTGAATTTCTATTTTCTATATCATTTATGAAAATTTGCTAACTATTAGAAAACTGATCACTTTTGGAGAGGGAGTTAAAACTCACAATTCTCAATTAACAATTTCCATAATATATCTGCAAGCAAAGGTAAAAAAGCAAAATTCAAAAGCAGCACTGTTTGTGTTCTGTGTCTGCATTTATGGAACAAGTCTTCACAAACTTCTCTCGCTTTCAATATTATTTGGAACTTTACAATTACTTTCAATATTATTTGGAACTTTACAATTACTTTCAATATTGTTTGGAACTTTACAATTACTTTCAATATTATTTGGAACTTTACAATTAGTTTATATGACGACACAGATGACATCATCAGCTCAAGAGTGTCCAGCCATTTCACAGAATCATACGTACATACGGAAAACCTTTCACGTTGATGCTGACCAATTTCTAAAAGCATTTGCTTTGTATCAGACTTCAGCGTCCAGACAACCATATTATGTCCAGACAAACATATTATGTCCAGACCAGGGGCAGATCCAGGGGGGGCCAAAATGGCCATGCCCCCCATTTAAAAATTGCATGGGACGTGGCCTCCCCCCATTTGGTTTCAACAAGCCATTAAATAAATGCAGCGGGAGAGAAAAACAGCATACCAGGCCTCCATTAAAAATCGCATGGGACGTGACCCCCCCATTTGATTTACCATATTCCCGACTATGATGACTGAAGACTAAAAAAAGGTTGTCAACTTTTTTGGCGGCTGAATTGGTATCTGTTTCCTAAAAAATTGTACGAATGACTAAAAAAGGTTATGTCAACAACAGTACTGTTGACTGTTAATTCCTTGAACAGTCTCTGTGTGATATGACCACAGAATACCTTCATCAGTTGCACAAGAACCATTCATGCATGCAAGAGAAGTTGTCGATTTTTTTAGAGCTACATCACCAGTTAGACAAGCGACAAACACTTTCACGAGTTATTTGAAATAAAGCATCACCTCACGAATGCCGAGACACATATTCGTACAATTCGTACATTTATAAACATTTACGATAAAGAGACAACCATCTCCAATGAACAAGCTTCAGTAATTATGTGCCGTTAGGATTACTTACATAAAAGACAGCTAGTCGGAGAATATGACGCTCTTATGTTGAAAAGTGATAAAATTCTGCTCCTTCTCTTTTTTCTTTGCTTCCCAAGATGGATGCGTTGATGCATTTTGCATTTTTACTGGTGCAGAATCTGAAATGTAACAAATTGTTTGCTACATAGAAAATAAATCACGTAAATCAAATAAAATGCATACACATCATTTTTGGGGGCAAAAAAAATTAGAAATTCTAACAGCTTTTTCAAAAGAACAAATTTCTTCATCCAAATTAAAACAACTTATTAACAACCACTCATAGAATAATTTTTATCAGAATAATATATTACTTGACGCTGTGAAAAAATCTTTGATTAAGAATTTCATACACTCACGAACAAAAGAAAGCATAAAATTAATAATGGCATTTAAAAGAAATCGAAAGTTACTCATTTAAACAACAACATTGCAATTAGTAAGCACAAGAGAAATTGTATCTAAAAGAAATTGCATATTAAAATGAACAAATGAAGCAACTGAGACGACAATGGATTCAATTTAAGAAAGTGAACAGTACACATTTTGTACTTGAAACGTAAGACAGAAAAACTGATCGAATCCCAGCTGACAAAAAGAATTACTTTCAGAAAGCATGTGTACAATTTTCAGTTTAAGTTGAAGAAAAATATTAACAGAAGAAAACGTGCAGAGTACTGCAGACGTTGTAATCTGGCGTTGAGATTATTGCCTCACTAAGACCATTGAAAAAGAAATTGAAAACTTATATGCATAGTAACTGGAGAAAGATGCAACTGGAGAAAGATGCACCATTTGTCCGGCTGGTCAGTCTTTGTCTCAACCTGCTGCAGATGCAACTCATTCTCCAACATTCACAGCCACAGCAGCGGAGGCTGACGATGGCCAATGCAAGGATGACAGAGAGCTACTGGCTGGAGAGTACGTTTCAAAGTCTGATATTAACCATTTGTCTAAGCACCTCACCATCTATGCTCCTCTCATTCTGTCTTCAGACACCATCTATGCTCTCCTGTCATCAGACACTGGGTGCTTCCAACTCCAATACATCAGCAACAGCAGCAGCTGCTATAATATGTCTAAGCTTCTCTTCTCATTAGAAGAATGTGAACTTGAAATTCACTTGCAGCAGCTGCTCATCATGGATAATGCAACATTCCTCTGAACTCAACTCTTTCTTATGTGTCTGACAGCTTACAGAATATTTGCTAAATTGAAATTGTTGCATCTATTACTATGTTGGTATAGCATGAAAGGGCGCTATATAAATCACGATTGATAGCAAGTGCTTTTATAAAATACTTCTATTAAACTGGATAGCAAAGAATAAATCCTTGTCAACAGTATGACAAGAAAATGATCTGAATATGAAGCAAGAACCAAACCATGCCCAAAATGGGTAAAAAAATTCCAGTATACCTTTATTACGAGATGATTTTTCAGGTTTACATTTTTCTGATTTGCTGCTGTATCTGTAAAAACATTCACCGCCATATTTCCATTAAAAAGTTGAAAAGTGTAGTTTTTATTATTATTATTTTTTATTGTTTTGTATTTAATCATTTAAAAGCGTCTCTAGTAGGGTAAACTGTTCAGAGGTGCTCCCAGCGCACAAGACCCTGCGAGAAGAAGCATATAGAAGAGACAAGGAAGAGGAGACCGAAGTGTAGAGCGAACAGAAGGAGAAAGCGCAAAGAAAAGGACTAATTGAGACAAAAGATCGAGACTGAGCCATAGCATTTCTGGAGCAAGGAATCAGAAGGGTCAAGTCTGTTGGATGAACAAAGTGGACAATGGGAGGAAGCTGAATGAGGATGAAGTAAAACATCAGCCAGATATTTTGGGCAAGACCTAGATGAGTCTTAAGGATCAGAGTGAGGACCGTATTAAATATTGTGCGAGCAGTACACAGAGAGGAAAGATTATGCAAGTATTAAAACATATTAAAACTCATTTAATGGATGCCTAGAAAATTTATTTGTAACAAATAAAAAATCATGCATAAGATGATATGAGAAAAATTCATTGAAAACCAGAAACAATGTAGCAGAGGATTAAAATGTTAATGACTTAAAAGAATACATCATCGTGTGCAACTGTGCGTATATATATCTACTTACCGGAACTTATCAGACGTAGTTTTTATATCTGACGATTCACTTTTCTGCTTCTTTTTATTCAGGAACGAAGCATTTGCTGAAGAATTTGATTTTCTGATCTTCTGCTCACAAACCTCATCATCATCATCGTCGTCAGAGCCACTGGCTCCCTGTTGCCTATCCTTCATTTGACTTTTAACAGCTACAAATTAAGAACAATTGTCTTAAGAAACTAACAGAAAACTTTCCCACCTCAAAATCAAAGACCCATCATAAACAACCTGAAAGTAAATTCTTCATAATGGCTGAAATTCAAGTTATTGAAATCAAGTTTCATATAAATCATCATTACCTGCAACTCTTCCTCTTGTCTTTCTTTTGTCCTCCTTCTCTTCCTGCACGTACGAACCATCAGTTTCAACTCGTGAATCAGATTCCAATGACTCATCATCCGAATTCCCTTCTGTCCTTTCATCAACCGACTCTTCTAATTTAGTCTCCTCCTTTTTCTTGAACAGAATTTCCGTTTTCAGAATGGCCATATCTTTGTTTCTAACTCGCTTTGACACCCATGTCTTCAACTTCTCACAGAGTAACTGCCAATCAGGATGTGTCTTACGCCAGTCGCAAACTTTAGTTCGTATGAGTTTCTGGCATGCGACTCGCGTTAATGCCTTTTCTTCTGTTGTTCCCTGTCACAAAGTAAAACCTAATGCACTAAAGCCAAACAGTCATATATTACCAGCAATATAAAAAATCAGCATACCGGGGTATACGCTGAATCTTGCAGTCTAGGAATAAACTTAACATATTGAAACACACTTCTTTTAAAACACTAGGCCTCTATTATAATGTAGTGCAGCACAGACAACATTTTCCTAACAGTCCCAATCCCATACAAATCACAATGTCACCAACTCAATGTAATGTAATGTAATGACGACAATTTCTATGGCTGTGCCATTACAACTCAAAATCATCGTACAAGACAACATCTGCAAGTTCTATTCTTACTATCAATCTAACTAATATCAACAAAAATCATTAGAAATCCAGCCAGCATCCTCATAATTGATTCAAATACTAATTAATTAATATTAATGAATTTGTAAAGTCTGCAGCAGTGGATGCACAAATGATCAACTGATGAGAGCAGCAAACCCAAGTTATAAACAGAAGATCAGTCAGTTGAAAGACAGACAGAGACATATAGACAGACAGACAGACAGACAGACACAAAGAGACAGTGATGGATAAAGCCTCCAGAAATAGGGTCAAAGAAATTGGAAAAAATGTACACCAAACAGAAAATATGTTTTTTTTTGCATACACTGATATATAGTAATACTATATACTAATACACTGCCATTAGTGTATACACTAATACACTGCTTACACTAATAGCTTTGGCTTCTTAGAAATTAGACATTCAAGCAACAAATGCAGTTATAAGGTTCTTAAAACCATTAAGTTAGCATATTCAGATGATTGCAAGAATTTTAAAAATTTTGCAACAATCTATGCTCATTAAAAATACAAATTCAAGATTGTGTATGTCTATGATCAATCAGCAAGTAATACAACATGCAGTAGATTAGTAGCCCTCTTTCATCTTCATGCGTTGGACTAACGAATAGATAAATTCATTCGCACGATCAAAAGCCAACACACTACACAAAGATTCACACACACACACACACCCTCCTGTGTGTAAACACATTGAGAGACTCTGTCTAACGCATTTTATTGTGTGGCAGTGAAGTTCTGTAATGTTTGATACTTTGAGTATGAGCATTACTAACAGAAACAATGTCCATAACCACAAATTCCTCTATAACTTAAATGCCATTATCCCATTCAGCAGTAGCCATTCTGAATCATCACCCAATGCTGCCATTGCTATGTTGAATTACAACGTATCACAGAGATTATAAGCAGTTCAAAGCTCAATTGTGAAGTTAAGGCGGGATTTTGCACAAAAATTGTGCACATTGCTATTTTTATGGTGTTGCACGATGCTTTGATTTTTTTCCATGAAAATTGTGCGGTGCAATATCGCAAATTTCTGGAGGGCCTAGATGCATATACATATTGAAATGTGTTCAGATTGATTTTAACATGAGCAAGAAATGATACAAGCGATTAAAGTGGTATGAAATTGCAAAATGATCACAGCTGTATTCTAAAAATAGGCAAATAAGACATTTGCCAGAAGAAAATTGTTCACTTAAGACAACGAAAAGCGCTCAACTTACACCAAAAATGAATTAATCAAAGCAAGAACAACCATACCTTCTGGGCAACTTCTTCAAGATTAAACTTTGATGCCAGACAAAACTTGGTTATTTTATCCTCTTTACATTTCTACAAGAAACAAAGACTGCACATAATCAGTTCAACTGATTATACACCAACTTAAACCTGTAAACTGCAGAAGTTTTCATATCTTAAATCTAGAGCAGCACACACACACACATAAAAAGTAATTCTCATTTCTGCTTCTTTCAGACATCATTCTCTACGTGGACAGTTACATCCCTCCCTCACGAAAGAAGACAATGCTTCGATTTAAAACAACGCAACAATCCAACAACTTTCTCCTCTCATGGATTTCCAACTAATTCTACAATTCATGCAATGTGGCAGATCAAAGACGTGATTGTTTAGGTCAGAGGTGTCAAACCTTTTTTAGTGGCGGGCCAGTGTGAACATCTTCCAAGAAGTGGCGGGCCAGCGTGAACATCTTAAAATAAGTGGCGGGCCAGGGTGTCGAAGCTCCTGAGCAAAATTGGGTAGCGATCTGATCCAAATATCGCGAAAAGATCTTGATTCAATGTCCACTTTTCGCTTATTATTAAATTTTGACAACATTTTAAATATTATAAGACTTATATTTGTTTCGTAACTTTCAAAATTTTGTTAACAGACAACCAAGCGGAAACCATAGATAGGCCTACACAGTCTACACAGAACTGTGTGTCTGAGCAAAAGTTACTGCAGTAAGAAAAAACCTCCATGCATTTGGCACTGACTGTACAATATAAAAATTTGAACTTTTATCCTCTAATTTTGTAATCTTTAGGGAAGGCCCCGCGGGCCAGAAAAAAATCGTCGGCGGGCCAGAAATGGCCCGCGGGCCAGCTCTTTGACACCCCTGGTTTAGGTCAAAAGCACAATTTTAGGTAGAAGGCATTCATGATTCATGATGTATATGTTCATTCATTCATTTCAGACATTTATATAGCGCCACTTCTAGAGTATCTACTCAGAAGTGCTCCCAACCCAACCACAGCTAAAGAGAAAGGTCTTAAGAGTAGAACATGGTCTCAAGGGAATTACATGTAGTTCCATAAGGAGCCCATTCTGGGTCACAGGGCCAGCAAAACAAAAGGCATGGCGCTGCAGAGTAGAAGTGTGCGACCAGGGGACAAGAAGCTCAGCCTCAGCACTTAGAAGAGCAGAGATAACCACGGCGTTGGACGGTTAGGGTAGGGCAACAGAGCTCCTGCAAATAAAAAGCACTCATAAGTGGGCAAACTGCTGTTACTACAGATGACATAAACTCATGGCCATGACTTTCCATATAAATTTCTTAGTTTTTTCATTGTCTTTGAAGGATATGCAAATGGTTAGTCAAACAGATGAAGAAATGCAGTGCAATAGTCACGTACTTGAAGTGGTGCTATATAAATATTTACTGAAATTACAGATGCAAACAATTATTATAGGATGATAGTAACTTTATTCCAATGCCAAACATCTGCATATTTGCATTTCCTGAAGATTATGTTTCTCACAACCTTTGCGGTGTGACACAATTTCTGAGTTAATTATATCATAACTTAAACAAAAACTGTTGGTCTCATTAAAAAAACTTACTCTTTAAGCAAGACAATAAAGAACAACAATAAAGATTATCGAATATAAATTTAAATTACTTTAAGAACTGCTATCTGTTGCTGAAGGCGCTCTGCCTTTCGAAGGTTTGTCTGAAGCTGTTCCTCTGTACCTCTGTTTCAAAACACAAACAGAATCATAATTGCACAGAACATCAAATAAAGACACTCAATACATCTGTGGTTTCTGCAATGTCAATTTAAACTGAAGTAGTAAACCCACAAATAAAGCAGACCCACTTTCCGTTATGACCATTGACCAAAAATAAACATATATTTCTCTTTCCATTTTTCATTTTATATAATATATATATATATATATATATATATATATATATATATATATATATATATATATATATATATTCACGGACTGCAGAGTTCACATTTCCTTCAAACTTTCATTTGTCCCTGGGTTTTTTAATTCCTTGCTCATTTAAAAAAATTGGCTTATAATATTCAGCACACACAAAATAGCATCAGACTTAAAATTATTAAAATTAAAGAGCTACAACTATGATTTCATTATAAAAATTACTATATTTTATTGACTCAAAAACTTAAAAGCCTTTTAAAACTTTAAACTTAAGTCCTATTAAAGCAAAAGCCAAGCCTAAGGTTTAAGTGAACAGTTACTGTTAATATTAAACATTCTTCTTTTTTCCACTTTTCATTTCATTCTTCATGTAATACGTTGCGCTATGTCAACTTAATTTAGAACTTTAAATAAATGAAACATACGTATCTGTTGACAATTAAGTTTTAAATAAATTTTAACGTTATGGCCCCTCATGTCCTCCAACTAAGAAAAAGTGGCACACGTGCTGTCGCTGTTAAGGAAACGGTCGCTTTCACTGAGATCATGAAAATATAGAACATGGAAGAACTAAACATATGCATGGGTAGAGACCTTGAGTGACGTAGGGGACGGTCCCCAAATTGTAATGGAAACTGGGAACCGAGCTGCTTAAACCCGCAATATTTCAGAAATATTTCGTAAATATTGTCCAATTTTTACAGTGTTATCCGCTGTTTATCCATAATTAGCAATTCTGCTAATTAGATGATAGCTGAAAATGCTAATGCCGTGTGTCAATTAAAAAATATTTTTGAAGTCTTAAATCACGTCTCTGAGCAATGAGTAATTTTTGTTAAGAGGGCAGCTTAAACTGTCACCACTGGTGTGCAAATTTTAAAAAATAAATAAAATGGAGTAGAACCATTTATTGGAGTACTAAACCTTGTCTTATGAGAAATTTTTGTTGAGATGACAGTTTAAAATGCGACCATTGCAGTGCGGAAATTAAAACAATGGGAGGGAATAGTTTAGCAGTCTTAAACCACGATTATATATAACTAGCTGGGGCACCCGGCGTTGCACGGGAAATTTAAATTTTTCGACCCCAAACCCAGGTCCACACGTCCCTGCGGGGCGGCTTCGCCGCCCGTTTGGGGTTTATAAATGGCAATTTTATGCCCCTCTGCTTGGAAGGTCTTCCGCAATTCTGCTGGTCAAGCTCATGTCTGCATGGGGCGCCGCTCCTCTTAGTTATGATATATACTCTTTGTCCTATGCGGAATTTATCTTTGTTTTTTCGACCCCAAACCCAGGTCCACACGTCCCTGCGGGGCGGCTTCGCCGCCCGTTTGGGGTTTATAAATGGTAATTTTATGACCCTCTGCTTTGAAGGTTTAATAATGCTGGTTAAGCTCATGTCTGCATGGGCGCCGCTCCTCTTATTTAATATATATACTCTCTGGCCTATACGTCAAAATGACGTCAAAAGCAACGTGCATTGCAAAAGATTACAAATGGCGTCGTATTCTTCAGCGAAAGCGTAATTAACATGGCGAAATTTAAAATGTCTGTATTTTTAAAGTTCAAGTGACTAAATAGCTGAAAATAGCGTACTTTGGTGGCTTTGGTGAACGTTTATCTAAATGCAATGTTTCAGGTCAGTATCTGTAAAACTGTAAGCGTGCATCGCGGCCAAATATATCCCGATCCATTCTTATAGATATAGATTATCAGCACGGTATGCTGATGTGTAGTTTCGTTAAAATGACAGCCTAAAATGCAACCCATTGCAGTGTGGAAATTCTAAGCGATTTAGAAAATGGATAGGGGGCCTAGGGGCACATCCTTTCCCCAAACCTCTCCCCTGCTCGGCACATTCATTAAGAACATAATAATTAAGGTATGTGAAATTTATAGCCTCTCAAGACAAATCAGCTCGGTTAAATGAGTGTGTAAAAAATCTAGGCTATATTGACCAATTTTATGAGTAGCCTATTGGTTTTAATAGGCCTAGTTGCAGAATAGAAAAACTACAAAGTGTTATTTGTATACATTTTGTTGGTCGAATCGATGACACCAATAAAAAATACAGAAGCGCCATTTAGCATTCAGGTACTAAACACCCTATATGCAGGAAAGCATGTCCAGTATTTTAAGAACAAAGCTGATGACGCCAAGAAGGCACACGCGATGGAGAGTTTGGGGAGTTCCAATAACAAGACGTGGAAGCTGTTGAAGTTTCGCAAGCCGAATAAAATAACACATAATCATAAAACCTAACCTTGAAATTACCGAATAGCTAGGCTATAGCTCTCAGAATCGCATGAGCCAGAAAACCTCACGCAATTTTCAGAAGCAGTTTTCAAATTATGCCGCGAAAATGCATAACAATGGACAATGGTAACAATGCTGTGGCGAACAATTTTGTTGTTGTGGGTCGTCACAACTTTCGAAATGTTACCAAAGGGTCGCCGCTCTAAAAAGGTTGAGAATCGCTGCTTTAATTGGTCAAAGCCATGCACGTGTCATTTTCCAAATAACAAATTGAAATGAAAACAAACTGCATTCTTTCCTTACTTTTTCGTTTTGTAGGTATTGATCTGTTTTGCCAATTTCTTCACCACTACAATTCTCGCATATCTGACAGACATTCGGAATGATATAACCTAAAGAAAGCAAAAGAAGCAGGTAATACAACTAGACCTTGTGACCACATCACCTCAAACCTTCGTGAACTACACTGGCTTCAGCAGGCACTAAAAATCTATCTTCTGAAATACCGAGTCCACACTAATTTATCTTCTCATCTGCAACATCATGTTCACCTCTCCAAGACAGGCAAGGACTACGGGCGGAGACTTAGGGCTGATAGGGGGGACGGTCCCCCTCAATGGATGTGGTGGGGGAACGGCCCATGCATTTGTCACCCCCAATCGGTAAGTGTTAGGTCATCATGTACTCATATACACACTTCACGAAACACACGGTAAAAACAACAAACGAGACGAGGTGACGACTAAAAAAAAGGTCATCAATTTTTCTGGCAGAGAAAATTTGGTTTTTCCATTGACATTTTAGACGAATGACTTAAAAAAATACAGACCATCCTTGCAACACATGATTTCGTTCTTCTGACCCTCAAAACCCTTGGTCCCATTGCATTCATTTATGATCTTGGACGCAACCTAATTTGGATCTCCGGAGACCCGAGGAAAACTAGCTTTGTTTGTTTGCATGTGCACTTGTTATAGCGCCCCTTCAAGCTCGCTACTCAGAGGCGCTCCCGACTACAGCGCGGACACTGCATTGGAGTTTCAAGCCGAAGCGCTGAGCAATTGTGAGTGAAGGACTTGCCCAAGGTCCTTACACTGCAACTTGAGGTGGATTCGAACCTGCAACCCTTCGGCTGCAAGGCAACGGACATACCCACTACACCACCGCGCCCTACTACCTATTTCAACGGGTTTTAATTATTATTCTGTGATTCAACGCCGTTGCTTAGCGCCGCTCTTTAACTTGCCAGAATTATATTAAGCACATCCGTTCCTCATGGGTTGAAGCTAAGGCTTATGGGGTCACTGGTGTGGCCGGTGGCACTGTACGGCTGTGAAACTTGGACGCTAAGGAAGGAAAACAAAAGAAGAATATCAGCGTTTGAGATGACAACTTATAGAAAGATGCTGAGAGTCAGCTGGAAGGAGTTCAGAACAAACGAATCTATACTGGAAGAGCTGCAGCCGGAGCGGTGCCTGCTGGAGGTGGTGAAAGGAAGGAAGCTGAACTACTTCGGACACATACATGATCAGAGCAGACAAGCTGCCGGCATTCATATGTCAAGGCTATCTGGACGGAAAAAGGTATCGGGGAAGGCCGAGGAGAAGATGGATGGATGACGTAGAGGAATGGACGGGGATGGTGATGGCGGACTATGTGAGAACCGCGAGGATCAGAGAGCAATGGAGGAAGATGGCGTCGTCGACTCTGATCCCCGATCCGCAGCAATGAGGATGGTCACGACGACGACATCCGTTCCAGATCCCACTACCTAAAATTACCGGAATTTTTTTTGAATCCTGAGGTGAAATAAGGCAGGTCCAAGATTCCAACGACACCATTCTTGTAATAATACTAATACAGCTATTTATAATAATAATAATGTGGCTGCTATGTAGCGGTGCTCTATCTGAGCGAAGTCTGTCTAAGACGGCCACATTGTTTACATGGACCGGGATTACCTAAGAGTACTACTTTTACGCCATAGAAATTCATTCATACTTTTATGCGCGTGTACATGAGCGATAATAGAATACTCACCAGATTGTTCAACTCCACAATAGACATCGTCCCTTCAGTCGTACTCGCATCTCTTTTCGGCGAATCCATAACAAATAATAGATTGATTTCAAAAAGTTAATACTAAAACTGCAATAAAATATTTACTCAAAGTATTTTTAAAACCCAGAACCAAGGACGATTTATTCACAGGACTGGTTTCTTCTTATTATGAGCGCCTTTACAAGGAAAATGGCGTCCGACGCCGATCGTGTAATGTGGCGCTCCTAGCGAAGTGGGCGTAAAAGCGCGTGTTTCCTTAACGAATGCATTGCGGATATATGTAGAAAACGATGAATAATTATAATTATCTTTAAAGCAATAAACAATAGCATCATGTAGAGTGAAACACCATGCGTTATATACGCTGCAATGTCTATTACCATTGGCATTAATATGGCATGTTACATAATTTTAAGGCTAATTTTGCAATTTTTACGATGCGTCCCATGGCGGAGTCAACATGATGGGTCTGATACGATGAGATCGAGAAGAGTTAATTGGTTTTACATAATGCGTATGAACAGCTGTATATGAACCAATAAACTCAATCCAGGCTGCAGCGCTTAATGTTTATAGGCCTAACTGTGATCACTTTCTGATGCCATAATTTTTATGTGTCCCGAAACTCCCGACTGTGTTAGGATTTTGACCTGGCACCGGAACGAAAACGGCAGCTCTGCATGGCGCCGGTGAATAAGCTGGTCTCCCTGACGTGGCTTTTGTGGGCGCTGAGAAATTCTCGAAGATTTACATTACATTACATTACATTAGCTTAGGCTAATGATCGTGCTTCTGTCTTTAACTGCTGCCCATTAGGCTAGCAGCGCGTCTCACGATGGTCTCACTAATGCATTGCGTTAATAGTTGAGAACTTAATTTCTGCCACTTTGGCTGTCACCGCATAATTATGGCATTAAATGGTTTTTTTGCATTAGGCCTTAACAGACTATGGATATTCCAGACAGTCCAGACTGACATTAACTTCATGCCTTTATGATCAGCCTAGGCCTATTTATATGCCTTTATGATCAGCCTATATAGGCCTACGCCTTTATGATTGTAGATTGAACCTAAGAAAACTCGAGGGTAGGACATTAACACCCCCTCCCTGGGACAACTCCACTATATGGACCTTGAGCGTCCTCCACTTGCAATTGCTCGTTTGTTTTCAGCGTGATCGATGCAGTGACGTCCGCGTTGTAGTCGGGAGCGCCTCTGATGAGGGGACGCAACAGCAAATGCGATAAATAACTAAATAATAATTTTTATTATATTTCTGCACCACACCTTAACCACAAGCATCAGCAATATTAAATCATGCTTGGTACCGTAATGCCGCCAAAAACAACTAAGTCACCTTAATTCGATCTTCAAACGAAACTTTTAGGCCTTTAATTTTACTCTGAATAGGCCTATAGGTTTAGCTGCTTTAGCAAGATCAATCCCGTTCTGGCTAACCCTTTCTCTGAATCGATCTTCTCATCACTTTATTATTTGCGAGTTAATATTATGGTTTCTCATTCTCATTGCACACTATATATACTATATAGTATTAGGCCTACTTTGTTGTCATTTTGCTAATTTTGTTATGTTTAGTTGTGTTTTTAGTTGTCTCTAAAAGTCTAAATTTGAATAAGCAAGTTGAATTGAATTATTGTTGTCTCTGCGAGGGGATATCTCGGACATAACATAACATAACATTTTCATCGCATCGGTGAATATAATATAAGCTGCCGTCTCTCTGACGTCACTTTGTGTGGTAGACGTTAGACCTACGTACGTGCGTACGGTTGAAGATATGCAAATTGCAATGTAGGTACGTAGGCCTAGGTCTACTAGCCTATATTGCATTGCAGTTTCAAAGTTCAGAAGTTGCACACGACCATAGATATATACTATATAGTCTATATGCGAGAGTAGCCTATCGATGGCACATAAAGGTTTGCTTCAAGGTCTCTATGATAGCCTTGATAGGTTATGGCAGTTAAGGCCGCGATCGGGGTGGGGGGGAGCGGGGAGGGGGAGACTCGATGGATGGATGGATCTAGAGTTTATAACGACAGCTCATGACAACAATTAAAGGCCGTTGACGTCGACAAAAATTTGTTTGGCTTATTGCGCAGCCCTTTTATCGAAGCCATCAATATTATAGCCAAAGGACTCTTTAGTCCTTGATTATAGCCTTACACACAGGCCTAGCCTCCTAGGCCTACTCGAGCGCTCCAACGTTGTAGACAGTGCATGCAGATACCGTGACATAGCCTATTTTTTTATTATCATATAGGGTTTACGAGGTCATAGGCCTACACTGAAGCCTGAAAGTGTAGCCTATGTGAAAATACTCAAACGACAACAGGTCACAACGGCAAACTGAATGACAATTCGCAAATAATCTTGTCAGCATTGCAAGTCGTCCAGGCATTTATATTCAAATCTCAACGTCGTCCTGACAATTGTCTGGATAGAACAGACTGCAGGGAGATCTGAAGTGAAGGGCGTCCAGGCACTTCTTTCTCTACACTCCTTGATTCAAACCACATCTCCAACCTCCCCCGCTCCTGCTTGATACCAGGGTGAGAATTGCCGGGGTTGGGGGTTTCAACCCCCAAGTCTTTCTTAGAGCTCCATAGTAAAATGTTTTTCACGCCCCAATTCCAAGTGGATAATGGTTCTACCCCCGAGTTATTTTTCCACAATTCTTACACTGCTTTAGGCCTATACATATTATTCGTGACATCAGTCGCATTCCCCATCGATGCTCGATTTGACAACTGCGCTTCGATCCACCATCAATTATTTTGCTGCATCCATTGTCCACTCAAAACTCGATTCATGTAGCCTATTGAAAAGGCAGACGTGCTAACATTTTATTAACATGTCGATTCGCCATTTGTATTAAACGCACGTCTGATGTCTTAACCCAAAATTAAAAAAATAATAATTGTAGGCCTATGAATTGCCATGGTTGGCAGACGGCAGACAGTAGATAGGGCCTACCACTAAAACCGATGGTGCGTGACAGAGTTTCCCCCTAAAAGTCTCTCCCCCGGAGACTATTTCGAAACGGATTCTCCCCGGCAGGTCTGTTCTAGAATTAATTCGCCCATCGGAGACTACATTCTGAAATAAAGTGAATATATAGACTATTTGCTCCAGTGGCGGCGCGAGGGGGCTGAGGGGGCTAAGCCCCCCCCCTACAAGAGGTTCAGCCCCCCCCCTAAAAAGGGCCATCCGAATTTTTTTACATTGAAATATCCACGATTTTCGGCTGACGACTAAAAAAAAGGTCGTCAGAAATTTTGGCGGCGAAAATGGAAAATTTTCATGAGATTTCGGTCAATGACTAAAAAAAAGGTCGTCAGAAATTTCGGCGGTCAAAATGAAAATGCCTCCAGAGAATGAGTACGTCTTTAGGATTGTGGCGGAGTTATTCAGTGAAAATTAACACAGTAGGGCCTAGGCCTATAATTTTGTAGGCCTACTATGGTGACAAACTGACAATTAATCTGCTTTGCAGTTATTTAACGACACTGTGTCATATTCAATGACGATTAGTGTCGCCCCGAACCTCCTTTCTACAGGTTTGCATACAAAGCCATTTTTAAAAAAAGTTTGCAGCCAGTTTTTAAAAATCCGACTTCGTACTGTTCATATTTCGCTATAGCAACATGCAGCAGCGTGTTTGTGCTTCTATAAAAAATTAAGGCGGTCTCTTACACAGCAGCAAGCTAGAGCTAACGACGACGACGACGACGAACGTGATTCGTCAAATGAGACGGGCGAGGACGACGTCCCTTGATCTTTGGTCGGTCGTTGGCTTCCGGTGGCTGACGAAACGTGATTGAAGTCCCTTCAGCTCGAATCGTTTCGTGCACATTTTATAGGTATATTTGAAAGAAGAAAACCAATTTACTGATCAGGTAATTGTTTTGCAACATTCTTAAGTAGCATGGTTAGAGTTAACAGCGACGAGGTGGTGGAGTTTGACTGGCGTTGTGTTTGTCGCAGTTTGATTATAGCCTCGCACCTCGACCTCGAACTAGGTCGGAATACGGGCTTCTTACTTTCGCAGAAATTTTCCAAGTTTTCTTTACGTCGAGTCGGGGATTAGGTAAAACATTTAAACGGATGTCATTTAGGAGCTCAAACTTAAGCCATTTAAGTGAATTTTGCTTGGACGTTTTAATATAGTATTTTGAATTATAACTCATTGAGTTTCGTACATAATGCCTTGCATTTTTTAAGTAACTCGAGGCCAATAAGGGTAACTTTCAAGGCCAGTGTATCTGCGTCAACATGCCATCAAGAAGCACAAGTTTGTCTTTGACTTGGGAACGTGTATAACTCTGTCTTGTTTGTACTTAAGGCGTTGTATGCTAGTTGTACTTTTTTGCCCATCCTGTATGTATTCTCTTGCCTTGCATTTTTTCTTCAACTTTTAATGCAACATTGTTGTATATAATATAAATTGTTATATAATAAAATTGTATTATCTCAAACAATTTTTAAGTATGTTCTTGGTGAAAGGTTAAACTGTCTGTTAGATTTTTGAAATAACTCATGACGTGTTTCATTAACCCTTCTTCTTTTCCTTCAGGCTTGAATTAATCCCTCTCTATGGAGGGGTCAGCCACTCGGATCCCCCTCTTCCACTTTCCTCTGTGACATATTTTATTAACCTGAATTTACTGAAGTTTTGATTGTAAATGTGAGTGTGTTAAAAAATGCAGATTTGACTCAATTCCTGAAAGATACTTGTCAGTTCAGCCTAGCACTTGAAATCCCAGAACTTGTATGAACTATTCATCCAAAATGTTAAATTTTATATTAGGAAAATTTCTGCAAAGTATAATTTACGTAACTTATTTTGTTTTCACTTTGGGACCCAGTGTAAATTTGGTGTTGGGATTGTCGTTTCATGCATCTGCTGTCTCAGACATGAGGAGGAAGAGGAGGAGGAATAGCAGGAGGAGGAGGAGGAGGAGGAGGAGAAGGCACCTCTGACATGCATGAACTATATAGACTGATAATAGTTAGGTAGTTTGCACTTGAGAAATGCAGCCTGAGTCAGACAGTGCCAGATGTTCATTCACAATGTGAGTTGATTAAACTGAACTTTCAAATATGCACAATTTAATGTTAATAAATTAAATGCTGTATCTGTTGGTAGTTCTTCCTGATGTTCAAAATGGGCGAGGCTACAGGTGTTAGTTTCTTTGGACCGCTCGATGTACTTGTTCTGAGTGGAGTGGCTGGAGTTGCCATTTATTATTTCATGTTCAAGAAAAAGAAAGAAGTTCCAGCATTCAAAAAGCTGACTGTTGGGTGAGTTTGCCTTGTTGAACTTCTTTCCTGAATTTGTAAAGAGTTAAACTTGGTGTTTGGTATGTATTGTATTTTTTAACGGAATGTTTAAGTGACAGTTAGTAGAATACACGAAGACCACGATATTCCATGACCTGCGGAATTTAACGCCGCGCTGTGGAATTGCCCGCTGAAGGTTCATCAAAGCGACCTGTCATTTTATGAAGTTATTGCACTATCACTGTCTATCAGCAACGCTTGGGTGTTGTGGGCTTGGCTCTGCACCTGGAATGCCACAGAATTTCTCAGTTACTACCGCGACATTTTTATTTTTCTGACGTAGAATATTGTGGTCCTACAGTTTAGTAACCTGATATGATACTTATTTTTCTGCAATATGTTTTTGTAAGAAAATTATCTCCATTTTGAGGAGAAATTTCAAAGAGGCTTCTCGAAATTGTAATGAGCAATGTGTTAAGTATTAATTACAAAAGTGTGAAAGTGAAAGTCAGACCTTGTGACTTGAAGCCAGATTTGTTGGTCTTGGCCTCTGTGTCTTGAGGGTTTGCCTCTCAATATTATTGTTTGTAGTTCGTGAATGATAAAAATCATGGTTTAGGCAAGATGGATTGGTAGAAATGTTATGTGTGACACTAGCATTAATTATCGTAATCTCTTCTGAATCATTGATGCCTCTCATTTGTTTTACGAGTATGAGTTTTGTATTGTAAAGCCTGTGCATTGATTTTTCAGTCCAACACTTGAACGATCTGCCAGCCATGACGCCAGTTTTGTTAACAGAATGAAAAACGGAGTAAGTGATAAACTTGTAATGTTTTTAATATATCTTGTAATGTTTTTGCTAAATCTTATTTGTCTTTATTTCTGCTTTTCTTCAGCAAGTGACAAGTAATTCTAGTAAGATCTGGATTCATACATGTAGAGTCAGAGAGTCATGTGCAAGTTTTTGTACATGGTTAGTTGGATAAGATTAAAACTATGTTTAGCGGTTGTGTGATGATATAATAATAATAATAATAATAATAATAATGATATTCGTGTGCATTGACAAGCTTGCAGACGAGCCTCAGTGAGTGACATTGAAACATGTTGGTACAAATGTCAGAATCTCATTGTTTCTTTGCAGCCTGTTAGTCACCCACTCACTTTGCATAGCTGCCTTTATGAAGTGGAAGGCTAAGTCGCTGTAGTTGGGGTTTGGAGGGCTATGGACATTGAATCGCATCTTTCCAGATCTATTAGTTCTTCAATCAATACTGTTATCGTTTAAATATCTGCCATAAGTCTGTTTCTGAGTCTTGGTGACTTCAGCAAAATACATTTTGACAGCAAGCAGAAAATGGGATGATGTGTGGATGTCCATTACACTGATCAGCGTTTAGATTATAATAACAAAAGCTCTCCCGGCGAGTAACCTAAAATGAAATGTGAAAGTTGTCGTGAATAAAATTTCCATTATGTCTGTGTGACGTCAAGACTGACATTCTTGTTGAAATGCTTTGCTGTAACAGTCCTGGACTACTGCAATTACAATCTTGCTGACTATCCATGATTTCAAACCTTCAATTCAAGTCCAAATGTTGTGAACTGTGCCACCCATCTTTTAATTAAGAAAATACATACTGCCTATTGAAGAAAGACTCAAATTTACTGCAAATGTACTTAAACTACAAAGAGGTAAATTAGAATAAATTCATTGAATTGTTGTGATGAAGGCATGCAAGGAGAGATATCACAACTTAGATGAATTAGTTTTGACAGACGTTCTCTGCGTTTTCTGATTGCAGGGTCGAAATATTGTCATCTTCTACGGTTCACAGACAGGAACTGCTGAAGAATTTGCGAGTCGGTTGGCAAAGGATTCCACGCGATATGGAATGAAGGCTATAATTGCAGATCCAGAAGAATGTGAAATGGTAACTGGTGTACTTAGTAAATACCGGGCAGTTATGCTCAGAATATACTAAACTGATGAAGTGTAATGCTAAGTTTGGTTTCCTTTTGAGTGTATTCACGTTTAGTCACCCAGACATTACGCTGTTGCATCTTATATCTGAATAATGATTGTTCAGAAATGAAATTAAACTCTGTGATATAGAAAAACATGGAGATAACAACAGCGCAAGCATAAATAAAAAATTTATATGCTGAACTTCAAACCTGTGAAGATTACAAATAGAAAGCACTTGGCTATGCATGACCTCGCCTAAGAAAGAGACTACTTGTCTCTTACAAGATCAGCCGAGAAATAGATTTTCCGCTCTAAATGAGCTATTAGTTGATTCTTAACAATTCATTCTAATATTTTGGAAAGAAACATGTGGGCACCCCGTCATAATAGCCCGGGTCAAAATAGCCCCGTCAAAACAGCCCCGTCATAATCGCCCAATGACAAAACAGCCCCGTCAAAATCGCCCAAAGACAAAACAGCCCAGAAAAAATCAGTACCCGACAAAATAGCCCCCACAAAATAGCCCCGTCAAAATAGCCCCGTCAAAACAGCCTATGTAAACCTTTCCGCTTCTATTTAATATAGATATATAAAAACCTTCATCCAAATTCCTTTCCTCGAGTATTTTATCATTATAATTACGCAGGCCCGCCGACAGAAATTCCGGGCCCCTGGGCTGAGCAGTCAATCGTTTGTGTAGCCTATTATAGGCCTAAACGCAGGCCATGGCGGCAGAGTGCCAACATCAAAACAAAACCTTTTTAGAGTTTCTATAATTTCAGCATATTCATTATTCTTATTTATAATGTCTTCTTCTGGAATTAAGACATTAACACCACAAACTTCATTTCCTTCCATTCAGTCATAAATTATGCGATTATCATGCAGGCACGTTTAATTCACTAGAATCAATCGATGTAGGAGTAGGTCTAATTACGGGTTCTGATTGCCTTCTTTTGAGATTCTGAATTGAGATACTGTGCGAGTGTATAAGCTTACCAACGTTTGCTTTTTCAAACTTAATAGCCTTTTGTTTTTGTTTTTGTACTCCATATGTGTATTTATAAAATATTCCATCGTTGCGAGAGAAATTATCATTTAGATTTGTTCACTTATGATTGAAATTTCATTGGAGATAGAACACTTCAACGGTAGTATTTTCATTCGTAGTTTGTTTAAAAAGCTCTTAGACATTTATTACAGAAAGTTTCTTTCATTTTTCGTACAAGAACTCTTTAGGCTTAATCGTAGTAGTTTGTCAACGTTTTGCGAGTAAAATGTTTGTGCTTCTTATAATTGCCATTGGACATCAGTTTTCCGTATTTTCATTTTTCGTACAAGAACTCTTTAGGCTTAATCGTAGTAGTTTGTCAACGTTTTGCGAGTAAAATGTTTGTGCTTCTTATAATTGCCATTGGACATCAGTTTTCCGTATTTTCATTTTTCGTACAAGAACTCTTTAGGCTTAATCGTAGTAGTTTGTCAACGTTTTGCGAGTAAAACGTTTGTGCTTCTTAAAATTGCCATTGGACATCAGTTTTCCGTATTTTCATTTTTCGTACAAGAACTCTTTAGGCTTAATCGTAGTAGTTTGTCAACGTTTTGCGAGTAAAATGTTTGTGCTTCTTAAAATTGCCATTGGACATCAGCTTTCCGTATTTTCATATTTGATGAAGTTTTTATAGATTTTAAATAGAGGCTGGATTGACGACAATGCTGAAATCCGACTTCTATTAACAATTCTATGTAGGGCAAAATAACCCGATGGATAAATAACCTTAAACAAACATGTTTTCCTGAGCCAATGGGGGTTTTAGTCCGTGTAAACAGTCCTGTGAAAATAGTCCAGTCAAAGACGCCACCCACAACTCAGTTACAGAACTTCTATTTCAGATATATTAAAAACATTCACCCAGCTTCCATTTAGTAAGCGTTTTACCATTCATTCAGCTTCTTTAGCGTTTTATCATTTATACAAATTCTATTTAAGATATATAAAGCCTTGATGAGTGATAAAACGCTTAAGAGATGTCAAATAGAACCTTCATATATCCAAAATAGAAGCTGGATGGATGATAAAACGCTTGAGAAATCAAAGCGGGGTCAAGGTATTTTATATATTACAGAAGCTGAATGAATGATATGAGAAATCGAGGCTGGATGTAGGTTTTAGCCTATAAGCTTACATCTTAAATAGAGGCTGGATTGAGGAAAAGGCTTATCGTGTTCTTCCCCGACTTTGCGGTCCCCGACAAAATAGCCCCGGGCTGTTCTGACGGGGCTATTTTGACGGGGCTATTGTGTCGCTGGGCGATTTTGACGGGGGCTATTTTGTCTTTGGGCGATTATGACGGGGCTGTTCTGACGGGGCTATTTTGACGGGGCTATTATGGCGCCGCCCCGAAACATGTGATCACTTTTTCTTGGCCAAGGTCACAAATAGAGGTCCAGTTTATAATTCTGTTACTGAAGAAAGTTATGGAGAAGTAAAATGCAAGAACCCATATTGACTGTTTTCCAATTCTGCTCATGTGTGCTGTGATACTGGTGTAAGAATAAGGAGTTGTAAGTGAATAAAGGATGTATATTAAGGGAGACCAGTGCTGTGAATGTGCAGTAAGAATCTATGAGCACTGTTTTAGAAGGTAGATGTTGAATGGATACTGAGTGAATTTTTTGTTGTTGTGTCTACCTTTAGGAGGAATTGTCCAGACTTCCTGAGATTCCCAATTCAATGGCAATTTTTCTCTTGGCAACGTATGGAGAAGGCGACCCAACGGACAATGCGCAGGAGTTCCACGACTGGCTACAGGATGGTGGCACACAGTTGGAAGGAGTTAACTATGCTGTGAGTATGATCATGTCATCTCGCATGGTTAAGCAAACATGACCTACGAGTACTTACAGCATCTCTTAGTCTTTCTTAATGCCAAAGTAGACAACTGGACATGGTAAAGGATGCACAGAACTTGCATGTTTGCAAGATGCCTTTGTTGGATCAGTAATGACCACATGCTTAGTTTCATGCTGATTTATTTGCACGAGTAAAAGGTAAAGATGCATGAAATTTTCTTTTTTTGTTTAAACCTTTAATGACCAGCATGTACAAAAATGCATTGAAAACATATGTAGCTGGTCATTAAAAATTCATTGAAAACATGCATGTAGCTGGTCATTAAAGGGTTCATATAGAAGTTTCGAGTTTAACTACTGATTTGTTACTTTCTGATTTGAAACAATGAACAAGTGTTTTGTTAAATTTTTAGTTGAATTTGTGAAGCATACCTTATATTGAATTGTTCTGTTTTCAGGTATTTGGTTTGGGAAATAAGACGTATGAGCATTTCAATGCAATGGGAAAATTTGTTGATAAACGAGTGGAAGAACTTGGTGGACACAGGATGTATGAACTGGGAACTGGAGATGATGATGCCAAGTACGCTTCTTCTTCTTATGATCATTGAGTTTATAGCCAAACGTCTTATCTTCTCTCCAGAGATGTTCATTGTTCAACGATGGATGTTATGGAAGTTTGATTTTGATTATTATTATTATTCATGCAAAGTTTTTGAGAGTCAATAGTCATTTTGTATAATTTATTGAGATTTGAATCGCTGGAAACAACAGAAATGAACTTACGTGGTTCCATTTGTCGATCATTGTGACAAATTGCATCAGGATAATATTGTGTGAGAGTGGTGTATAATTTATTAAATAATTTGTGAACTGTTGGAATGGAATCGGGAATTGACATTTCCGATTTGAAATGTTGATGTTGCTGACTTACATTGCTTGGCTTGGTATCGATGGGATTTGTGTGTGAATGTGTGTGTGTGTGTGTGTGTGGAAGTGATGAATGGATGAATTGTGATCAATAGACTTGTTGTGTCTGTCTGTCTGACTATAGTTAGTGGAAACTTGAGATGATGGACATTGATTGCAATGAATTGTGAATCCATTTCAAGTTATGAGACTTTGTTTTTCCATTTTACCACTGTAGCATTGAAGAAGATTTCATTACATGGAGGGATAAATTTTGGCCAGCTGTCTGTGAACACTTTGGTATTGCAATTATTGGAGAGGATGTCAGGTAAATCTTCTATATACCACAAACTCACTTTAAGCCATGGATATGATGATGAAGATGATGACGATGACAATGTCTTGTAATCTGTTGGTTAAACTTGTATTTTGTCTGGTGCTGACCGTCGCATTTCCTCGTCTAGGCACACACTGTCAGACGATATGGAAATAATTGGATGAGTGGTAGGGACTTCTACAGCTGATGTCAGTGTTTTAATGATTTCTCCTCCTGAATATAATCCTGAAAGAGTATGAGACACAATGTAAAATTAATTGTTAAGAAGGTTTTGTGGAATCTGTAGCAAAGCACTGTAGTCTCTACCAGCAGACAATTATTAGGTGAGAGATGCAGCATCAGAAATACAGATCTCCAGATGTTTAAACACAAACAATTTGTAGCACTTTATTTGCACCATTCTTACATTATGATGCTTTGGAAGTTAAAATAATAGCTGTGGACCGTTATGTTTTGATGTTTTGACTTTACATGCGATGGAATTATGACAGAGTTGTGATCTGTTTGCAATTGTAGCATCCGACTATATTCTGTGACGGTTCATGACGATTTCTCTGAAGAGGATAAACTTTTCTCGGGTGAACCAGTGCGTCTTGGCTCATTCAGAAATCAAAAGCCGTGAGTGTCATCTGCATTCGGCTCATTTAACAACAATGGACAATTAATTGATTGTGTTGTGTGTAAGTCTGCAGGAATGAAGACACTTAAATTAATTACTTAAATTGTTAGAACATCGGAAGTGATGTTTTTGTGTATATAATATATATATATATATATATATACTTTCTATATATATACTAGATGTGTAACCCGGCGTTGCCCGGGAAATTTAGGGTTTTAAACACTACTCCACTGTGGTACCCAACGTTGACCGCTAAATTTCGGGTTTTCGCCAACACTACCCCACCCCTCTTTCCCAAAAAGCCAAACGTAACCCGCCCCTGCGGGGTGCTACAGAAATTATTACTGGGCATGTATGACGTCATTCGGGCTGTAGACTCTTTTATTAAAACTCGATACTGTTTACCAAAGCGTGAGCGATTAAATCTGTCTTAAAACGCTTCAGTCTTAAAACGCTAATAACTCGAGTTCTAAAGTGAAATTTAGGGTTTTAAACACTACTCCACTCTGGTACCCATCGTTGACCGCTAAATTTTGGGTTTCCGCCAACCCTCCACCCCACCTCGCTTCCCCAAAAAGCCAAACGTGACCCGCCTCTGCGGGGCGCTACGGAAGTTATTACTGGGCGGGTATGACGTCATGCAGGAGCAGACTCTTGACTAAAGCGCTGGCGTGATCGATTATTGATGAAACCTGTCTTAAAACGCTAATTATTCTTGTTTTAAAGTGAATTAAAACCTGAAAATAGTTGCGCTGACCTTATAATTTGGGTAAAAATCGATTGCAATATTTTTTTAAGCCTACGCTGTTTCATTTCCTAGCCTATTCTGCAGGGGAGAGTCAAAAGCGTACAAACAAATAAACAAACATATGGAAAGTGTTTCGGAATTATAATATAGATATATATAGTGCAGTCATCTTTAGTTTTCATCAGCTCTGTGTTTGTTTCTTGCTGCTATTCTGCTTCCACTAGGAACAGAAGAAATGCCAGAAGCCTGGGCAAAGATGACAATTGTCCCAATTTATAAAAGACTCACAAGACTGCAAAAATTACAGAGGCATTCTCCCACAGAGCTCCTAGGGAAAGTTTTTGCCAAACTGATACAAACCAGAATGAAACACATCTGAGATATGGTCTTATATAATATATACTGTGTATAATATATACTGTGTATTATATATACTGTGTATATAATCTATATAAATTATATATATTATAATTATTTAAGTATGTATGTATGTATGTATGTATGTATGAGCACTTTTTATAGCGTCCCTTCAAAATTTATACTCAGAATCGCTCCCAACTACAGCGCAGACACTGAATTGAAGTTTCACGCCAAAGTGAGCAATTTTAAGTGAAAGATTTGCTCAGGGTCCCTATGCAGCGGCCACTTGAGGTGGATATATATATATATATTATAATATATATAGATTTATATATTGCTCTTGAATGGCATCAAAGCTGGCCTTGCTGATCAATTTAATTAATTGAAAGTGATGAAAGTGTTTTGCTAAGAATAGACAAAAGATTTGATGAGGGCAACACTGTGACCAGTACATTATTTTTATTTGTGTGTGTGTGTGTGTGTGTTTGAAAATTAGTCCGTATGATGCGAAGAATCCTTTCCTTGCACCGATTCATTTGCATCGTGAACTTCATAAGTCAGGCGACAGATCTTGCATGCACATTGAGTTTGACATAACTGGATCGAAGATTCGATACGATGCAGGCGATCATGTGGCTGTCTATCCAGTCAACAACATCGAACTCGTTGAGAAGCTTGGCAAACGGCTCAATGTTGACATCGGATTGGCTTTTACTTTGACTAATGTTGACGGTAAATTATGTCGAAATTCTGTTAGAAATGTTGCTATTTTAAGCCAGATTATATATGTGTATTGCTGGTGTATGTATCACTCTGTCTGTTACTGTGCATGTATTTTGTGTTTTGTGTTTTGCGGTTGTTGTTTGATAATATAATGTATATGTAGGTACATCATGCTGATTTGCACTATGCACTGTTTGCTCAACACACATATACAATGCGCATGCCTTCATATACAAAATATCCACAGAAGAACCTGTCAGGAAATGACTGCATAAGAAAATCATACGGTTTCATTATAGAAATGTTCTGCTGCTGTTGCTCTCATGCCTGCACTTCTAATGCTGTCCACAAGCAGGCAAGAATCTCTTTGTGCTGTGCACCAAGGCTTAGTTTGTATAGGCTTAGAATTGCTCAGCTAAATGGGTCTACACTCTACAATTGATTACATGTTCTGTGTTGTGTCACACGTGAAGTCAACTTCTGCTCATGCCATGCTTGGAGGCATGCCATGTGAGTAGGGTTTCTTCACATTGGTTAATAGTTGCTTTGCTGAGAGAGAGAGAGAGAGATTGCTCAAGAAGCAGTTGCATCACTGATTGGAGCTGTTCTGTTGCATTTTTGAGGCTCTTAAAAGGTCCAATGTTGCATTACACATCAAGCTGACTCACAGGAGTACTTAACATCAAATAGAAAACACTATTGGTTCAGAGATTTGAGAGAGGGGCCACAGGGGAATGTAGTTGTTCAGCTGTGTTTGTGTTTGTTTTCTAGAGGATGCAAGTAAGAAGCATCCGTTTCCTTGTCCCACGACGTACCGAACTGCACTATCGCACTATTTGGACATCACGTCTTGTCCAAGGACAAACGTCCTTAAAGAACTGGCCGAGTATGCAGCGGATCCAACCGAAAAAGAGTTTCTGCTTAAAGTTTCTCAAGCTTCAACAGAAGGAAAGGTTGGTTTTTGCTCTTAACTATTGATGAAAGTAGAAAGAAATGTTGCCACAACTGTTTGCAAACTTAGAAATTCTTTGAATGCTCATCTGTTGTGTTTTGTTCCAAATCCAATTTAACTGATTTATATGCTGCGAGTAAAAGATTTATCCGTCCTTTTGGTCGAGAAGTGTTTTCTCTCTACTCTGTTTTGCTGTGTTCTGTTTTAAAAGGAGTTGTATCATGACTGGATAATTAACCATCATCGGACAATTCTCCATGTGCTGGAAGATCTGCCTTCTGTCAACCCACCAATTGACCACATCTGTGAACTCCTACCAAAACTCCAAGCCCGCTATTACTCCATTTCATCATCACCCAAGGTGAGGAGATCTTCTTCATGCTTGAATGCTCTTCGAATTATTTTAGCTCTACTGTAAAAAATCTTATTTCGCTGTCATTGTGGTCAGAATCGATGATCTGTACGTTTCTGTGTGTGAACGAAGACGTTGTTGCTGGTGTTGCAGTGCCTTTCAGTGAGACCTGTAATGTCTCTACTTAGCAAGAACGATCAAAGCTGTTAGCCATTAGGAACTTTTCTGATAAGATCAGGTAGTGCAGTTATATTTTTTAAAATTTATTTCTCACATTTGCTATCAAACCCCTTCAAACCCCTTCAAACCCTCTACTCAGAGGCGCTCCCGACTACAGCACGGACACAATCAGAGTTTCACGCTGAAGCACACGAGCAATTGCAGGTGCTCAAGGTCCCTACCACGTTGGTTTGAGGTGGATTCAAACCTGGAACCCTCAGGTTCCAAGGCACTGAGCTCACCTTTGCACCACCGTGCCCAATCAGGGATGGTTAATCTGTTGAAAATTTTTTAATCACTATAATTCTGAAGTAATTTTGACAATATCTGGTGGACAGGTCAACCCGAATATCATAGCAGTGACGGCCGTGTTGGTCGAGTACGACACCCTTGCGAAGCGCCACATGGAAGGTGTTGCGACTGGATGGTTGAAAGGGAAGAATCCAAGTGCAAACTCGGAACCAACCGTTCCAATATTTGTACGAAAGTCGCAGTTCCGTCTGCCCTTCAAGCCATCTGTGCCGGTGATTATGATTGGCCCTGGAACTGGAATTGCCCCTTTCCGCGGATTCATCCAGGAACGTCACAGTGTAAAGACAGAAGGTCATTAGACATTTAAACACTTCTTCATTTGTCTCTGGTCACATTCTTTGTCTTCATAGAACGGGTTCTTGTTAGAATTGTTTTGTCATGATGAAAATCATAGGAGGTAGAGAAGCCAATTAAATTCCAGTATAACTGTCTGCATCATTCATTCATGTAAGTATTTATATAGCGCTTCTTCAAGGAAACTACTCAGAGGCTCTCCCGACTCCAGTACGGCCAAACAGAGCAGTTTTTAAGTGTTTATAGAATGTGTCAGAGAGTGATCTATGGAACAGGCGCAGCTCAAGTGGGAGGGCATGCCAACCATAGAAAAGCACAGCTTTGCATAATGGAGTATGAGCAAACGGGACAAAGAGCACTTCCCTATCAGCCGAGCGTAGGGACCAACCAGTTCGAGTACTTAACACAGGCCGGCAAAGATCAAGTAGGTAAGTTGGAGCAAGACCTAGCTGGCATCGCCATATCAAGGAAGAGATTCTGTATTCGATGTGCTGACGGACAGGGAGCCAATGCAGAACCTCTAGCATGTGATTTGTAACATGACCAAATTTGGGCAGTTGAATTTGATATATTGCTCTGATCGGGTGCTAGATTGGGCAGACGCTGCACAAATTTCTGTCACAACTAGTAAAGTTTCAATTCTATGAAGATTTTTATTCTTTTCATGGCTGCTTTTGGGAAATTACGAGTCAAAGTTTACACCATCCGAAGTTGTTTTTGGGATCGTGAATATTTTTGAACATAGTTAAATGAAGTATAGGCGTAAACCTTTACATTCTGATTTTTAGAGAATTGCCAGACTTCGTGCTTTGATTAATTAATCAATGCCTATTGATCAATTGACTACAAGGATAGATAGTAAGTAAGTAAGTCTATTCTTTAATCTCCATTTGCAAATGCATTATGTCACTTAAAGCAAGAAACATCATTTGAAAACAGAGAGAATAAATGCTAAATTGATGGGTGGATGGCTGATGGGTTTCTTTTCTTGCACTGCAGGTAAACCGATCGGTGAAACGATTTTGTATTTTGGATGTCGTCGTAAGGATGAGGATTACATCTACGAAGATGAACTGACGAAGTTTAAAGACGAAGGAGCTCTGACGAAGCTGCACGTCGCTTTCTCTCGTGATCAGGACCAGAAAGTTTACGTTCAACATCTTCTCGCTGCTAATGGAGAGGAAATCTGGAATATTTTGGACCAAGGGGGACATTTATACGTCTGTGGGTGAGTTACGTCACGATCACTTGCGAATGGTAAATAATTAATATATATATAAATAATATGCTTAAATTAGCCTTCGAATTGTTATGTCTTTCTGCTTCCCTTTCTCTTTGTTTGTCTGTCCATCTGCTGTGTCTTTTTGTCTGTCTCTGTATGTCTGTCAGTTGAAATTATTATTTTTAAAGGCCTGTCTTGTTCACCAGGTGGCATTAGACATTCTGCTGTGATGAGGATGATGGAAAGTGAGAGAGCAGCTGATGACCAACAGCATAGCACATAAGATGATGATGATGATGACGACGACGACGACGATGACTAGGAGGAAGAAGAAGTCTCTGTAATCCACATAAAGTGTCGATTAAAGTATAAGACGACATAGACGCTGGAATGATTTATCTTGCCGCATGCAATTAGCAGATAACTGGCATATGTTGAGAAAAAGATCAAAGTTAAAAAACTCTTTCAAAACCATTTGGAAACATTATGCAAAGCAATTGGTAACGGTAGATGTATTGGTATGATGGTCAATTGTCATGTTGGTCAATCTTTGTAGATATAACTTAGAAGTAGTTGGTCTTTATTGGTATTCTCTGATACTTCTTTCTGTCATTGGATGAGAAGTGAAAGACGACTTACAGTATCTGAGCACTGCTTGTATGCTGATGAACTAATCTTCGCGATGGCAGTTAACGTCATTTATTCTGGTGTAGAGAGTGTTTCGGATGATTGGTTTTGTTGCTTAAAGCTGCAATGTGGAAGTTGTTATTCAGAAATCACATGAGACTGATAGGTTGCACCATTGACGGACCTTATTAAAGTAAGCCCTGTTGATGATGCTGTCGTCTGTCTGTCTGTAGTGATGCTCGGCGTATGGCTCACGATGTGGATGAAGTTCTGCAGAAAGTAATAACCTCATACGGCAAAATGGATTCGATGGCTGCACAGGATTATCTAAAAAAGCTGAGATCAAGGGGACGCTACTCTTGCGACGTTTGGAGTTGAAAGGTCGCCGCTCAGTTGACGAAAGGGAGCAGGAGGAGAGGAGCAGTTGCGAGCACATTTACTTACTACTTAGTATAATATTCCAGTTAATGACACGCCTTGCAGCTACCAAACGTTATTACATGTATGTGACGACGACGTTATTATGTTAATTTTGTATGCAGTTTAATAATCTTTGGCTGAAATTGTATTTTAATTATGTGTAGAGTATTAGGGAAATCTTCCGTACGTCTATTATTTGTCGGTTATGTTTTTCGGTTTTTGACAAAGTCTGTCATGGCTTCGATTCGCAAAGAAAGTTGGTGAATTTGCATTTGTATGAAATTGTATAAATGACAGATTTCGATAGGTTACTGCAGAATTTAGGAGTTTACTTAAATTAAGTGAATCTGATTACTTTCTCTGAAAGCGGTATTATAAATTTCTAATTAACATTATTGCTGTACAGGAACTTTTTCTGTTACACATATAAAACCTTGCGATGAGTGGCTACTAATAAATTGTGTTAATAGTGCCTTTAAAGATACATATGCACAGATGCATATGTACGTATGTATATATGTATGTATCGATTTGAGTTTGATGGTGAACTGTACAATTTTAGTTGACAGCAGTCTGTGAAGTTTTCCAATGCAGCACTGCAAGCAAATAATGACTTGCAAGATTTTCATGAGATCTTTTTCATTTAAGTCTGTGAATAGCGATGACCATTCGTATGTGTAGCATTCTGGCTACATTAGATCTTCTTGTGTTGTCTGTGTTCTCTGCTAAATCTCACATTCACATCATCATCATCATCATCAATGCAGATTATATGAAATTATTGACACTAGAAGAATTGCGGCTCTTCATCTGAGGTTTGTCTTCGTCTTTTTGACGCATTATGAACAAATCTAGCAGAAGACTAGAATCAATTGATAAAGATGTCGAAACGGTTGAGTTAAAGCGATTAGTTTGAATTTCCGGTCCAAGGACGTTTGAATGCTGACCTCATTGACAAGTTACGTTAAACGTTAGTGATATATCATTGTACATGTATATGCTTGTATTACTTGGTAACATTTTGCACAGATTATATATTGTACATAACCTGCAATGATTTCTTGTGTTTAGCAGTACATGCAGATATCCAGTTGACTTAACTAGAACTCTTCAGTTGATATAGCGCCAAGCGTTTGTTAGATTGTAAGCAGGATCTCTTGAGGGATTTATTTAGTGTAGGCAATGTACAAATAAACAAATAAGATGTCATCTGCAGATTACATCGTCAGCAAAGGATTAAGATAGCAAAGGAGATGGATTGGATTGTGAAGGTTAAACTAAAACTAAAATTGAACAGTTTTCGTCTTAAGATCAGAATAATTATGTCCCCTGCTTTTCTAATCTCCGTTGCTTCTCCCAGATTCAGGTTTTTATACTGTGTGTTTTTCTGATTTCTATGCAATGCAGTTATGCAGTAGGCAATGTACCGAGACATTTTTAAATCCCGAGAATGACACACATGTCATGTCGCCATCGTCGCATCGCGACGGTTGGCTACATGAATGGATCTTTAATGCCCAGAGTCTTCTGTCCGTTGTCGCGCTCATTAAGTCAGAGCCTACAAGTCCTGCATGTCCAGTTCAGAACGTTGTCTATCCAAGATATCCTCGGCCTTCCTCGTCACATAAGAGCTCTTACCAAATGCGACCACTCGCTTCCAAGATCAAATTCAGACTGACGTTCAGAACTTCAGACGCGAGAAAGAAAGAGATTCGCGCGTAAAAGACGCGTCTGACACTTTATGTTACACTTTAACGCCACTTTAACATGTCTCTGGGTCCGCTGTAATAAATATGTGCGCGGTGGACCTGTGAGTTGTCACAAGGGGTCCATTGGAAATGATCACAACACCCAGACCCGCATAATTAACCTATGCGGCCATGTTTGTTATTGTGTATCCGTTTTGTGATTCTGTAAGGCGGGCACACACAGTTTTACTGAACAAACACATTTGTTAAACCGGCCCTGCTTCATAGATACCTCTAGCTATATATATATATATATATATATATATATATATATATATATATATATTTATATAGCCTACAAGTCCTGCAAATTTATTACAAATTTATTTGTAAGGGGGAGGGATTATTTTGTACACGCCTTGGGGAGGTCATCAAAATGCACTGGTGCAAACGAGCGGGGAGGTCGAAAATACGTTTTTATACGCCCTACCCCGCCTTCACCTAGAGGGATGAGGGCTAAGTAGGAGCCGTGGCGGGTGGGGGTTGAGGGAGAGACGGGGGGCGGAGAAGGATCCGCGAGTGTGTGGGTGCGGGATAGACAGGCTGCGGCGAGGGTAGGGTAGACTTCGGGGCGAGATGGGCGAAGACCCAATATCTTACGGGCAGCATCGGGTGCCCTAGAGGGGTAGGGCAAAAAACGATGTTTGCCGGTTAAAGCCGTACCACAGCTGGTTATCAATAAACTCTTTTTCTTTGTTACAAGAAATCGACGAAGTTATGGTTTTGTCATCATACGAGTAATCCAGTCATTGTGTTTTGCAACGCTGGTGAATACATGATACGAATCGGGTTTAAAGCAGTTGTTGATTGTGAGACCGAGAACAGTCACTTTGCCACCAGCCAAACAAAGCATTGGACCACCGCCGAGATCATTGGATGCTGCAGCATCATACGCCGCGCCGTCCTCCCTCTGCTGATGCCCATCCTCTGCATCCGCTTCATCCTTCTCCTTATTCCTTGCATCTACTGCAGGGTTTGCCAACTTAGCACAGATGCCGTCCGTCACATTTCTAAAACCCAAGTTGCAGTTCCTTACGGATGTCTGCAGGAATCTTTCCCTCAGCACATTCTTCTTCACGTTTCCAACATCTGAAATAAAAAAGGCATAGGTATTGAAATGGTCGCAACTAAGATGCAGTTTTGGCCTAGGTCTATTATGTTTCGGATAGGCTACAAGCCATAATATAGAACTATCCACTAGGTCTGCCCTTGTCTTTCTGAGCTGGACAATTCGGATCGGACAATTAGGAGCGGATAATTAGGAGCGGATAATTAGGAGCACTGGAGCAGACAAACTAAGGAGCGGACAATTTGGACCGGACAATATGGAGCGGCTAATTCGTATACCGGGCCTTTACCGGCCAATATTATATGTTTGGACTCCCACATTTAGGGCAACTTTTTTACACTATAGGCTACTCTCACATCAAAGTCAAGCCTTGTTTTCTTAGGCTATGCTAATTCTCCCTTTGTCTGTTTGCATGTCCGCATGTCTGAGTCACATTAGCTTGCTCCATGAGAAGGCGAACGACAGGCGTATTATTACACTTAAAAGGTATACGACCTAGGCTACTATAACGGCAATAAAGCCGCAATATAGAATATAGAAATGTCATTCGGCAAGAACAATGTTGCTGGACTGGATGCTGACAGAGGAGGGATACAGTGGAGTGAAAAGAGAAGCAGGGCTTTTTTAACGTGCAGTTGTATACAAAATGTGCAGTTCTAAACAGATTTGTGCAGCTGTAGGCCTAGATCGAAGCACTTCTGCACAGTTAAAACTATAGCAAAAAGGTCGTTGTCCTCCGATTGCCATGGAAGCAATTTACCATGGAGGACTGGAAAGAAAAGAAGGGCTTGTGCAGTTCTAAAAATTCCTTAAAAACAGCCCTGAAGAGAAGCAAAGAACAGAGAAAAATGGCGTCGTTGGACATACGAGCCTGCATGCCTGAGGGCAGAGAACGTGAAGACAGAAGAAGAAAATTCGGCATTGGCTCCAGACAAGACTTAGTATAGGCTGCCGCGTTCATTCATTTCTACTGCAACTCACTTTCTGTATGGGTCTCCCGAAACAGCATAGGATGTCTTTCCTCTTCCGTCGGTCGTAGGCCTATACCATATGCTTCAGCTTGCATGCATCATAGACCGTCCCCTTCGCTTTGCGCATATTATCACTACAGCTATGCTTGAAGTCTTTCACTGGCTACCAATCACTGTCCTGTACACAGTTGGGACATGCTCCCAGTCTAAACTATATATTATACATATGTTCCATGCAGGGGCGGATCCAGGGGGCCAATCCGGCCATGGCCCCCATTTAAAAATTGCATGGGACGTGGCCCCCCATTTGGTCTCAACAATTAAGCCAATAAATGTAGTGGGAGAGAAAAACAGGACATCACCTCCCCTATTAAAAAATCGTACGGGGCGTGGCCCCCCGTCGATTTAGCGGCGGTTAAGACGGTATCTTTTTCCCGGAAAATTAGTCGATGACTAAAAAAAGGTCATCAGTTTTTTGGGCGGATGAAATGGTATATTTTTCTCGGAAAATTGGTCATGACTAAAAAAAAAGGTCGTCAGTTTTTTGGGCGGATGAAATAGTATATTTTTCTCGGAAAATTGGTCGATGACTAAAAAAAAAAAAGGTCGTCAGTTTTTTGGGCGGATGAAATGGTATATTTTTCTCGGAAAATTGGTCGATGACTAAAAAAAAGGTCGTCAGTTTTTTGGGTGGATGAAATGGTATATTTTTCTCGGAAAATTGGTCGATGACTAAAAAAAAAGGTCGTCAGTTTTTTGGGCGGATGAAATAGTATATTTTTCTCGGAAAATTGGTCGATGACTAAAAAAAAGGTCGTCAGTTTTTTGGGTGGATGAAATGGTATATTTTTCTCGGAAAATTGGTCGATGACTAAAAAAAAGGTCGTCAGTTTTTTGGGCGGATGAAATGGTATATTTTTCTCGGAAAATTGGTCGATGACTAAAAAAAAGGTCGTCAGTTTTTTCGGCGACACAACGAAATTTTTCCCCTGTCCCACCAACAAGACCCAAAATTTTGGCCCCCCCCTTCGAAAATTTCTGTATCCGCCCTTGGTTCCATGCAAAGCCATCATCCACACCTTCTTCATCTCGCTCAATGTGTTTTGCTGATCGTCTTGATCTTTTTGTTCCCAGGATCGACTAGGACTGCAGCTCTTGCATGCCAACATCAGCAGGTGCCTAATTGCTGTGGTTGGTCCCTCCATTTGGAATGACCTTAGCCTATATACTCACTCGCAGTTTTCCTCATCAGTATCTCATACTTTAAAAGCATTTCTTTTTCTCTGGAGTTTTTCGTCCTGAGAGCGACTTTGAATAGCCATTCTGCAAGAGGCGCTATATATATATATATATATATATATAGACAAATATATCTTATATAATTATTTTAGTAAGGATTTTTGTTGTTGTCAGCTATGCACGGCCACAGTTTTGAAGCAATCGACCCCAATCCTTCGCAGGGGTCGGGGTCGACCCGACACTAGTCATTGAGGGGTCGGCGAATCTCTGCCACCATGGGGCCAGGGTGGGGAGGGGCAAAAAGCCTCATTTTCCCTGTTGGCCGTTTCCCTCACAGGCCTATGACAGCATTTTTCTTTCAGGTCACATCCGCATAAAAGCAGCGGTTGACACCGTTTTAGGTGTATAAGGCCAGCACTTTTGCCAGTCCGGATTTCACGGGTCGCGTACCGGTCGAGGTCGGAGTGTGGTGGGGTGTGGGTGTGGTGGGGTCAAGGAGGAAGAGAGGGTAGGAGAGGGAGGGACGGAGAGTGGGAGGGTGGAAGGGAGAGTGGGAGGGAGGGGAGGGTGGGATGGATGGATGGAGGGAGGGTGGGAGGATGAGAGGGAGGGTGGGAGGGAAGGTGGGATGGAGGGAGGGACGGAGGGAGGGATTGGTGGGAACAGCCCGAATCCTAAAATTCCGGGGCAACGCCGGGTACCCCAGCTATAGCTATTAATAAGGACATAGCTCTCATCATCATCATCATCAATATCATTGGGCTCAGTGCCCGTAAGAGTCCGACGCCACTCTCTGTCTGAGTCTGTCTCGCGTCATGCTGCCCAGCTTCAACCGGTCCGGTCAGCAGATCTGCTCCATACCATTGACATCTTAGAGCAGCTAGACCACCTTGTCTAAATGAAGAGAATATTGGGAGAGAGGGAATGAAGGACAACCTGGGTCAGTGCCCGTATGTGTCCCACGCTTTCTCCCCGACTCTCTCCACTAGTCTGTCCTGACCGGCCTGTGCATGTCTGCCCCACATCATGACACCTTGAAGCATCTGGGTCGCTATGTCACTTGTGGCGTGGTTTTTGCGGATTTCAATCGTCTTGGTCTTTTACTGCCAGCGTATCGCCTCCCATATGGCAAACCTTCCTCCTTTTGTTCGGGCTATTATATAGGACCGGCACAGGGACGTTGTTGGTTCCCTGTGGCGGAGGATGGGTGCAGTTTAACGTACGTCGTGCCCAGGACACGCACATAGCTCACAAGGACATGATAATTATTATGATGATGATCTAACAGTGAGGCGATGTAGTGAACTAACTTAACTTATAATAATCCTAAAATCGAATGGATCGCAGAACTCACTGGTCGCCGTTACCCATCCAACACTTCTGCAAGAGCTGTAGTCAAACTTCGTCTGATCTGTGGAAGGCAAGCAAACGGATTTGATGTGATCGCTGTAGACGAACGCTTTCGTCACATAGACCAACGCGATGTCATGGTTCAACGTCTCCAAATCGAATTCTGGGTGAATGAAGATCTTCTCGCCGCGGATCTCCTGCTCCGTTCCCTCCAACATTTCCAGGTTGTGAGCTCCAGCAAGAATTCTTACTTCATCTGCCGGCATTACCACTTTCTTACGGCTGTGCCTAGGAATCAAGGAAAACATGAGAATGCGTGGTTTATTGGGAAGTCGTTATTTTAACATATATACATTGCTCAGTTGCTCAGAGCTCACTCTAGTCTCTAATCATCCAATGACCTTGACCGATTACATCCAATCTTCCATTGGCTTCAGCGCCTTAATTATTGACGCAACTAACACTGAATATATTTTTAAACTTCAAACTGACACAAAGTATAGTGACGAACGGATGAATGGGAAGATCACAATTTAAATTTAACTGTCGCCAGCCATCACATATCGTACAATTCAATCTATCATCGCCATCGCGTACCGGTCGAGGTCGGAGTGTGGTGGGGTGTGGGTGTGGTGGGGTCAAGGAGGAAGGGAGGGTAGGAGGGAGGGACGGAGGGTGGAAGGGAGAGTGGGAGGTCGAGAGTGGGAGGGAGGGGAGGGTGGATGGATGGAGGGGAGGGTGGGATGGATGGATGGGAGAGTGGGAGGGTGAGAGGGAGGGTGGGAGGATGAGAGGGAGAGTGGGAGGAAGGGTAGGAGGGTGCGAGGTTGTAGCGGGATTAAGCGATCCCTCATCTTCCATGCGCTCTTCATCGCTATAGAGTAGTATAGAGTAGTATAGAGTGTGTGCTAACCATTGCTTTAAACACCAATCGAAAACATTAATTACGCATATACAGCAAATCTTCTGTGGCTAACGGAGAGCGTGGGCCACAACGGGTCTTCGGATCAGAATGGCATGGATGAGAACCGTGCAAATGTTATACGATAAGGAAGAATCTTAAGTTGATGGTTTTGCAGATGAGTTGCAACAGATTATGTTGTTAAACTGTTTTAAAGATTGCAACAGAATCTGATGCTGCTAAACTAAAGAGACAATGGGTAGTTGTGATGACTTGCAGGCAGGAGGCTGTTGTCAGCATCCACTGAGCTGCAATGATGCATCCACTGCATCGATGTCTCCAGTTCTCCCATCTGTAGCTGATGCTGACCATCGATGGATAAGAGTGAGGAGCTGCACTGAAGGCGTCTTCAAACGACGATGACTGGCGACGTCGTTGTAGGAAGGACGGCAGAAGAGGCAGACCACACTCAGCATCAGCTGAAACAATAGTATAGACTATAATATTATGCACGATTGCGATGTTGTCTACAACAGACGTCTAGACATTCAAATTTGTATTGCATTCAAATGATTCAACGGCCTATGCTAGTCTTGCCAGTGCGCTTTTTTGACACTTGAAGCTGACCAGCTGGTGGGATGTGGAAGGTCTGCTGGAAGTGAGATCTCCCACAACAGTTTTCAAGTGAGATCAAGTAACACATCGTGTATAATCAGACTTCAGACTGAAGTCGAGCCATGAACGGCGGCGGCACGCACTGTCGGCATGATCAGTGAAAGGAGAAAATATTAATCCAGGTCTTTTAGAATGAATGCAATATCTCAGACTGTGCATGGAAGAGAAAAAATCGAATATTTTTGAACAATATCTGGCTTAACAAAACCGATCTTAGTTAAGCTGGCACACGTGCAAGCACTGTCGGCTGAATATAAAATTATGGCCTATTTACGGTCAATTACTGAGTAAACGTATTTCTATGCACTATAAATTGATGCATTGATTGATTGGTGCAAGTTGATATACCATTGATGCACTGATAGCCATTCGTTGCGAGGCTGTAACCATCGTCGCACGAACACGTGTAACTTCCGATCGTATTCACACAAAGCTGTTCACACTTGTTGGTTCGTTTGCTCTTGCACTCGTCAGTATCTGTAAATAAAACAAACAATCCTTGAACAGTTTAATCAGCATTAAGATATCTTATATTATAAGTCTGAAAGTTTGTCCCTTCCGGCCGGTATAATTTTGACTCTTTGTAACAAAATAGGCTCGGAAAGTGGGCAAACAGAGCTATATCGAGATTGCTAGAGGTATATAATTTATTCGAGTGACAGAGCGACCCAGATGCTTCAAGGTGTCATGATGTGGGGCAGACATGCACAGGCCAGTCAGGACAGATCGGTGGAGAGAGTCAGGGGAGAGAGCGTGGGACACATATGGGCATTGGCCCAGGTTGTCCTTCATGCCTCTCTTCCAATACTCTCTTCATTCAGACAAGGTGGTCTATACTCTATAGCTGCTCCAAGATGTTAATGGTATGGAGCAGACCTGCTGACCGGACCGGTTGAAGCTGGGCAGCATGATGCGAGACAGACTCAGACAGAGAGTGGCGTCGGACACCTACGGGTATTTAGCCCATGGATTTTGATGATGATGATGAATATATATATATATATATATATGTATATATATTAAAGAAGCGCAGTGATGATGATGGTAGCTGTTTTCTGTACAAGTCTTCCGAGAAATTAGCTGCTTCTATGTGGAACTATTCTACGTCGGAATCAGGGGCGGATCCAGGGGGGGCCAATCCGGCCATGGCCCCATTTAAAAATTGCATGGGACGTGGTCCCCCCATTTGGTTTCAACAAGCCATTAAATAAATGTAGTGGGAGAGAAAAACAGGACATCAGGCCCCCTATTACAAAATCACACGGGACTTGGCCCCCCCGTCGATTCAGCGGCGGATGTTTCCCGAAAAATTGGTCGATGACTAAAAAAAAAAAAAAGGTCATCAGTTTTTTTCGGCGGATGAAATGGTATTTTTTCCGGAAAATTTCGTCGATGACTAAAATTTTTTTCTCCTATCTCACAAGACCAAAAATTTTGCCCCCCCTTCGAAAATTCCTGTATCCGCCCTTGGTCGGAATCATTATTCATCGACAGCTCATCGCTGCACTGAACAGAACGATTCGATATATATATATATATATAATATTTAATATAATTTATATATATATATTTAATATAATATAATATAATATATATATTTAATATAATATATATATATCGAAGCATACGTATGGCATCATGTAGCGGACGAATGAGCGAATTGAAGAGGAGGGAAGGAGGCATGCAGAGCACTGCAGCAGACGATCGATGTCGTCACTCATGCATGAAGAAGAAGAAGAAGAAGAAGAAGAAGAAGAAGAAGAAGAAGAAGAAGACAGAGGACAGGACTGAATGCATGGCGTCGACGTCGTAGAACAGTTCCACACACAGAATAGAAGCAGCTAATTTCTCGGAAGACTTGTACAGAAAACAACTACCATCATCATCATCATCACTGCGCTTCTTTAATTGAATCTCTTGAATTATTGCCTCGACTCAGTTCCCCACGCAATCGCCTTTAGCTTCTGGCAAGCCTTCTGCTATATATATAGTTCGCCACGCAATTTGATTCAGCCGCATGATCGCTATTTAATGTTCTTTGGATTGTTAATTGAGAGTAGGACTAGTTCTAAAAGAACTGATTTGTTCTATAAGAATAATGTTGTTGTGAATACCACTAAGATGCGCTTCAATCCAGTTGTAGTAAGCGGGAACGTTCGTGTAGATTCCTGGTTTGCGTGGTGATGCACAGGCTGACCCGACGCTCGTAATTCCTTGGAGGTACCACTTCTGGTCCAATGTGGAATAGTTGACGAGTGGTCCGCCTGAATCGCCCTGGCATGAGTCCCTGCCGCCCTCTTCATACCCAGCGCACATCATGTTTTTGGAGAGGACGCTCGGATAGACGACTTTGCACTTCGACCATGGAACAACTGGAACAATTACTTGTCGAAGAACTGTACTGGATACGCCTCCTGCAAGACGACAAATTAAGCCGAACCTACGGATCAGTCGTATATGCCAGGGGTTCTCAAACTGTGGTACGCGTACCCCTAGGGGTACGCCAGGCGCCGGTAGGGGGTACGCGAAAATTTCCAGAAATATAAATTTTCTTTGAGTTTATGGTCGTGGTGTCCATGTTTCTTTTATGAGCAATGATTTTTAATGTTGCAACATATATACAGCATCGTCATTTCTTTCTTTCACAACATATGATTTGACTCAAATACTACATATAGCATAATAGTATGCAACATGTTTATTTTTAAGCCTATTGCTATAATTTTGAAAGAAAATGATGTAGGTTTACAGGTATAAATGGTTGAAAGTGCCAAAGCCAGAAATTCGCTGCGTATCTGGAGCTCAAAATGGGAGACCTGATCGGCCTAAGGATTGATTTCTTGTCGAGCATTAAAATTTGCGACTCATTTCAGCACATCACATCTAAGTAAAACTTTTTTTAAAACGATTCTTGCTATCAAAAACAAATACGGCCTAAATAATTTGCGTTTGAAATTGACGAATATTAAACCAGATATTTTTTTATTTTAAATCTGTGCACTGCTGTGCTAGTAAAAACAAGCCCATAGCACTGTAAGTCTGTAACGCTATAGGGTAGCTCATTCTTACAGGGGTTACAGACCCTTTTTGCTTTTTGTTGATATGATTACATGATTAAAACTATACAATGTCATGTATTTTAAATTTTGTTCCATAGGCCTATGTACGACTCGAATACACGATGTCGCCAACGAGGCAACGATTAATAGAATTTTTTGTTGTCACTGCAAAGGGACATCGCAGTGGCATTTTCTTGTTGATCTGACTTTGCTGGGGGTACGCTATCATTCGATTTTTTTACTTAGGGGTACAATAAAAATCAAGTTTGAGAACCTCTGGTATATGCTATGCATACAACGTTTGATTAACGGCTTTCACAGCTCATGAGAGGCAGAAGTATAAAAATAGCACATCTGTTGTTTAGGCCCATAATAATTAGAGTAGGCTACGTATACGTAAGTTATATATTTCTTCCTTATTTCAAACCGATGTCGAAGCATGGAGACTGCAGAGAGACAGCAGCAGCAATTGAAAGTAGGTATAGGTGAACAGTCAACGTCTAAGGTCCAGCAGTCTTGACGCTTAGCTTAGGCTTAGCTTAGGCTTAGCTTAGGCTTAGCTTAGGCTTAAAGCTTAGGCTTAGCTTAGGCTTAGCTTAGGCTTAGCTTAGGCTTAGCTTAGGCTTAGCTTAGGCTGGCTTTGCTAATCCGACTCATGATGGACCGACAACGCATGGACATCATGAACACGGAATATGGAATTCATTCACTAATTCATTCACTCATTCATTCATTCATTCACTCATTCATTCAGTCACTCACTCATTCATTCACTTACTCATTCATTCACTCATTCACTCATTCATTCATTCATTCATTCATTCATTCATTCATTCATTCACTCATTCATTCATTCATTAAGAGAGATGGTTCGACATGATACGAGAGGACTGTCGGGAGATGGGTTGGTCCATACAGGAGGCTACACACAAAGCCCAAGAAAGAGAGAAGTGGAGATTTCCGTAGCTGCAGGGCGGTTGTCACGTGCGAAAGCATCGTCAAAGGCTCAAAGCCATAAGTCAAATAAGTCAAGTTACCGTATGTATTATGAAGATTTATATGGCGCCCATTCAAGGCTCAGGACTCAGGAGCGCTCCCGGCACAATCTTAGCTGAAATGGACGGCGCTAAGGCTGCGATAAAGCGCATCTCTGCAAAGCCCATGCATAGGCATAAGACGTGGGAGACCATTCCATATCATGGAGTCAATCAACAGAGAAAGCATTAGATCAGCGGTTCTCAACCTTTTTAGTGCGGCGACCCCTTGGAAACATTTTGAAAGTTGTGAAGTTTGGAAGAATGGTAAAAGTGGAATTTATATTTTAAAACTAAAAATTGCAAAAAATAAATTAGCTCACGCATTCTACCAAATAAATCATAACAAAAGTATAAGTATAATTTTATTCTGCATTATAAGTTGCTGTAGTGAAGCTTTGAAATTGCCAGTGCATGAACACTTGTGCATCTTTTGAAAATTTCTGAATGCTCCAGGCGACCCCTGGCAAATCGTCAGGCGACCCCCGTGGGGGTCGCGACCCACAGGTTGAGAACCGCTGCATTAGATCATGATCAGATAATGATTAGATCGTGATTAGATCATGATAAGAATATGTCTAGCAAGTTGAAAAGCGGCGACATGAAATGCAGTCTACCCGGTCTTCTGTATACACTTGAGAATCAAGTGTTACACTTCAGGGGCGGATCCAGGGGGCCAAAATGGCCATGGCCCCCCATTTAAAAAATGCATGGGACGTGGCCCCACCATTTGGTTTCAACAAGCCATTAAATAAATGCAGCGGGAGAGAAAAACAGGATACCAGGCCCCCCATTAAAGAAATCGCATGGGACGTGATCCCCCCCATTTGATTTACCATACTCCCGACTATGATGACCGACGACTAAAAAAAAGGTCATCAACTTTTTTGGCGGCTGAATTGGTGTCTTTTTCCCAAAAATTTTGGACGAATGACTAAAAAAAGGTCATCAGTTTTCTCGGCGACGAATAACACGAAATTTGTCCCTGTCCCACCAACAAGACCGAAAATGTTGGCCCCCTTTCGAAAATTTATGTATCCGCCCTTGTTACACTTACACAACCAAGTTAAGCCTCTGCTGGTGCTGGTGCTGGTGCTGGTGCTGGTGCTGGTGCTGGTGGTGCTGCTGCATGCGTAGACCTAATTAAAGGAGTCTAACCTACGGGCAATCAATAATTATCATATAAGGCGATTCCATTCCTAATCGTCGTAACTCTCTTGAACTCTGACCAGCGAATAGCAACCAATCTGGGCAAACGGTTCATCATCATCATCATCACCATCATCATCATCATCATCATCATCATCATCATCATCATCATCATCATCATCATCATCATCATCATCAGCAGCAGCAGCATCAGCAGCAGCATCAGCAGCATCATTATCATCAGCAGCAGCAGCATCAGCAGCATCATTATCATCAGCAGCAGCAGCATCAGCAGCAGCATCAGCAGCATCATTATCATCAGCAGCAGCAGCATCAGCAGCAGCATCAGCAGCATCATTATCATCAGCAGCAGCAGCATCAGCAGCAGCATCAGCAGCATCATTATCATCAGCAGCAGCAGCATCAGCAGCAGCATCAGCAGCATCATTATCATCAGCAGCAGCAGCATCAGCAGCAGCATCAGCAGCATCATTATCATCAGCATCATTATCATCAGCAGCAGCATCAGCAGCATCATTATCATCAGCATCATTATCATCAGCAGCAGCAGTGCATCGCTTCATCAACTATTTTTTTCTGCCTGACTGCCCTGACATGCATAATATGTATAATAATTATATATATGTACAGTGTATAATATGTATATGCATGTTCTGCCAACCGATTCTATTGCTTATTCCAGTAAATTGGCAGGAATTCCATCACCTCTAACCACTTGAAGTCCTCAGTTCATTGAATCGCTTTAATATGATTTATTGTTGCTATTAATTATACATGGTCATAAATTACGAAGAATTAGTTCTTTAACTTCGGAAATTATTTACTTTGGGATTTAACCGCAACCATGTCAATACAACCATGTCAATGCATCCATGTCAATACAACCATGTCAATACAACCATGTCAATACAACCATGTCAACCATGTCAATACATCCATGTCAATACAACCATGTCAATACAGTCATGTCAATACAACCATGTCAATACAACCATGTCAATACAACCATGTCAACCATGTCAATACATCCATGTCAATACAACCATGTCAATACAACCATGTCAATACATCCATGTCAATACATCCATGTCAATACATCCATGTCAATACATCCATGTCAATACAGCCATGTCAATGTAGTCATCAATTATTACAAAGAGTTCGAAGGTTTGATTAGTATTATTGACCATCTTGATGTTGGCCTACCTTCCGTTTTCCCCCAACCGGTTGTAACAAGTGGTGCACCATCTGCAACATCATCACGAGCAAGACAGACTGGTTGAGCATAAGTATCGAATGTGATGTCCTTCTGAAGTATGATGAGCGCTATATCGCAAGCCCACTGCGACGGTCTTCCAGTGTAGTTCTCGTGAATGACGATGCGTTCAATAGCCATCAGTGATACGTTGTCAGTCGAGTTCCTGTTGTGGCCACCGGTGAGAACCATCAAATCCGTCGGATTGTTGTCCTTTCTGGAAATCAAACACCGCTCACGTAAATCTTCGTAATCGTCATCTCCAAAGTTCTGAAGAGAAATTGCTTGGTTTGTGTACTATTTGCTACAATTTTTGGTATACGAGCAGTCTCCAAAGTTCCACTTCATTATAATTATAGTCCAGCAGCAGAACCGAGTTGTCGAACTCGATACATAAAGAAATTATTCTTGTAATTATAACGATATTTATTGAAATCTTGAATCCTTCTTTTTATTAGCACTAAGTAATAGAGTAGTTTTGCTAAGATGACATCTTAAAATGGAGCCATTACAATGTTAAAACTTAACAAAGAAATAGTCATTATTGTCGTTCCCGCCCTCAAACCCTTAACCCTCCCCTCTCGGCGCGATGCACCTCGGCGATCGTCCGCCGTACGTTCGTTTGTCTCCCCCTCGGCCACTCCCCCCACTCAGAAACCTGGATTTCGCCATCCTCGTCAGATTAAACACTGCATGGTTACTCAATATAGGCTATATGTCGATGGCTTGCTTGGTGCAGTTGATGGTAGGTCTATACATATATTATGGTGTTAGAAGTTACTCTACAGCTGCTTTTAGTCGTTTCAATTGCAGCATCGATTGGAATTGCAAAGTCGTCTCGTTACCAAATACAATAATTGATGGCAAGACTGTGTATACCGGCCGGTGGCCTATTGTAACTCATTTTACGAAAGATAGACTGTTTCTAGAAAGGCTATTTGACCCCAATTCTCCAAACTATTGCACAAAAAAACAGCAACAACAACTAGCGAGAGACTAATCCGATGATATATCGCTGATCAATCACACGTTGTATACTTACGCGCAGTGAGCGGCAGTCACAACACAGTTGCTACCAATGATGCTTGCGCCACAGAAATGCTTAAACGAATTCGACTCTTGACGAAGAAGACTGCATTGCCATGGATACGAATGAGGTCTCGCCTCAGTTCCACCGACGATCCGATTGAAAATAGTCGGAGTCACACGAGGATTGCCACAGTCAACGACCTGAACGAACACACACGCACACACAAACACACGCACACACACACACACACACACACGCACGCACACACGCGCACACACACGCACACACACGTACACAAAAGGTTGTTTTTTTATTTCCTCGGGACTGTCACTCTGAGAGCGCCTCTGAATAGCTAGCTTATAATTATACAATACAATACAATACAATACAATACAATAATGGTCTATATCGGTCATTTGAAGCGGAGCAGACTATTCGGCGGAGAAGGAGAGACGCGGGGCTTCGAGTGACTTCCTCCTCCTCTTTCTCCCTCCTCCTCCTCCCTCCTCCTCCTCCTCCTCCTCCTCCTTCTCCCTCCTTCTCCCTCCTCCTCCTTCTCCCTCCTCCTCCTTCTCCCTCCTACTCCTTCTCCCTCCTTCTCCCTCCTCCTCCTTCTCCCTCCTTCCCCTTCTCCCTCCTCCTTCTCCCTCCTACTCCTTCTCCCTCCTCCTTCTCCCTCCTCCTCCTTCTCCCTCCTCCTCCTTCTCCCTCCCCCTCCTTCCTACGCTGAAACGACGATGGAGAATGAATTACGACGCCAAATGGCGCTACAGAAGCCTTCTACATTACCTTGCACTACAGAAGTCAAAAAAGCCGAAGTCATAATAGCCGAAGTGAAACTACTTACCATTCAACAATGCAGTCGAAACTACAGCAGTTAAATAACATTTCAACATGCTATTGGGCGCTACAGAAGTTGGCCACATTATACTTCAGACGCTCAAATGGTCTCGGTCCTTTCCACGTCTCTGAAGCGCACCTGAGCCCGTGCATTTTTCTCTTTCCTAACCCTACTACTCCATCTCCCTCCTCCTCCTTCTCCCTCCTCCTCCTTCTCCCTCCGACTCCTTCTCCCTCCTCCTCCTTCTCCTCCTCTTCCTCCTCTCTCCCTCCTCCTCCTCCTCCTCCACATGGCCGAATTTACCCCGACCCTCCATAACAATCTTAACGAGCATGGACCGCATTTTTGGATCATGAATTTGGATAACCAAATTGGCAAAAAATATAGTGGTTTGCAGAATAAAAAACAAATAATTAACATTTGAACAAGATTACCTTAAATTCTTAGCTTTTACCGTCAGAGTATGGATAAGTTGAACTAATTTTTTGTTTTTTTTAGCAAATTATACTCACATAAAAGCAAAGCTATCTAGATAAACATACTTAATATGATAGTATACGCTAGATGGCAGCATTAAAATCTTCCTATGCCCGATGCATGGTTTTCTTGAAATCACCCTGGCCGAATTTACCCCGTGGCCGAAATTACCCCGTCTTCCCCTACAAGTCTGCACTACTTTCACCTTTACCTAAACATCAGAAAGTGGAACCGAGTGCTCTAGCAAATTTATAAAGCGCTACTTGAAAGCTAAGCACTGCAGGGCTGCACGATCATCGAGCTGCTCAAAGTAGCCAACTATACTTCGAGAAGTTCTTGAGAACAACGTGTGGCTTACCTTTGCGGCAGACTGTGACAGACCTCTAGTGATCCTTCTTGGAATGAGCCTAGAAAAGAATTTCATATCTATATTATAATTCCGAAATTCCATATGTTTGTTTGCTTGTACGCTTTTTGACTCTCCCCTGCAGAATAGGCTCGGAAATGAAACAGCGTCGGTTTATAAAAATTCTTGCAATCGATTCTTACCCAAATTATAAGGTCATCGCAACTATTTTCAGGTTTTAACTCACTTTAAAACAAGAATTATTAGCGTTTTAAGACAGATTTCATCAATAAAATGATAACGCTAGCACATTGGTGAAGAGTCTACTCCGCATGTCGTCATACCCGCCCAGTAATAATTTCCGTTGCGCCCCGCAGGGACGGGTTACGTTTGGCTTTTTGGGGAAGCGAGGTGGGGTGGAGGTTTGGCGAAAACCCGAAATTTAGCAGTCAACGATGGGTACCAGAGTGGAGTAGTTGTTAAAACCCTAAATTTCACTTTAGAACTCGAGTTATTAGCGTTTTAAGACAGAAGCGTTTTAAAACAGATTTCATCGCTCACGCGTTGGTAAACAGTATCGAGCTTTAGTAAAGGAGTCTACAGCCCGAATGACGTCATACAAGCCCAGTAATAATTTCCGTAGCGCCCCGCAGAGGCGGTTTACGTTTTGCTTTTTGGGGAAGCGGGGTGGGGTAGAGGGTTGGCGAAAACCCGAAATTTAGCGGTCAACGTTGGGTACCACAGTGGAGTAGTGTTTGAAACCCTAAATTTCCCGGGCAACGCCGGGTTACACATCTAGTAAGAACATAAAATAGATTCTTATTTATATCCTCTCTTCATTTCTGCTGCTTCTGACAAGGTCAAACATCGTGACCTCTGCGCTGTTTGCCCTTTATATATATATATATATATATATATATATATATATATATCACGGACTGCTATCCGACAGCGTCGTTCATTCTCTGTTGCAGGCCCTACAGCTTGGAATGGTCTCCCTGTTACACTGCATGCGCTTAATTCCCAGGGGTCACTCCGCTCTGTTCCTTAAGAACCTAAAGACTGTTTTATTTAGCCGTGGCTGGGCCGGGAGCGCTTCTGAGTAGCCTACCTTGAAGAGGTGCTATATAAATGTCTGAAATAAATAAATATATATATAATGACATATATATATATCATATATAATATCATATGGGCCTATATCATATTGTATATATATATATATATATATATATATATATATATATATATATATATATATATATATATATATATATATATATATGCCTCCTGACTGGAGGCTATCCATAAAGGAGCGGTTGATGCGGGCGAAAGCTTCGCCAGGGCCATAAGTCATATGCCTATATCAAATCCTCCTCGATTGACATTTTGGCAACTTTCAACCTCAGCCCCAAAGCATTTTGATGCGACTCAAATCAACAGCTGCCTTTATCGCGTCTAACGCCTATATTGTGTATAATGCAGAATTCTATGCAAGAGCATACAGGTCTATAGCCTAATATGTACAGGCCTATGCCATAGACGTATATTGAGTCGAATAAGTAATTGGCCTATATAGGCCTACACATTGAAGAATGAAACAGTTGACCTACACGTTTGAATAAATGTTCAAGTCCGAATCTGTCATTTATTTTGTGTAGGCCTATCTATGGAGAACACTTAGACACATATATAATGTGTCACGTTTGAAAATGTATAACAAAGTCTATAATAATAAGAAGTTAGACGAGAATTTTCTGACGATGATCGACTGCCGTAGGCCTATATGCAGCGAGATATAGGCCTACTCGCGGCTGGATGTCGCTTAAGTGTTGTTTATATCATGATAATTATTATCATGGAAAGACAATAAACTTTAAACATATTGAAATTGTTGATGAAATTGATCTGCGGCTCAGTTTTAGGCCTACCTGCTGAAAGTTGTCGTGATGACGAGATTTATGAAGATCAGTTTCCATGGAAGACTGACGAAACATCTGCTGAATAACCTGCAGATAGAATATTAATATGTCAATCATTCTTCTACGTTGATGGAAATTAGAAACTTGATCAAGTCGTGTTGTCTATTGCAAAAACCATACAATTAGACTGAGGTAAAGACGCTTATGTTTCTCAGCCTTAATCCAGAATCTATGATACCCACATTTTACAATTTCGTTAGTCGAGCCGTATGTTATTGTTGGCGTCAGGCTTCAACGTTGCTATAGATCTCCAGCTATCGAAAGGCGTCAACTGCAAAAAGCAGGTTTCTGAAGAAGATACTTTGTGACTTGGTTGGCCTTTAGTTTGTTTTTCGCTGCCATTTAGATATTCTGTTGATTTATCTAACATCCATCGATAGTCATCGAACGATGGCCACAGACGGACGAACGGACGAACGGACGAAGGACGAAAGACATAGCCTGTACATACGTACGGTTCTTCTTCGTCTTTCGTCGTCGTCGATTAATTCAACGGCTAAACGTTGAACTGTATAGAATGTAAGAAATGATATTTGAGAAGTCTTAAATATCACGTGTTTGTATGTGCACTTGTTATAGCCTAGTACCCCTTCAAACTCTCTACTAAGAGGCGCTCCCGATTACAGCGCGGACACTGCATCGGTTTCATGCCGAAGCGCTGAGCAATTGCGAGTGAATGACTTGCCCAAGGTCCCTATAAGCGGCAACTTGGTGGATTCTAACCTAAAACCCTCCAGCTGCAAGACAACGACTTTTCCCACTATATGTACACCACCGCACCCCACGTGTTATGACAATCAAGTTTAAAATTAGCCTATAGTATACCCATGATCAATATTAATTATGTTGACTGAGCATAAAAACTAATTATGCGTATACGAATCAAGAGGTAGGCCTACAATTAAGATGCGCATCACAGACACAAACATAAAATCTTTCTGTTGTGCCGCCTACATATAATTACATTGCTATATATTGATTTTCTCAGTCAATTGAGGTCAAACCTCATGATAGCAATAACGTCGCCCCATATAGCCTAGGCCTAATTATCATCATTAGTCCTTTTCGTGCAATTCTGCACAACATCGGGCAATGCGGCTCTTTCATTTCTCCCTGTCCACCGCCAGTTGTATTGCCTCGTCCCAAGTCATGTCCATGCATTTCAAGTCTTCCCTGACCCGAAAATCCATCACTTGCCTTGTTGTCAGTTTTTCCTTGGTCTGCCTCTTCCGCGTCTTCCCTCCGGAGTCCAGTTCATCTTGTTGTCCAGTCTTCTTCCATGCGGATCCCATGACCCATCCATTTCAAACTTCTCTTTCTGATGATGTTCTCAGGGTCGGATTTAGGGTGGTGAGGCCCATGGGCGCTCATTACGGTGGGGCCCTTTCATGCAGTAGATATTTTGTTTTTGTGGGACAAGCCCCACACAATCATAAAATGTCACAGGCAAAGGAGCTAAAAGTAATGTTTAAATTGTTGACTTATTGTTAATAAAAAATTTAAATAGGCCTACCATACATAATTATGAAGATAACATGAGGAGATCGATCATATTGCTGACAAAGACTGCTATTATTTTAATTGCACGGTATTAGACCATTTTTCAAATACAAAGTTAAAGGATAAGGGTTAGGCTTCGTGGTATGTTTTTAGTAGGCCTATGAGTCACTGGCATAGGCCTGATAAACACATGGGCAGGGCTGAAAGTGATTCGGGTAGACATATATGTATTTTGGACAAATTACTAAAAAAGGTCAGAAATTTTCGGGTCAAATTAAGGCGTCGGCTCGTCCGCAAAAGTCAGACCCAGCAACTTTTCCAAACCACGTTCAGCCCTGCACATAGCTAGGCCTACACAAAAAAAGTGAAAATGGTGATAAGCAGTGGTTAAAGTGTAGACGCCCCTTCCTTTTCCAGGTTGTGCTGCGAAATAAGTGGCAGGACTGTGTGCAGATCTGAAAATAAGTGCATGGACGCCGTCCATGACCGTCCAGCCACACTTTAAGTCATAAGCAAGACCTCCAAAATAAAAACAGACAGCTATATATAATCAGTTAAATAGCTTGGTTGAGCCTACAGTTGGATCAAAGTTTGAGTATGTCTTTGCATATTTTTTCTATTAGCAAAATCATCAATTAACTGATTAAAATCCAGTTGGCATCGAGTAAGCCTATATCACTCTGTAAGCTAAACACCGCAAAGTGGCAATAGCTAGGTCACCATATAATTATGTCATAGGCTACTTGTACGAAACCTGCTCTAATATCTTCATCTTGGAAAACGAGCGTTCAGCACTACAGTCGCGCTGTGACCATGAGCACCAAATACATTCTTAGCATAATTTCCACACTTGGAAATGAACTTTCAACACATTTGTCAAGTGTTAGGCTTAATTGGTTCATGAACGGCACCTGATTTATGCCTACCGGGCCTGTTCTTCCTGCCTCGTCTTGAAGCATTTTGACAAAAATAATGAAACCTCAATAGCTCATTGCCAAGGCTTTCATCGAGTCATCACCATTATTATAGCCTGCCATACTGCTACAGAGAGTGGCGTCGGACTCTTACGGGCATTGAGCCCAAAGATATTGATGATGATGATAGGCCTACTGTTACATGGTTTTTCGCAAACTTGAGTATTTTCTTCACCTCTAGGCCTAGGCTCAGTGGCGGCGCCAGGATTTCAGTTTTGGAGGGGCTGAAGCCCGCGGAAAAATTTTCCATTTTCGCCGCCAAAATTTCTGACGAACTTTTTTTTTTTTTTTTTTTTTTTTTTTAGTCATCGACCAAAATCTCACGAAAATTTTCCATTTTCGCCGCCAAAATTTCTGACGACTTTTTTTTTTTTTTTTTTTTTTTAGTCATTGACCAAAATCTCACGAAAATTTTCCATTTTCGCCGCCAAAATTTCTGACGACTTTTTTTTTTTTTTTTTTTTTAGTCATCGACCAAAATCTCACGAAAATTTTCCATTTTCGCCGCCAAAATTTCTGACGACCTTTTTTTTTTTTTTTTTTTTTTTAGTCATGGACCAAAAATCGTGGATTTTCTATGTAAAATAATTAAAATGGACATTTTTTTAGGGGGGGCTTAGCCTCCTGTAGGGGGGCTTAGCCCCCAGCCCCCCTAGCGCCGCCACTGCCTAGGCTATATGGGGCCTGCACGATTCAAGCTTAGAAATAAAACCAAACCTCGGGCAGAGAAGTTCTTTGATGCTATATAGTCTTTTGTCATCCACGGTGACAGCAGATGTAAGCCTACTTACAGCTGCTGCCTGAAGTAACACGAGTTGTCTTTGCCGTAACCTACTTTCTAATTTTGAGATTCTTTTTTCTACTTAACTTACGGCTTCTGAGAGCCGTTCTATGCCTAATTAGTGCCCGTATAAACCGATCTTCAATTCGGTTCATGTCTATCGGTTGCAATTACTGAAAATCTTCAAATAATAATTTTATTATACTATGGTAAGTAGGCTAATGCCTATATTCAAAACTCACACTGTGCTGTATGGTCCTATAAACCGTGCATAATTATTATAGGCCTAAACGTAGAGTCCTATATAGGACTGTAGTCTCAACCACTCTGACAGCACAGAAATGACAGTAAACAGCAGCTTTGCGCTACCACAGATGTGGACATTGAGTCACTCAAGGTCAAAAGCGCCAGCCGAACGATGGAGTTAAGACAGAATACATCACTGTCTGCAGCAGGGTCTTTCCCTCCGTAAGGCAAAAAATGTTGTGTTTCCGGTAACAGAGCTCTAAAAAATTGGGTAGGTAGGTCGAAAAATATTTTTATTTTGGTAAAATATTTGTATACAGTGACTATCCGAAAAATTATATCCCACTAGGGCCACTACTCTTTTTTGCATAAAGGTAGGCCTACACGCTGCAACAAAGAACGTGTTCTAAGCAAGTATAAACTTCTTTTAATTTTTTTTTATTTCACAAAATTATTTGAGTCGCGGCAATGAAAGAGGGTCGGTCGGGTTACCGGAAACACAACATAATTTTTTTGGCCTAACATGATGATACTCGTGGTGAGGGCCATGGAGCTCGGGACACTGACCATGCACCTCACGATCTGTTCGTTGTCTGCTGCATGCGGACCGAGTCGAGGGAAACACCTCTGACACTGTATCTGCCCATAGGCGGAGACCTGGGCCTATCCCTATACATCAGCAGAGGCTAACTCAGCTTGAGTTGAAAGAAAGATAACCTATCAACAGCAGCTGCTGCTGCTGCTGAAGATGTCAGGTTCAAAGTGCTACGGTGAAAACAATATTAACGAGTAGGCCTATAGTGGTCAAATCAGAAGACTGCTTAAGATCCTGTTGCCAGACTCTTAGAATCCAATCCTTAAAAATTATTGGGTGTATACGCACTGAAGGAACAAAAAATAAAGCTGCAACTGATCCCGAAGTGGTGGGGGTCCCTGGGCTGGAGCCCGTGTAGCCCATGCTTAAATTCCGCCCTGGAAGTTCTCCATGGTCTCGTGTCCTGTTATTTCCCTGTAACAGGCCTATAGATTATGTGTGTATGTACGACTTGTACGTGTAGCCTATCATGTATGTAGGCTAGCTCAGATCGACGGGCAAACCTCAATGTCATAAAACTCGATGTTTCAAGATTTCGTTTTGATCTCTTTATATTTTTAGAACGAGTCTTTTATAGATTAATTGCGTTGATTTTTCTAAAGTTGATTTTCTCCCACTCCCTCTTAAACTGTTGTACGTACGTGGTGTTCTTTGTTCTCTCATCATCATGCAGTTTCGAGTTCATTATTCATTTCTGTCTGAGGCTGAGAAGACGACGAAGAAGACGATAACGATTCAAACCAGTGTTTAATCTAGACGTCTCTGGGGGGGGGGAAAGTTCCCCCCAGGATTGACATTTCCCCCTCCCCAGAAAATTTGAAGAAATGAAAAGTTTTTAGTTGCTGTTTACATCACTGCATTACATGAACTGTTATAATAATATACCGTAATATTATTTACTATTATAATAATTTATATGACACAATCCTAGCTGCTAAAATGAGTATAATTTAGTGTTAATATTATGTACAAATACTATTTTTGTACAACTGAATGACTCCTCTCCAGTGCTATCCTTCGAATTTTAAACTGTGAAATTTCAAAATGCTTTGGCCCTGTTATTTGAACACCTAGTAAAACATCGATCATTACCAGGGCCTACTATCGCCCCCTGGAAGGTGCATGGAAGCAATCCCCCCCCTAACAAAAACTTTTGCCTATTTTTATTGCAAGCGCCGAAGGCGCGAAGCTGCGAGTGCCGAAGGCACGAAGCCCATAGCGACTAGGGGATCTGAGGGAGCGTCGTAAGCTTGGTCTGGGGCAGAGCCCCAGAAACCAACGCATTTTTAGCTGCTGACATCGACTAGAGCGCATGTTTTAGGCAGGGCTTAAAGTGTGCCTGGACGGTCATGGACGGCGTCCATGCACTTATTTTAAAATCTGAACGCCGTCCTGCCACTTATTGGTCAGCACAGTCTGGAAAGGTAAGGGGCGTCCAGGCACATCTTTTGGAAAGGCAAGGGGCGTCCAGGCACTTATTTTTTACACTTTGAGCACTGGTTTTAGGGCTCTTGTTTGCTATAGCTGTATAAACAATGATAAAGTCATGAAAATTTCACTTTTTTTGATTTGCACGTTGTAATTGTACCTTTTAAAGCTGTCATCTTCACAAAATGGCTCGTGAATTCAATGCTCAGGAACGTGGTTTAGAATATCGTAAAAATGTCGACTCCCCATTATTTTTTTTTTTTGCACAATATAATGGTAACATTCTAAAATTTCTCACTATGGGTTAACAGTGCGTTAAACACTAGTAATCCTCTGAAGTTTGGAAAGGTCCAGCATTCAGTTATACAAAATCAACTTCTTGTATTTTATATATCAAGTTGAATAGTCTACCGTCAGCAGTGGCGTAACTATAGGAACTCGGGGGCCCCTAGACAAAATGTGAATATTGAAATGTATTATCACTATATACAGTGGCGTAACTAGGAACTCTGGGCCCCTCTGGGGCCTCTACACTCGGGGGCCCCTAGACTTTGTCTACCCAGTCTACCCTATTGTTACGCCACTGACCGTCAGTTGTACAATACTCAGCAACATTCATTTTGGGATCCAGACAAATCCCATAGACATTTCCCAGGGCCACTCCCCGTAATTTCCTCTCTGGATTCCACCAGAGCATTTCAATAGGAAAATTCCCTCGAACATTTCCATCAAATGCAGGCTACAAAAGTGTAAGCAATTTGCATTTGTACAGACTTCAATAGTGCTTTAATGTTTGAGGGTGGAATTTATAAGCCATAAATTTGCTTTACTTGATTTTGACCTTCAATTGTTGAGCAACCAATATTCACATATTGCTTGATTAATGTTTACTTAAACACACTAAAAACCTTTACTATAAACAAAAGTACTAGGCCTAATTTACTGTTGCTTCTTTGACTCATCTCACTAAAATTCATTCTTAAAATATTGTTCATTTTATTTCAGACCTATATTATAAAACAAATGTAGTGTCAGTAGATATAAAATATACTTTAATTTTTTTAAACAATTAATGTAATTAATTATGAGTTGTGAGAGCGAGCGCCATATACGTGCAGTGACAAATGTAAGTAAGTGACTGTAAATATTCATACTAGCCTAAATGAATATCTACCCTTGAGATGGCGGGATGAACGTTCAAGGGGAATTTAACGTGGATGTGCGGGGAGGAGTGGTACAGAGGGAGATGCCGGGGGATATGTCCAGAATGAAATCTGTTACGCCCATCTATCATTAGGGAGGGGATTTCCCTCTGGCACAAGTTGAATCAGGCTACTTACTACCCCCACCTTGCAAGCCTTAATGGGTGCGAATGTGATGGTATCGCAAAGACAAATTTATGTGAGTGTTAAGTAAAAGTCAAATTAAATGAAGATTTACCATGTGTTATGACAGGGAGGGGATTGTTGGGGGGATTTACCAGGAGGAAGTTCATTGCAGATGCTGGGGAATATCGGGGGAAATGTTCAGGAGGAAATATTCTATACTCAACTTTATCATTAGGGGGGGAAACCTTTCCCCCCCTGGCCCAAATTGGAAGCAGTCTGCTTCCATCCCCCCATGGCGTAGTAGGCCCTGATCATTACTACATGTGGCTTCTCGATTTTGGTACCGGTAGTTTATTAATTCTTGGTTGATTTGTGTACCATTAAATATGATTTCGGAAAGTGTGTCCTGGTCAGCAACTCAGGACCATATGGGGAAACTGAGATAAGCTGATTAGTGCTGAAAAGTCAGCTTATATTTACTCATGTATGCAGTAATTCATTAGAATAACCCAACAACAGCAGAACTGAGCTGCTGAACTCGTACATAAAGATATTTTCTATTGTAATTATAATTATATAATATATATATTGAAATCCTAAAACACTTTTTATCAGTACTGAAATAATGGAGTTATTTTGCTAAATGGTATCTTTGTAGCGTTTTGGGAAAAGCTACAAAATTATACTTATTTTTATCCATGTTGGCCATAACGGTTAATTAACTCTATGCTGCACCAGAGCGAGGCTGCAGACATTACGCCAGCATGACGTGTGACCTTTTGGATGACGTGGCGAAAGTGTGGGCGCCGCTGATTGGCCAAGAGCGACGCGTGACCTAAAACAGCGGTAAAAGGTCGTTTCCGATTGGCTGTTGGACCAATCTAGGTCAGTAGGACGAAGAGACGCGAAGAGGTGAAACCGACGAGAAAGACTAGGCCATCTTTTTGAATAGAAATTCGGTTAAAACTAAGTTTTCGGGCATCTAAATTAATAAGGAAGTCAACTAAATTAATAGATAATAAAGTAAACGACCGCTGGTCGCCTCCGGTGGAAAGAGAACGTCGAAATAAGCAAAACCGCTTAGGAATCAGGGAAGTAGAAATAAATTCAAGTGTAGCGTGCTGAATCTGTAAATGAATGAATGTGTAAAATGGCCGGAACGCGTTGATATAGATTATATAGCGCATTACAGGTAGAGCGAAGGATAAATTAGCGCTTGTATTAAGAAGTGTGAATATATTGAAAGAGTTGCTAGAAGTAGCCTTGCGATATAACTGTTGCTGTGGTCGTGGTAAATTAGTGCAAAGTGTTGATGTTAATTCGTTGCTTTCGTGTAACTGATTAATAGCGTGATTTGACCTTCTGCAGTAGTTAAGGAAATAAGAACTGAACTGATAGCCTAGTTATATGCAGGAGCATAAGAGATAGGTATCAAGTAATGCAGAGTGTGTAATAACCAGCCATAAATGCTGTGTAGTGTTAGGAATACTTTGTGTTGAACTGATAAGTATTATAGGCAGAATTGTATTTGCACAGGTTGCTGCCAATTGTATATTAATTAAGTAGTAGTGAAGGAACAAATAAAGTGTTGCATATTGAACTAGAATTGAAGGTGATTCACTGACTGACTTGCAATTAGTTGTAAAACCGAATAATCCCATGTCTCGTGCCAGCTCTTTGAGGGGGGACGCCCTAGAGGAATCGGATGATTCGGAGGGAGGGCGGACAGTCAGTAGTGATGAGAGATTGATAGAGCGCCAGATATATCCAGCCAAATACTCTCCGCCACCTCTTCAGGAGTTCGAGTCCCTTTCGCCCAAAGCTGCCGTGGGGATAACGAACTCAGACGAGCACCGGAAAGAGGGTGCTGTCGCGCGTCGACAAACCGCCGCGGAGACATGTCCTGTAGGCCCTGGTACCCATGAAAGAAGTGAATCTGGACGTTCCACCCTGTCGTTCACACTTGAGGTTCCCGTAGGTGGTTCCCTGTCGCCCCGGCAGTACGCCGCCACACTAGGGGAGGGGGGCGAAAGTAAGCGAGTAAGTGGGGCATCCCTTGCAAGCGCTTCCGGTCCCCTAGCGGTTAGGGCGGGCGTAACAAATGGTACCAGAAGTGGGGTAGAAGTGGAACAAGGGGAACAAGTGGAACAGGTGGAACCAAGAAAATTTGGAAGGACAGAATTTCCTGGAGAGAGAGAGAAGTGGGAAGGCGAAGAAATGGCTTATTATGGCGCTAGACCCAAGCGTCCTTCGGACTACCCTGTTACCGCAGCAATTGATGCGGGTTTTGATTTTGAATTTTACATGAGAGATAAACAAGCGAGGTTGGTTAACAGAAAGCTTGGAGGAAATAATTATGAAAGTGAAGGTTCGGAGGTAACTGATCTGCGACCCTTTCATAACGTTCTGTTGCATCCTAATATGTTGAATTTGGATAAAGGTTGTGTTAGGATCCTTGCTAACTCTGAGTGTATAGTTTCAGATATGGAGGATGGGGATTCGGCGCTGCCGAGGGAACTGGGACTCCCGACCTCGGATGCACATCCCGGGCACCCAACCCTAGTCCACCCTCGGGCTACCACCTTCCCACCACCGCCTCCCTCGTCGCACCCTTTCGCCGTCCGAGCCCCTCCTGCTCCGACCCCGAACACAATCGGTGGTGTCGTCAAGTCGAATCCTTGGGTGAGAACCGTCACCCCGGTCACAGCCTCGGTGTGCAAACTGTCCGTATCCGTCGTGTCGTCGACTCAGTCAATCATGTCGACCTTGTCCTCGTCGTTGAAACCACAGGTTACACAAAGTTCCGCCTACCTGCCCTCGAACCTTGGCCCTCCCGCTTACCTGTCGGGTTGTCAACCAACAACCGCTCTGTTGCGGCCAGCTTCCGCCTACGATGAACGATTCTGGGTAACCACACGAGCAGCCCAGAACAACCTGGAAGCGAAGTTCCATGTTGTGTCTACATCCGGGAGCGAAAACAGTCAGTTCCAGTTCGAACAGTATGCTGAACCGCCTACAGCTGAACCTCAACCAACGATCCAAGGTCGTTTTCAGCCGAGTACGACTCCATCCTCGTCGGTCACTGTGCAGTCCCAATCACGCGTGAGCAGAACTGTTGATTCGAAATCCAGACAGTATATGAAATTGGACAGGTACAATGGAAAGACATCGGTCGAAGCTTTCCTAAAGAAATTCGAGATCTGTGCGAACAGTAACGGTTGGACAGATGGGGAGAAATTCGCCCAGCTGACCTGTGCCTTGACAGAGCCAGCTGATCAGCTGCTCTACGAGTTCGACTCCGAGACCATAGCATCCTGGTCTGACCTGGTTGATCGTCTACGCCTGCGGTATGGAAGCTCCGATCAAGCCGTCCTCTACCAGACCCAATTGAACACACGACGTCAAAAGATGGGTGAAGACCTCAGCTCTGTAGTACGAGACATTCGACGAATCATGATCCTGGCGTTCCCTGGTCCCACCTCGGTGCACAGTGAAGTCATAGCGATTCGTGCCTTTCTCGACGCCCTGCGAGACAGAGACTTAGCCATGAAGGTTCGTGAGAGAGAACCTACCACCTTGGACCATGCTTATAAGACTGCCATGCGTTTAGAGGGTTACCGTCAAGCAGATGATGGGAACCTTGGCCGCGATGAACATCGACCCAGTCGGGTAAAAACTGTAACGGAAGTAGACTCTGCCCCTGCTGACAGTCAGAGACAATTCCAAGAAATCGTGTTGAATAGGCTGGAGCAGATGGAAGCAAGAATAAACGCCATATGCAGCAGCCCCTCCGGCGATGGACAATTTCGCCCCTGGCGGCCCCGAAGTCAAGTTCCACCCAGGCCGGAACCTACCTTCGGAAGTCAGAGAACAGTTAACCGGTCATCCAGGGTCCCCGCGGGTGACCGTCGCTGCTTCGAGTGTCAACAACCCGGTCACTTTGCTCGAGTTTGTCCCACTCGTTACCACGACTCGACGCCGGAGGTGGAGAGAGAAGGACTGGAACACAACGAAGTCCGCGATGTCCGCCATGTGAAGGGAAACAACGACGCCTACCTCGACGTCACAGTAAACGGGAAAAAGGCAATGGCGCTGCTGGACTCCGGATGCGAGGTGACCCTCTGTCCGGTTTCGCTCGTGAGTCAGGAGACCATCCAGAGTTCGCAGCAACGGTTACAGGCTGTGAACGGTTCAGTGGTTCGTGTGGCTGGTGAGGTGAAGCTTCAAGTACGAATTGGCGACTACCCCTTCGAAATACCCTGCCTGGTTACCGAACAAGTGTCCGAACTCATCTTGGGAATGGAGTGGATGAAAAATGAAAATGTCCTGTGGCACATGGGACAAAACTGGATCCTGGTAGGAAAGCGTCGCTTCCAGGTTCAGCGGAAGAGCCGCCCTGCGCAGTGTCGTCGAGTCATCGTCTCAACCGCTGTCCCGGTGTCGTCGAACTGCAAAGTAAAAGAAAAGCCTTCAGTGAGGCGTACGAATCCAAAAGTCGCTGGAAAATCCTGTGTTATCCCACGAGCATCGGTCGAAGCGGAAGCGCTACCACCAGAAGGAGTTCCTGTTCCAGCCAGTCCTGAGGGGAAGACCTACCAGCCCAAGGTGGTGGCCCGAGTCCCGCCTCGTCGGGGTGTGCATCTGCCCTCCCACTTCGCCAGCCCTACCTGCGGTGGAATGTGGCCTCTACCGACTTTCGTCGGGCTTCGTGGTGCTAACATGCATCCTTCCTCTGGTCTCGCCGCCTATCGAGACAGAGAGAGGAAACGCACCAGAGTTCCGCAGAATCGTCACTTTCTGTCGAGAGGCACCATTCCTCACCATCGCTGGCGAGATCACCAAGAAAGCTTCGTGCAGCCTGGGGGGGTATAACGAGTAATGTAGTGTAAGGTGATGGTAACGTCGCGTAATGGCGACGAGTAGAGATTGTGGCGAGAAGCCTAGGTTTTAGTTCCTTTCGATGAATAAAATGTTTATTTTATAACTTTGATCTAGGTTAGATCATTGGGGGTAGATTAGCATTGTTTACTTGTGTTTTATTGCATTGTTGTTTTTATTGCCACAGAAGAAAGGCAAAATGTTGTGCTTGCATGTTAGTTTAAGATTTGATGTGCATAACCTTGATTGCAGATTAAATTTTGAATTTAAAGGGTGCTAGAGTAGGAGCAAATTGCATTTGTGCATTGATTGAAAAGCAGTCTGCTAGAATTTGGTGAATTATCCTGATGTATGCATTGGCCTGAGTAGTCGGTAAGTGAGTAAGTCGTAGACTAGTAGGCAGACTGATGTTGTTGCAGGCATTAAGAATTGCATGCGAAGGTGAGACTAAGGACCTGTTATTTGGTAAGAGCGGTAATCCGTCCAATCGTCGCTATTGGTTGCTCAAGTGTACTCTTTCCTGTGTGGAAATGGAGGTGTAGAGGTCATGGTGCATAGGTACGCTTCCCTAAGCGGTAAGGCCTGGTGTAGGTAGCTTCAGCCTTCATGTAATGTGTCTTGCCTGTAATAATGATTAGTGCCCATGTCTATGATTTTTTATCTTACTGAGAGAGTACTGCTGTGGAAATGGTTTGACATAGGATAATAGAATTCTTAAAGAGCACTGCATATATTCAGGATTGCTGTTGATACTTAGCTATCTGTCCTGTTGAATAATAGTCTAAATTCTTATATAAAAGTTCGTTGTAAAGATTAAGCTTTTGATTAAGCAGTGACTAGGAAACAGTAGTTGTAATTGACTAGGAGTCTAAGGTGTGTATTGCCCTGAAGAAGTTAAGTAAGCAAATCCGTGGTAAACTTGTAGGTAGACTGAAATTGTTGCAGGCATTAAGGGTTACATAGAAGAGGAGACTGGTGGTCTGTTAGTTAACTGAGCTGTAATCCGTCCAATCGTCGTTATTGGTTGCTCGAGAGTTTTTCCTGTGTGGAATGAATGAGATGTAATAAGCGGTAATCCGTCCAATCGTCGTTATTGGTTGCTTGAGAAATTTCCTGTGTGGGAATGAATGAGATGTACTCTTTCCGTTGGTGGAAATGGATGTAAACTTCTTCCTGTGTGGAAATGAATGAGATGTAATAAGCGGTAATCCGTCCAATCGTCGTTATTGGTTGCTTGAGAATTTTCCTGTGTGGGAATGAATGTAATAAGCGGTAATCCGTCCAATCGTCGTTATTGGTTGCTTGCGAATTTTCCTGTGTGGGAATGCATGAGATGTACTCTTTCCGTTGGTGGAAATGGATGTAAACTTTTTCCTGTGTGGAAATGATGGTGAGATATTCTTTCCGTTGGTGGAAATGTGTGTACTTGGTCCTGTGTAAACTTCCTGTGTGGAAAGGTGACGTAGAGGTAACAGCGTAGGTCATGGAGTCCATCCGTCCTAGTAGGCATAGGTACGCTTCACTAAGCGGTAATGCCTTATGCAGCTGGTTCAAGCCTTGTTGTAACGTGTTGTGCCTGTAATAATGTGTCAGCTACTGATGTGATGATTTGTGCCTGCTGAGAGTTAACTTTGGGCTGGATGCATAATGACAGAAAAATGATTCATCTTAAGTTTAGTTGCTGTTTGGATGAGAACTGCTTTAAGTCAAATTGCTTATATTTCGTGTTAGTCTAAGTTGTCGTTAATGTTGTAGCTGATAACATGTTAACTGCGCTAGGATTATCTGTAGGATTGGGAGCCGAAGCATGATTGTATGTGTTAGAGGACATTCTCTTGGTTTGTGGCTTCGAGCTGTTGCTGGAATGGATTGTAGTACATTGTTTACTGTAACTGTTTGATGTGCATTACCTGAAACCTGGGTGGGAGGATAACCCGATAGCACCTGATAATGTGTAAGAGTATGGATAATATTTCTATTGGGATTTCCAACCCTGCTTTAGTTCAGAGACTTTGTGTCTGGTAGTTAGTAGTCCCGGGGTTCGTGGAAGCAGAGACTGGTGATTAAACACCAATGGCCTGTATTCCGACGAGGATTGGGTAACCAATGGACGTAGTTAGTAACCCTAGTGAGGTAAAGGCTGGCCTAGTGGTATGCTTTCTCTGAATCGCCTGATACCCTGACCTTATACCTTTGCTGAATTGTGGTCTGCGTGGAGTAGGGAGCGAGAGTGGGTTGGAGACCTTCAATTTAAGTAGACGTCCCTCCCTCTTTTTGCTGGTGATTCCGAACAGATGGTTTCAGGGAGATTGCTAAGTAAGAATGTTACATGAGCGTAAACATTGCCCTGCAGTCACCTTGATAATTTAAGCGGCTGTGTTGTTAGGGTTTAGTTGTTACGAGTAAAGCCGTGCTAAGATACCGTACTTTGTATGCCTGAACTTTTACAATAAGCGTTGCTATGAGACTAATTAGTTGATTTCTCCTTTTGTGAATTAGGAACCCTGTTGGTTCTTAGAGTTAAAATGAGACTTCATACCGTTGTTGATGTAGAATTGCCTGCTTACTGTTCAGACTGTTCTCAAGCAGCAATGTCTTTTAGTATAGTAGTGATGACCCTGCCTTAGCAACTCATGTACAACGGATTCAGTACGCGACCACTGCTGAATTTTCCAGTAATATGGAAAATTCGGGTTAAGGAGGGGAGAGTGTAGCGTTTTGGGAAAAGCTACAAAATTATACTTATTTTTATCCATGTTGGCCATAACGGTTAATTAACTCTATGCTGCACCAGAGCGAGGCTGCAGACATTACGCCAGCATGACGTGTGACCTTTTGGATGACGTGGCGAAAGTGTGGGCGCCGCTGATTGGCCAAGAGCGACGCGTGACCTAAAACAGCGGTAAAAGGTCGTTTCCGATTGGCTGTTGGACCAATCTAGGTCAGTAGGACGAAGAGACGCGAAGAGGTGAAACCGACGAGAAAGACTAGGCCATCTTTTTGAATAGAAATTCGGTTAAAACTAAGTTTTCGGGCATCTAAATTAATAAGGAAGTCAACTAAATTAATAGATAATAAAGTAAACGACCGCTGGTCGCCTCCGGTGGAAAGAGAACGTCGAAATAAGCAAAACCGCTTAGGAATCAGGGAAGTAGAAATAAATTCAAGTGTAGCGTGCTGAATCTGTAAATGAATGAATGTGTAAAATGGCCGGAACGCGTTGATATAGATTATATAGCGCATTACAGGTAGAGCGAAGGATAAATTAGCGCTTGTATTAAGAAGTGTGAATATATTGAAAGAGTTGCTAGAAGTAGCCTTGCGATATAACTGTTGCTGTGGTCGTGGTAAATTAGTGCAAAGTGTTGATGTTAATTCGTTGCTTTCGTGTAACTGATTAATAGCGTGATTTGACCTTCTGCAGTAGTTAAGGAAATAAGAACTGAACTGATAGCCTAGTTATATGCAGGAGCATAAGAGATAGGTATCAAGTAATGCAGAGTGTGTAATAACCAGCCATAAATGCTGTGTAGTGTTAGGAATACTTTGTGTTGAACTGATAAGTATTATAGGCAGAATTGTATTTGCACAGGTTGCTGCCAATTGTATATTAATTAAGTAGTAGTGAAGGAACAAATAAAGTGTTGCATATTGAACTAGAATTGAAGGTGATTCACTGACTGACTTGCAATTAGTTGTAAAACCGAATAATCCCATGTCTCGTGCCAGCTCTTTGAGGGGGGACGCCCTAGAGGAATCGGATGATTCGGAGGGAGGGCGGACAGTCAGTAGTGATGAGAGATTGATAGAGCGCCAGATATATCCAGCCAAATACTCTCCGCCACCTCTTCAGGAGTTCGAGTCCCTTTCGCCCAAAGCTGCCGTGGGGATAACGAACTCAGACGAGCACCGGAAAGAGGGTGCTGTCGCGCGTCGACAAACCGCCGCGGAGACATGTCCTGTAGGCCCTGGTACCCATGAAAGAAGTGAATCTGGACGTTCCACCCTGTCGTTCACACTTGAGGTTCCCGTAGGTGGTTCCCTGTCGCCCCGGCAGTACGCCGCCACACTAGGGGAGGGGGGCGAAAGTAAGCGAGTAAGTGGGGCATCCCTTGCAAGCGCTTCCGGTCCCCTAGCGGTTAGGGCGGGCGTAACATCTTCAAAGGGTACCATTGCAATGTGGAAATTCAAAAAGTTTCTAATAGGTCACTGAAAAAGGACAGCTATTTTGTTCAGATGACACCTTAAAATGCTACCATTGCAATGTGGACATTCAAAAGTTTATAAAAAGTTTATAATGGCAAATCCCCCTCCCCATACCCCTTCCCCTCACGGGCGCTACGCGCATCACGAGCATCCTTCGGACGCTTAATTGTCTCCCCCCTCTTCTTCTGGTTCTCTGCCCCTAGGCAGGTTCGGCTGTCCAATGTCGCCACTCTTCCCTCCGCTGAGCCTTCTCCTTTAGTCTTTGGTATCCAATCACTAAAGGAGAAGGCTACGCGCATCACGAGCATCCTTTGGATGCTCAATTGTCTCCCCCCCAGAAACCTCAATTCCCCCCCCAGAGGAGGGGACTAGATTAACATATGTGGGGGCGTATCCAGGGAGCAAATCAGGCCATGGCCCCCCCATTTAGAAATTGATTTATTTTTTGCCAGCTATTCTGGCTCGGAAACTTGGCCCCTTCCCACGCCCCACGAGGTCCGTTAGGGATTTAAGAACACTGCATGACTAAAAAAGGTCATCAGCTATTTTTGCGGGGGAAAATGGTACGATTTTTCTGGGAAATGGCATCTTTTTGTCAGAGACTTTGACTAAATGACTAAAAAAGGTCATCAACTATTTTGGCGGATAAAATGGAAGGCCTACATTTTTCTTGGGAATTCGACAAATGACTAAAAAAGACATCAGATTTTTCGCTGACCAAGACGAAATTTGTCCCGTCCCAAGATCGAAAATTTGGCCCCCTTCTGTACCCGCCCCTGGATAGACCTATAGTGGGATTGTTGGTTCATTCGTAGTATAGGCTATGCCAGACTACTGTTCCAGGCGGACTTCAATCTTCATCCCATGATGACTTTGTTGTCACGCGTTCAGTCAAAAATCTGGAAACCGTGCATTTGCACTAGACTGTGCACTAGACTGAATAGAATAGACTTCCAGACTTTATTCGCAAATCACCTTCTTTACAACTCTTTAAAAAAAACTTGAAGACTTGCAAATTTTCCTGTAACACTCTTTCGTGCAGGATTCTTTTTTGTTTGTTTAGGTGCGTCATATATAGGCCTAAAAGACAGCTTAATAATAATAATAATAATAATAGGGCCTTTCCAGACTGTGATTTTATACTAGGCGGTAGTGAAGTCCCTGAGGGATCCTGTATACCTTGGGGGAAAAAAACAAAACAGGACATCTGTTTCTGAGCATCTCAGTTACGATCCAACGCTTTCAGCGCAGTTGCCTACCAGGGCACCTTATCTGGATTGCCCGGGGTCATTGTCCGGCCAACCAAGAAAACTGAAATTGATCTGTGAAAACTACATCGAAAACTAAAACTTACATTCCAATAATAATAATAATAAATAACAATAACTGACAGCATTGCTAAATTGCATGAACGAATGTGACTCTGTGCTTCCTAAGTCCATGCAACTTAAGTCCTATGCCTGAATGAATCTTAATGCAGTAAATTAAGATATTTTTTCTTTCATAGGCTGCTGACGTTATTGGTAAAGTCTGCATATTTCATTGCAAGCAAATTGATCTTGTTCGAGAAAACAATGATCAGGCACTAGTCTTGTCTACTTAGTATATTAGAACTTGATTTGCAGATAAGCTGCTGCTATGTACACCCACTTCAGAACGATATCTCACCATTTTATGTGCTGCATAACCAGAAACAAAACACTGCTTACGTACAGAGGGCCAGTGGCGGCGCTAGGCTTTCGAGGGGGGGCTGAAGCGGAGCCATTTTCATTCGCCTAAATTTCTGGCAACTTTTTTAGTCACTTGGCCCAAATCTCAAGAAAAACATTCCATTTTCCCAGTCAAAAAAGCTGACGACCTTTTTTAGTCTTTGGTCGAATTCTCATGAAAATATTTAATTTTCCCTGTCCCAAAAAAACTGATGACCTTTTAAAGGGGGCCTACAGTAGAAATTTCGTGAAAATATTTCATTTTCCCTGTCTAAAAACCTAATGACCTTTTTTGGGAGGGTTTAGCCTCTCTGGTGCTGCCACTGCAGAGAGCCTATAACTAGACCTAAACAATGTACACTACCATCTTGTGTGACTGAGAAGGCATTAATTATATTATAAATAAATCATAAATCACGACAGAAAAATAAATATCTGATTCCTAACTTTACTTAACAGCCTATCCTGTTAAATGTCTCTGCTAGTGCATGCCTGCCATATTTATTTCAGAACTAAACATTCTCCATCCTGCTGCAAAATGACCAGAAGTGTGAGAAACTATGACCCACAAGTGGAAAGCTGATGACTTGCAGGCTGCAGCTCGTGACAGAAAGGATCACCAAAAGTCGTTTTTCTACGTCAATACCAACAAGTAAGTAGTCTGCATATGTGAAAACACCGCGAATAAAATTGGACTTCTTTGTGCATCATACTTAAGCAAACAAGTCATGCCTTTGAAAATATCAAAGTTAATACAGAATTTCTGAATATATTGGACTGCAATTTCGAGGCCACATGCAAAGTTGGTGGGAGGCAAGACCCAGGTCATTCCTGTAGAACCACCACTTATCTAAACTCGCTGTTTGCACCACAGGATGATCTGTGTTCAGTCATTCATCACTTACAATATGTACTCTCCCAATCAGTTGCATAGCTAATCACTTTGGAGTTCAACTACAACAGTACGCAGATATTGCTCTGATCAGTCTGATAAACTAAAACTTGACGACTTTCTCACAACAATGCATGCATTGCATGATGCTGTTTCATTGTCTGGATATAAACCCAGAAAACCTTCGGCACATTTCTTGGGCTCATGCCAACACCTGCATTCTCTCCTCCCTTCACTGCAGTGGTCACAGGGACATTTCAAACACACTGACAAACCTGTTGGCTGCAGCATGGGTGAGGTCAACGTGACCTTCTCTAAACACAGTAGATATCCAAGTGCATGTGCACTCATACCAAGTACACTTAACACTTTTGCACAGATTCTGTCAAATGGGCAATTCATATAAACAAGCTGGTGTACATGTACAAAGCAGACCATGTGAAAGCCAAACAGCAGCAGCTAGTAGTATCTACAATTTCTACATTTTTATTATTAAGCAAATTTCACCTACGTAAACGCTTTCTCTGGTTCACACTTCAATGAAACAAAATCAACTGCTTCTATCTGCAATTTTCACCAACAAATATATCTAGTGCTAGCACATGTCACAAGAAACGTCTACAAATGACGGACAGAAGAAGAAGATGTACAACATCTAGTGCTATCTGTCATTCACATAGAATTACTGAAGAGTGAAGTCATTAGTCTTTGTTGGAATGTCATCAATAATAAGCAGATGACGAGACAATAGCAGCAGCAGCAGCAGCCAGTGCTGATCAGTCACGGAACTTTCTGTTGGGATTTTCACCAAACAGCAGCTCCTTCAACTCTGGCAACATCTACAACAGATATTAATAAAGAAATCATCTCGCTGTTTCATCTTAACTACCTGCCACATTTATATATATATATATATATAGCCTATCTATATTACAACTAAATTTGATGCGAGAACTTCATTGTAACATGGAATGAGCAGTCTAAATATAAGAAGAGCGACACTGACTTGTCGCAAAAAGATTACTAGGCCCGTTGCGACTGACTTTTTAAAAATAAAAGTTGATTTACACCACAATTCTCAAATATGACATCATCATCTGCTCTTCAATGATGTGACAAAACAAACAACAGACGAGATGTAAATGGTCAAAGTGATGACATGGTCTCTAAATTCCTTCCACTTCTGAGCAGGACCTGCATATTATTAGAGAACAAGTCACAGACATAGATAGATGATATCAGCATTAACTCATTCTTGATATATGCAGAAAGACAATAAGAGAAGATATTCTTCTTCAGACAATAAGAGAAGAAGTTCTTCTTCTTCTCATTCATCACCTGTTGACTGATTAGTTCCAGACGACTTTCCAGAGTGTTGACGATCTTGATCTTTCCTTTCTGCGCAATCAACTCCACGCCACCAGAGCTACAACAGACATGCCAGAAGACAGTGACAAAAGACATGACAGAAGACAATGACAACAGACAATGACAACAGACATGACAGAAGGCAATGACAACAGACATGACAGAAGACAATGACAACAAACATGACAGAAGACAATGACAACAGACAATGACAACAGACATGACAGAAGACAATGACAACAGACATGACAGAAGACAATGACAACAGACATGACAGAAGACAATGACAACAGACATGACAGAAGACAGTGACAAAAGACATGACAGAAGACAATGACAACAGACAATGACAACAGACATGACAGAAGGCAATGACAACAGACATGACAGAAGACAATGACAACAGACATGACAGAAGACAATGACAACAGACATGACAGAAGACAATGACAACAGACATGACAGAAGACAATGACAACAGACATGACAGAAGACAATGACAACAGACATGACAGAAGACAATGACAACAGACAATGACAACAGACATGACAGAAGGCAATGACAACAGACATGACAGAAGACAATGACAACAGACATGACAGAAGACAATGACAACAGACATGACAGAAGACAATGACAACAGACATGACAGAAGACAATGACAACAGACAATGACAACAGACATGACAGAAGACAGTGACAACAGACATGACAGAAGACAGTGACAACAGACATGACAGAAGACAATGACAACAGACATGACAGAAGACAATGACAACAGACATGACAGAAGACAATGACAACAGACAGTGACAACAGACATGACAGAAGACAGTGACAACAGACATGACAGAAGACAGTGACAACAGACATGACAGAAGACAATGACAACAGACAATGACAACAGACATGACAGAAGACAATGACAACAGACAATGACAACAGACATGACAGAAGGCAATGACAACAGACATGACAGAAGACAATGACAACAGACATGACAGAAGACAATGACAACAGACATGACAGAAGACAATGACAACAGACAATGACAACAGACATGACAAAAGACAATGACAACAGACAATGACAACAGACATGACAGAAGGCAATGACAACAGACATGACAGAAGACAATGACAACAGACATGACAGAAGACAATGACAACAGACATGACAGAAGACAATGACAACAGACAATGACAACAGACATGACAGAAGACAATGACAACAGACATGACAGAAGACAATGACAACAGACATGACAGAAGACAATGACAACAGACATGACAGAAGACAATGACAACAGACATGACAGAAGACAATGACAACAGACAATGACAACAGACATGACAGAAGGCAATGACAACAGACATGACAGAAGACAGTGACAACAGACATGACAGAAGACAGTGACAACAGACATGACAGAAGACAATGACAACAGACATGACAGAAGACCGTGACAACAGACATGCCAGAAGACAATGACAACAGACATGACAGAAGACAATGACAACAGACATGACAGAAGACAATGACAACAGACAATGACAACAGACATGACAGAAGACAATGACAACAGACATGACAGAAGACAATGACAACAGACATGACAGAAGACATGACAGAAGACAATGACAACAGACATGACAGAAGACAATGACAACAGACATGACAGAAGACAATGACAACAGACATGACAGAAGACAATGACAACAGACAATGACAACAGACATGACAGAAGGCAATGACAACAGACATGACAGAAGACAATGACAACAGACATGACAGAAGACAGTGACAACAGACATGACAGAAGACAATGACAACAGACATGACAGAAGACAATGACAACAGACATGACAGAAGACAATGACAACAGACATGACAGAAGACAATGACAACAGACATGACAGAAGACAATGACAACAGACAATGACAACAGACATGACAGAAGGCAATGACAACAGACATGACAGAAGACAATGACAACAGACATGACAGAAGACAATGACAACAGACATGACAGAAGACAATGACAACAGACAATGACAACAGACATGACAGAAGACAATGACAACAGACATGACAGAAGACAATGACAACAGACATGACAGAAGACAATGACAACAGACATGACAGAAGACAATGACAACAGACAATGACAACAGACATGACAGAAGGCAATGACAACAGACATGACAGAAGACAATGACAACAGACATGACAGAAGACAATGACAACAGACATGACAGAAGACAATGACAACAGACAATGACAGAAGACAATGACAACAGACATGACAGAAGACAATGACAACAGACAATGACAACAGACATGACAGAAGACAATGACAACAGACATGACAGAAGACAGTGACAACAGGCATGCCAGAAGACAGTGACAACAGACATGACAGAAGACAATGACAACAGACAATGACAACAGACATGACAGAAGAGAGTGCAGCACTCAGCTTTGCAAATCATGATCACCAGAAGAAATGTTCGCACCGAATTAATAGCTTCTGTTTCTGATCATGTGGCAGATAAATTATTCATTTTAAAACACAAAAGCTTTACAGCTTCTGACAGGAGATTTTGATTACATAGTTCAATTTAATTATTTTAAAACTATTTTCAAAAATTATTTTTGATGATATAGTTCAATTTAATTATTTTTAAACTATTTTTATTATTTTTGATGACGTAGTTCAATTTAATTATTTTTAAACTATTTTTTTATATTATTTTTGATGACGTAGTTCAATTTAATTATGGTACTTTTAAACTATCTCGAGATGTCTTGTCATAAAAAGCAGCAGAAAAAGCTGACGCCATCAATTGCATTGAATCATCTGATGACACAACACAGAAAAACACTTCATTGCAATCTATTGTCAGACGATTTGTTGCTACGGACGTTACATGTATTCAGCTCAGGATAAGACGTAGCCTGACAAATATCCGACCGCATCTCCATTTTGAGAATTTCAAGATAATTGAGGTAGAAGCTTTAGTAGAATTTTTCAGGGAAAAAGAAATTCAGACCAATAAAGTCAGGCACAGATATCACATTAAAACATCAACATCAGCGAAAGATGTGCTAGTAAGATGTAAACAATGCATTTAAAAATATTAACTTTCAGATTTTTTTTGGCAAAATTTGTGACAATTTTGTATGACATGGATTTATATAAATTGCAAGTCATTTTCAGGAGAACACAGACATAAAATGCTAAAAATAAGGCGGTACACAAATTATTGGCAAGTGTGTCCGTTAAAATGTTCGTGGATATAAAAACCAATTTTTCAAGAAAGAAGTTTTGTTCCCTGGATAAATGACACTATAATAAAACGAAGTGAGCAGTGTATTGATTGTTGTATCTCCTTATCAACCAAGAGCTTTCTCTGGACATTCAACCAGGTATTCTACACTGTGAATGTGGTAAAATTTCTGGTAACAGGATATACAACAGGTAGTTTTTGTTTAAAAATATATTTAAAACTATCCGTCGCATCTCTTAGCTACTGAAACTGAAGAAAGGTGAACAAACGACGTCTGCTACAAATCAAAGTCGATAAAGTTCTGCATTTTGGAAAAAAAGTGGACATACGACAAGATGATTCTCAGGCGACGAAGAATAGGAAGAATAACGAGGAGACAAAAGTGTCAATGTTGTGATATAGCATACTGTCACGACAGCTGCAATTATATCGTTAAATCTGTCGGTGTTTATTAGACTCAGCTAAGCATAAGAATCAATGCTTTGACGGTTGCCCATCTATGATCTGCTATGGAAGATGGTCTTGGAAGTTGGAACACGTCTAGTCTATTACACTTCAGCAGCCTAACTTACTGGACAGCTTCCACACACAAGATCACCTAATCGCAGACACGTCACAGGACTAATGGTTTTGCAGTGCTTACATTTCTGCGCTGAGAAAACTTTCCGAGTCGACTGTTACACGAATGTCCCTCTTAGCTGCGTTCTTGTAAGCTGCTGCCGCTTTTTCAGCTGCTTCCTTTTGAACAGAAAAACACAACTCAGCATGACAGATGTTCTACGGCTGATACAGATCAATTGACAATTCAATCTAGATAGTTTAGTAATGTCACAGCTACGCTTTAATGGAACCACAAATTGCAAACATTTTCACACTGAAAGGTCGTCTGATGGTATGGACATAAAACAATCATCGAAAATCTTATTTATATCGGCTGCGAAAATGAGCCTCGTATATTACCAACCAATAATAGAATTTATTTGTCTTAAATCAATTTTGTAGTGACTTTTTTTAACTATCAGAAACCAAAATCATATTGTCAACAACAAATTTTGCCCACTGAGATTCCCAGTAACCAATGTGAATCAACATTGAGACGAGTTGAATGACCATTACACTGTAGCACCAAGTGTTGTCAACACTGGGTGTTGTGTGATGTACAAGATGCTGCAAATGACCTAGTTAATAAATATCAAGACAAGTAAACTGTATGCAGAACCTTAGACTGTCTGTCATCAAGTAAATAATATAGAAGATCAACCATAGGGTCAGGGCCGGATTAAGGCATGTTCAACCGAACAGGGGCCCCCACACACGCAATAGGAATATTTTTCACTATTGTTGATTATAAAGGCAAAAATGAGATTAAAAAAGTTGTCAAATTATTCTAAATCGACTGATTTGCGACATTTTTGGGGGGAAATTTTCTGAGACGATGAGAAAGTTTCGTCAAAAAATCTGCACTAGAAAAACTTCCTGGTTGTGCAGTTCTACAAATTTCTTCAAAAATCCCTGAATTCGGCCATGCATTGCATAGAGTCGTACAATGCACTGGTCAGTGGCAACCGTCTCCAACTGCACAATTCCCACAAATGCCTGCAGCAAGAACTAGAGCACAGTCTGTCCTCTGTTAGAGAGTAACGTGATCAAGCAACTGACCTGAACGAGAGGCAGATCCTTCTTGCGGCATCTCACAACAACGCTCTCCTCAATCAACTGGAACAGACCCTGCAAAACGAATTGTCAACTTCACTGAGAAACAGTCGTTCACAGCAACATCAGGGACAACACCAAGATCAACCAATGACAGTTCAGCATTTATAAACATAATATGATTTACAACTCTAGCGAGCCAACACATTTGCAAGGAGAAATTATTTAGTTCTATTAAAACAAAGGAACAAATTCTATTCTATTCACAATTATAACGCACCTCTTACAGTACAAGAGGCAGTAAAAGGCATTTGCAGTTTGAACAATCCCCTAGAAAAAGAAAAGTCTTAAGACAAGAGGCAGAAACAGTAGTGCTCCAGATAACATCTCAGCATGAGTTATAGCAGGAAGGTCATTTCAAGCAAATGGCCGACAGAAGCAAAGGCACGAGATGATGCCGTGCTATGGCAATCCGAGAGCGTGTTACTAGAGGCTCATGATGGTCTAAGGAGCAGAGAGGATGCAGGGCCGTCTTATGGTCATTGTAGGCCCTAGGCACTTTTGCATATTAGTCTATTCGTAGGCCCCTAGAGCCTATCCAACTCAACTCTGTAGGCCTATTAATTCAAATTGCAACACATTTACATTATTTCTTAAAATTATGCTGCAGCTGAACCATGTTTTGTGAACGCATTCAGTTTTGATTTTTAATCTCAATCTACTTTTTGCAATATTTATTTTCGATAAATAAATAAAGCCTTACAGGAGCCTGGTATTGAGTTGTGCACCATCATCAAATTGTATGACAGTCTTATAACACACTTTCACGATACACGCAATAAATTCGAAATGTTTGAAAGTATGGCAAAAGATATCACACAATTGGACTACAAAGAAGGTACACAACGAAAACGGGTGCCAAAACGATTTGATGACGAAGTCATGGATGATACTAATCCGAGTTTAAATCTGAGTGCTAGACTGCTAGTGACAAAATCCGCACCCAGACTTTCTACGTGATCATAGACAGACTTATAACTGAGATGGGAAAGTGGGTAGCAGCTTACGTATCACTACATGAAAGATTCCATTTTTCTTCTTGACAGAACTTTATCAACTGAAGAAATAGCGATTAGAGCAAAGGCATTAATTGAGATATAGGCTATCCATGTGATCTAGAATATGCATTTATTGATGAATTTCTTTTTGTTTTCTCGAATGTTTTCAGACAATAAATCTGTAGCCTAGCTGAAATGATTAGGTCACAAATAGCTGACAAGCTGGTCTCCAGTTTTCCAAATGTCAATATTGCTTTTCGAATGTATCTTTCTATTTTTGGAACAAGTTGTGAAGGTGAACGTTCTTTTTCGAAACTGAAAATTATCAAAAATTACCTTCGGTCAACGATGGGACAGGCACGATTATCCTCCCTTGCATTAATTTCAATTGAAAACGACTTAATGCGAGAAATGACATTTGAAGACGTTATAAGCGATTTCGCGAATGCAAAGAGCCGCAAAGTTAACATAATATAGCTTAGCCAATATTACTGTTTCATTAGCTAACTCTAGCCTTAAAAAAGTTATCTCGTTAAAATTAAATTTGCAAGTTTTCGTTTTCTGTTTGTTTTTCCGGTCATTGAACAATCACTGCATTTATTTTTAAATACATTTTTTAAGGATTTCGTAGGCCCCTGGTAAGTTCGTAGGCCCTAGGCACAGTGCCTACTGTGCCTAATGGATAAGACGGCCCTGAGAGGATGTTCAATCGTAGCTGAGATAGGTCATCTAACAAGATCACAGAGATAGTGAGGAGCTTGACCCAAAAACATCTTATAGGTAAGAAGGAGAATTCTAAACAGAAAACGAGCAGATTTTAAGAGAAGCGAATGAATGGAGTCAATGGACCGCAGTGGACAACAGACCATGCAACGCAAATTATGTCAAATAGCAGCAGAACAAATGTCTACCTGAAAACCATATGAAACAAAATTCCTAAAGGTGCAAAAACTTCTACAAAGGATTCAGAATCTGGATCTAAGAGCAACGAGCAGAACAATTAAGATGGGAAACAACTGCCATGCAGTTTGTTTCCCATATTAATTAATGAAATTTATAACTGGCTGCATTAGACAATCCACGTTGTTCCACATAGCACTTCTTTGTCACAACACAACAATATGAAAGACTGCTTTACAATTTATATCTTTCCATCTAATACCATATTAATATAAGGCTAATGTGGTTAGTCATTTGAGAATTTTCTGACCTGCGCTATCAGACCCTCGAGAAGTTTCTTGTATCCATTTGTATCGTTGGTTAGGACGTTCAGTTTCTTTTGAGTCTCACCCAACAAAGTCTGATTTTAAAAAGTAATTTGTATACAGGTTAAGATTTTCAACAATTTAACAAATTCTCAACAATTTAGATAAAGTAACAAGCAATTGTAAATAAACTATTAAAATAAACTCTTAGACGGCAATTTGCAGACACGGTTTCAAGAGAGAACTTGACAGTCGAATTGACTTACTAGAATGCAGTGGAAGCAAAGACTAATTCAGTGCTATACTCAGACACAGCACATGTTGTCTTCACAGTTCATCAAGTTCTATTAAATTAACCATTTCGTCAGAGAGCAACAATTCTGCATACAGTGCTAAAGATACACGATCAGTAATTTCCTAGAAGAAAAGAAAGCACGTCATGATGATGAAATTAAGCAATCTACCTTTATGTGATCTTCTCTTGCTTTCAACACTTTTAAACGCGCTGTATTCAGCAGGTTTGATGTTTGGCTACAGCAAAAGCAAGTCATCATTGAGTGACAGAGAACAGATCGATTGACACGATTGACAACACCACCAGACACTAGCCTGACAGACCATTACAACACCACCAGACACTAGCATAATAGACCATTAATTACAACACCACCAGACACTAGCATAATAGACCATTAATTACAACACCACCAGACACTAGCATAATAGACCATTAATTACAACACCACCAGACACTAGCATAATAGACCATTAATTACAACACCACCAGACACTAGCATGACAGACCATTACAACACCACCAGACACTAGCATAATAGACCATTAATTACAACACCACCAGACACTAGCATAATAGACCATTAATTACAACACCACCAGACACTAGCATAATAGACCATTAATTACAACACCACCAGACACTAGCATAATAGACCATTAATTACAACACCACCAGACACTAGCATAATAGACCATTAATTACAACACCACCAGACACTAGCATGACAGACCATTACAACACCACCAGACACTAGCATAATAGACCATTAATTACAACACCACCAGACACTAGCATGACAGACCATTACAACACCACCAGACACTAGCATGACAGACCATTACAACACCACCAGACACTAGCATGACAGACCATTACAACACCACCAGACACTAGCATAATAGACCATTAATTACAACACCACCAGACACTAGCATGACAGACCATTACAACACCACCAGACACTAGCATAATAGACCATTAATTACAACACCACCAGACACTAGCATGACAGACCATTACAACACCACCAGACACTAGCATGACAGACCATTACAACACCACCAGACACTAGCATGACAGACCATTACAACACCACCAGACACTAGCATAATAGACCATTAATTACAACACCACCAGACACTAGCATGACAGACCATTACAACACCACCAGACACTAGCATAATAGACCATTAATTACAACACCACCAGACACTAGCATGACAGACCATTACAACACCACCAGACACTAGCATAATAGACCATTAATTACAACACCACCAGACACTAGCATGACAGACCATTACAACACCACCAGACACTAGCATGATAGACTATACCAGACAATGTGAAAGGAAATATATCAAGTGTTGTTGCACATGGCAAACACAAAATCCTAAATATGAAAAAAATTCAGAATTTCTTTATTGTGACGCAAATCACACGCACAACTTTCGTCATCGCACTTATCTGGTTATCAGTGTACTGCTTCCGTGGAAGATGCAAAGTACTAACTGACTCATGATTAGAACAAATCATAAGATGAATCATCATCAATAATGTATGCTGGTGAATGATCAAAAACAATCAGGTCAAGTAACAATAGCTATTTATTATTATTATTATTATTATTAAAGGAGTAGGAGTGGTAAGATAATGAATGTCACAACACGGACAAACACATTTTCCCAAATCTGAAGTGCAATCAGTCAGCCGCCAAGTGGCAATTGTATAATACAATACAATATGCAGAATTTAACATTTACAATAGTATCTGGGCATAAATTTTATACTTTAAGCACCGATGTAAATGAAACAACTGAACGAACGGACAGATTTGTCTTATTCACAATCAATGTTCTACGACTGAATCATCATTGAAGATGATGCTCACATTTTCTTATTCAGTTCAATCTGCTTTTCCTTGCGTTCGTAGTACTCCATGATTTTCACTCTTTGCTGCTGTACGAGATGACCTTTCTCAATGTTGAACTCTTCCTCTGCCTACCAAACACAACATACGTGTCGTTGTCATCATCATCACATGTGTCGTTGTCATCATCATCACAACATGTGTCGTGTCATCATCATCATCATAAGTTTCCAATTTTTCTCATTTGCCTGTTTAGCAATAGTTGGAGCAACAGTTACAGCAAAGATGAAGTACACTAGCAATCTTGCACATGTCAAATAACAAGTATGTTACAAATCTCACATTAGTTCTTGCAATCATTGGTACTTGCTTTTTATCTGAACACCAAAAAATTTCAATTAATTTTTTGGTATTAAGCGTCGGTAATACCATGGAAATATGCCACGTCATCGCAGAAATACATCATAAAGCATGAAAAACTTTTAAGAAAATCTTGTTTATTGTTTTAGAAGAATGAAAACAAGTGAAATTTAGCAGTTTAAAAACAATGAGCTTATTAGGGTCAGATTAGGCGTCATCAGGGTCGGTTAACATTAGGTTTAAGTCGTACACCGTATACGCCGTGTACAGGGTCGGTTACATCAGGTTACCCTCCGTGAAAGTCGGTTAGTCAGATTAGGCGTCATCAGGGTCGGTTGGCGTTAGGTTTAGGGTTAGAGTCGTCATTCAGAGTTGGTACATTTAACACTACAAGGAAGGTGGGTTTGCACTCTTTTAACAGGTTGGCTTGAAGATATTTTAACTCTTTTAGTCAGCAAGCAACTCAACTTTAGGTCTGGATAGAGGTTCAGAAATGGTGACTTTTTAATGTTATATATACATATTGATCGAGTCTTACTTTACAGTAAAGAAGGCTTTCAATTTAAAAAATGTCACACGTCATCGGCTTAAACACAGAGAAGTGTTATTCAACTGGTTTCAAGCTTTGTTATTTATTGTTTGTAAATAAGATTATGGGGTCTGTGAAATTGTCAATGACACATGCAAGTTCCCCTTGCAAGGGAACTTTGGCATTTTATTCAATATATATACGGCTTCAGTGGATCACTAACATCACATATATATCCATTATATATGAAAAATTCTAGTCCAAGAGCAACTTAAGCCTGTGAAATGGAAAACTCAGCTTCAACTGTTGCCATAAAATCCTCAACAATTATAGACACTGAAAATTGCCATCACTTATAAGACAATATTGTATAGTAAATAATTAGACAATATTGTATGGTAAATAATTAGGCAATATTGTATGGTAAATAATTAGACAATATTGTATGGTAAATAATTAGGCAATATTGAAAGGTAAATAATTAGACAATATTGTATCGTAAATAATTAGACAATATTGTATGGTAAATAATTCGGCAATATTGTATCGTAAATAATTAGGCAATATTGTATGGTAAATAATTCGGCAATATTGTATCGTAAATAATTAGACAATATTGTATGGTAAATAATTAGACAATATTGTATGGTAAATAATTAGACAATATTGTATGGTAAATAATTAGACAATATTGTATGGTAAATAATTAGGCAATATTGTATGGTAAATAATTAGGCAATATTGTATGGTAAATAATTACGCAAGCTGGGCTGAAAGTAAAACATTGGAAAAACATATATATCTGCTTCTTGGACCTCTGAGTGCAGTCTACGAGGGATCTGTTCATAAGAAACTTTGAGTAGACTGGCATTAGAACTGAATAATTGTTTTTCACTGACCTTGGCATCAATTTCCTCGGCTTTCTCATTAGCCTCCTGGTCAATGAAGGCCATCATGTGCTTTATCTGAAACAACAACAACAACATTAACCAGATTCATATGAAGACTGAGGCTGACCATATGAATTAAGACTCAAGATGGGGCTGGGTCATTGCTGTGACTACCACAGATCATTCATCAATGCCAACCATTCATCAATGCCAACCATTCTACTTTTAATTGATGCCAACCATTCATCAATGCCAACCATTCATCAATGCCAACCATTCATCAATGCCAACCATTCATCAATGCCAACCATTCTACTTTTAATTGATGCCAACCATTCATCAATGCCAACCATTCATCAATGCCAACCATTCATCAATGCCAACCATTCTACTTTTAATTGATGCCAACCATTCATCAGCCAGATATAGTCACAAACAGATGAAGCTAATCAACTGGTGTAGCCTTGAAACGGCGATATAAAAATCTCAATAATGAACGATAAATGAAAGAATCCTGATGAAGCAGCAGCAGCAGCAGCAGCAGCAGCAGCAGCAGCAGCAGCATCAAGTACAATCATATGAGGTGTAGCATCAGTGTGCGACGCATTGAAAGAGCACACCTCTCAAATGGTCAGAAGCAGACAGAACTCAACAACTGCATTGACCAGTGCAGGGAGTTCAGTGGAATTCAAAACCAATACCAATTGAAAAGATGCCACATTTTCATTTACTGCTGGCCAGTGCTGCAATATTAATGGCAAAGAACAAAATCAAGTGCAGCCGATCTTTAGCGTCCGCAAATAGGGATTCAGGTGGCATGAGATTTTAGCTGAGAATATATTTAAACCAATTGATACAAGTCATACAAAATAAAGTTATACAAAATATAAAATAAAAAGTGTGATGCTTGGAATTATGGATGGCAAGGGGAGAAGAGGAAGACCAAACAGGGAGTGGATGGATGACATCAAGGACTGGTGCAATCGCAACCTTCTGCAGCTTAACTATATCTGCACAGGATAGGGGACTATTGGAAATGGTGATGAAATGCACATTAGACACCCAAGTGCCTTTAGCCCATGGATCACGATGGTTAAACAAAATACATGTTGCTACAAGTAAATTGTCATACATTGTAGCAATTTCTTACACATTTAATCAACACAACGAATTGAAGTCAACTCTCAACAGCTTAAAATGACAGGAAAAGAAATGAAGGAAGATTAATCAGACACAATACAACACTGTTATTTAGCTTTTAAACTTATCAATTGATAGATAAGCTCCAGGGAACAACACATATCATCTGAGAAATGAACCGATGAACTACACATCTGTAGATGCTGAACACTGGGCAGTACAATCTGACCGTCTGTTCTTGTACATATGATCTCGCCGTCATAATAATATAATACGCTATTACCTCACACTGGATAAAAACCAAGAATAAAACCCCAAATGCAGGTTTAGTCCAGCCACTGTGGTGGCTCCCATTGATTGAAAAATGGCAGCAGTGGAGAAGGACCGCATATGCTGACTTCACTGAAAAGTTAGCAGGGGCTCGGCTGACAGATACAGAAATGTGAAGATGAATGATGTAGGCCTACATCATAAAACTAGACGAGAACAGAATGACAACAGAAAAGAACAAGAACATTGTTTTGAATTGTATATAAATAATTGTGGTAAATTATATCTTCTTTAAATGAGCTATCAATATAAGCAATTACATTAAACAGGACAGACTACCCAGCTGGAACTCCTCTGAAGAGGAATGAGTGGACCTGGTAGAACCAGTTGCGCCAGTTGCAACCAGCACCAGCTGACCGTCGATCATAATAATACGAAAGCGCATTATATCATCAACACTTTCTGTCCGAAGTCTTAAAACAATTGCAAAAACTCGGCTACCTGCTTCTGAACGTCGGCGTCGCTGAGAGCCATTGTGACAATTTAGGTGTAACGAAGAATAAGAAGAAAAAAGCGGATCCGTTGATCGTCCGACTAAAATGCAATCGTAAACGAAGTCACACGACGACGACGAATCCTCCTTCTCTTCTTCTTCTCTTCTTCTTCTCTTTCCTTCGATGACCAACAACTCACTGATCGGCGGCGGCTCTCGTGACTCCGGCTAATGACGTCGCCTGATTAGCATATAAACACAGATGACATATCACACGAGGCATCACGCTGCTAGACCTACCAAACTGGCTCCGCCAATGATACCACATTGATAAATAACAATTATTTACACTGTGATGAAACCTCCATTGCACATGTGCGCTGAAAGCTCAATAATTGCAGCAGACCAAAATTTCTATTCATCACAATTTAATATTCTGCAACTTATCCAATTTAGTAGCTGGAGCCATTTTGCATAGGAGTCAAAACAAAGCGAAATGGTCATGAGGTTAACAATTTTTATCAAGGCTTGAAAATGCAAAGCAAGACATTAAGAACAACATAAAATTACGTATATTTCATAGAGATTTCTGAATGTAGATTTCCCAGTTTCATCAAAGATCTTAGATTTGACCTTGTGCATTTCTATAGTGCTTTAATTTAGTGCGAAGAATTTCGTTAAACCCAAAAGTTATAGCCTAGTTTGGTTGAGAGTATTCTGAATATCAATCAATCGTAATTTATATAGCGCCCATTCAAGGTAGCCAAACTACTCAGAGGCGCTCCCGACCGAGATCAAGTGGAAAAAACCGGTCTTCAACAGTTTGTGAAATTGAGAACAGCTTGGGAGGTGTCCCATAGTCAAGGGAAGTCCATTCCAGGTTGTTGGACCAGCCACAGAGAATGAACGCCTCTGCGTTGTTGCAGAGCGAGTGAAAGGAACCATTAAGTCACCATGGACAGCTGAGCGCAGTGCGCGGCGCGGCCTATACAAGTGGAAAGAGGGAGGCTAAGCTCACACAGATATGTCCAACAGTCCGAAGGATTTTTAAAGGCTAATTAACTTATTTGTTATGCTGTACGGGAAACCAAAACCACAGTATAAATAAAATTATTATTGGATATTATTTTATACGTGCCAAAACTAACAAAAGCGAGCCAAGAAATTTGTAAAAATTTATTACCGGAAGTAGAATATTTCTTAATCTGCAACTGAAAAGCACAATCGGCGTCGATGGTCAGAGCTAAGAACAGAAATTGTTCATTGGGATAATAAGATGGCAGATGTTTTCGGTGATCCGCTGTTGTTTGGAGAGTTTGAAAAAGATCGCAGTTATGCAGATGATCATTCAAAGAGATGTGTCGGAGAAGCTCGTGCCTTTTTATCTACACTTTGTAGTCCTCTGAAACACAGCAGTTTGACCACGGAAAATGGGTTAAAAGTATCTGGTGATGCACGAGCGGATATAGGGAGTTCTACCGTGGATGGAAACAACCCTCGCGATATTGCCTCCGCCACGGAATATATTCAAAAACTGGAGAGTGAAATACAACAGTTGAAGGAAATAAATATCCTTTTTATGTTGACAGTTGAAGCTCGTATAAAATGTGTATTGTAATCATGCTTAGACTAATGGATTTTTATAAAAAATATGTTAATTATGGTGGCTTTGCGTTTCCAGATTTTCCTTAATTAAAGCTACATGACAAATTGTTGCTTGAAAGGAAGCTTATCAGTCCAAAGAGGTAGGATTTTAATTTTAGTGTAATGTGCATATTTTTATAACAGTGCTTATGGCAACTTATAGTAAAGGGGACTGAAGTTTATGGCAAATGAAAATGTAGATATACTGTGGCCTCAACCCAGCTCATATTTAATGAATAAATCGGCTGAGATCCTTCGCCACCACTGTCCATTTGAATACACAGCACACCATTAAGGTATCTGTGCAGTGTGTGCAGGTCACATATCCAGAAACAAAGATTTCGGGAAATGAACCACGTCTCGCATACTCTCTTTCACAGAAGCACACATCACACGACCAACACTCTTTACTGATGTATCTTACTGGACCTGGGTTCTGCACTGTCATTTGTTGAAATATACCTAGGCTATATATTTCTCTCTACATACTTAGGCAAGTTGTTGAAGGGTCATCTGGATTCTGGAGTGACGTTGCTGCTGCCAAGTAAATAAGTAGGCAGACGAGCTTTGCTGGGGAAATCTTGACACAACATATGGAAGTTCTATCCGATCGATTCCTTCTACGCTTTGAACATCGCTAAGCTGAGCTTTGACAATAACTTTGTAAGCTAACAAGTATGCTGACGCAAATCTGCATTGTATTGTATTTAAATATTTATAAAGCGCATTTAGTGGGGTGACCGTTCAGAGGAAGTCTCAATGCGCAAGGCCGTGAGAGAAGAAGCAGGTTTTGAGATGTGACAGAGCAGAAGAGGGACTGCCAGGCAGAAGTGTAGAGCGAACAGAAGGAGAAATCACATTCCAAAGAGAAGGACCAATTGAGACAAATGATTGACACTGAGCTGTACGAGAGCGAGGAACTAAGAGGTCAGATCTGTTGAATGAACGAAGTGGACGGTGGGAGGAAGCTGTGTTAGGACAAAGCGCTTCTGAGTAGATTACCTTGAAGGTGCACCATAAAAAATAACAATACAATTATCCAGATATTTTGAGCAAGACCCCGCTGGGCCTTTAGAATAAGTTGTAGAATACCTTGAGAAGCCCCTATAGGAAAAAATTAATAGGTCAGTTTCAGCAGAAGATTCCATTAATTCCAGTATTTGTACTTGCATACAATGTCATACAATGTCATACAGTGTCATGCAATGTCACATGCATCTGTCACGTGCATATGTCATGCGCATCTGTCAGAGTTTCTTTGTCATCTTTGTTCAGTTTAGAGATGGCTGCTGACGGACCTGCCGTACAAATCCTCTTCATGAATAATGCAGTGGCACGGTCAGTTTCATTTCTCCATTGCCACAGATTTTAACCCCTTAGCTGCACATTTGAGTTAACTGCATAAGTACCGAATTGAAATAACCGTAGGATATTTTCCATGAAATTTTGAATTGCAGATTGGTAGGCTATAAATGTGTTTCCTAAATGTGTCTGGGGTTTGAATTGCAGATCATTAATCTCCAGATTTACCTTAAAATTAGCTTTCTTCTTCTTTCCCTTCAGGGCAGTGATTCCCAACCTTTTTTGGCTTGCGGCACACTCAGAAAGAACAAAAATTTTCGCGGCGCACTTAATAATAATTACCATTTTTATCTATTTGTCACTATTATTTAATAATGTTCTAATTTTAATGTTTTTATTGTCTAATAATACTCTAGTGAGTCTAGTCAGTCAGCAGATCAAATTGAAACGAGGCTCCAGAGACGACAATCATACTCGCATTTCATTGTCGACTCTCCATCTTTTTACCCTTGATTTCAGTTAAAGCTGAAAATCTAAATTCACAAAACCACGAAGATGCAAAGGGCAGAAGAATTTGATTGCTCTTGAACTGACAGGAGGATAGGATTTTTGAATGGAAAGCCAAAACTTACACAAACTCTTTTAGGAAAATGTTGACTGATAAAATTTGTCATTTCGTAAATCAATGAGCTGTTCTTAATCCTCGGTTTAAGATTTGTTGTTTCGCCGATAACAAATGGACTGATTGATTAAACAGTATAAAATGCAAGCGAAGGGAAGTATAATGCCGTAGCGCTGGTTGTAGGTTTATCAATGTATTTAGTATTTCAAGCGCAATTTTCTTCTTTGACTGAGATTCATTGACCGTGGGAAAACAATCAAGACTTCATTTAGAGATCTTAACCTGCTACAGTGTGAGAGATTAAGGTCAGCTGATGTTTTAAATATGTTTTGTTTGGAATCATTATTAATTAATAACATATTTGATTTTTTCCCCGCGGCACACTAGCAAAAGTCTCGCGGCACACTAGTGTGCCGCGGCACACAGGTTGGGAATCACTGCTTCAGGGAAATCCCTCTGGCGAGAGTGTCAGCCATTCGGATCCTTCTCCTCCACTTGTCTCTGTTTCCAGTGTCTTCTTTCTTCAGTTTCAGCAGCTTCAGGTCTTGTTGTATCACAAACTCCCATCTTTTCTTCTGTCGTCCCCCAGCTGCGTCGGCCATATACCTCCGCTTGCATGATTCTTTTGACACAGCTATCCTCTTCTTTTCTCATTACATGTCCATACTGCGTCATCCTGGTCAGTTATACAAACCACTCCGAGCATCTTTCTGGTGTCCTCACTTCATTTCATGTTTTTCAGTGATATCCCAAGCATCCATCGCCTTCGTATCGGCCGCCAGCACAAGATCATCTGCTTACAGCATATCCCATATCACCTCTCTCCTTACATGTTTCGACACAGCATCCATCAAAGCAATGCTCAATAATTAGCTTTTTTTGTTCTGTATAAATTGCCTAATTTCTTAATTTACTTCGATATTAAGCATTTGCATTTTAAGTATTTGTAACTGATTTGCATTGGCTATGATTTAATTTCAGCAAATACAGGTCAAAAGTTGAGAACTGCTTGAAAGAGATATTTTCACACGACGAAGAAGAGTATTTCAGAGAAAGTAAAATACCAGGCAACACATCTGAGGTATGTGTTCTCGCTTTGTTGCCAGTAGAAATGTGTTTACATTCAGAAACCTACAGCAGGGTTTTCTGTGTAATGTTTACATTTGGAGACCTAAAGCAGGGTCTTGTCTGTGACAAAGTTCTGTCAGTATAAAAACTTGAATTGAATGTAATAGTGAAAGAATTTAGCGTTACGTTTTGATTGTTCTATTAGCGGGGTTTGCTATGTTCACAATGTCTTAGACTCATCATCCAAAGTCTGTAAAGATGGTTTGTTATCTGAAGTTCTACGTTCTCACAACCAATGTACCCAGCACCATTCTGAAACAATGAAGAAGTCAACAATGAGCCTAAGGAGGAAGAAATAGCTGAACTTAATAATTTCAATTGAACTGAAACTTATTAATTTCAATTGAACTGGAACTTATTAATTTCAATAGAACTGAAACCAGAGGTAAATGTATTTGAAAAGGAAGAATTATTCACTAAATAAAATGATGCTTAAATAAAATGCAGGGAAGTTGGAGTTAAATTCTTGTCCATTATGGTTGGAATCATATTTCAATTGAAGAACAGACTTTGCTAGGTGACTGAATCAGAATCTACCAAAACACCCCTCTAGCTACGGCCTTGGAATGAACGAGGTTGATGTTGTCATATATGCAGATAATGCTGCACTTGCTTTAGTAATTTAACCAAAACTATATGACGGTTGTCACAGGATACAACACTGCACTTTTCAGTATTGCTTATAACACTTGTAGTGGTCAGTGACTTCAGTTGATTAGTGTGCTTGTTATTGACAGGTTGTTGGAAGTTATCAGTACTTCAGAGACTTTGTTTTGGATGTGAGTGGATGGCCTCTGCCTAGTCACATGAGTTCAACAATGGTTGACAGTGCCAGTCTTCCAAAGTAATTTCAATTGTCAATATTAGTTGTTATTGTTTTCTTCCAAAGTAATTTCAATTGTGAATAGTCGTTATTGTTTCCTTCCAAAGTAATTTCAATTGTCAATAGTCATTATTGTTTTCTTCCAAAGTAATTTCAATTGTGAATAGTCGTTATTGTTTTCTTCCAAAGTAATTTCAATTGTCAATAGTCATTATTGTTTTCTTCCAAAGTAATTTCAATTGTGAATAGTCGTTATTGTTTTCTTCCAAAGTAATTTCAATTGTCAATAGTCATTATTGTTTTCTTCCAAAGTAATTTCAATTGTCAATAGTCATTATTGTTTTCTTCCAGAGTAATTTCAATTGTCAATAGTCATTATTGTTTTCTTCCAAAGTAATTTCAATTGTCAATAGTCGTTATTGTTTTCTTCCAAAGTAATTTCAATTGTCAATAGTCATTATTGTTTTCTTCCAAAGTAATTTCAATTGTCAATAGTCATTATTGTTTTCTTCCAGAGTAATTTCAATTGTCAATAGTCATTATTGTTTCCTTCCAAAGTAATTTCAATTGTCAATAGTCATTATTGTTTTCTTCCAAAGTAATTTCAATTGTCAATAGTCATTATTGTTTTCTTCCAAAGTAATTTCAATTGTCAATAGTCATTGTTTTCTTCCAAAGTAATTTCAATTGTCAATAGTCATTATTGTTTTCTTCCAAAGTAATTTCAATTGTTAATAGTCGTTATTGTTTCCTTCCAAAGTAATTTCAATTGTCAATAGTCATTATTGTTTTCTTCCAAAGTAATTTCAATTGTTAATAGTCATTATTGTTTTCTTCCAAAGTAATTTCAATTGTCAATAGTCATTATTGTTTTCTTGCAAAGTAATTTCAATTGTCAATAGTCATTATTGTTTTCTTCCCAAGTAATTTCAATTGTTAATAGTCGTTATTGTTTCCTTCCAAAGTAATTTCAATTGTCAATAGTCATTATTGTTTTCTTTCATCAGCTCTGTCTGGAAATCTTTTGCTTGTCTGCAGGAGAGCTCACCATTGGTGGTTCTTCTGGTTATCTGAGAACCATTCTATTATTGATTAACTTTTTGTTCACAGTGATTTTAAATTCATTTGAGCCAGCACTTGCATCATTTTTGTGAGGTACCTAAACGATATCGTAGTACATTTTTTTCCAGATGCATTCTTACATTACATTACGTGCATATAATTTTTTAGAGTTTTACTCTAATTATTCTTTATACATCTATTCTTCATGTTTTATGTCTGTATTAAGATATTGTCTTGTCTTGGATCATGCCCAAAGAGAGAGACCACTGCATTGTTTCTCAGAGTCTATTCTTATTGTCTCGAACAGGTATGAACAGGTGTTCAGACAGCCGCTTCCTTGTGAACGTTCAAAGGACAAAGACGCGCCGCCTGAAGTTATAATTAAAGAGAAGAGGTCTGTTGCTTCGTTTACGTGATACTTCACTGATGATTGGTGGCTGCTTGGCCAAGTTGTTTTTACCTCGCCTGAGTTTGTCTTTGCTTCCCTAAAATATGACATTAAACTCAATCTGATTCAGTATCCACCTATAAATTGTGTTGTTGCCAGAGGATGCATTCCAGGTGCTCTTGACCTCTTCCCTGCGGATGACGACATCCTATTGTCATAAAACTTTAATCGCGTAGGCGGATGACGACAACCTATCGTCATGACTGTATACATATATTATTGTGCCGCCTACGGGATTAAAAGGCTGTCGCAGCAAAGGGTTAATAATCTTCTATATGAGTAATTAAAAATCTTTAAATGTTGAAAGATGCTCACTTTTTGTTCTGTCTGTTTGACTTCTAAGCTTGAATGATTTTCTTTGCATTACAACATGTGTAAATTACAACATGTGTATTTTGTGTAAATTATAACGTCTGCAGTTTAATTATTCAGTGGACAGATTCTGGTTTCATTTTGAGGCTAAACACGAACTCAAATGCAAGCCCCCTTTGCTGTGGTTTTAAGCATCATCATCATTCGTCGCCTACTCCAACAATGGGAGTTCTATTGTAGACCTCTGCGTTTGTGATGAAGTTGGACCATTTGATGCTGCATAAGGTCCTCAAGCACTTAGTTTGCCAAAGGCACTAGGCACAGCTGATCCCGCCTACCAAACGACCATGTTTCAGAGCCATAGGGGCATGATATATGAGTTGAACAGTTGTATCTTGGTACTGAGGCTGATACAAGTGTACCAGATTTTATTTCTTAGGGCTCCAAGGGTTTCAAGCACTGGAACAAATATGCCTCCTGAGCTACAATTGAATGCCTTCAGTTTTTGCTGCTATCACTTCTGTTTCTAACTTATTTGTCACAGAGAAGTTCTTAATTTTTCAGAAATGCTGATAAAGTTGTTGTTCTGTGTTTAACTCACTGAAGATTGTGTTTGTGCTTTCAGACCAAAGGCAGCGTGCTTCAACTGTGGCGGAGATCACAACGTGAGTGCATGCATGGAGAAAAGAGATCATCAGAAGATTAATTTAGCCAGACGCCAGTTCATGGACAAGTTTTCGCCATCAGGCAGCAACCCTGGCAAACAAAGGTAACTTACACTCTAAATCTTCTTCTTCATGATCCGTTGGCTAAAAGCCCGTAGGTGTCAACTGCACATTTGACTACTTTCTTCCATGATTTCCTGTCTTGTGCCCGGTGTGTCAGTTCCTGCATATTCATCCCGCACCACTCTTCTTTGTCTTGCAACCATTCTCTGCATGGTCTTCCCCTTCTCCCTGATCCCTCCATGACGCTCTAACCTGGTAACTGCCAAAGATGTTGTGGTGAACATAAGCTATGCGATAAGGCAACCAAAATAGTAATAAGAATCACCTGTGTATTCAACACCTGAATGAGCAAAATTGCTGTCTAACCTATGCACTACAACACTACATGTCATCCATTCGATTGTGCGTCTGTTGGACGTCATTCTATTGTATCTTTTGATTTGTCTTTCATATCATTCACAATTTGGATGATTGAAATTGCGGAGATGTGTTAACCTTCCCTGAGCAGCCCCTCACTAGTTTCCCACTTGGCAAAAAGAATTCTGTATGCATATAGTCAATTTGACAGCCTGCCTATGAAAAACGTAGCTGATGAATGAGAGTCATTTGATTTCTTAGATTGCATACATGTGTAGTTGTTCTTAACATATCTGGACTTGATATGTAATAATCTAATCGCGGTTGAATAATCTTGTCGTAGATATCACATCGAGGACGATCCAAGGTTTTCCGAAATGAGGCCGGGAACTGTGAGGTAAAGATAATTTGCATAATAATTCAATTGTGTTATTGAATTTCAAGTTCTTTTTCTTTTCATTTCATCGGTTCAGTGATGAATTAGATTGACGAAACATTCGTAGTAACTGACACTTCCACTGAAAAGTAGATGAAACATTCAGTATTTCTGTTCAGTGGCTTTAGCTACTTACTAGTTGCAGAGCAAAAATCATTCATCTATCATTCTCAAATAAGCTTGTGGGGCACGGTGGTGTAGTGGGTATGTTCGTCGCCTTGCAGCCAAAGGGTTGCAGGTTGGAATCCATCTCAAGTCGCCGTGTGGGGACCTTGGGCAAGTACTTCACTCGCAATTGCTCAGCGCTTCAGCATGAAACTCCGATGCAGTGTCCGTAGCGGGGAGCGCCTTTGAGTAGAGGGCTTGAAGGGGGTGCTATAACAAGTGCACATACAAGCAAATTATTGGCAGCACAACCAGGGCCGTAGCAACAATGAACGGGGCCCCCTCCGAACAGATGCAGGAACTGGAATGCAGTATCTGTTTCATACAATATACAGGGTTGAAGGTTCATATTATGCATACATAAGCGTCTAGGCCTACAGTGTACTGTACAAGTATTCTGTATTTATGCAAAGCGCTTCTTTCAAGCCTTGTTCTCGGCAAATTGCTTAATCAATGCGTCATAGTCCAGAGATCTGGCATTGCACTTCACCATACAGTCTTGATGCCCTTTGCCTGTTTCGTGCTGCTGGAGTCTTTTTGACAGTGCTTTCCAAGCAGATGTTCCATGATGTATCGGTATGTCGCCAGTGCCAAATAATTTACAACAAAAACAAAAAATGGCATCTTTCTGAACTGAGTACATTAACCATGAACGTCTTATTTTCTCGCCATTTGCCATAGTTCGATAGAAATTACTACTTGTGAACCTCGGTCTTTCCTCGTTAAAAGGAAATTCGTAACTTTCATTCTGCTGTGGTGGGCCCCGTGCAACAATGTCACACACTTGCCCGTCCGATATTATAGACGGCCAAATTCCTAGATCATCAGTGAGTGGTTCAGATTCATATAAGCTTACATCTTTCCCGGCAGCAGCTGGAATATCTGTCACAGTTTGTCTGGTAGAACTACTGGCTTCACCTTCGACCTCACTTGAAATGCTTCTGGATAATTGTGCAATAGTAAAGGCTTCGGGATACGAGTCGTCGCTGCTAGCGCTGTCCATGTCATATGTCTGTAAGCCTACCTGTATGTTCGATTGCAGCGAAAAATATGTTTACAACTTTGGTATTTTCTCAAGTTCTTTCTCGACATCTTTTGATGCCTTTCGTTTACTAGCTCCACTCTTGTATTTGTATGTTCCTTTAGACATCACAAAACGCGCTTAATTCTGCATTGGAAACGAAACGTTTCAAACAGCAACAAAATTAAACACGCAAATTAACAATTTCTCGCCAAACGACGGACGCCAGTATTAACGTAAATAGCCTACACGTTCTTTGAATGGGCTCAACTAAAATTCGAATTTGACCGCCGTTAAATGGGTCAAACTAAAATTCGAATTTGACCGCCGTTAAATGGGTTAAACTAAAATTCGAATTTGACCGACAGGCTTGAAACAAATATCTTTGCTTGAACTGATGCATGGCCAATAGCATGATGTAGCCTATCATAACTACTTCACAGACCTTTTGTCAGTAAAACCGACTGTGGATTTGCAAAAGCGTCAATAAATGTCACTTACATAGGCCTAATTATAGGCAAACTTTACAGTCTTTTTTCCAACTTTTTTGGGCCCCCCTTCCTTGCGGGCCCCCTTCGGCCGGAGGGTACGGAGGGCGGTCGCTACGCCTCTGAGCACAACACAAAAAGAATAGGAAAGCAACAGAAACTCAATCATTTGTGGTTTCTGAAAATACATACAACGTGAATAAATCTCAATAAGAGTTTTGACTAAATGTTAAAAGTCGTGGAAGCCAGGCTGTGAGGATGCATCTGAAGATATTGTTGTTGATAGATGTGCATAACAAATTACCTTTGCACATACATATATGGCTGTTATATGCTTCCAGTGATGTCCTGAGGGATGCTCTGGGTATATCCACCCAGCAACTGCCGCCATATATCTACCAGATGCGCGTCCTTGGCTATCCACCCGGGCATCTGGAGAATGCCAAACAGTCAACCTCTGGTCTCACAATGTTTGACAAACACGGCCAAGGTGAAGTATTAATCACTTTTCTTTCTTTCTTCCGTGTTGATGATACACACTCTGAGAAATTTCCTGGCATTCTTTGAGAATAGTTCTGTATTTCTTTTTAAATTTTAAACCCCGATTTGTAACTGGCTGCGTGAATTAGACTCTGGTTGCCATTGTTGTGTAAGATTTTCTTTGACGCTTCTTACAGATCATGATTTTTGAGGAGTTCATTAAATTAATTTCTTGTCTGACTATTTTGCGTAGAGTTGACATCTGATGGTGAACTGTTGGAGGACGGTGAAGTTAACGAAGCATTCGTCCAATCACGTTGGTTCTTTCATCTATTCTGCATTTGTAACGGAATTTAGACAGACATATAAACAGCTGCATTGTTGCTCACCAGTTGAACTCTCATCAAGTTCTGATAATGTTTATGAGTCATACGTGTTGCAAGATCAGTGGTTTTGGACTGACATGTGGACCATTTTGTGGCCATTAGTCTGCTTATGACTGTACATGAACTGAACTGAGCTCAAAATGGTTCTAAAGTCAGCAGCAGTTTCAGTGAGCATTGCAACTATGCAGCAGTTTCTTGGTGTCATAACAAACCGCTAAAATTTCTTGTACAGTTTCTGAATGGCTATGTTAATAGTTTATCATATGCCGTTAAAGCGTACATATTCTGTTGTGTTCAGAAGTCGTTTTGAATCTCCTTGCTATCTATCTTTGCAATAGAACCAGCTGTTGAAAGTTTCTTGTTTTTTGTGTTCACAGCTGAATATAATCTTGATAAACTTGTCGACTATCCCGGCTTCAATGTCGATCTGCCAGCAGGAACCATCGACGTGAGTCGCATAATTACGCTGTCATCTCATATTCATCTTCGACAATAATTTAAAACTAATCGCCACAAACATTCATTTGTGTGCACAATAAATATATCAGTAAGTTGCAATTGGCTGTATCAGCAACAGCGTACAGGCTTTTTTCATTTTGCTGTCAATTGGTCATTACCAATTACTGTAACAGTGGACCAATTACTGTAACAATGCACCAGTCAATTCTGCATGTTCCTTCATCTGATGAGGTCAGGTGTGACCTCCATCAAGATAAAGACATAGATATGAGAGCTATCGAAAGATATTTTATAAAACTTGCAAGAATGAAACCACTGTAAAACATGTTCATATGAATTTTCATGGAATAAAAAGGTTAGTACAGTTATTTTCTAATTTTCTTGGTTAAGTTGCTTTATCAGAATCAAGGATTCAGGAAATTCAGCATTTGTTTTCGTTTTAATTAAAAGTTTGGTTGTTTTGTTTCTAGGAGAGCCAGCACTTAGGAATGCCACCAATGCAACCACAGTGGAGTAAGAATGTCATGAAGGACTTTCTCTTTACAAAGGTAAGAATTGTTTTATGTACACACGAAAGAATCGGAGAATCTTCTTTACTCACTCATCAGTCTAGAATATCTAACAATTTTGGCAAGCTGTGTATTACTTCTCTGAGTTTTAATATGAGGTTTTCTTGCATATATTGTTTCTGTCTTCACCTGATAACATAGGTTATTATTATTATTATTAATATTATGCACATGAGCACTGTATCATGTCATGTATGGATGAGTGGCATAAACTAGCGTCTTTTGCAAATCTTCATTCAGTTAATCCTGTACGTCTTCCATGCTTTTCATGTTGCTGTCTCTTGCATGAATCTTACGCTTTTATTTCTAAGGTACAGTGAATTACTCTGCTGGAACAAAACTGTTTGGTCATTTGAAAGCACTTTTATACCGGGTAATCTCTTTGTGTTGTATGTTTGCATGTTGGTATGTCTGCCTATCTGCTTTCTTGGTTGTGGCTCTGGTTTATAAGAGCTGTGAAAGAGAAACGTATTGAATTTAAGGTTCTAATGTTCATGCGTAATTGCTTAGCAGGCCAAGCTCCGACCTACCTTATGGAACTCTGTGTACCTGTGCTATCCATTCCAGGTCGTAGATTCCTCATGTATGATCCAAGAGCAGATCTTATTTTGCCCCACCACACCCTTGCATGATATGTTTTTGCATGTAATATTTCCCTGCACTTAAAGTGTAAACAAGAAGTGCCAGCATGTCCCTTACATTTCTAGGCTGTGCTGGCCTGATAAGGATGGTGTTGAGATATGAAAATAAGTGCATGTGTGCCATCCATGACCTCCAGCCACACTTTGAGCCCTTGCTTCTCCTCCTGCTTTCTCTCATTGATTATCTGTCATGTGCTACTGAGCAGCAGAAAATGACGGACAGCGCGAAGAGAAAACTTGACGACTTAAGTTACCGAGATGGTAGCAGGAAATGCGTGAGAAGAACCGATGTTGAACTGGAGACGACGACGACGACCGTAGACATGGAAATCGAGGAGACAACAACAGGTGAGATGACGACAATCAATTATTCCATTTGCTTAATTATCTGTTTTGTTTAAAATTATGTGTTCTGTCGGATAAATTAAAGATATATAGTTACAATCATCTCTTAATAAATTGTCATCAGAGTTTATAAATTATGTGTTGTTGGTATTTCCTTCTTTTTATTCTTTACTACGGTTTCTAATTGTTTAAACAAATTGTGAACCTGCGTTAAATCATCACAAAAGTTCTGTCAGATGGGAGTGATGCATGTTTTGACAGGTGACACAATACCAGACCAGTTCTTACCATCACCATGGCCCATTGTGTCTATGCCTACTGGAATCATACATGCACCACCACCTCCACCACCTTTGCCAGAAGATCCTGAAGAAACGTTGCCTCCTTTGCCGTTGGATCCATCGCCAGGTGGTAGCTCAGCTTTCGAATTCTGTGTCGAGTCGCTGGAAGAGTCTGGCGCTACATCAGAGCCACAGTCAGGCAAGTGACGTCATCGTCGTCTCATCTAAACTGACGCGGATGAAGTTGTAGATGGTTTCCACTGACAGAATATCTTTAGTCTTTGTTGTCTCTTTCTTTCTTATTCTTTAGTATAGTTTCTGATTAAAAAAACCTGAAGTCGTCTCATTATGTGTACGTCGTTGGTTGATGCAATATTTCTTGCATCTGAAATCGCTGACCACAACAGACCTGACCACAACGGACCTGACCACAACAGACCTGACCACAACAGACCTGACCACAACAGACCTGACCACAACAGACCTGACCACAACGGACCTGACCACAACGGACCTGACCACAACGGACCTGACCACAACGGACCTGACCCAGGTTGCCAATTCACTATCAGTTAAATTACAGCAAAACTTCGTTATATCAAACCTCAGGAGACCGCGTCGGTATTTCGACATATATTCAACGATTGAAATCCTTCACTTTCTAGCACTGATCTCGCAGGCAATGTTGTGTCCCTGTCAGTTACTGTCAAGACACTTGGGTGGACTGTAACCTTGGACAGTATGCTCACATTATACTGCCGCATACAACAAACCTTTGTAAATCTAGTTTATATTACATCAGGACAATACGTCACATCAGGTCTGCTTTGACTAAGAATATGTTGCAGACCAGAATCTGTTTGCTTGTCTCCATTGGCTTTGATTATTCTAATTCGATTTTTTTGCTTATCTCAGATCTTGAGCTCAACAGGCTGCAAGACATAGAAAAATCCTTAGCTTGTATAGTGCTGCGTGACCCACCAAACAAGTTCTTCAGTCTTACAGTTCACGATAAAATTTAAATTAACTTATTTGACCTACAAATCCATCATCCACCAACACAGCGCACTACATAACTCCTTATTGCCTGTGAGGAGTTTAAGAGATTTTCCCTCAATAGACATTTCCCTAGCCATCTCCACCATCGATTATTTCCCGCGATAAAGTGCCCAGACATTCCCATAAAAGTCATATATTTTATATCAACAAACATTACAATTAGTTTTTATATAAGACACAAATAAAAAGAACAATTTATTTTAAAATATGAATTTCAGTGATATAAATAAGGTAAAAAATACATGCCAACAGTTTAAAACTTTTTCTTCTCTGATAAAGAATTAATTTTTTTATTTTCAGAAGTGGAAACCTCAGCAGCTATTGCTTGCATGGACTCTTCATCTAATCTGTCTGCTGCAAACAGTGATAACAACGACCCAAACAAACAACCAGACTCCACAGCTGCTTCTCTTCAGTTTGCAACTAAGATCATCACCACCCCGATTGGGGGACGGTTTGGAGGATCACGCAGCTTCTGCCTGGGAACTCCTCTTGCTCTACCCATCACTGATTCACCAACTGCTAAAGGACTTCCGGATTCAAGCAAATTCGCCAGCGGTGTTGTTTCCGATCTCGTACTACACGAAAATCTTCCAAATGCTACTGGCACCTTTAACAAACTGAAAGTTGTTCTGACTGATGCTAAGAACAGAAGCAGTTCAAGTACAAATGCTCCACTGAAGCGATAGTATTGAGGATTGACCAAAAGTACTATGGAAGTAATTAGATTAGAGAAGAAGGGTTCGGTCATTAACTTTGATTGTAAGTCATCTTGTCTTCTTTATTCTTCCGACTTTATCTGCCTCTGGCTGGCACAAGCAGCTAACCAACCGTGCGGCTGCTGCTGCTCTCAGACTGACAAGCATATCTGCCACGTCTGCCAAGATCTAAAAAACGCTGGAGCTTTGTAAAACAACAGTTGAATATTGTTTTTTGATTTGATGCTGCCTGTTCAGTTGAGTGATGGTAAAGGTTTTAAAAGAGAGCACATATGTATCTGGAGTTCTGGACTTTTAAAAAGCATTCTAGGAACCCCTCAGAAGTAGTCCCTTCAGAAGTAGTACAAAGTTGGTTGTTTAAGGTTCTGACCATGTGCATTGTAACATCCATTTACCTAAACTTAGTTCAGCAACAACTGATAAAGAAAATGTGTATATGTATTACTTGGAAATTTACTGAAAGAAACATTAGCATTATTTACTTTTGAAAAATTTCACATAAATTTCTGTGTTTATTGTAAATGTGCACTTTGTCCATATATTTTACACATTAACGAGTTATATATATGTACGAATACAATGGCTTATGATTCTGCATGTGTTTCACTATGACAGCTCTTGTGCTTTTCCTCTCCTGACCACTGAGGCTTGCACATTTCCTATGGTTGTTCCGTAGGAATTATCAAAAGTCCCGCTATTGTTATACAACGTGCAACTAAAAGTACAGAATTTGTCCAAAGGCAAATTTATGTAGTAAAGAACTAAACTCTCATCACATAAAAATCAAAACAAAATTAGGATAATAGCAACACATCAAAAGGTAATGTGATCAAATGATATTGTGATCCAAAGACTGCAAATGAGTTTCAGAATGCACTTCACTCAATTGAAGCATTTGCAAAACAATTGATCAAAATTCCTGCAATTCATTTAAGTGATGAAGCATTTTGGTTGTGGGAAAGGCATCTTTCAGCAACCAATCCACATCAGCATCAACTGTTGCCTGTGCTCAGCTGTCTCACTGATGCTTAACCAGAGCACGACATAAACGCTGTTTCATCAGTTTTTCGTAAATAAATACAGGAAATTTATTTTAAAATTGCTATGCAACTGAAGGTACAATGTGTGTAAATAGTTTAATCACTCTGCTGGGAAAATCTCTGCTTGTAAAATTGCTTTTTGCTTTGAAAACATTTAACGAAACTCGAGTCATACGAAATTAATACATTATAGATTCAGACTACGAGCGAATTCGTATGATTACACAATCAGACATATTTCTGTTTCATAAAAACTAATGATTGCATCTGTGTTGGTAAGGCAACCAATGCTGTAAAAAAGATGGCAGCTATCGACATAACATATACGGTATATATACGATACGACATGTTGCATCATCATTACACGTAACAGAATGAACGCCGCGAGATAAGGACTCGTTGTATCCTAGCTGCCTTCATTGTCGTCGTCATCTTTGTAGAAGTAAGTTTCGAGAAGGTCGTTGGTCTGAGTGCGGAGGGTGTCGTTGCTGCTGTACTCCAACGTCTCGAGACAATCCAATCCACGACATTCCTCGAATTCTTTTGCTGCCTGTAATTAATTTACAACATTTCTTCTTCTTACTTATATCATGGCCATTGTTTTGCAGTTTATGTTGCCTGTGCTATGGGAAATGGCAAGGATCCTACAACCTGTCCATGCCAGTATATCATTGATCATTTGCATAGGTAGTACATTTCCACGAACATGGATATTGTACTGTGTACGACCATTTTATAAAGTGCTTCCCCTCAGCAAAAGCCTTGCAGAAGCAATCCCAGTGCAATTGACCTCGAGAGAAATCCGATATGTTGTTCTGGCAACTTGTACAATATATTTAAACTGATATATTTCATTTTTAAAATATGCAATCATTATATTATCTTCACACAATGCATTTGCATATCTATATAATACATGTATATTATATATAATAGAGATCATTTCAACGAGCTTCCATTTCAGCGAGCTCCCTATTAATGTCCAGATATTTCCACCAAAAATCTATATATATATAGAACTTTAAAAAATGTAATTTGCAATTCAGCTGAAGTCAAATGAAATATTTGTTGGTCTGAGCAAGTTTTAAAAGCATGATGGTTTGTATCATCTCATATTCTGTCAACAATGCTTTAAAATGAGCAGAATTACACATGAGTCAACACTGAAGTCTTCTCTAACGACTTTTAAATAAAGTGCAATTGCCGTTTAATTAAATGCAGCCAAACGATGAACTGAGCGAATCAGTGAGTGTTAGAAATAAGGCATCGAAATATTAGCATGCAATAATTGTAAATAGATTAGTCTTTCTTACCTGCTCTGGTTTGAAGTGCAGAATCATTTCAACGAGTGACAGTGCCAAGTGACACGCCTCTGCATCGGTTGATTTGAGCAAAGGCAAAATCCCTCGCAGAACGTTGTTCCTGTGCAACTCACTGCAGAAGCGTTGTCCATGCGATGCGATGTTGCACAAAGCAAAAGCCGCCTGCAACAGCAACAACAACGATCGCTAGCAGAAGAAGCTTTGACGTATCAAATAAATTTACCAGAAGCAGATTTGTCACGAAAATTATATTATTAACCTCTCATCGGTTTGTCTCGAGTATACTAATATTGATCATCAAAAATCACTTTCTCAATTAATGTGCTTATGAATGGACATTTATTTTTTATCTAATTTTATAGAGCTTGCGTTAAATTAGGTTATACCTTTAGGAGACACTTAAAAGTGTTATATTAAATGTCTAAAAGAACACATACATAAATAGATAAATTATAATAAATATAAAACAGTAGTATATATACCTACACCCATGCATGACCAGAGTAAAAAAAGGGCAAGATTTCTCTTGTATTCTTCAGAAAAGTAACATTGCTTCGCAATTCACAGGAATCCTTGACACTGTAATGTAAAACTACATTCTGAAAACACTGCATGAAATACCTCCTTCTCCTCATCGTGATCACTACTATAAATATGCTGCATTTAAATAGAAAAGCCACTCACCTCTTTTCGAATGTGAAATGTTGATTCGAGCTGAGCTACAATAACTGGCACCAAATCCACCGCTACGAGCAGATCACAGGCTGACTCAAACACTGCAAATCACGAATGTATACACAAATGTTCAGCCATCAGAACATTCAAATTTTATTTTTACGCCACAACACGAAGCCTGCAAACAGTAATTTTCCAAAGTCTTACAAACATCTACAGAAAAAATGTGTGTAGCAAGTGTCAACAACATATCCTTTCTGCATCACATTGTCTCTTTCTGTTTCCATGTTAACCTGAAGTAACTTGCAGCTAGAACAGAATAAATATTTTGTGATTATATTGGCTCAAAACATCTTGTGTTAGAATCACAAAGTTTGCTGATAAACTGCAATAGTTCGAGAATCAACGACGAACCTGAGATGTTGGAGATGACCCAAAGACTCTCCTTCTGAATATGCAAATGCTTCGACTGGAAAAGTGTCTTCACAGCGTCAAACAGCTTCTTATCTTCACAGATCTCGTCCACATCGGAGATTTTGCAAACGATGTTGCCCAAACACCTTAAAAGTGGCGTCAAAGTCTACAGACACACATACACGATGCAGTGAAAGTGACTCACAGACTAAAAGACATCATATCGATTGTCGTAATAGAAATGCTTCATTAGGATTAGCTAAAAACGTCGTAATGTCAGCACAGTCAGTGAAAAGTCGGCAAATGAAAGATTATATAAATCCTAGTCTTAAAGAAAATTCCTGGTTATCATTATAATTACGTATTGAATATACAATTTATTATGGATGAAGTGACTTGAAAAAATTAAGATAATTGAAGTAGAAAATAGAGAATTGCTCACAGTAAAGTTATTGCTGTCTGCATTACATATTTCTGAGATAAGTGAAGTAACTTTCTGCAGTATTCCGGCTGATAAAATGTCGGCAGTGAAAACACCGCTGAAAACCAGATATGCATGAGCAACATAAGAATCAATATGAACACGGCAAATTCAATAAAATCATTACAAGTGCATTGAGATCTCAAGCAGTCAATTTCAACAGATTTAATGTCATCTAGGTTTTCACATGGGCTGCGAGTTTGGCATGAACCTAAGAGGCACAATCTCAAGCATTCAAATATATTGCATATATTATTATTTTAATTACTTTGCATTTATTATTATTTTAATTACTTTGCATTTATTGCATTCAAGGCCAATAAATCTGAATCTAGTTGAGAAGCATTATTGTAAACGAACGACTTGCTCAATGTCTTTACACAGCAATGTGAGTCTTTACACAGCAATGTGAGTCTTTACACAGCAATGTGTTTTTACACAGCAATGTGTTTTTACACAGCAACGTGAGTTTTTACACAGCAACGTGAGTTTTTACACAGCAACGTGAGTTTTTACACAGCAACGTGAGTCTTTACACAGTAATGTGAGTCTTTACACAGCAACGTGAGTCTTTACACAGCAATGCGAGTCTTTACACAGCAATGTGAGTCTCAGTTGAGGTTGAATCTTTTCTCCCCACATCACACACAAGCCAAGTGTTGGTCAAAAAAGATGGTCATTGTTGACCTTTGTTAGAATTGAAAGCGACAGATGATGATGCATCAGATTTACTACAAAGCTCTGTTTTCTATTCAACAATCTTCTTCCATCTCATTTTAAAAGTCATAGACATCAACACTGGTTCCTCTTACCTGGCTGACAGGTAGGTGAGAACCCAACAGACTTCACTGATAAGACCCAATCTGTCAGTTTCGAAGACAAGGAATGACGACAGAATGGGAAGAATTCCTGCCGTAACTAATTCTCTGAAAGCGAAAGACAGCATTCAGTCATTAAGCACAAATAAATTGCAAAAGTAAGTCTGACATTTTCCCTATTTATGGCTATTCATCTCTCAAAATGAAACTCAGACAAATCCACTGAACAGTGAAATTGATGTAAGTCAACAATGAGAGATGAGGAGAGGAACTGCAGTTAAGCAACTAACCAAAAGAGTGATTATGATTAAGCCGCTGTCCTGTCCCTCAGAACCTCAGCATCCCACTAACAGTCGACTCTTTTCATAACGGATTCGATGCTCAACAGAAACCTCGATTTAATGTCTGTCTACCCTGGCAGAGATCTAGCAAACTAATTTATAATAAACATCTTTCATCCAACGCTCAAGCTAATCAAATCAAATCAAATCAAATCAAACCAAATCAAATCAAATCATATCAAATCAAATCAAATCAAGTTCTGACCGTTAAACTTTCTTACTTTTGCGTAGCTTCATCTTTCGCCAAATTAGAAAGCGCAAAAGCAGCCGACTGAACCACATTAGAAGCTGGACACTGTTCGTGACAACAACAAGAAACAAAGAAATGAAAGCAATTAGGTGTGCTTAGAAGTTAAATAGAATTAAACAGTTTAACATTCTATATATTAAGATCTTTTAACTAATTGATTAGAATTATTGAATTAGCATTAGTTTGACTTTCATAATTAGAATTAGCATTAAATAAATTAGTTTGACTTTCATAATTAGAATTAGCATTTAATAAATTAGTTTGACTTTCATAATTAGAATTAGAATTTAATAAGAACTAATTGATTATAGTTAGTTGCTGACGCCAGAATACAAACTGACACAAAAACTTACTGAAACTTATCTGTAAGGATATTATAAAATCTTGATAAAAACTGGACAATGTCCCTATAGCACTGTCTATCTCACACATTGACCGTTTCCATTGCGGTCGTCGTTGTCGTTAGTCGCCAATGAAAATCTGAGTGAAGAGAGGGTCTGTGGTTCTGACCTGCAGCAGATGAACAAGGGGTGACACAGCTCCCTGAACCCTTAACAACTGTCGACATGAGGCACTGCCACCAGCCAGGTTACCAACTGCCCAAGCACACTGGTCCTATCAAACAAGCACAGATCTATAAATAGCCAAAGTCTACATAATATTACAACCATTGCTACACGATACATAGACATGAACTGGTAACATATCGATCGTTGTCATCTTCATCATTAATATTATTATTATTATATTGAACGTATCACGTGCACAGCATTACACAGAATATGAGAAAAAAAGAGATCTGAATCGGAAGCAGAAAATAAAGTCTATAAGTGAAGAAGTTGCTGAAGATCTCCACAGAAGAGCCACACGTACGTGAGGCTGTACTCTTACCATTGTTACAAGTTGAGCCCTCTACTGACTCTGGCTTTCATTGCTGCATTGGGTGAATGACTGATTAAATTTGATGGCATTGATACTGAAGTTATACAAGTGAAACTGTTGTGTACTTTGTGCATATGCAGGTACACTAGACCCACTGCCAACTGATGATTTTTAAACCAATGGCAATGGATATCTAGAAGGAAGATACTTAAATTCAGAAGGAAGATACTTAAATTCAGAAGGAAGATACTTAAATTCAGAAGGAAGATACTTAAATTCAGAAGGAAGATACTCCTCAGAAGGAAGATACTTAAATTCAGAAGGAAGATACTTAAATTCAGAAGGAAGATACTTAAATTCAGAAGGAAGATACTCCTCAGAAGGAAGATACTTAAATTCAGAAGGAAGATACCCCTCAGAAGGAAGATACTTAAATTCAGAAGGAAGATACTCCTCAGAAGGAAGATACTTTTCAGAAGGAAGATACTCCCCAGGGTATCACAGTGCACTGCTGTCTTATAAACAGGTCACAAATTGTTAGAATATCATGAGTAAAAGCAGTTGTCAAGTTCTGTGGAAGAATTAAGAATCCTGACATTGTGTCGACGCTGATGTCTGTTTAGTATCAATTCAAGTATTATTTCTCTGACAGGAAACGAAGCTTATGAAATTTTCATGATTTAGACAATCTGCATTCTGCACCTATCCTTCAACCTCTTACCAACGTCCTCCATTATTGCGATGCAAAGCTCATAACTCCTCATGATGACAGCCGCCACAACCCTTCGTGAACTACACTGGCTGCCCAAACAAGCCCACATAACTTCTGATGCACCAAATCTACACAAATCATCTGCTTGCTATTTGCCCTCACATGTTACACCCGGTTCATCTCTACAATCCAGATGAGGACTTTGACCTTCATCTGAAGCTGGTTTTCTTATCACATGATCACATCGGATATTTGGCATATGTATTATGTGTATGTATTTGGCTAGCCTGGCTGAATGGAAAAAATTGCAGAATTTTATTTGCAAATCTTCAACATTATCGTTCTTCAAAACAAGCCTACATCTGATTTGTCTCAAATTCATTGTATGATTAGACAGTCATGCTACGTGCGTTTGCATAAAATTATTTCTGCTTAGATGCATTATAAATGACACTTTAACAAGAACAATAACGATAATAATAATATTAATAATAATAATAATTAGGGCTGTTGATTTAATCGCGTTAACGCGGGCGATTAATGCGTTAAAAAATTTTGCGATTAAAAATTTTAACGTATTAATCGTACGCGTTAATTAGATCTGATTAAAATGGAATCAGAGGCAGAAAAACTCGTTTTAAACGGAAGGCTCATACTTAAAGCTAGTCATACATTCTTTGGCAAATATTCCAACAAAGAATCTGAGTATTATCGTAGCAATTCGTCGCTCAATTATCGCCTGCAAGCGAACGAAAACATGCGTTAACGCTAACGATGAGTCGTCGACATCGGCTCGCATCGTCCACTAAGGTTGTTTCCTCTTTCCTCACCCCGTCAGACTATGTTGGTTGAACTCCATGAGATGGCAAGATCAATGGATTTCAGGTTTCAAATGATAAATGTTTACATAAGGACAACTGAGACGAGGTTTGGCAAGAACCGCAACCTCTTGTGAAAAATTGTGACTAAATAATGAGGTTCAATAGAAAACCTACTATTGTTAATTAATAAGAGCATCCCTTGACCTGACCAATGTAAATAAACTGGTCTGCCAATAGGCTACAGTTGGCTGAATAAATAATTAATTTTGATAGTCAGAAAACGGTTGTCTAATTTTCACATTAGGCCTAGATATCATTTTAATTAAATGTGGCTCAAATGAAAAAATTAACGGATTTTGAGCAGTTGACTAATCTGAACAGTGTTTCAATTCTGTCTGTCAAACAAAACTGTTCAATAAACTATATGCAGAAATTCAATAGCCCTAAGCCAAAGGTTATTGAATACGTTTGCAATAGAAAGAATGCATTCAGTCATTAAAATTTTATGCTTCAGGGGTCCTTATAAAATAGTAAAATTAACATATTTGAAGGAAATGTCACCTGGTGCCGTCAGCTCTTGGAGCTCTGGCGATATTCTTGATGTATCCTCTCCAGTGTCCCCTCTCTCTTGTTGCCTCTCTCAGCTCCTCCAAGTTCATGCCAGACTTTTCCTGTACCTCATCCAACCATTTCTTCCTTGGTCTTCCGCGTCTCCTCCTTCCCTCACCGCATGCCGTCATCAGCTCCTTCTCCAAACCGTTAGATCTCATCACATGGCCGAAGTAGCCCAATTTCCTCCAAGTCGCTGTTTGCTGTAGTGTCTCATCTCTCTCTATTCCGAGCTCCTCACGCACCGATTCGTTAGTTCTCTTCTCCTTCCATGAAATCCTTAACATTTTTCTCCAAATCCACATCTCGCACATGAAATGTATTACGATTAATTTGCAGTTAATTGCGATTAAAAAAATTAATCGTGCGATTAATTTCGATTAAAATTTTTAATCGAACAACAGCCCTAATAATAATAGTAATAATAATAAACAACAACTGTTGTTAGCGAAAGACATCTAGTAAAATACCTGAAGAGAATGATTTCCACTGGACAGGTAAGTGATGAGATATGGTCCAGCGCTTTTGATGACAGCGTTGGCATGGTCATCAGTTCCAGCAGAGATATTTGTTAGGCACCAAGCAGCTTCCAATTGGACATCAAGGTCATGACCCGTGAACAAACCGACGAGACAAGTCAACGAATTCTCTTTGCTAAACGAACAAAACAACAAAGAATTTATCAGTTTTATCATTTAACACTAGAATCATCATCTAACATTAGTATAATCATTTAACATTAATTAATATCGCCATTTAACATTAGTATCATCATTTAATATTAGTATCATCATTTAACATTAGTATCATCATTTAACATTAGTTAGTATCGTCATTTAATATTAGTATCATCATTTAACATTAATTAGTATCATCATTTGACAATAGTATCATCATGTAGCATTAGTATCATCACTTAACAAAAGTATCATCATGTAACAAATAGTATCATCCTTTAACATGAGTATCATCATTTAACATTAGTATCATCATTTAACATTAGTATCATCATTTAACATTAATTAGTATCGTCATTTAACATTAGTATCATCATTTAATATTAATTAGTATCATCATTTAACTTTAATTAGTATTGTCATTTAACATTAGTATCATCATTTAACATTAGTGTAGTATGGAGGGTTAGAGTCTAAGAAGTAAGATAGTGCAGAAAGAGAAAGAGGGAGGGAGGGAGAAAGAGAGAGAGGTAGAGAGGGAGAGGGAGAAGGAGAGGCAGACAGAGAGAGAGGGAGAGAGAGAGACAGACAGAGAAAGAGAGAGAGAGCAGACAGCAAGACAACGGGAGAGCAAATCGACTACAGGTCGAGGAGAGGCAAAGACCATACGCACTGCTGAGTTGCCTAGCAACAGATTTAGGAATGCTACGGTGGTCAGCTTAGCTAAAAAATATCAGAGGCTAAGCGAGCCAAGGGTGGCAATATAAAACGGGTTGCACAGTAGCAGTGGAGCGGTCAGGTGGTTGGTCAGTGAGTTAATCAGTGAGTTAATCAGTGAGTTGTTCTGTCGGACTCGTCGTCATCAGAGTCGTCATCGGTTGCAAAATATGTCGTTGTTACAATAAAACCTTCGAAACATCATGAGCTTCGTTCGTCGGCATTCTGGTTGAACAATTCGAATTTGATGAACAACCAGCGCCGCTACAACTGTATCATCATTTAACATTAGTATCATCACTTAACAGAAGTATCATCATGTAACATTAGTATAATCCTTTAGCATCAGTACCATCGTTTAACATTAGTATCATCATTTAACATTAGTATCATCACATAACGAAATCACTCACAGAATCCTGAGGATTGATGCGCAATGTTTTCACGGATTATTTACACTCGACACAACATTTTTGGCCCAACAACAATGCATTACGTTGTGTATAGACCATAGATCCATAATAAGCAAACAGATTCCTATTCTGCTTCCCTTCTGCAAGTGCTGAAAACCATTCTATTAATTGTGGGCTTCTCCATTCTTTCCCTCCCATCACTTTCCCTCCCATCACTTTCCCTCCCATCACTTTCCCTCCCATCACTTTCCCTCCCATCACTTTCCCTCCCATCACTTTCCCTCCCATCACTTTCCCTCCCATCACTTTTCCTCCCATCACTTTTCCTCCCATCACTTTTCCTCCCATCACTTTCCCTCCTTACGATGGGTTCTGCATTGGATTCCTGTTGCTGTCGAATGATTACCTGAGGAAGACGTCGATGAGTCCGGTGCCTTGAGCAAACGCCTGACGCAGTAACTTGAGCAGACTCGTCTGACGTCTGTCATCATCCGACTTACACGTCAGCTTCACTGTCGCCTCAAGAACCTGTCGACGTCAGCAGAAAAACAGAACATGACATTAGTCACACTAATGCAATGACAACAATCGAATGACGTCGTCGTCGTAGTTGCTACTCAACCGAACGACATAAAAATCGATCATCATTCAACGTCTCATTCAACGTCTGATCTGCGCTTCAGAAATGTTTGTTTGTTTGTATGAGCACTTGTTAAAGCGCCCCTTCAAGGTCGTCTTTACTCAGAGGCGCTCCCGACTACAGAGTGGACACTACATCGGAGTTTCACGCCGAAGCGCTGAGCAATTGCAAGTGAAGGACTTGCCCAAGATCCATACGTGGCAACTTGAGGTGGATTCGAACCTGCAACCCTCCGGCTGCAAGGCAACGAACATACCCACCATACCACCGCACCCCACAAAAAATGTAACCATAAAATGGACAGCATTGATGGCACAGCCCAACTGCGCATGAAGAACCTGCTGAGGGTCCTTACACAATGCACATTGACCATCTGAGTAAATGATTGAACATTATGTAGCGCAGTAGACAGCAGATCAGTCTTCGCTTGGATGCAAGAAATTCATTGCACATAAACGCAATTTAGACCGTTTCATTCGAAGATTTTCCAATGATGAGACATTTCTGGGATATCACCACACAAAGATACTTCTGCCTTTGCAATGTTTGGTGACAATGAACGCATTGCTACATGATCTACAGATAATCTGAACAGAAATTATATCTAACTGTACTCGAAAGGCCACAGAGTCCAGTGAGTTGTGCACAGTAAGAGACGTTACCTCTGCGTCTGAAATCTCATACTCGTGCATTTCATCGTCGTTGTCCAATCGCATTCGCTTGCCACTCAGCAGCATCTCACGTTTCTCCTTTCGAAGCTCTGCAGAAGAAATGCGAGTGAAAATTTGAGAAGAATCACCTCAAGATGGCAAGACAAAACATGATTAAAAGGAACATTGCTTTCAGATTGCTAATGGAAAGGAAGCAAAAATCGTAAAGTTTCTGGTTGGCTTGCAGTGCAATCGAGAACACAACAGCAAAGCTGAAATCATCTGCAAGATTCTGACAACCAGGTCAACCTGCATATGCACCATGTGTTAACGCATCGTGGGCATTGAAAACGTAACATCAGAGGGTAAGGTGCAATCAAATTCCACGTGAACTCGTGTGTAAATGCATTGCACATAACAGAATTCTGCACTTCATAAGAGTGGACCAGGCGTTTCATATATCATAATTATGATCAGTAAGAAAAAACTAAATTTGTCACAGGTCTTTTAAATTGCAACTGCATCATTGGGTATAATTTAGATTTTCTGTGGTTTGACTGCTAATAAGGCAGACTCATTTCTATCCAATCAAGACAAACGTGAAAGATCTTGCCTCTGCTTTAGAATGCCAGATCTGGTTTCCGAACAGAAAGAGAAACTTTCTGAAAGGTTGAGACCTTAAAATAACAAGTATTCGTATGAACGTTTGGTCATTGTATCACAAGGCATCAGATACAGAAAATGCCAACAAACCATTCTGTGCGAATCTGCGCTTTTGACGCAGTGACTCCGTTGTTTCAGCACCTGGCTTGTAAAGCAACTTCCGGTCTGTTGGCCCCCGGTCCATGCTATCTGAAAGTAGTTGAAAGAAATGTAATAACCAAGAAAACAAACAATGCAATGTCTGAAATGTCTCAGCAGCTTCATTGTCTCCTTAATTAAACTATCCACATCGTATTCAAAGTGACAACACAAGATGTACGTCTCTGAATACATGCAACTCAAATTACATTTTACGATTAGATGTGCTCAGTGGCACATACACTGCAATGGACGATTATATATATATATAAATATATATATATGTGTGTGTGTATATATACATATATGTACATATATAAATTATATATGTGTATATAAACACAGGAATATGTGTAGGACACACACACGCTGAGGTAAGACGCTCGAGTTAGGCCTAGCTAATCCACATAGAGGTACCCAGACAGATGAGTGGACAATTGCTTACCTAGGTTAGACAGCCTAGCTATATGTAGCAGTGGTCAGTGGTGTCAGGTAAACTTGAAGCATTGCTGAATGGCAGGCGGTTCTCTCATTGTTTACAAAGAGAAGATCTCGACTGGACAAACCTTGGTTTAACTCTCTCTCTCCCCACAACTGTCTGCCTTGTCAAACTGACCGTGAGAAACTATTGATTGTTCTAATTAACCCTTTACCCGCTCATTTTTAAATTTTAAGCCCGTTTTCAGCGGATATTCTCGGGGCAAACACGTTTGCTTGATTAACGGGCCCCATACCTTGAAAGATGGCTGTGTACACGTGATCTGCTTTATTGAATTATATAATTATATATAATGTCCAAATTCTATACCTTGTACACAAAAGGCAATGTCACTGTATTTTGTCAATACAAATAAAAACTTTTCACGAAATTATCCTAATCGTGTCAATAAAAGTGGGTCGCCGGGTTACCGAAAACGCAACATAATTTTTCTTGGCCTTGTTACAGGATCAGGTGTAGTGACAATGAGCATCCATATTGCAGTGAAAGTAGTTAGCAAATGATCCTGGTAATAGCTTATGTTTAAATCTATTCATAAATGTCCCAATGTGCAACTCATTTATATTTGACAATGACAATATTCTAAGTTTCTTAAAGTATGTAGAGGTACTTTCATTATATTTAAGACCACAAACAATCCGAACAATATGCTTCTGTAGTAGAGTTAATCTAGTCAAATGTGAGTGATAGTTTGAGGCCCATATAATATTGCAATATAAGCCACATCATTTTAGTGCCAGTTAGAAAATTTGGAAACCATGCATTTGCACTAGTTGGCCTGACAGAATGGAATAAACTTCAGGACTTTATTCGCAAATCATCTTCTCTATCACTCTTCAAGAAAAACCTGAAGACTTGTTTGCTTAAGATTTATTATGAGTAGACTTAACTGTTACACACTTTCGTGCACGATTTTAAAAAAAAAGTGCGTCATGAATGAGTTTAATAATCCACATATTTGACCGCAATTATAATTAACGACTAAGCTCTTTGCCTGTCTGTAGAATGTAGATCATAGCCTAAGTAAGGCTTACATCCTACTGGGGCATGTAAGCCTAGCCTATAGGCCTACAGTGACGTGGGAAGTAGACCTACGTGTGGATTGTTAATGGCATTTATATTTGACAATGACTGCCAGCGTCCCGGAATGGCGGGATCAAAAGTTGATAGCCCTAATCATTTCCCGTTCACTCATAAGGGAAGAGACTAAACGAAAATGGTTGGATAGATAATGAGCGGAGAGAGGAATAGAAAACTTGAATTATCGCTCAGTGAGCCAACACCACAAAGTCTTTACACGTATGAAGTATTTGTGAAGACCATTAACAGATTAAATATGCCATCTGAATAGTAAACAGTAAAGTGATCGGCGGTCAGTTTTCGTTTTTGTAAATTATAGTTTCGAAAATCGCGGACACTTGCCCTTTTGCAAAACAGCAACAATTCGCCCAAGCTCCTTCCAAGTCACAACGGAGTACTCTCCGAGCATGACATTGTTTTCGGTGGCACTCAAAAGCTGCGTCAAGAATACCAGCTTAGGTCGTTAATTTCAACGGCACTTCAAGTCCGTTTCAATTTTAGATTTTTATTGGATCACTTTTAGTGTTGGGTCAAAGTGGACAGAACTGAAATGGCAATCTCAAGCCAGTAGTCAGATGCGAATTTTAAATTTTGCCGTGTTCACTGATCAATGACTATAGCCCTAGCCATTGATCAGTGAAAATACACTGGCGAAAAACCTCAGAAACGATTAGGAATTTAGGAAGGTATAGGCTTATCAAGAGTTAAGTTGTCAGTTTCGAATGAAATATGACCGTAAGCTTAGACCTATATGTTATACGAAGTCGTTGAATAGAATTAGGAGAGGATTGTAAAAAACTGACGAATTTCTTGTTGGCGTTCAGTTTCTGAGTTGGGGCAACCACTATGGTGGACTGGTGGTTTATCTATTCTTTGGTGCACCACACATACTCTACTAAGTTTTTTTTAACAGAATTAGAAAGATGAATTAGACTCCAGATCGACAAGGGTGGATTGAGGAAGGACGATAGATTTGATTAAATAGTGTTTTGATCGCTTTTGTACGTAACTAGATATAAAAAAGGCGGATTAAATGCATAGTGCAACTTGCATGCAACCGTAATTCGTAGTTTCGATCTTAAAGGAAGCAATATAATTCTGATGTAGAATTTCTTCTGATTTAAAAAAAATACTTTCGACCTTTCGAAGAGGACAAAAAACGAAACCAAACTTCTTCCTTCGTGGTGTAGAATCAGGTTGTTGTCCAAAATGGCGCATCTCTGTGTGAAGGACGAAATCCTTGATCGCTAAATAATGTTTTTCTTAGCGTTGTGCATAATTTAGGCATGATTTAGTGCTGTAATAGCGTTATAAACGTTAAGTAAATATTACTGCAGCATTGCAAGCTTGTGAAAGTAAGTTTATGTGGATTTTAGGATTAGGGTTATTTACGGTTACTTAGTAATTTTGTGATTTATTCGTGCACATGTGTAATGTGTATGGCACCGGAGATGCTACGACCCAACAGTTAGGCAACAATCGCATAGAATGATGATTATTCAGTTGCTTGCAAAATAAAAGTGCAGACAGGAGAACGTCACGTTAAAGCCTCTTCAAGATTGAGGTCTGCCCGAATCACCGATGCCCTATCTCTTGCAGTTGCATGTGATGAAAATGCAGAATTGGACCAGTTTGTGAAAACATTTATATTATGAATGTGTCGAGCGTTAGAAATTCCGAAAGCGGGTATGGGCTAGTTGACTAATTTTCTGAATATTATAACTGAAAAATAGCGCTATTGGTTTTATTTTTACTTTCAAAATAGATTTGGGGTATCCAATGAAATGAGGGCAGCCCGAATCCCGGAAATGAATTTTGGCAGGATCACCGAAATCGATTTACTCAGTGTAAGGCACAACCTTCAGAAGAATTTTTTCCACTAATTTGTGTTATCAGCAGCACTAACACGACAACTGTCATGTATTTAATTTGAATCTGAATAATTTTGAGAGTTCGACTGCATTGTGTAGCCCAAAACTGTTTTTGGGAAATCGGACTTTTATGATTGATTTTCAGTGTTTTCGAGGAATTGGGTTTCGGGATTCGGGTTGTATCCAATGAAATTTCAGTATCGAGAATTGGGGTTTTGGGTATAAACGTCGTTTCTTTCTTTTTTTATATATTTTTTATCGTTTTATTCGGTTTTTTAATTTTTATATAACTTTATTTATTTATTTACTGTTTCTTATTATTTTCCTTAATTATATTTCTTTAATTATATTTTTGTCTGATATTCCTTGCGTTCTCACAGTACTCTCAGGGTTTCAGCTAAGGAATGTCATTATTTAATTGTTCAACATCATCATTTGAGAAATAGGCTACATGTCACTACAAGGAATGAAATTTATAAAAGTTGTTTTGATATAAACTTCTTAGACCACACAAACCAAGAATTCTTGGCCACATAAAAGTTCACTTGTCACCTTCATCAATAAATTGTACTTGTGACTCTACCTATTTACTTTAAACAATTACTTCAATTAAATTGTGATTAGGCCTCTTTTGAGTCTTCCCCTTTCATTGAAATGTTCTACATGTGTAGTCTGTTAAATGTACATTTATGTTTCTTGTGAATAGGAGTGTGTCAGTGTCTGTGTAAAATTTTAAGGTTGAAGTTATTGATTGTAGATACTGCAAGCGTTCTAGTTACACACCATGGCATTGACAATATATGGAACTTTGAACGTGGCACGATGTTCTCTGAAACCTTGTTTGATGAGGTACAGACACATAGGAAAGATGCTTCAACGGTCTTTATGCATTACATCTAGTCTTCCATTTCGTGCAGTTGATCAGTTTCCAGGATCTCATCACCGCAGAGCAACATCAGATGAGAGTCAGATTCTACGCAAGACTATTTACTCTTCAGGAAATTCATTCGCATCATGGAACATCTTCAACCGGAAAGACTTTCTATTGACACCACATAGAATCACAAACTTTAGTCGGAACATAGCAATATCGGGCAAAGCTGTGGTTGACGCTTCACCGTCGGCTCTCCAACCGTACTTACGTCTGATGAGGATTGACCGACCGATAGGTCTCTTACTCAATCTATATAGCATTCATTCATTCATTCATTCATTGTTAGCATTGTTGTTCTTTATCAATTCTTGCTTTAATTGCATTTGACGCCAGAACAGTGGAGGTTCTTCTTAAATTGGGATTGGTGTATCGCAATGGGTAGCAAACTGCATTTGTGATGTTGTGATTGTGAATTTTTATGGAGGATATATTAAAGCTCTTTTTGACTGTATATGGAGCTGTTCTTTGAGTTCATCGAGTTATGGAAAATCTTGCTAAGAAGTTCTAATGAAGATAGGATATCCATCAAACAAAATTGCTGCCAAAATAGCTAAAGATTTGTTGAAAATTTTGTATCGCTTCAATAGTAAAAGGTAAGGAATTGTCGTATTTGGAGTTAATGACTTTTCATTGTTTAGTCTGTGGTCAGACTTCTCCATTGTCTGATGATGAGTCTTGTTTTCGTACAACCAGGTATCTGGCTCGTCTTTCTGCCATGCGCCTGGAGCATTAGCCTCGCTGTTCCTGCTGGTCAGCTTCCAGATCCGAAGATGCTGACATTGTTTGCTCTTGGATCGTTCTTCATGCGAGGCGCTGGTTGTGTCATCAATGACATGTGGGACAAAGATTTCGACTCCAAGGTTAGACAGCATTGGTGTTGGTTAAGTAATCGTGCTTCAGAGCTGGAATTATGAGAAATTTCTCACATCTGTACCATGAACGACTTTAGTTGATCAGGTCAATTGCAAGTGTTGTGAAACCGGCAACACCTTGTGACATCGAGGCTTTGTCTCAAAATCTCTAATATGATTGCTGCATGCACTAATTTATGGGAACAAGTCCTATATGCAAAGTTGCACAGTGCCTCTTTGGTCGTTAGTAGTAATTGCAGAGTTAAATAAATACCGTCAGTGCTAACATTGAGGCAATCTTGATTGGAGTGTCATCATCAGCCGAGAGAGTCTGTCTGATGTAGATATTTCGTCTGAATGACGATGAGGAGGCAACTATCTTGTCCTTGACCAATGACCATGGCTCTATGGCAGTTCAAGGATATTGATGAGTGGCACTGGCAGTCAGGTGTTTGTTAATGTAAATCTGCTGATGATGTTGTGAGTGATGGAGGATGAACGTTGGAGGCTGTCTTAACACATTGACTGCCAAGGATGAGTTAACTCATCCTTCAGCCAGTCATTTAACATGGCGTGTAGGCGGTCAATGTGTTAAGTAGTTTCTTGGCTTGATAAACTTAATTTCTCACCCTGTGGGTAGAGAAGCTTACGATGAAAGGCTTATAAATGAAGTGAATTGATAACTTATTCAGTGATAGTCAGGTTAAGCCGTTTAGGCGATCCTGGCAAGTTTGAATGGTTCCATTGGTGATCTTTCAGTTTCCACCTGATGTTGGTGCTGAACTTGACGTTCCATGCTATGTTAATGTTGTTTAGTGAGCAATCAGGTGTGTGTATACCTTGGAAAATCAGATTATTTAGGCATGCAGGTATCTCCAGTTCCTCGACTTTTGCCTGAAAGCATTTTTGTTGATACATGTTTTGATAATGGATTACCTGATTGTTTATTTCATGTATAGATTACTAAATTTTTTTAAGGTTTCCAATTTTGGCCATGATTCTTTTTGCCAGCTCTACAGATTATAACGTCATGCTGAAATATTGCTGGAATTTGAGCGCTGTCAAAGCAAACCTTCGATAGACTGTTCTCATGTGAACTGCGAGTGTTAACTAGGGTAGCCATGCAGCTGCATAGTCCACTTCAAAAGTTGGAGTTCACTTTAACAAGGTTATTAAACGAAGTTTTAAAGTTAACTCTTGAAAGTCTACCAACGTATTCTATTGTTCTGCTGCTTTTCTCTAAGAAAACTGGTCATGTATCCCCATTGTTTCTGACATAATTGATCGATCATTCCAGTCAAACTGCCGCCATCTTGACGCACCGTTGTCCATGCATAGCATTGCATATGTTATGTGTATCATTTTTGAGCTTTGAAATGATGATTCTTATCTTGAGTATTAATGAGGTTTAACTGTTGATTTCGTGTGCGTAGGTGGCACGAACGAGAGATCGTCCGTTGGCTTCTGGTGAGCTGAGTCGATTCAGAGCGCTCTGCTTTCTATCGATACCTCTCTCCATTTCACTCTCGATCCTACTCACCTTCAACTGGAACACGTAAGCAACAGAACTTCCACTCTTTTACTCATCACAAGAAATCTTAAGACATAGAATTACATAAAGTTAGTTGTTTAATTATTAACAGATCTTTCAACTGAATTTCATATCAGACAAATTTTAATTTGAAGCTGAAAAACAAACTGAAATCTACTGTTAGTTAGATAAATTGGGTTTCACTGGAGTTGAGATAATGTAGATGGAATGATAGATTGATTGACTTTGATATTAGTTAGGAATAATGTATTTAATTATTATTATTAAATATTATTAGTATAATGATGCTGAATTTTCTAATTATCATTACCCGCTTCATTCCTAAATCAGTCTGAAATCAAATCTTCCTCACTGTCTAAGCTGCGTTGAAGTTCAACTAGAAATTACGAAGAGAACGTGGTTTTGACTCTAGCAGATCTATGTGAATTGCTTTAAACTGTCAGCAACACTATGTCTCGGGTCTTGAGGCAATTTAGAATATGTCTGGTATTGAAGAGATGTTTCTCGATGTTCAGATGAGCAGTTAATCACGTCATTCCACTCATGCTCTCACTAATATTGTGTCTTAGATATGAAACATTGAAAATGAAGAATTGAGCATGATTAGGGAATTTTCAATATGTAGTTGTTTCATGTTATTAGTACTGTTGTTTTTAGTTAGCAAGGTCTGTTGTGCCAGTGTTTAAATTCGCCCATGTTAGCTGTAACTGAAAAGGAGAGATGGGAAATTGAGTTTTAGAGTAGAGACCAATTCTAACCAACAGTCATTAACTGATGGTGCAGCCAAACCACAGTTTTGTTATGCAGCTAACGATGAAGGAGAGGTTTCAAGGTTATCTCTATTTTTATTTGCATTGGTTTCATGCAAGGAGGGCAAAATCAAACTGTTTTCATTGTGGAGATCTATGGTTTAAATAAGAGCTTAACATTTTGAAAGTTGGCTTTATTATCCAAAATATATGACTTGGCAACAGATGTGCATCCGAATGTGTTATCAGGATATGATCCAGGATTCCAGGAATGGTATTTCTTATACATGGGAAAGGTGATGGACTGTGTCAAATCAATTCAAATTTATCACGAAATGCTGATGAACAATTAATGGCCACCTGAGTAATTGAGCAGAATTCTAAACTTGTCCATATTAACAACTATTTCAAACGGAGAGGTGTTCAAGTAGTGACTGACTCTTGTTTCGAAAAAACCAGTCAAGGCAAAGGATTGGTCACAAGCAATGGCTGCTTGTTTGCCAGAGCTGAAGTAAATTAAGTACAAATGACTTCGTAGTGACAATACGCAAAAGAAAACCTTACGTAGTGAGAGATGTGACTGGAAAGTAATGCCGCTCCATCAAGGTTCATTGAAGATAGAGGAAAGGGTTGGTAGGTTAGGATGAAATGTAGTTTGTTCTATTCTAATGTACTTCTCTTGTTGGCTAGTTGAGATGCTGTGTGTGCATATGTTGTTTAAATATATGATTATGTGAACTGATTGTGTATGAAATGAAATTGCAGCATAGTGCTTGGTGTTTGTTCGATGATTCCGTGTATCATCTATCCACTCATGAAACGAGTCACCTACTGGCCGCAGGCATTCCTTGGTAAGTCCAACTTCTCTATGTTTCCCATCTTCTTCTTCATTATCTTAGTCTTTATTATATAATATATATATATATATTAAATGTTTTCACAAATTCTTGTTTTAATGTGTTTAAAACATATTAATTTATGAAAATCTAGTTTTCTGTAAAAAAACTGAAAATTGGAATGATTGAGTTTTTCACATTTTGGATATTATCTCAGAAGCATGTGTCTCAACATGAGTCTCGTTTTGGTCAGATGGGTCACATATACGAGATATAATTTTTATATTGTGAGAATTAATTATTTCTGCTGAGTCATAACTTGGCAAACTGTTTTCAGTACTAAACCAGATGCTCATAAAAAACTAAAACTTTCGTTTGTGTTTTATATCTTTATGTGTAGAGCATTTATTTGTTAGGACTTTTTAGAGTAGAGTTTGCCTTTTCAGAGATTCTTTGGTAGATTGGTTGCAGTCAACTGGTAACAAAGAGTCATACTCGTAATGCAATGAATTGTAAGAGAAGTGTGTGTGTGTTGAAACAAGCCGCAATGGAAAGTGATGTTGATGCAGACACATGTCTTGTTAAGCACGAGGAATTTAGGACGACACAATGTGAAATGTTGACCAACCTGATTTCTATGATTGACTAAGTACCGTATTTTCGCGAATATAACATGCAGGTTATGCAAAGTTTTACAAACCACGCACCCTACCCGCGTGGTATACTTGTGGGGGGTGTTATACAAATAATTTTTTACACAGCGAAATGTATCAGATTATTTTCAGGTCGTGGTCAGGAACTGTTGTGAAAAAAAGGCTTTTTTAACTTACAATACGGCTGCATCATGGATGTGGACGAAATGATAGGGCATGAGGTCTGATGTCAGTAGTAGTATTCGTTTATTATCATTATCATAAATTGTCAGAGCCGCAGAAAATCAGAATTGAAAATGATTTTTTTTTTATTTGACCATAAATATAAAAGTCAATTGTTACTGTATATAAATTGTAATTGTCTGTCGTTTTCAGTTTTGCAATAAACGAATATACACATACGTAATTCTGTATTATCGCTCACACAGCACTAGGTATGGAGCTCAGGAAATAAGGGTTTTTGATTGTAGTCCTTGGCCTGCCATGAGGTCCCGTATGCACTTTGGTGTTGGGGGAGTTTCTCACTTCCAATCAGTCTGTGGGTCCCTGGACATGAAAAATCACCGAGGTGCTTGTCCGCCATGACGTCACGAATGGCGCAATTGCAAAATCCAATTTGGCCGCCACCGCCCATATTGGAAAATTAGTCTTTATTATTTCTTACACAATATGCACGTGTAATAACTCTAATGTTACTAAGTCAGGTATGTAGAATTCATTTCTGATATTGATTTTGTCATCCTGGGTCATCTGAAGGTCATACAGTCATTTTCAAGGTCATTTAATGCATCTTTCTCATTTATCAAGCATATGCACTGTAATACCTTAAATAATACTGATTCAGGTATGCAGAATTCATTTCTGATATTGATTTTGTCATCCGGGGTCATCTGAAGGTTATAAGGTCAACGTCAAGGTCATTCTCTAATTTTTATATTACTTATATCATATGCACGTGTAATACCTCAAATGTTACCAATTCAGGTATGTCGAATTCATTTAGGCTATGATATTGTTTTCGTCATCCGGGGTCAACTGAAGGTCATAAGGTCATTGTCAAGGTCATTGCTTGACGTAATACTGACATTTTCTTGGAAGCAGTGCACCGAAGTTTTCCTCCCATCTGCGATTTAATGGCTATAGTTTTGCCTTGCATTCATTGTGTGTTGCAAGTAGTTGGCATGCTCTGTGCACCAAGAAGGCCCCTCGCTGGATGTGGCCTCTGATCTCGCTGCTTGTAGGAGGAAGAGCGTCAATTCCGACTGTGGATGTGATATAGTTTTCTAGTCTCAGCTGGTCGAACGTCTCACAGGTTGTATTTGACCTACTCCAGCCCAGACACGTGCCAAGTACTTCTGTGCTAATGCTGCATCTTGTTCTAGCAGCGTGTCTGTCTCTCCAAAGTTTGTTATATACTGTACTGGGTCGCAGACTACAGCTGCGTGTTTGGATCCCACCTTACTCATGCTGCAGTCATCTCCTGTCAACACATGTGACTTGATGACTGCTTTGGCCAGGGATGCTCCACGTTCAGAAACCGCTTGATGAAGAGGAAGCATTCGCCGATGTTCACCAGTGCCATAGGCTACTGCTGCCACATCTCCTGCAATCCCAGGTCAATGAAGTATGGTGTGTAGCAATAATGCGAAAGTGTCTGTGTCTTTTGAGACTACGACAAATCTCTTGCACCATTGCACACAAACAGCACAGGCTGTCCAGTCTACGTGCGCCACCAGCCTGGCATCCGCCTCCTCGATCCAGTTCAACAGGTCTTGGATCTCTTCTCCGCCAGTCGACATTGCGGGAAGTGCTTCATGTTCAGAAACAAAAGAGCTGGCAATGACTGTAACATTGCCATAAGATTGCTAGCAATATCTCTATCCAGAATCTGCAGGTTTCGCTTGTTTTCCAGCGATGCCCAGAACTTTTCAAGTTCATGAGGAATTGGCGTGGATCTGTTCATGCAGAAAATTTCGATGCCTGATGTTAAGTCAACACACCGCATGCGCTCCCCTTTCTTAAGAGACATCTCAAAGTAGGAGTTGAGTACCAGATGGACATACTTCAAATTTTGGCAAAAGGGAGAAGCTGAGGTCATGACGACCTCGATAACCTGCCAATATTGGGGAATTGCGTGAGTGGCAGCTGTCGAATCCTAGACATGAAATCTACCACAACATAAGTGTCAAGAATAGACTCCTGGCACCATTTGGTGAGGTCAAGTTTAGACTCAATCTCCCCCACAAGTAGCGACTTGTTGGTGTGAGCTGGAATATCGCCATCAAATATTGGAGACGCTGAGACCAAATTGTGTGAAAGTATCTGCCTGATGCCCATACCCGTTCTTTAGCAATGTCCATGTTCCTATGTGCCTCTGCTCTGCCTAGCTAAGATGACAATTCATTCCTCTCCCTTTCTATTGTTGATGCTGTCTTCTGAGACTGGTCGGTGAACCGTGGCAGTTTCGACTTCGATATGTCATCCTAATTTTCTTTGTTTTCTCTACTAAGCGATCCCATCTGTACGAGCGGTAGGCATCCTTGCCATCCTCGAGAAAATGAACGTGGAGCATTCCTGGTCAAAGCAGTCATCAGGTCACATGTGTTGACAGGAGACGACTGCATGAGTAAGGTGGGATCCAAATACGCAGCTTTAGCCTGCGACCCAGTACAATATCTAACAAATTTGGTAAAGACGGACACGCTGTTAGAACAAGATGCAGCATTAGCATAGAAGTGGTGGTGGTGACGGGACAGGTGTGGTTCTCTTGGCTTCGTATGTGACTGCGAATAAAGAGTCCGTCGATCTCTTGTCTCTGAATGTGTGCTTGTCTATGGCGCTATATAAATTGTCATATCATCATCATCAGCAGCAGCATCATCATCACCATCATCATCATCATCATCATCATTATTAGAAGTACTTGGCACGTGTCTGGGCTGGAGCAAGGTCAAATACAACCTGTGAGACGTTCGACCAGCTGAGACTAGAAAACTATATCACATCCACAGTCGGAATTGACGCTCTTACTCCTACAAGCAGCGAGATCAGAGGCCACATCCAGCGAGGGGCTTTCTTGGTGCACAGAGCATGCCAACTACTTGCAACACACAATGAATGCAAGGCAAAACTATAGCCATTAAATCGCAGATGGGAGGAAAACTTCGGTGCACTGCTTCCAAGAAAATGTCAGTATTACGTCAAGCAATGACCCTGACAATGACCTTATGACCTTCAGTTGACCCCGGATGATGAAAACAATATCATAGCCTAAATGAATTCGACATACCTGAATTGGTATGCTTGATAAATGAGAAAGATGCATTAAATGACCTTGAAAATGACCGTATGACCTTCAGATGACCCAGGATGACAAAATCAATATCAGAAATGAATTCTACATACCTGACTTAGTAACATTAGTTATTACACGTGCATATTGTGTAAGAAATAATAAAGACTAATTTTCCAATATGGGCGGTGGCGGCCATATTGGATTTTGCAATTGCGCCATTCGTGACGTCATGGCGGACAAGCACCTCGGTGATTTTTCATGTCCAGGGACCCACTGACTGATTGGAAGTGAGAAACTCCCCCAACACCAAATGAAGTTCAATTTTGCCCGAATGACTAGCAAGTTATCAAATTGGACCAGTATGACTATACACATGCGGAAATTATATTCTAAACGAGTCACATTAACGTTAGCATACATGTTTGAATACTCACGTGTGGTTAGACGAACGAAAACGGGTGCGTCTTATAGTCAAGTGCGTGTTATACAATTAAATTTTTACTCAAATCGCCAAAAGTAGCATGTTATATTCGGGTGCGTGTTATACCCGTGTGCGTGTTATATTCGCGAAAATACGGTATCATGTAAACAAGAGTGATCCGAGTGCTATGAAGAAACATGTGGCAAAGATTGGCAACTTGTGCTTGTGCATTACCATCCTGCTGGCAGATGATGATGATGACGACGACGACGACGATGATGATGATTACTAATGACGATGATGAGATTTGCTGGAGTTTTTCTAAAACAAAGATTTAAAATACGATGTTTAGATCGCATTCTGAATGGAATAAACTAATTTTGGACAAGTTGTGTTTATAAGAAGTCATCTTATATGACGATCAATGCATGTTCTGTGATATCGATATCAGGCATATCTATGTATATCTATGTATATCTATGTATATGTCAGATCAGATTTATAATGCACACATACATACCGGTCGGTATAGACATATATATATATATATTATATAGTTGTATGCATACATAAATGTATTATATATATATTATATATATAATACATATACACTTCCATGTGACATATGTATATGTGTATGTAACGACTGAGGTATGTATGTGTCTTCAGTTATACCTAAGCATATGCAAATTATGCATGTGGCATCTATGTCACATCTATGTGAAACACAGTCCTGCATGTGCTAACCATTTCTTAGGTAACCACAATTTAACCAACATTTCTTTGGATGCATATTTTGCATACCCTGCGTGGGTCGGTCTACTTGTACCCTTCTCAGTGTCTGATTGGTCTGACTTTGTCTTTTCATGAAACTCGTTTCTTTGGCTGTCTTCATAAATTGTTTGTCTTCTACAGCATTCAATATAAAATGGGGATGGGGGAATGAGCAATTGTTTTCCCTCAGCTCTGGTCCGATGTTGTTGATATGATCTATGACTTGGTTGACCTTTGCAAGCACTGGGTGACCTTGCTGGAAACCTCAACATTTCCATTTATATATTCATTTTATTGAGTTCCTGTTGACATACCGCAGCCAGTCAGAAATATTTAAGAATTGATACAGAAAATTGTAATAATTCAATCAAATGGGTGGAAGTCAGAAAGAGGGGCAATGGTCGAGTACTCGAGAAATATATTTTCTTTCGTCCTTAGTTGTTGGGAGTTCAAAACTGTGAGGACGAGGGCGAAGATTATAACGCCTATGAACTTTCAGTGGGAAAATGTTAATCAGGACGTGTGAGTCGAGTCGGATCATTGTACGAATAAGTAGTCGATTTTCAATGTCATGTACAAGTGCTTCAACGCTCTTAATATCAGTAAGACGGTAACGTCCCATCTTACAATGAAAACTCTCTAGTTTTGATCGGTCATCAGCAGTAGTTGGGCCCCACCAGGCAGGGGCAGCGTAGGGGAGGTACGCTGTTGTAGCTCTGGCAACGTTGTGTAGGGCAGTAGGTGGGAGTCCATGAGCTCTTAGGATACTCAAGGCAGAAAGGAAGGAAGAGGAAGAGCAAGAACTCAGGACACGACTGACATGCAATGAAGTCCGTAAGTCACTGCTAATGGTTACACCGAGAACAACTATGCAGTCAACCCTCTCGATGCACTTAGTGGACGAGGAAGGACAATCCCCTTTTGAATGCTGGTTTAAAATCATCTCACGCGACTTGGTTGGATTAAGCTTTAAGTTGTTTCTGGTATAGCCCAGATCCCAATTGCGGCAAGGCCAGTTACCAGAGTTGTTCGCATCGAAGCGGGGATGATAAGGTAAGTATCGTCTGCAAACTTAACAATTTTGTTCTGCTGATAGACTGGGTGCAGATCAGAGGCGTTGATAACGTATGATGATGGACCAGCACCGGAACCCTGCACCACGCTGGAATTAATGGGAGTGGACTCAGACAAGAACCCACCATAACGTGTAGAGTGACTCTGACCATGCAGGAAATCAGCTAGCCAGTTGTATGCGTTATCAGGCATGTCTAGTTGGGATAATTTCTGGGCAGTGACGGACGATGTCGAAAGCGTGTGAAAAATCAAGTGAGATGGTGTTCTTCAGTCTGGAGGTAGGTGATAATGTGGTGAATCATTGAAATAAGAGCTGCAGTGGTGGAGCCAGACGGTCGAAAGGCGTATTGGTCGCTGAGGAGGCGAAACATTGGAGGACAATGAAAGGCAGGATAAATGTATGTATGTACTATCTCGCTCTCAACAAGTCGGGAGAGTATTGGTACAATAGAGATAGGTCTATTATAGTCAGCTGGGTTTTGCGGTTGATCGATTTTTGGCACTGGTCGAATGATTGAAACTTTCCACTGGCTTGGAACGATGGAGGTGCGCACAGATAGATTGATGAGTTGTGCAAGGACAGAGTTATACATGTGAGGCAGTCAATCTCAGAAATTGACAGTCTCCCATGTCAATTAGCGTTACTGTTGGTGTTGTTCGTTTTGCTGTTGCTGTTTTGTTCTTTGTGTTGATGTTAGAGTTACTTCATGATACTAAAAGATCCAGCAGCTGTCTTTGGATGTTTGTTTCATTCATACAGGACTGAATCAGTTTGTGTTCGTTTTGTATATTACCGGTAGATGCTCTCCACTGTCTATAGATTTTCAAAATGAATTTTAGCTGGTAAAATGCAGCCAGGGTGGGTGACCCTGTCCATTCTGAGAGGGTATCTTAGTACTAGGAGTAAGGCTCTTTGCACATTGGATTCAGAGGGTCCAATGCTTGTGAGGCATTCTGTGGACTTAGCCTACTTCGAAATGAGTGGAACAGTCTCCCATGTAGAGTTAGCAGTTGACATGAAATATTTCAGAGTTTCTTGACTGAGTTGCGTTGAAGATGAAAAATGATGATGACGGACAGTTTCAATCTAATCATAATTCAAATATAATCAAATAAAAGTTGACAACAATCGAGGTGTGTTAATGCCGACCTCGTTTTGATGCCAATCTCATTTTAATGCAGACCTCATTTTAATGCAGACCTCTGTTTATAGTTTCTATTAAGTTATAATGTGAATGAACTGCAGGCATCATGACTAGTAGTAGACTTTGTGTAGCATGGTTTATGTTGGTTGGTGCTTTGTGAATATCCGGATTCTACTTGGCACTGCATAGCAAAGGCTTCAGTTTGATATACCGGTAGTTGAATTTGCTACGGCTTTCGTAGTTTTATAACTCTGCAAATAGAAGAAGAAGAGCAGTCATTTAAGTCATTTAAGTCATGGGTCTGAATTGTTAGCTTATCGGCCAATTTGTACCAACTGTGTAATAAGTCAGCGTACTTATTTTATTGCAGAGTCACTAGGGACTCGTCTGGAACATGAATTTCAATATATCTTCTTGCCATGGTGGGATTTGAAACCCTGACGTAGTCCAGGCTCCAGCTTGCTAACTTTTGAGTGTGTCATCTGTGGACCATTTGTGTGCAAGAATTGGCAAGCAGATGATTGTCTGCAGAGGCAAGAACTTAACCAATGTTTCTTCACTTCTACTTCCCTGTATGCAGAATAGCTGTGTTGTTGCAGTTTCGTAAATTGTGGTCGAGCCTTTTCCTATTTTATTTGTTATTACATCCTAATATTTATTGTATCTTATGTCCTAATATTGTATCTTATATCCTAATATTGTATCTTATATGCTAATATTGTATCTTATATCCTATTGCTATATTTCTTTTCTGCGGTTCATTTCGTAGTGAGAATTTTTTATACCGTGATGGTCATATTTTCTTCAATTTAAATTGTTGGTTCACAGGACTTCAGTTGCATACATGAACAGAATCGAAGGACCATTGTCTTCTAGCCTTTTATTGTCTTCTAGCATTTTATTGGCTAGTTTAAAATAGCAATCATACTTTTGTTATGCAGTGCCAAGTCAGCATATATGTAGTTCAAATCAGAGGTTTCAAAGATTCGGTCCATCAGTATTTCTGGCCGACAATGTTTTTTGGATTGTGGAGTCTTGCCTATGGGCTACACAATTTGAGAATAAAAGTTAAAATTTGTCGTTGTTTCACTGCATATTAAGGAAAACGAAATTTTTGTGCTAGCTTCAAACCAGCCTTTAGTAAATCCTCACACTGCCATAAAATTATGTAGTGTTTTGATAATGATGATCAGGATGAAGACTTTTTATATGTTAAAATTCACCATTTAAGATTTGGTTTCAAAACATTTTTCGTGGATTGGCAATATTACCCATTTTGAGGTGACGTCTGGGAGAGGTTTCTTGTGGACTCCATTTTGGGATGGGGACTCCCCCATCACATTTTGGGAGAGTGACCCCTTGGGCATCCACACCACTTGCAGGAAAATATTGCAAATCATCCCCCCATTGAAACAGATTTGACACCTCTGATTTAGATGCATTTTAAGTTCAGAATTATTAATGGTTCTAACACCTTTTCTTTCATACTTCACAAGTAAAAATTTTGATTTTGATCTTTGTTTTTGCTGATGCAAGCACATGAAATCTTGACACATGAAATCTTGACGTGATTGTGCTGCGCTGATTGTCTTATTTGATGTGAATATATTGCTGGAGAAATTCTGACTGAGAAGGCAACAGTTGTGGCAGAGTAAAACTAGAGAAGTCAATTGCTGTTCTACTGCAGTACTGTCTTACCAAACTGTGTCTGAGCTAGTGGGATATGTCACACAGTCAGTTGAAGGAATTATTATCAAAGGGACCAAGAAAATGTGAGAGATGAGGGATTGGTTGATCACATTGACTACTGACCCCTTGTCAATGTCCCTCCATGCCAAAATGTATCTCACCCATTCTCAGGCCATGTGGTTGCTACAGTTGCTATGAGTCAGTGTTATGGTCTGAACGTCCTACCCTGGGATGCAAGTGAAGCTACCTTAAAGTGAACTCGCTTCTCTGTGTGACTCTGGCAGTGTGTGTGTACACGTGTGTGTGTTTACTGTCATGGTGTCAAGTTGTATGCGAGATTAGCCAGCATAATAATATTATTGTCTTGGTGTCATCAATCCATTGATGACAGCTTGATCACTTCTTTGACTGAAAATATTACAATGAGTTGCGTTCAAATAAGTTGACTCTTGAAGAGTGCTGAGCGCCAGTGTTGCCCTGTAGTTAAGATGACAATCTTCTTACGCCAGAGTTGAATCTTGTTTCTAAGTGCTGAGTGGTGGATAGTCAAGTGCAATTCGTACAGTCATCAGACTGTTGGACATAACGGAGAATTTAGTTGTTGCTTTAGATTTTAAGGAGGAAGTCATTGGCATACATGTACTAAGTAGCATAATTAAGGTTGTAATAAGTTCTATTAGAGCTTTGGGAAATAGTTGTCTGCAGGACAAGCCGTCCACCAGTCTAGAATAATAATATGCAATACCAGTGTTCAGTTTTACACTAAATGCGGTTGACCCTATGGGTGTGAGATCTCTCATGGGCTCTCTTTCTCTGTGATTGGACTTAGGACCCTAAGTTCTTAAACTCGAATTTTGCATTGGTTCGGCTGATTAATCATTAAAGTTTGGGTTTTTCTGGCTGTTGACTGTCTGAGATGTTTGTCAGTAGCAACTGTATGTCGAATTGGCGAAAGAATGTCTATGAACTTTTGTCATGTGAGACACAGTTGTAAAATTGTCTAAAGAAAGATTTAGTTGTAACCAGCAATGGATTTCAGATAAAAGAAATTGTAGAGAAATTTTCTAATAGAAATTTTGAAAGTGTCAGCATAAGTTTAGGTAGTGATGTCATTCATATATCCCTCTCCACAACCACAATGTCTTCGTCCTCTCTTTATAATTAATATTTATTTTTTACGTTTTCATAGAATCTTTGTATTTCTTTATTGGTACAAACTTTCTGAGAAAATTATTGATTTGCTCAAGCAAATCTGAAAACTGAAATTTCAGGTTTGTTGCATTCTGCAGACGCTACTAATGTTTGTGAAGAGTGTGAAGATCTTTATCAAACGGATGATAGCATCTGGTGCCATTATTGTTGATAAGGTTTTCACATGTGTAGGCATTTTAGTCTCGTTAATATTAGTTTAATGGCTGCGGACGTTTTATGTTGCTGCTGCTTCTTGTCTACGTTTGACACTGTTGCCTTCTTCAATTGATGTTGCCTTCTTCAATTGCTGTTGCCTTCTTCAAGCGCCGTTTCTTTGAATGTTCCTTTCAGCTAAGAAGAGAGAGAGATAGCTGGAGAGAGAGGTCTGGTGATAAACAGAGTGCGGGTTTTTGTAACATCCAGATTATCTCTCTGACTACTTTGTCTATGTTAGGGATAACATCAAACTGGGGCATAATGATCGCTTGGTCGGCGATCAATGGCTGCATGGAATGTCCTTGCGTTGTCCTCTACCTGTCAGGTGTGCTCTGGACGGTCATCTATGACACCATTTATGCACATCAGGTCAGAAGCTGGACGACGATGAGGAGGAGAGGGAGTTGACAGGGCACCAGAGAAAACCAATTTATCATTCTTTTTGTGTCTACAGTTGCATGCTTGTAGCTCTTCAACTCTAGTCTGCTGTGCAACTTGCTACGTGGCTCTACTTGGTCGTTAACTAATTTTATTTTTACTGTTTCAGGAATTGTCCCTTTGTCGTAATTATGTGCACCAAATTAAAGCATGAAGAACAAGAAATTTCACTTTATAGATGAGAAACCAGTTTATTGGAAAATTTCTGCTTATAATCTGTTGAAATGATTGAAATTATTGTAGAGATGATTCCTGAAATGGTTTCTCTTTTGTATTTTGCTGATCATGTTAAGAAGCGATTGTTCGATTTCTGCATGCATTACAGTGTACACTGTTTGAATTTAAGTGTTGCTGGCTTTTTTGGCTAAGTTTATTTCTGTAATCTACTGAAAACAAGTAAGTGTTGTTTACAGCTGAAACTTTTCAGATGTAGTCAGTGTGGCAGTGCTTTCATTTTGTCATCCCTTCACTCGTTGACTGTGAAGTCATCTTTGAACATTGCCCGGATGTTGTTAGTTATCGATGCTACACCCATTGCCATCATCTGCTAGTATTTAACAACAAATGCTGCGAGAGAGTAATACATGCTGTTTGTTGAAACTGGGTGAAATTCTGGATGAGATTTTAAATTGTGCGTACACAGGTGTAAACTGTGTTAAGACAATCTTCTGACTAATAATCGAGGTAACTGCTTTTCCCTCTTGTCTCTCATAGGGCTCACTTTTAACTGGGGTGCCGTTATGGGTTGGTCAGCAGTTCGTGGTGTGTTGGACTGGGGTGTATTGCCATTGTATGCTTCGTGCATTGCATGGACCCTTGTCTATGACACCATCTATGCCTTCCAAGTGAGTAGCTGTCATTTGTGTGTCTATGTCATTTTCATTTGAAATAATGCATGACGAAATGAATAGAATCAATTAAAATCAGAACTAGAAATCAGTTATCAGTGCTAATTTTTTATCAGCGTTACTTTTGATGTGCATCTGGCTTAATTTACAGTGAATAATTTACGTAGAGTAAAAGAGAGATTGCAGCTGTACAGTTTAGTTTTGCTTTCTTATTTTAACGTATTTGCTATTTTAAGTTAGTTTTTCTGTTATAAATACGATAGAACAGTTGTTTGGTTTGCAGTTTTGTTAATTGCAGTATGTGGCAGTGTTTATTGCCATTGTTGTACTCTACGATAACTTTCCTCTCATACAGACCACAACTGTGTGGTTGTCTGACTTGGCTCTAATCTCAATCATGGTGTCTACTGTCTAGTGCTTATACTTAAGTTCTATCTAGATTTCTTTGCGTTGACTGAAACTGATAAGAGCAGAAATGTTACCTGTCACGCTCTGCAGTTAACTTTGTGCTGGCTTATTAAGTGGGATGTATTATGGTCTTTACTTTTTTGCAACTAATTACCACGATGACCCATTGGCCCAGCCTGTCCGCTTATTTGCCATTAAGATGGTCATACATGGACCACAGCTCTCAAGGTGGTGTCCTTTTTCCTTTGGTGCATAACACTGCATACAGAGAAAGGTTTACTCTAGGACTTATTGTCCGCCATTTTGTAGCTAGCAAGAAACTGTGGCTGCTCGCTTTTTCACTGTTGTCCTCATATGCAGTTAGATTTTTTCTGGTACCGTGGTCCATTAGTTCATCAGAGGTGCGATGAATGTTAAACTGATTGAATGTCATCACACAGTGCACTGCACGGTCTGTTTCTATCGTGCACTTCCTTTCTAAGGCCGTCTGTAAAGTGTGTTAGTGAGTGAACTTCTTAACTCATTGATTCACTGAATATTAAATGCAGTTTCGTTTAATGCGCATAAGTTGTCTTATTTTTTCAACGTAGCTATTGAATTAACAGATTGTATCAGTTACGCCAGATAGACAAACAGTTTAGGCATTTACTGAGTTAAAGTACGCTGAAACTGCACGGCCAGCTCATTTGTTATGGAGATGTTGAGAAAAGAGATGTCCGATTATCTTCCTGCTATTTGCATTAATTTCATTCCAAGGGCAAAATGTAGAGTTGTGCAGTGTGGAGATGGTTGTAATGGAAGTCAACTGTTTGACAGATGATGATACGATCCAAGCGACTCCACATGTGACTATTGTGTATAGGAAGAAGCTATCCAGGGTGTGACCTCTTTTATGTATAAAAGATGTAATGAAATATGTTGAGTCAAACCCTTATTCAAATGTATAACGAAATGCGGAATAGAATTGAGTGTCTACATCAACATGAAAAATAGTTAAGACATCTCTCAGATATAGCCAACATCAAGCTCACAATTTGAAAGGTGGATGAAGATTTTGTTGAGAATGGGCTGAAAATGCCATTTCCAGAAGGTGGTTGGATGGGGTTTGCAACAATGTAGGTGAGAGACAATACAGAATCACAATGGCATCAAATTACAATTGTTTGATGCATTTGATAGGAAAAGGATTTGATCCTAAGACTCCAAGGTTTCATAGCTTTCTTGCTGTGGATGAATATCAAAATTCTTCCATTTTACTTAAGGCTGCTTGCTTTCCCACCAATATCCAACCTATGTCTAATAATAATATGTGACCATCTTCTCACGACTATTGATGTCCTCAGCTCTGGATTGGTGATGAGGGATTTGTAGATCAAACATGCGAATAAAAATTTATCCTGAACTCAGCAGGATGCCAATGCAGCTGATGGAGTCTGAGGAACTTGTTCAGGGTGGAACATGCTGCACTACCCTAGCTGAGGAGTTTTGGATGCATCACAGCTTGTTGAGTTCAAGATGCCCACAAAAATTGAATTAGCATAATGAAGGCGAGAGGAGGCAAATGGAACAGTCTGCAACATATTCTTAGTCAGCACTGACCTGATGTTGCATATTGCCCTGATATGATAGAAATAAGAAATGTTTGTTATATGCAGACAGAAAGTGGGCTTACTGTCCCGGGTAACCCCAAGGGTTTTGACGAAGTCTGATTGGATTACAACAGTGTCTGTGAGATCCGTGCTAAAAGTGAAGGGAAAGAACGCAGGCGTTGGTGTGACCCAAACAAAATCGCTAGAGTAATGCAAATTGCAAATCAAGAAACCATTTCAAAATTGCCTAAAAGTTGAAACAGAGCTGACTCTGGCCATACAAGCACTCCTCAAGTTTAAGTTTACCAGACTGATCAGTCTGTGATCAGTGTGTGACTGAGCAATATGTTTATCCGCATATGCTGTATTTGGATTCCAAAGTGATTCGCTATGTGACTGATTGGGTAGGCAAAGACTGTAACTAGGACAGATCCCTGTGGCACTCCAGCAATGCAAACAGCGGGTTCAGACCGATTCAGACCGAGTGGTATGCCGTTGCCGACCTGCTGATTCCAGTCACTCAGATAAGAAGCCAACCAGTTGGAGACTGTACCAGAGACACCGAAGCTTTTGTTGAGTGTTGAAAGGAGTAAGCTGATGGTCAACAGTGTCAAAGGCTGCACTGAGGTCAAGACATACTGAGAGGCAGGTTTTCCCATTGTCAATAGACGAGAAGGTGTTATCAAGTGTTAATGCAAGGGCAGTCTCAGTTAAAATATATCCTTGGTGGTAAGCTGACTGATAAAGACTAATTGGGACAGTACAGGAAGTGATATGTTTCTTGAAAGAGTAATTAGGATCTTGGAAATGTTATTAAGGTTGGAGATAGGGCTAAAGTTAGTACAGTTGCTATTAGGTCAGTTTTTTTAGCAAAGGTGTGACTAAAGATTTAGCTTTTGTTTGTTATGTATGTGCACTTGTTATAGCGCCCCTTCAAGGTCAGAAGCGCTCCCGACTACAGCGCGGACACTAAATCTGAGTTTCACGCCGAAGCGCTGAGCAATTGTGAGTGAAGGACTTGCCCAAGGCAGTTTTGAGGTGGATTTGAACCTGCAACCCTCCGGCTGCAAGGCAACAAACACACCCATGACACCACTGCGCCCCTATGAAAAGCAGACGTGAAGCATGACAGAAAACACCTATCAGCAAAAGACAGGTTGGTCAGGTGTGCAATAAGGTAGGAGAAAATCTCAGAACAAGAAACAATATATACATGTGGTGTTGTATGAAATCCATTGAGGATGATTTATTGACTTTGGAGAAGAAGAAGATAGACTTCGAAGTAGGTGACGACGGCTGGAAGGTCATTCAAGGCAGATCCAGAGAAGTCAGAGTCAAGCAGCAGATCATTCCGTCGTAATTTAACATTATCTATAGCTAGCAGTTTTACATTTAAGATTATCAATTTTTTTTACAAAAATGCAGCAAAGCTAGAACACAGATTTTACATTTAAGATTATCAATCTTTGTTACAAAAATGCAGCAAAGCTAGAACACAGATTTTACATTTAAGATTATCAATCTTTGTTACAAAAATGCAGCAAAGCTAGAACACAGATTTTACATTTAAGATTATCAATTTTTTTTACAAAAATGCAGCAAAGCTAGAACACAGATTTTACATTTAAGATTATTGATATTTTTTACAAAAATGCAGGAAAGCTAGAACACAGATTTTACATTTAAGATTATCAATCTTTGTTACAAAAATGCAGCAAAGCTAGAACACAGATTTTACATTTAAGATTATCAATCTTTGTTACAAAAATGCAGCAAAGCTAGAACACAGATTTTACATTTAAGATTATCAATTTTTTTTACAAAAATGCAGCAAAGCTAGAACACAGATTTTACATTTAAGATTATCAATCTTTGTTACAAAAATGCAGCAAAGCTAGAACACAGATTTTACATTTAAGATTATCAATCTTTGTTACAAAAATGCAGCAAAGCTAGAACACAGATTTTACATTTAAGATTATCAATCTTTGTTACAAAAATGCAGCAAAGCTAGAACACAGATTTTACATTTAAGATTATCAATCTTTGTTACAAAAATGCAGCAAAGCTAGAACACAGATTTTACATTTAAGATTATCAATTTTTTTTACAAAAATGCAGCAAAGCTAGAACACAGATTTTACATTTAAGATTATCAATCTTTGTTACAAAAATGCAGCAAAGCTAGAACACAGATTTTACATTTAAGATTATCAATCTTTGTTACAAAAATGCAGCAAAGCTAGAACACAGATTTTACATTTAAGATTATCAATTTTTTTTACAAAAATGCAGCAAAGCTAGAACACAGATTTTACATTTAAGATTATTGATATTTTTTACAAAAATGCAGCAAAGCTAGAACACAGATTTTACATTTAAGATTATCAATCTTTGTTACAAAAATGCAGCAAAGCTAGAACACAGATTTTACATTTAAGATTATCAATCTTTGTTACAAAAATGCAGCAAAGCTAGAACACAGATTTTACATTTAAGATTATCAATCTTTGTTACAAAAATGCAGCAAAGCTAGAACACAGATTTTACATTTAAGATTATCAATTTTTTTTACAAAAATGCAGCAAAGCTAGAACACAGATTTTACATTTAAGATTATCAATCTTTGTTACAAAAATGCAGCAAAGCTAGAACACAGATTTTACATTTAAGATTATCAATCTTTGTTACAAAAATGCAGCAAAGCTAGAACACAGATTTTACATTTAAGATTATCAATCTTTGTTACAAAAATGCAGCAAAGCTAGAACACAGATTTTACATTTAAGATTATCAATCTTTGTTACAAAAATGCAGCAAAGCTAGAACACAGATTTTACATTTAAGATTATCAATTTTTTTTACAAAAATGCAGCAAAGCTAGAACACAGATTTTACATTTAAGATTATCAATCTTTGTTACAAAAATGCAGCAAAGCTAGAACACAGATTTTACATTTAAGATTATCAATCTTTGTTACAAAAATGCAGCAAAGCTAGAACACAGATTTTACATTTAAGATTATCAATTTTTTTTACAAAAATGCAGCAAAGCTAGAACACAGATTTTACATTTAAGATTATTGATATTTTTTACAAAAATGCAGCAAAGCTAGAACACAGATTTTACATTTAAGATTATCAATCTTTGTTACAAAAATGCAGCAAAGCTAGAACACAGATTTTACATTTAAGATTATCAATCTTTGTTACAAAAATGCAGCAAAGCTAGAACACAGAGTCTGATTCTCAGAGTCTCAATGTTGGCAGCTGACAGGATATCTCTTTTGAGTGGAAAAGACGTTGCATGGAAATTGCGCCATTCCATGCGCCATTGGAGTTCCTTGAATTTTCGGCACTTTCGAGTTGGCTGTGAGAATAAGAAGTTCTTGAATTGTGTATGAGCTAATTTGTCTTCGTTCAATGTATCGTATTTAAATATTTATAAAGTGCCTCTAAGAGGGTGAGCCTTCAGAGGGTGCCCCAGTGCACCAGGCCCCGCGAGAAGAAGCATGTAGGGACAAGGCAGCTCTAAAAGAGACTTCCAAACAGAAGTGTAGAGCGAATAGAAGGAGAAAGCTCATTCCAGAGAGAAGGACCAATTGAGACAAAAGATCGAGACTGAGCCATAGCAGTTCTAGACCGAGGAACCAAGAGGTCAAGTCTGTTGGATGAACGAAGTGGACGATGGGAGGAAGCTGAGTGAGGACGAAGTAAAGCATTAGTCAGATATTTTGGGGCAAGACCCCACTGAACTTTTGGGGTCAGAGTGAGGATCTTAAATTGTGTGCGAGTGCGGAGAGGAAGCCAATGAAGTTCGTCAAACATAAAGGTAGAGATGTGAGAGTACTTTGAAGTTAAGTGTCACTTCATTGCACATGTATACTTGTGAGATGGGGACGAGTAAATTTTGCTGGTAACTTTTGATCAGTTCAATCCGTTGAATTGGGCTTTAGTGCAGGTATGCTTATACAGTATGCTTATACAGTATGCTTATGCAGCTATTGAGCAGCGTGTAAATGAAGGTCCAATGTAATTTGGTGAGAAATTGCTTTCGCAGGTGAAGGTCCGAAGCTGGGCAGCAATATATTAGTTTAGTTTGATTGCCGTACAAATACATCTGTCCATAATGAACGTTAGACTGTGGCTTTGGGTCTTTCATCATTTCCGCTTCTATCTTCTTTTGGACGTCATGCTTGGTTTACTAACCATTGGTGAGTATGCTTGTGTTGATGCATAGTCTACTGCTTTATGTAGGTAACAATGTCTTGTAAAATCTCATTGGGTACTTTTTACACATTGTAGAAAACTATCTTTTTTGCAAATTTCTTGTAAGCTTCTGCCATTCATTCATTCATTCATTCAGTAGAGTAAGTTTTTCATCAGCACGAAATATGGTGGCACGGTGCAGTTCCATTGCTAGGCAACCATTGCTAGGCAACCATTTTACACAAGAATTCAATTAATGACATATTTAATATGCAGTATGAGACTTTGCTGTGTAGCGCTACATCGTAGAACTTTTATAAGATCACTGTGCACTCTAGATACACACACACACACACACACACACACACACACACACACACACACACACACACACACACACACACACACACACACACACACACACAGGCCAATGTTCATTCTCCATTATCATGATTTTATTTTAGACAGTCCGCAGTAGCTTTGCACAGCCATCTGAGTGTGGCAAACAGTTTGTTTCTGCCACTGACTTTTAAAGCCCTGCTAGACACTACAGTTTATTCAGTAACCTGAAAATGTGTAATATTGGAATTAAGTGAGAGACAAGATGGACATGAGAGGCATTAATATTAAAATATTGTTGGAAGAAAAACCTCCAACTCATTTTCTCTACTAAGCAGTAGATAAAACCTTAATTAAATATTGAACAGTAATATGATTAAATTCATTTAATTAAATATTGAACAGTAATATGATTTAATTCATTTAATTAAATATTGAACAGTAATATGATTTCATTCATTTATCTGCTGAAATTGAAAATCCTGATGAATATGAAACATACAATAAATGAGCAAGAGTTGAATAAAGGATGCAGTTAAAATATAGAATTCTTTATTCTTAATGTTAGCATGACAAGCAGTCTAAGCGCTTTGATTGTTAGTAACTATATGTTGTGTTTTACATGTATGTAGTGAAAGCATTGTGCTACTTGATGGCTACATTGACCCTTGGTTATTGTCTTTTATTTAAGGCTTTCTAGTGAACTAGCTGCTAGTTGCTTTTTTATTATTTAAGTTTGTCATTTTTATGGTTGGATGTAAGTTTTATTTTTGAAATTTTATACAATTTACCTTAATTTTGTAGCATAGTTGCTTCATGTGACCAGTTTGATGATTTAGAATTTGTGTTGCTAGACACTGAGATGACAAATTGTGAAGTGTGACTTTGTTATTGATATTGAAGTCATGCACTTCTAATCTTAATTAACTTATATGATTCCGCTGTAGTTTGTACTCCACCAGCTTTGGTCAATGGAAGTAGTGCACATGGCATTAAGAAGTTTTATCTATGAACTTTGTTTTGTAACTTACCACATTGCGACTAGCATAAGTAGGGATAAACGTTGAAACGTTCAGCAAACCATTCTTGTGTAATGCATCAGTGTTTGGCTCAGATGATGGGAATGGACATTGACACTTTACAGGACAGAGAACAGTTTTAGAAATGCTTGAACAGTTTGTCATAATTACAGTCCATTTTTGTCAAAAATTTTACAGTCCATATCTTATCTTTGTAAGTGCGATCTGATTTGCAATAAAGCACTACTTTGCAAATGAACTCATCAGTGGCCCTCCTCACTCAAACCAGTGACTGAGTAACCAGTGAAATTGCTATCAAATAATACATGTAGACTTCAGGCACTTACAAAACTGTGGGAGGGAGAAACTGAGGAGCTTGAGCTGGAGATATCGAGGAAGGCGATTCCAGGTAGTGGGTCCAACATAAGCAAAGCTTCTAAATTGTGCTGTAGCAGTACGGGGACAATCAGAAAATGATAGGCAGCCAACCAAAGAATGCTTATGATATGTAACTTAGATATATTTACGAAAAAGCATTAGATGGAGCAGAGTCATGAAGATAATTGCGCATAAAGGTCAGGATCATAAACTGCCGGATGGGGACTAGGAAGCCAGTGCAAAGTATCCCACATAGAAGAAGCTGTATGGCCAAACCTGAGGATACTTCCAATCAAATGGGCAGTGACATTAAGAACAGACTGAGGCTTTGAAATGTGTGACCCATGTGAACAAAACTAGGCTTCTGATCTGACAGGAACTCAAATTTTTCAATTTTTGGTTTTTGACAAAAAAATTATAAATAAATCATGTTTAAACACATGGAAACAACAATTTGTGAAAATATCGATTTTTAATGATATTTTAGATGATTTTGAAGTGGCTGTTGTTTAAATAATTTAGTGACTTTTTCTTAAATTTGCCACTTTCCTGCGATCAATAGCAAATTAGCCATATTCCGCACTAGGCTAGCATAGCAAATAAGGCATGAATGAGTCAGAAGTCCAGACTTCCTTCTAACCTATTTTGCAGTCTGTTTATTTGTTGCAAATTTAATTTTATTCTGAACATGGTTGCTTAAGAAATTTGTGTTCCAAAATAATAGGAAACTTTAAATGCATTTTCCTTAGAATTGTAATTCGAACAGTTTAATAATATTTTACTCATAACTTTGGAAAGGAACATGACTGAAAATATCAGAATTGTGTCATTTTAAAAACTTTATTCTTTAAACAGATGTATGAAACTCAAATTGGGGAAAATGCAACTTAGGCCTGATTTTGGTCAGTTGGGTCACATAATAAATTATTAGCTAAGTCAGTGGTTCCCAACCCGTGGCCCGCGGGTCAAAAGTGGCCCGCCAGGCCTTAAAAAATGGCCCTCGTCTCTCAAAGAATTAACAAAAATATATGAAAAAAATTGACAATTTGGACAGGATCGAACATATAATATTTGCTATTACAAATTATTTTATTTTGATGTCTATAAATAACATCAAACACTCATTTTTTATTCGATTATAACAATTTTATATGCTTCTAGTTAACTAAATTTTATCTTTGTGGCCCTCTAATATCCTTCAACTAAGAAAAAGTGGCCCTCGTGTCCTCCAACTCAGAAAAAGTGGCCCTAGAGTCAAAAAAGGTTGGGAACCACTGGGCTAAGTAGAAGTCCAGATCTAAGATGGCATTAGTAAAATCCACCCTGGTACAGATGACATAAAGTAGTGAAATGATGAAAGGAGAGGCATAGAGGCATTGATGTTTTATCGTCCTTAGCTGAATTTCATCAGTAATTTGCACACTAAGCCAACATAAATTCATATTCTGTCATTAGTTATTCCCTGCTTTTGATTTGCCTGATTCCACCCCCCTCCATTGTTTTTTGCTGCTTTGCATGTCCTACACACAATCACTGCACAGCACATTTTATTAACTGTCAGTGCTTTGTTAAGTTTGTAAATTTATATATTGTCAGACAGCAGTTATAGCGAATCATTTGCTTATGACCATTTTTGGTCCTGGTAACTCGCACATGCAGCAGCTTAACATCTCTCATTAGTCAAATGCAGTACAATAGATTGCCCAGTAATAGATTCTGTTGTTATGGGGTTATCTGACGAGGTCCTGTTCCTTTTAAGTCAAATCTCTTGAAAATGATATTTAAGGCTTTTTTAAACGGGAGATTTCAGGTATCGAATGTGACTATAGCTGCAAGACACGTGCGTTCATATAACAACTCTTGCATAGTACTAAGTAATGGTAACCAAGGAAGTAATATTCCCTTTTTTTGTTGGGACTTTGACGGCATTGTTTTGCAATAATACTACTAATAATGATTATAATAATATCAATGTGAATGTTAACAGCATTTAGTTCAGTTCGAGTCTTCTAACGTCTTGTTTGCTCTGTATGCTGATTGTGTTAGGACAAAGAGGATGATCTTCAAATAGGCGTCAAGTCAACTGCTCTCAAGTTTGGCGACACAACGAAACTCTGGTTGACGGGTTTCAATTCTTTGTTGACTGCTGGTCTATTGTCAACCGGTTATCTCACTGATCAGACGTGGCCATATTACTTGGGAGTTGCAATGTTCACCACTCACCTTGCTCATCAGGTCAGTTGTCGTGTATGATATGTGAACAGCAACTTGAGAGCTTGAAGCGTTAAAGCTACAGATCTGCAAATAGTTAAAGATTTCTAAGCATGCCAACCGAGGACGTAATATTTCCTTTTTGGTTGGGACTTTGACCGCATTGTTTTGTAATAATAGTGATTATAATAATATTTGTTTAGTAATTCAAATTGACAAATACACAGTAAGTTTACATAATATAGTAGTAGCAGACAGGGGCGGATCCAGGGGGGCCAATCCGGCCAGGAATTTATGATGCCAACCCAATAGTATTACAGTAAATAAAAAGGGAATAAAGTGACAAAGGGAATAGTCTTCTTCTTTAGGTCTGCTGCCTCTCGGCAGGTCCAGATGCCCAACGATGCCACTGGGCATCTGGAGAGGCAGGTCCAGGAATAAAGTAAGAAAAACAATTGTTACTACAAACAATTGTTTTTTTCATTTAAGTGGATAAATAACCTTTTAAACAACTTTTCCTAAGCCAATGGGGGTTTAACCCCCGAAACCCCCTTGTCTACGTCACTGAATAGGAGTTGAATTTAACTGTATGGCTGCTCGCAACACATCCATTGATCTGTCTCATTGCCCCTATGGCGTGCGTCAACCAGGATTAAGTTATATAACAGTTGGAGTTGATGTTCAGTACCGTAAATAGAATCCAGTTCTGCTGCAAAATCAAAAATTCAAGATGACTACATACTTTGGCAGCTGTCACAGTCTGCTGGCTTGTTTAGTTGAAATTAATTGGAAAGTCAAGTTAATATGCAGTTGTTTGAAGGAATGCTTACAAAAAGGGAAGAAGGACTTGTGGCAATTCCAATGACTTCCTATGATCATTGTCCAATACTTGCAAAGTCTGTTGTTGGGTTTCTTATTGATCATTTGAAATGAAGATGATCAGTTCCCTGCAACCTCCGTAGCTATTCGTTGAGGATCATCGGCAAAGACAGAGTGAGGAGCGACAAGAAGACGTCAAGATCTCATGATCAGTGTGCAACATTTCAGTTTATACTCTGCATTAAACACCACCTTCAGTCATGCAACAGACAACAACTGTTTTTGATCTATGAAGTAGATATGGCAATGTTGGCACTACAAAATCTACTAGCTGCCCTAATAGCAACTAGTACTCTGTTGGAGAATGTTTACATAGGGAATGCCAATGCCAAATGTGGACACGGGTCTTAAGTGAGCTTAAGTGAGGTGTTTTTACGGACGGAGGTTTCGACAACCCCCTACTTCCAATACAAAGTTGTTTCGGTTGGTACCACCTGAAGCTGAGTCATAAACGATGAAGCTGGTGGTAAACCAGCTTCATAGTCTGGACATTTAGATAGGCTGCTTGGTTAACTCTGAAGCTATTTATTAACACATTGACACAAATGTTCGTCCAGTTTGTTCTTATGCTCTCTTCTTATGGCTGTCGTCGTCATTATATTGTAGATTTATTCTGTCAACCTGAATGACCCGGAAAGCTGTGGACAGAAGTTTCGCTCGAATCGAGATCTAGGTTTAGTGTTTTGGATGATGATTGTGGCAGCGAATCTTCTCAAAGAGAAAGAGGACAAAAATGAGGAATCGTCTGAGGAATTGGACAGCAACTTAGGAAAGAAAGCAGTTGACTTTCAATAATAAAATGGATAAATTGAACTGAATGTTGTTTGGTGGCTTATCTGCACTTGAAGCCAATTATAGAAGTTTACAATTTGGAAGATATTACCAGTAAATTGTGATCTCTTAAACCAGTGATTCCCAACCTGTGTGCCGCGGCACACTACTGTGCCGCGAGAACTTTGCTAGTGTGCCGCGGGAAAATGCTAATATGTTGTTAATTAATAATGAGTCTAAACAAAACATCCAAAATATCATCACTGCAACATCAAAACTTAAGTCAGTTGGACTTAATCTCTCACACTGTAGCAGATTAAGATCTCCAAGTGAAATCTTGATTGTTTTCCCACGATCAATGAATCTCAGTTTAAAACAATTGCTCCTGAAATACTAAACAGGCCTACAACCAGCAGTAGGTTAGCTACAACACTACTTCCATTCGCTTGCAATCGACAATTTTGACTGGGTAATGAGTCCAATCGTAATCTGCGAAACAACAAATCTTACAACCAATTATGACGAACAGCTCATTGATTTACGAAATGCAAAATTTTAACAATTTTCCGAAAAGGGTCTGGATGAATTATTTGGTTTTACATTCAGAAATCATTTCCTTCTATCAGTTCAAGAGCAGTCAAAATTCTTCTTCTGCCATTTGCACATTTGTGGTTTTGTGAATTTAGACTTTTAGCCTGAACTGAAATCAAGTGTAAAAAGATGGAGAGACTTCTTTTAGAATCGATATGAAATGCGAGTATGATAGTCGTCTCTGGAGCCTCGTTTCAATTTGATCTGCTGACTGACTCACTAGAGTAGCTAGGCAAAATGAACAATAAAATTAGAATATTATTAAATAATAGTGACAAATAGATTAAAAAAGGTAATTATTATTAAGTGTGCCGCGAAATTTTTTTTCTTTCTTAGTGTGCCGCAAGCCAAAAAAGGTTGGGAATCACTGTCTTAAACTAATGTTTTGAAGTGACAAGTAAAATAGACTACTGGTGTTGAATTCAAGTTTTGGCTTGATCTCTTCTACTGACCGATTACACTTAGATCGTTATGATGCTGGCAGTGATAGCAGTTTTCAGTGGTCGTTATCGGTGATTGGAAGATTCTCCCTGAAGACTCTCTCTTTCATTCTCCTGATACATCATCCATCAACATGGTTTGGCTAAGGAGTGTTAGAAGTAACACATCATTTGGTAACACATCATTTGGTAGGGTGGCTGGGCCAGGGGCGGATCCAGGAATTTTCGAAGGGGGGGCCAAAAATATTTTGGGCTGGGGTCGGAAAATTTTTCGCTGATCTTTCGGTGAAAAATCTGATGAACTTTTTTAGTCGTTTTTGGCCGAAACCAGAGTTTAATTTAGCCCCCACCTCTGGGGGGATTGAGGTTTCCGGAGGGGTAGATAATTGACCGTCTGGAAGACAATCATGAGGCGCGCAGCGCCGAGAGTGGTAGGGGAGGGGTGTGGGGAGGGGATATGCCCCTCCCCACCAGAAACTTTGAATTTTCACATTGCAATGGTAGCATTTTAAGCTGTTATCTTAACAAAATAGCTGTACTTTTCAGTGCTTATAAGAGTGCCATAAGGTCTCAATAAATATAGACTTTACTTAAAAACTTCTTTCCCGAAAACTAGATGTTCTTTTTTAAGTAATCCGCCGGAAATCTTCAAAAAGGGTGTTCAATTTTCCTTCCAAAAAAACTGATGACATTTTTTGGTCATCCGTGCGAAATCTTAAAAAGGTGTTTAATTTTTCGTCTAAAAAGAGTGATGACTTTTTAGTCTTTCGTGCGAAATTTTCAAAAAAAGGTGTTCAATTTAGCATCCCAAAAAACTGATGACTTTTGTAGTCATCCGTGCGAAATCTTAAAAAAGGTGTTTAAGTTTTCGTGTAAAAGGAGAGTGTTGACTTTTTAGTCTTCCGTGCGAAATTTTCAAAAAAGGTGTTTAATTTCGCATCCCAAAAAACTAATGACTTTTGTAGTCATCCGTGCGAAATCTTAAAAAAGGTGTTTAATTGTTCGACTAAAAGGAGTGATGACTTTTTAGTCTTCCGTGCGAAATTTTCAAAAAAGGTGTTCAATTTCGCATCCCAAAAAACTGATGACTTTTGTAGTCATCCGTGCGAAATCTTAAAAAAGGTGTTTAATTGTTCGACTAAAAGGAGTGATGACTTTTTAGTCTTCCGTGCGAAGTTTTCAAAAAAGGTGTTCAATTTCGCATCCCAAAAAACTGATGACTTTTTATTGTCATCCGTGCAAAATCTTAAAAAGGTGTTAAATTTTTCGTCTAAAAAGTGCGATGACTCTTCCGTGCAAAATTTTCAAAAAAATGTGTTCAATTTAGCATCCCAAAAAACTGATGACTTTTTGTAGTCATCCGTGCGAAATCTTAAAAAAAGGTTTAATTTTTCGTCTAAAAAGAGCGATGACATTTTATTCTTCCGTGCGAAATTTTAAAAAAAATGTTCAATTTCGCTTCCCAAAAACTTATGAATTTTTAGTGAACCGTCAGAAATCTTCAAAAAGGTGTTCAATTTTCCTTCTAAAAAACTGATGACTTTTTAAGACTAGAATAAATAAAATACGTCCCACTACAGAATGAAATATAGTAAGATATAAATAAAAACAAGGAGTAAACATGTGTTATCATTCACCGCATTTTCTTGCACATATAGACTAAACTCAAAACTTAACATGTTTCGCCCTGAAATTTTTTGGCATCTGCAAAAAATAAATTACATCCCAAACACTGTTGTTAGTGTTAACTTGATTTGTAATTAATAGTTAGTTGTACTTAGTTATAATTGTGTTTATTGGTGTTAATGTTTTTACAATTTACTACGAATATATACACGAATAACATACATTGCATGCCATAAATCATAGTTGGATACTGTTGAAAGATTGTTTCATTTCGATGCTTTATATAAAGACAATGCAATTGCGTGAGAGACTTAGATTAGATTTCAATTACATTTATACATTATTTTTATTATAGATTTTAATTACATTTATACATTAATTCTCCTGTGCATGACTGACACCCTGAATTTTTTTTTGGGCCACCATGGATGGGGGGGCCACGTCCCATGGTGATTTGAAATGGGGGGGGCCATGGCCGGATTGCCCCCCCCCCTGGATCCGCCCCTGGGCTGGGCTGGATTTAGTCACTACTAGAGAAGATTGTCATTCACGAATTCAGGATGAAGCCACCATTCCTCTCATTAGGAGGGAAGAATTTCACCATGCTTTATATCTGCATGCAATTTGTCTACAGTGGGATGTGGAGAAACTGGACAAGCCTATAACAAATGGACATTTATATGAGCAGAGGTAGTATGGACAAATCATACTGAAGGAAGGTCTGTGATAAGGTGGCCTCAACTGTAAAAACCAAGTTAAAGTTATCCTGTCCTGTGAGGTGATGTCCAAACCATGACCACATTGCAACAGACTGCTATGGGCCTATGCATGTATAGTAAGCAAAAAATACCCCACCCTGTTGCACCTTGTGCATTTTGTGCACCCTCCCACATGCGTACGTACAAATAAGCTCAACCCCTTTACAACAGTTAATTAGCTAAAGTTGTCTGTAATAGATTTATTTTACCATAGGCTACTATTTAGTTTTTGTTAAACATCTTATTTGTTAGCTAAAATTTGTTAACTGTTATGCTTTAGTACTGTTCATATCTAAACAGAATTTAATTGTACTGTAATAAAATGCCATCGAACGACTACAGGATTATACAGTTATACGTAGGCTAATGCAGACGTCACAGTTAGACATTCATTTTGCTTACCGGGGTATGTGCACATTTCGTTGAGAACTCTCCCAGCCATACAGATTACACATGCATACACACAATTGTCTAAATCTGATCACACCTCACACTGCGTACGCATTAACATATGGACAGTCTCTCATAGATGATCAGCCCCTGTCAGCCTCTTGCACTTTTCTCTGCCTATGCTTCTTTTCCAATGATTGAAAATTATTCGACTTCAATGGGACTTGGCATCAATAGCAACTTCAAATGCTTTTCTAGAATATGCTGGATGCCATATAAGTGTGCAATCAACATTTTTATGACACATATATATATAATTAAAGTAATAAAAGTTATTGCTCTTTATTTCCCAGCTACAAGAATACATCGACTGATAACAAGATGTTCAAATAAAATTCGTGCAGAATAATATTGTCTAGCGAATGGTTTCCTGGAGGGAGAATCTGAAGCAAGAGACTAAAAACTCATCACGACTGATAACTTAGGAAATGCTCAAACCTTACATTTCATAATGCGACATATTAGCTGCCATTGTAAAAGCATGAAAAAATTAGTCAACAAACTCAAGCTTATAGACAATGTTTCTGCATAATGAAACGCTCCTCCTCTTCCGTTGAATTGTTCTAATCATCATCATCATCATCATCATCATCATCATCATCATCATCATCATCATGCCTTTGGTGCAACGTGTCCAACAAGATAGACATTGTCGTAAAGATGTCCAGTGAATTCATCGGTAATGCCATTTGCTGCGCGACGTGTGTTGCGGATGAACTCTCTCTTCGACATTTTGTTTTTGACATGTGGGCTCGTTAGATCCACCGATAACATGATCAGCGAAAAACATACTATGTACACCGTATCTGAAGAAAAAGAAACACAAGCTTTCTGCCAACAAAACAGAAAAAGTCTAGACCAATATTACAGTGCAGCCTGTTTTGTTTAGATCTTAACAGAATTTACGGTAATTATACTATAATCAAAAGTCATCGGAATTTTGTCTAAGCAGCCTGCCATGAATCTCATTCTACTTGTTTTACTATGGCACTCTTGCACATCTCTTCTTAATTGCCTTAGTTTCAGTTGTTTTGGCTGGAACAGTCTTCAGCTATACTTCATTCAAACATGTGGAACCAAGTCAAACAGAGCAGCACACAGATGTTTAACTGACATTACTTCTAGAACAGGGAAACAGCGTCAACTAAGTTATCATAGGTCAATCTTTCACATACTATGTACACACTGCACAGTTATCATCTATTTAGGGTTAGACAGAGAAGAAGATCTTCATGTAATGAAACTCTTCAATGGCATGACTCTGAATCAGTGCTATTGGTCAACAGCTTCTAAAGAACCAGACAGATGGAGGGGTTCAAATGCTTGTGTTGTAAATTTCCATGGAGCCAATTTGCTAGCTAAAAATATTTTTTTTTAGATCTTAACAAAATTTACGGTAATTAAAATGTAATAAAATGTCATTGGACGACTATATGATAATACAGAGTTATAAATAGGCTATTATGTGGACATCATAATTAGACATTTATTTTGTGTATGTACACATTTCATCGAGACCGCCCTGCCCGCCATACTCATCAATATACAAAATCGCCTGAATCCAAACATCCCATCACTGCACAGTGCATACGTAATATATATGGACGGGCACCCATGTAATCGCTCAACTGTGAAAGTTTACTGTCAGTGATGAACAAATTTTGTCAGATGCTTCAGTAAGTCAGACGTCGAATTCAGTGGAAGAATGCGAATCTGAGCAAAGTTCTGCCATTGTGTCTACACTAATGCTCAACCTTAAACTGAAAAATCTACTGCTCAAGCACTTCGTTGTGTTAGTGAAATGAGGAATGAATTCAGCTCAGTCACATTACAGTGCACAAAGCTGCCAGAATTTTTGCCCTGCCAGGAACTTATTTGGGGCATAAATTTCTCATGCACTGGGTACTTGTATGACTGCCCTGGTTATTCCCTGGCTATTCCATGGTCTGACAAAATGTCTGTAAGGTCATAAACCAGCTTCAATCAGCCCAACTATGCTCACCCTGTGAAAGATTCAGTTGTGGATTGCATGTACAGAACCTCTCAGAAAACTTCTTAACGAGGTTGCTAAGAAAGTCGTTTCTCTCGTTCGGTGGAATCGTCTCTTTGAAGAACTTGCGCAGAGCGTTCGGAAGAAATTGATTCTCAAAGTTTTGCAATTTTACAATTTCATCCAAGATATCTTGCCTGCAAGTGAAAAAATGACACAGAATGTTTATCATGTAGTCCAATGAGATAAGGGTATTAGTCACTTGTACCCAATACATGCAATTAAAGATTTCAATTGTCTGATATGATATACAACATTGAATTCTGCTTTGAAAGAAGCAAACAACATGTCCACATGTTGCAGAATCTATCAAATCTTTAGTACTACTGCTAAATATGTACAAGTGTTCATAGATGCCATCTGCCAATATCAACTACACAATATCAACCACACAATATCAACTACACAATATCAACTACACACTATCAACTACACAATATCAACTACACAATATCAACTACACACTATCAACTACACAATATCAACTACACAATGGACAGGTTAAGGGTCATCTATAAAGTATATATGAATATATTGTTTTGTTTCGCGCATTTGCTATAGCGTCTTTTCAAGCTATCTACTAAGAGGCGCTCCCGACTACAGCGCGGACACTGCATCGAAGTTTCACGCTGAAGAGAAGGGGCAATTGCAAGTGAAGGACTTGCTCAAGGTCCCTATGCAGTGGCTTGAGGTGGATTCAAACCTGTGTGTGGGATAATATATATTACATTTATAATAATAGTTAGAGCAGTGTGAAGTATTACGAATGATTCCTGTCTATTTGTACCCAGCCTTAGTATATAATTATGGCTGCAGTGCAGATAACAGAGAATCCATCGCACTGCTCGCTACAGAGAATGTAGTCAGCTCTGTCTGACTGATGAACATTGCAGTTTATTGTACGGCTTTAGATGTGGACATTTTCAAACCCACTGTCCACACTCGTACAACATCCCACCCACAGTTTGTGGACATCCTTAATGGATGACCCCTCCACCCCTACTATAAGATGTCGATCTCTGGGCTGCAGCAAAATAAAATCCACCTGACAGACTTCATTTCCTCTAGCAGCATAAAATGCAATCAATTATTCAATGTTGAAAAATTAATGATTAATTAAGTAGCAAACATAATACATAAGACCCTGAGATGTGACAGACTTGTTTGCTTTATAACAATTGCTCAAATTGTAAGAATTTGGTAAACTATGACGAGTTCGTGCAAGTTTAACCACCAGCATGAAACGATTTCAGTGCATCCTGCGAGAAAGTCTGCTCTACCGTTAGCGGTTAAAGAAATCTTTTCATCTTCATAAGTTGCTAATTTTAGATGTCCGGATCGTCATGTCACAGTGCGTTTCAGAGGCCTTGATTGTTAGATGACAAAGATGCTGCATACATCATAAAGCATACATACACACACACGCACACAAACATGCAGACACACTTCCACACATGCTGCTCCTCAGTGCTGATCAATTTCATTTATTGCTTTTGCATCAACAAGTTTTACCTGTCAGCAAGGAATTCTCTCTTTTTCTGTAGATCAAGCTTTCGACAAGTGTGCAGAAACCTGGCAATCTCTGTTGGGTTATCATCGACCAAATGACTCTTCAGTAGATAGTCTAAACCCTGGCGATCACAAAGCCACATGACACGATGAGCCACAGCGTAAAATAACATAATCTTTAAAAGATTTTACAGTACACAAACTACACATGTATTTACAATCAAAACATACATATAATATAACATATACAACATACATAACATATATAACATATACAACATACATAACATATATAACATATACAACATACATAACATATATAACATATATAACATACATAACATATATAACATATATAAATGAGTATTTTAGTAGAAAGCAAATTGCTACAGTAGAGCTACCCTATCTTCCAGATGACAACTGCATCTTTCAATAATAATAATAATAATATCTTTTCTTTAATTAAACGCCTGCAAGACGCACTGCGCTCTACATTTACAAGTTATGCAGTAATCTTAATTAAACTTAACTACTAACTGAACAGAGAGCTTTGTAATTACACGGCGCCAATGGCAGCCTACAAAGCAAATCCACCCAACGGGGCTCGAACTCACTACCTCTCGCACTCTACACCAGCGTGTTATCCATTGCGCTACCGGGCATGGAGCAGGGCTATTTTTAAGGAATTTTTAGAATTGCACAACTCCTTCTTTCCTTTCCCATCATCCATGGTAAATTACTTCCATTCGGAGGACAGTGACCTTTTTTGCTAGTTTTAACTGTGCTTCTACAACTGCACATTTTGTGTACAACTGCATGTTAGAAAAACCCTGGCATGGAGATCGAACATGGCAGATTTAGTAAAATGAATATCTTAAATGCAACATCAAATTTGATTTGTCAATCCAATGTTTCATCAAATCAAAACACCAACAACTGAAATTGGTGAAAAATAAGAGACTGCACATCAGTCACATCAACCTCACAACCAGGTGAACCAGTAAATTGTAGGCACACAAAAGCTGCTCATGCAGAGTTGGGTCCCAGTCACACCACGTAAAAGGAGAACAAGTTTTGTAATTCAGTTTTCTGAATGTCACTGTCATCATTACTATTCGCACTAAAACTATTCTGAATGTCAGGAAACTCAGATGTATCATACTCTCTTCTAACAAAAAAAGGAATTTTCTCCCAAGATAAACCACTTAAAATTTACGACCTGTCATATTTGCCCGAAATATGGCACCAGTGACAAATGACTAGCAGCTTCCTGTGATACGACATATATCTAGGCCCTAGACATGTACTGTGGCTCCCTCTGCACAACAGCAATGAACTGACGTATCTCCAAGTTCATACAAGCGCCATGCCTACTAGTCTGGGTGGTTAATGCTATTCACGTCCATTGTCCCTTCAGCTCCATGCTGTCAAGTTTAACATGACTCAACCTATAGAAAATTATATGCAAAGCAACTTATTTGCTTTAATCTGCTGTATATTATCTTGTTCTGCTTAATAGCTCGGCCATTTTGTCCGTTTGTTGAGAGGATAAGAAAGAGACGCGTGGGTGCGTTGATCTACTATGTCCAGAGGACTGCACTGACTGCATGTACACAAAATGCATCAATTAAGTTTAAGATTCTAATGCTTGCATACCTGCAGACTAAGCCCCAGTTTATCTTAGGGAGCTTTGTGTGCCAGTTATATCCGTGCAAGATTGTATTTCATACATGTCAATATCTTTCCGTTTTATTCACCCTTCAGCCTTTAGAATTGTTACATGTTTAACGACACTGCCATATCGAAGATGATTAGCCTTTAGACTATATGTGACGCTGGCGGTCATTACCCGTCACAAGTCGATTTTGACTTTTTTATTCAGTTATATTCTACAGATATTCGGCTTCAAAATACTTTTTACAGAATGAAAATATCTTTTTTCTAACTGAAGATAATTGAAGTTATATTCGTTCGATTGTGTAAGTTGTAGAATCATAATAAGGGAGAAAATCGATCTCAAAGTTTCAGAACATTCCTGTCGTAAAAGTCCTTAGTAACCATTGATTGATTATTCTGCAATTTTGCTGGTAAATAAATGGGCATATTATGTATCAAATACATCAAACGGCATCAAAATCTAGCTATTATTATCCAAACTGTGACTGAATTACAGGCAAGCTTGCTGAATTCGTTCGATTCTGTAAGACAATGAATGAATGAATCAATGAATCGGCCTAGCATAGAAGCAAACGTTTCCAAGAGTAAACAGCCAGAAATGGCGTATCGAACTCTAGGCCTATGAGTGTTATATTTCAAACACAAGCAACCAGGTACTACACGATGTGGACCTTTGCCCATCTATAATCAAATGAAATGTAAACATTTTGCATCCGATAAAGCAGCGTCTTACGAGTAGGCTTATTACCCTAGCTCTCGGCTACCTCAAAGAAATATTTACCTAACAGCTTTGTCTACAGAGAAACATGAATAATAATAATACGAGACAATTGCGCTCGATAACAATCTGAGCGTAGTCTGAGAACTTATGCAAGTCTTTTCAATTCTTATAAAGAATTTTAATTAGGCCTATTTACACACATAGACAATAATATTGTTCCTATTTATTACCTCGTACACACATCGCTCGAACGCGCAAACAGTCTAGGTAGGATAGATCAAAGACGATTCAATTTGCATCAAGTCACCAATTATAGCCAGTACTAATAAAACTTCCTATAGATCTATAATTATGATGGGTGGCCGGATGGATGGCTGATGGGTGGGCTGTAGGTGGGTGGATTGCCAGTTTAGTCATGTTTACCAAAGTAATTGACCGCACCGTTGATCTCCGATCTCGGTACCTCTCATTCTCCAAGCCAGCTTGTTATCCAATGAACTACCCCTAACGAACAATCAACCAGGTTGCGCTTATCACAATTTGAGCAGTTTACAAGACGTTCGCTATTTCCTATTATTTTAACGATGTAAAATAATATTTATACAAATTCTTTCTAAAGCTAACGCTACTTGTAGGCCTGAGTAAGAAAAGGAGCAACAGAACATTTTCGGGTAGGTGCGCATGCGCAGTATCGAAAGTCAGTCTCGTAAACCAATAAGACTCGCAGAAAACTGGGTCGGAAGCGTGGTTTGAGGCGTTGTCAGGTAAAGATGCTAAACTTTATAGCCAAACTTTGTCACATTCAAGTAGGTGGCAAAATTTACCAGAACCGTCTAATATCATATTTTAAGGTATAATCTATCACGCGGTACACATGGCTACAAGAAATGGTCAGGTCAGCTTATGAAAACTCGGTCGTTCATGGCGAATTTTAACTTTGAAAATAGGCTATTTGGGACCAAGATTCAAAGCGAATTCTTGCACCACATGCGCCAAAAGTCATTTTTCCTCCACTAATCATTTGAATTCAACATTTTTAGTTGCAGATATTGAAAGTAGACATATTTTTAAATAATAATACACTATAAAACAATTTTCCATATTTTTAACCCCTCTCGCCTGTTTTGCCTTCTATCTCGAAATCTAGATCGCGACAAGTGACGGGAAAAGAAGGCCAGTGACACACATATATATATATATATATATATATATATATAGCATTGCTTGCCAGTTGAAAATATTGAAAAGTTCTTACAACAATTATTTCAGTTGTCACTCACTAGCATCACCAAAAAATATGCTAATTATGCAAAGATAAAGACAAGGTTTGATGAGTAAACTGTTGCTAGTGAGAATGAGTTTTACATGAACAACTCACCAACTTAGGATCAGCGTTAAACGTCAGTGTTGCTTCGTCTAATTGCAAGTAGAGCTTTTTGTAGGAAAAGTCTGGTAAATGTGGTCGACGGTTGTAGATGGAAACATTGTGCCACTGACTATGGCATAAGCTGATAAAGACAAAAACACAATCATGGCTCTCATTAATATACGAGCACAGAAACAATAGAAAGATACAAAAATATCTCTGACTGTATTCTAATTATAGATCACTAGCTGAATTACCCGGCGTTGCCCGGGAAATTTCGGTTTTTAGTTCCCAGCCACGCTTGACCCCGCTCCCACGCGGCCCTTTTCACCTCGCTTCGCCTTCTATCGGCCCCAATCCGGTGCCGGGTAGGCCTACCCTAGGTTTTCGGTCCAATCCACTCCCACCCGTCCATGTTTACGCTATAGTGAGCATTTTTGCGAAACCACGTGTCAAAAGATCTGCCCTCGGCGGAAAATGAGGTTAAAAATCTATTGGTTCGTTGAAAATCGATCGGCGAAAATTATTGCGTCTTAAATACTTAACGTCGTAACGCGCTATTAGAAAAATATCGGCCATGACGTCATTAATGTATTGATTTGAATCATCAATATATCATCGTTGGTTCAATAAAAAATGATGGTCTATTAATGTCGATGTGCTGTAGGCAAAATGGCGTGCTAAATACAGCGTTTCGGATGGAAAATTAAATTTTCATGCTCGGGAAAGGGTAAGTGTTTTGAATTGCGAACCCCTTATGGTTTGTTATTGGGTGCTAAAAAGTATTTTTGTAAATATTGGGAAAAATCGGTTGCGTGGATAAGAAGTTTTATTCAAGGATACGATAAGAGATTTTCGATTTTATAGGTATAGATGTTTAAAGTGAAATTAACAGATGGTACATAGGCAATTACACATGCAACCTCAAGTTAAGCCAGAATAAGAGTTATTTTATAATTCAATGCCACAAGTAGCTGTATATATTTTACTCTATATGCATCACTTAAAACCAGAAATATTCTCTAAGAGCATCTGAAGACACTTGCTACATAAATGAATTATAAGTCAATGATTTGGTAGGTTGGGTGTGAATCAGGCAGTCTGAGAAAAATGATTTTACCATTAAACGCATTGTTTTCCTATACATTTTAGCACACGCCAATCATTGAAGGATTAAAGTGTTTGCATTGATGCACACATAAGACGTTAGACTGGTTAAGAAGAGGACAACGAACCTGTGCCAAAGTATTTCGTCATTTCCTAGGTCCGTCCATACACAGGCCGCCAGGCAGAGATCTGTGGCATTCAGATGCGACAGAACGAGAAGACCAATCTCAGGTGGCAGCTGACTCAGATCCGGAAAGTGTCTGCTGGCCCTGACGCTGTTGTCATGGCGACCATATCGACCAATCTCCAGCTCCATTTCGAGGACTCTTCTCAGCACCTGTCCCATTGGCTCCTCCCCCTCCTCCTCCTCCTCACCAGTCGAATGTCATCAACATCACATGCACACACATGCACGCACACACACTTGCCACTCCAATTGATCTCACAGTTGTCTGTCACCTACAACCGTCAACAACACTCAACTATAGCTAAGCTACAACAGTCAACAACACTCAACTATAGCTAAGCTACAACATTCAACAACATTCAACTATAGCTAAGCTACAACATTCAACAACACTCAACTATAGCTAAGCTACAACATTCAACAACATTCAACTATAGCTAAGCTACAACATTCAACAACACTCAACTATAGCTAAGCTACAACAGTCAACAACACTCAACTATAGCTAAGCTACAACATTCAACAACATTCAACTATAGCTAAGCTACAACATTCAACAACATTCAACTACAGCTAAGCTACAACAGTCAACAACACTCAACTATAGCTAAGCTACAACAGTCAACAACATTCAACTATAGCTAAGCTACAACATTCAACAACACTCAGCTATAGCTAAGCTACAACATTCAACAACACTCAGCTATAGCTAAGCTACAACATTCAACAACACTCAGCTATAGCTAAGCTACAACATTCAACAACACTTAACAACACTCAACTAGACCTAGACTACACTGCATATCGTTCAACACGAAATGCATAGGACCAACGTCAACTAGGAAAGGTCTTTTCAAGCACGCTACGCCATTAGCGCTTTCGGTCACGATTACGTGGCCGAACACAGTATATTCACGAGTAGGCTATAGTATCATCGAAGGCTGCGATTCATTTTTACCTAATGTGTTGTGTTTACACGAAAACGACCTTCACTCCCTGCATAGCAAGCCATATTGTGATCTGATGGCAAACGCCAACCACAAAAAATAACACACTTTAAAAACACTATTCAACATTAACCTACCCCTTGATGGAAAGTTGACAGAAGCGGCGAAGTTTAGTCGAGAGCTATTCATTGTTCATTGCAGCTGGGATGTGAGACAGCAACCCATATAAAAGATAGGTCGATCTTTACAACTGCAACTGCCAGGTTCTTACTTATTTCTCATTTATCTCCATGTTGGACTTGGCCATGTCAACGACGAAGACGTCTGACCTATATAGGTCAAAGGTTAAAAGCAAATGTAAACCAAAGACGCATAATATTCCAATATAGCAAACAGGGCACAGAGGAAAAGGGCAGTAATAAACTGGTAATAAACTATCCGAAGTGAAATAATAATAATAATAATATCTTTTCTTTAATTAAACGCCTGCAGGACGCACTGCGCTTTACATTTACATGTTATGCAGTAATTTTTTTTAAAACTTAATTACCAACTGAACAGACAGCTGACTCTCTGGACTTGACCCGCTGCCTACCGATTTTGTTTTGATTGAGCGCCTGTGAATAAGCTGGTTCCCGCGACTTGGCTTTTGTGGGCGCTGTAGAAGTCCCGAGATTACGATTACGATTTGTAATTACACGGCGCCAATGGCAGCCTACAAAGCAAATCCGCCCAACGGGGGCTCGAACTCACTACCTCTCGCACTCTTGGCCAGCGTGTTAACCACTACTCTACCGGGTCCCCCGAAAGCGAGTTTTATTTTCTTAATCTCGGCATATCGACGTGTGCATGCGAATATTTCGCTGGCCGTCAATTATCTTATATCTTACTGTGGTGGTAGGCCTACGTCGTACCTGGGACTAATATCGAAGGTCGTACCATGCACTTTGATCATTTCAATTAGTTTCTAAACAAATGTTGCCCTTCAGATTAATTATGGTCCCATAATTTCTCTCGTCAGCCCATGAAAATGTTCGCAGGAAAATTTACTAAGTTTTTTAATTTTAAAATAAAACATAGCTTCGCAGAAAGATTCACTGACTATTATAAGCCCAAATTGTCAACAAACTAAACTTAAGGCGCCAACGATCAATACCTATTTTATAAGTATTTTAGAAGTGGAAATTTTGTGTTGGCGATAATAATTACAGACTAGGCCTAATAATCATTGTAACAAGCGCGTACCAGGGCCGGATTTAGGGTGGTGGGGGCCCATGGGCGCACGTTATGGTGGGCCCTTTTCTGCAACGGATATGTTGCTTTTGATGCACAGTAGGCCTATCGGACAGGAACAAACCCACACGACCATAACATGTTACAGATAAACAATGCTAAAAGCAATGTTTAAATTGTTGACTTATTGTCAATAATTTTTAAATACATAAATGAAGACAAATTGAAAAGATCATTTGCTTATAGTGTCTAAATCAATTCTCAAATGCAAAGATAAAGGTTAAAAGTTAAGCAGCTTCTTGTCCAGTTTTTAATAAGGCAATGAGATAAAGAAAGAAAGTAAAAATAGTGACATGTGAGACCTCCAAAATAAAGCAGATAGCCTTACTGTATGCAGTTATATAGCTCGGTTAGGTCTACAGTTGAGTCTAAATTTGAGTAGGGTCATTAGGGAATTTGCACCCTTTTCTATTGGCAAAGTCATCAATTAGCTGATTAAAATAGAGTTGGTAAAGAATATGACTCTATACTCAACACTGCAAGGTATACGCATGGGCGGAGTTTGGTTTCTGTTCTTGGAGAGGCTAGCCTTCTTGAAGGAGGCTAAGCTCGGGAAAAGATACCATTTACACGGTAAAAAATTAATCTGGGTCTTCTTGGCTTAGCACCCTAGCCCCTGATAAACTACGCCCATGGTTATACGTCTCACATGTGTCTCAAATAATCTCCATCTTGTAAAACGAGCATTCAGTGCTACAGTTTGTGACCATGAGCTCCAAGTACATTCTTAGCATAATTTGCACATTTGAAAATGAATTTTCAATTAACATCTTTTTCGAGTAGCTACTTGCACAGGTGCAATCACGTCCTAACAGTTGGGTTGACCATAATGAATCACGTCCCAAAAGTTGGGGGATCATAATAATAAAGTTGGGGACCACTCAAAAGTTGGGGGACGCGTACCGTGGGTCCCATAGGGTGGTTGCGCCTATGCCTACTTGGCACATGAACTGCTACTAACTTATGCCAAGGCCTGTTCTTCCAATTTCGTCTTTAAGCATTTTGACAAGATAAGAGAACTGCTCGTTGCCAAGGCTTTCATCGAGGTCGTCACCACAACTGCAACAAGCTTTTTCGTAGAGTTGAGGAGTTCTCCATCACTGATATTTCACTATAGGTCTACATAATTCAAGATTAGATAGAAAACAAACCAAACCTTGAGCAGAGCAACAGCTTCTAGTCCGCTATGCCTATTATATAGTGCCCTCATGCCGATTTACAATTCGGTTCATCACTGTCGGTTGAAATCATTTAGACTCTTCAAATTATATTAAATAATAGTCTAATGATTTGCAAACTCCATCTGTGACCTTATAAACCATGCACATTATGAAGGTAGAGTCTATATAAGACTGGGAGTCTAAAAGATACTGACAGACAGCACAGCAATGACAGTAAACATGTCGCCGTCCACTGCTACAGATGTGGGCATTGGGTCGTGGCACTGGAGTGCTACAGCGTTAGACAGAACACCTCACTGTCTGCAACAACTTGATACACGTGGGAGGGGTTGGAGCTCAGGACACTGACTGCCTCGATCTGTTCGTTGTCTGCTGCGTATACCGACTAGACTGATAGTGGTCAATTCAAAACCACTCACTGATTAGGTCTAAGATCCTGTTGCAATTAATACACTTATGGTTCATTCCTTAATTTAAAAAAAAACTTCAACTGGTGGGGGCCCCTAAGTGGTGGGGGCCCATGGGCTGGAGCCCGTGTAGCCCATGCCTAAATCCGGCCCTGGCGCGTACGCAATAGACCATGGTACGACACTTGATCAGATAGACGGTATACATGACGCCAAAACGTTTACGCTTTTCTGCGGAACTAGGCATAATTTGGTTCTTGAGTGTCGGTTTTCGTAATATATCACGATTCACGACACTTGTTCCTGTTGTCTCAATCTTGAAATTATTATTTAAATTTACGCGCCAATTTAATGATTGAACGTGGCGCGCCACCTTTCGATTGCTTGATTGGTTGAATCATATCAAAACATATCTTGATCATATGGTTGGAGTTCGCCCAGCTGCAGCCCAGCAGTTCATCGGTGTTTTGATGGTTGTTCTTCGGTTCAAAGGACATCGCTGACCTGCAGGAGCCTTAATTTCTCTTGTTTTACACACGTATTGTTCTACCGTTGATTGTGAGTATGGCGGAATACGGCGTCGATAGATTTCGCCTTCACTCGCCATCGCTGGAAGAGGTTGCAAGTGGTAAGTACTGGAATGGTGTGGTTTGAATAATATAAAGGTAGTCCCACACATTGACTTTCTGTGTGCAGGGTGTTGAGTAACAACAGCTTCAATAACAATAGATTCTGCGATCGTAGGTTACAGTCCACTATTCAACATGAACCACCCACCGTTAATGCACATATGGAAATCAGCTGTTTAGTCAGTTTTTATGTTTTCTAGTATTAATTGGAAAGTTTAGGGGATAAATAATGTACGCCTGCAATTGGCGACGGGCTCTTGATTTGAGTTGATTGCCCAAATGAAGAAATAGAAGAGTAATTTTCCATTTAAATAAGGTTGAAGTCATTGACAGTTTGACCTCCAAGTCATTCCAATGAAAGTCTATCTAGTGCACGATATTCTGCAATACATTAACTTAAGAGTAACTGCATTTTCAATATTCCATGTGCTGCACTGCATATAGGCCTATAGTAGGTAACTGCAATCTGAGGATTTTATTATGAGGGTGTTATAGTGTATTGAAAATCAGGTGTAAAGCTCATGGGTAGGTAATATAATGGTGTACACTGACCCATTGGTAACCGTGCACAGGGTAAACAATATGACAACCCAGGTGTTGGGTAGTATTGAGAGATAGAACCTTCAACGACCTATTATTAAGTAAGTCCATTAACTTTTAGGGTGAAAAATTACATTTATTAGGAAACATAAGCAATACTTGCATAGGTACAAAAAGAACTGTCAAACCAACGCAATATTTACAAATCATCATTGAGATTTACAGTGCGCATTATTGAAAATATAAATTATGAAGTTTAAAAACTGGTTCTTGTGTTGAAAGGCGGATCAACACATAAATGACTGCAGGTGTGTGTGCTGAACAACTGATGACTTACTGACTCACTTGAGTATTTCTAAATACTTTGAACCCTTACTTACTTACTTTCAAGCAATAGTAGTGGACTTTTGGAAGTCACTGCACTCTATTCTCTGCCAGTCTGGGAAGGCCATATAGTTTATGTTTAATGTGGCCACCAAGACAACGTGAACCTCTGCCCTCTCATGTCTAGTTTTAGAGAAAGGTCTTCAGAAGAACTTCTCGGAAGCGCACGTGTCGATCGTCGACTGTCCTGATCTCACGAAAGAACCGTTTCATTTGGCATGCACAGGTGATGAACCAATTAAGCAGCAGCTCTATCTATTGTTTGTTTTAAGCTGTATTTTTAAATTAAATCTTTTGTATTCGTCTGTATCATTCAGTCATGCGTTCTCTTTAGGGTTGCCAGGTGGCCTTCAGGAAATTACCGGACAATGGCTATCACGTTACGGGGCTATATATATATATATATACATATATATATATATGTGTGTGTGTGTGGTGGGGGTGAGGCTTGGCGGGGGGGAACAAAAAACCGAAATTTCCCGGGAAACGTTAGGTAATTCATATTGTAATATATATGTGTGTGTATATATAATATATATTTTATATATATATATATTATATATATATATATAATATATAGGGCAGTATCGGTGCCGGGGACTGTTTGAAAATTATTGCAATGTGTAAGCCAAACCACGGACGCCTAGATAAACTGACTTTTTGAATCCAGATTTCCGTTTGGAAACAGCCAAGTATAGGCTACAGGCCTATAGATCTGAAGGGTGGGTAAATTATGCATATATATATATATATATATATATATATATATATATATATATATATAATTATTATAGTGGCTAATTTGAAAATTTGGCACCGGTATGCAAATGACTGAATTCGGATATTAAACAATATTAAAAATACATTTAACGATTTTAGCACTCAGTTCCATTCTGTAGATAACCTCAGTTGACCTATAGACCTTCAAAGCTAAATGCGTTCGCATCATTAAGGCGCGAATCTACTCGAGACAAATGAAATTAATCAGTGGGGAGGGGTGGTTTAGAGACAGGCTAGAAAGACCAGAGCGAGTTAGAGTGGTAGATTGACACAGTCAGACATAGACAGACAGAGATAGAGAGGCAGATAAGCACAGGCAGATTAGGCATACAGGCGTCCGTGTTTAAGCCTTAAGGGAAAAGAGATATAGACAGACAGAGAGGGAGATATCGTTTGTGCAGAGAGAGACGGACAGACGAAGTGACGAACAAACAGACAGACAGAGACATGACCTAAATACGGAGATTCGGTTCAACCATTATTTGAACTATGAATCCAGCCTCCAACTTTATACGCACAAGGTATACAGGCTAGTATGATCCGTGCATCATATATTTGGCTCTGTTATGATAGTTTATTTAACGACGCCGTCATTAATTTTCGACGATGATCGGTGTGTAAGCTATAAATTTGGCTTTGTTTCACAAGGCAATCCATACGCGGGAAAATCGTAAGCAGATATTTTCATGGCCCGAAGAAACTATAGACACTCCAAATGCACTTGTTGCTAGCAATAATTATTTACCGGACACAGCCATGTCCGGTAATGTCTGAAATTTCTGACCAGACAGTTTGCGTAAATACCGGACTGTCCGGTTCATTACCGGACGCCTGGCAACCCTAGTTATCTTCATCTTGCGAACTTCTCATCTGCAAATGACGAGAAGAAGTCAACACCTTCAAATGTGCATAAACAGCACCGCAGTTGTAGCGCGTCGCACAGTGGCAACCCCGCTCGTCTCGAGCATCTAGAGAAAACCTCTGGGAGGGCATTTGTGCTGATCACTATGCCACTAGAGTGGTGGCTGTGAAATTTGAAAGTCTTGCATATGCATTATGCATTTAAGTTGTTTCACTGGCTTTGCAAAGGACAAGCTGCAGGCTGTCCATAGCGATTTAAGTTCATATCAATTTGTATAATATTACAAAGAGAGACTGTTGCTGACGTTGAATGATGCAATTTACGTCATTTGTCCACGGACAGCGCTTGACCACTCTTCCAAAGTTTCGCAGTTTAACTTATCTTGTGTAAAGCTATACAGTACCTTCTCATGAATCTTGTGTTGCCTTTATGTATGTGTGCATGCTTACATGATGTTTGTAGAAGTATGTATGTATGTATGTATGTTCAAGTAAGTATGCGCATGTGTGATTATTAATACAGTTTCGGTTCTAGTAATGGTGTATTTTCTCGACAAGGTTTGGGTGGCAGTCCTCGGGTGTCGGACATTGGTGGCATTCCATACATCAGTCCGTTTCCATCGATGGACAAGGTAAATCTCTCGTCGCTTAAGTGTGAACTCTTTAAAAGCTCTTTATGTATGGAACTATAGATGCTGATGCCAGTGCTATGATGCAAACAAGTACATAGCCAAAACAGACTGTGACATTTCTTTTATTACCAAAGACACAAATGCAAGGCTTCCAGGTGTTTTCTTTATAAGAAGTTTGATGAGGGGCAATGATTGTAGAAAGTTTTTGTTGTTGTTGTGTGTATCAATCTTAGCGTCATCACCATTAAGACAAACATCAGATTCATCATAGGAAGTCACCAAACTTCACCTCTTGCAATCTCTCCACAGGTCTTTCACTCAAAACTTAAAACATTGCTTTTTCACAAATCCTAATCTCCATCGCCATTTCAACTCTAAATACCATCCAACTCAGCCATCCGACTGTCGTCTGCCTGATTCTCTGCATCTTGACCCTCTGCTATCTATTGATTTTGATTTGATTAAGCGCCTGTGAGTATGGTGGTTCCAGCAACTTCGCTTTTGTGGACACTATAGAAATCTCGAGTTTATGATTAAGATGCATTCTAAAATGTTGCATTTGCTGCAATGGAGTGAACTGGTTGCTTTGTTTGAAATCTATTGTTTGTCTGCAAAGGTCTATGATTTGAAGAATGTTCCGAAGTGGAGCGATTTGCAGTCGTCACCGAGTGTCTTCATGGTTGGCGCTGGAGCAGGTCCGTCTCTTTTCCTCAACGGAAAATTGGTCGAGGTTTGGAAAAGCAGTTTTTGTTATAAGATTTATTTACACTTAGTAAGAATTCTAACTTTCTTCAGTCTGTTGTTGAATTTCTGTGTGTTCTCAGGCTTTGTTTGGTAAAAAGTGTAATGGATCTTTCGAGGGTTTGTGGTAAGAATAATAGCAGCATGATGTAATGATGCTTTTACCTGTTCGCTTACAAGTGAGATGGTTTTTCTCATTGCTAGAGATTGACGAGGTTTTGTTTGTCTTGCTGTTGCAGCTGATGAGCAATATAGAAATCAGTGATGGACAAAAAATCCGCAACCAGTCAAAAATCTGCAAAGTCTGTGAGGTAGCAAAAGTATTCTGATAGTTACTATTATCATCTGTGCGATTAGGTTTTTAGGAAACCTGATCATTTGCTTGTCCGCTGCATATTGAAACTGGAATATATTAGATGCACTCATTTTTGCAATGTACATATCTTACAAATGGTAACATGTAACATATTTCAGTGATGTCCTTTTTTATAGAATGGATCATATTTACTTGAAGACTTTGAGAGTTCGACTGAGTGCATGCACTTGTCAAACGTATTCGTCTCAGAAGGAAAACCAGGAAAGGTGAGAATCTTTCTCTCTTTCTGACCTACAAATATTCTGTGTTTGAAATGAGCTGAATGGTACGTTTGTTCATTGCTGCTGCATCAGACGACGTTGTTTGTTTTAATGAAACATCGACATCCAACGCTGTTACTATTCAGTGAGGCAGGACAATACTTGGCTGTTGAGGCTGTGAGGTAGCAAAAGTATTCTGGCTGTCCAATGTTCGAGAATTTGATGCCTGATTTGGTTGACATGATCAGCGCTTGTCCTGGCTGTTCTTATGTTACTACTACTGTTGTTGGTGTTAATGTGTGACTTCTATCGGACAATGGTGTCTATATTGAACAGAGAAAAACATCAACTGCTGGTGTATGAAACCATGTCAGACAGAGCCACAATGTCTTCTGTTTTATAATGGCTTCTCCAAACAGGAAATATTAAATCTGCAGCAGATCTGAATTTTTAATTGGTTATGGAACTCATCATATCTGCTTGAAAGTTGGGGAACACACAAAGATAATTAATTACTGATTGATTAACTTTCGTGAATAGCTTCGTTACAGTTTTGTTTGACTGTTGTGAGCAGTAATGAATGCTCTGCGGTCTGCGTGGTTATTAAGTACATTAATTAAACAAAACATATATTATATGCCTTGTAGCTAAAGGTGAAGTAGATAAAAAAGGATTTAATTATACTCAGAGTATTGTGCTGACAAAGATCAGTTCATTGTTGTTGACACATTGTTACCAGGATTGTATCAGGATTCCAAAGGTGAAAGTGGATTGGTGATTAATTGGCCTCTGATCAATTCTATTAATATTTAAATTTATGTAGCAAAGAGGTTACCCAGAGCATATTTTTTAAAATTCCGACACTGAAAGAATTTCCTTTTGTGTGAATAAATTACAGTTAATAGCAACCATTATTCTTTTGTATTTAAATGAGATTAACTCTTTGTCTTGGAAAAGAAGAAAGTTATGATAAGAAGTTCTCTTGTTCACCTTGAAAACTGCTGTTTTTAATTGGATTGTTTGTGATATAGTTTTTTTGTTTGTTTGTAAGTAAGGATGAGCCTTATTGGTATGATATTGTAAACCGTACAGAATTTCTGCTGTTTTGATGCCTCTTGTATCTCATTAGAGAAAGTCTGATTAAAACAGACAAGCAGCAACGATGATCGATGAACTGAAAAATCTATTTTCATTGGTAATATGGTGGTATGCTGCAGGTGATTGAGGTGAAAGCGAAACATCGAAGAGGAAAGGAGGATTTCATCCAAGCATTGCAGTTGGCCCTCAGCAGTCATTATGGAACGAAGCCAGTTGGACTTGGTGGAGTGTTTCTACTGACGAAGGGAAAAGCCAAGATTCACATCATGGTAAAGTCTCTTCAAAACATGTCGACTGCTTTAAGGAATTCTCTGAGCTTTGCAATAATGTCTTTCTAGGAAGCATGAGGAAATGCTAATTTGCTTTGTTTCTAGAGGATTCTAAAAGTGTACATGTATGTTTGCACTTAATGTGAGAATTGTGTTGAAATATGACAAGATATTTTATGACAGAATACTTATAAATTTGGTTTTTGCTTCTGGACAATGAGAATAAAGAGAAGTTCAAATCATGATTGATATGAAACGTATAAAAGAGGGGAAAAAATAAACCAGATTAACCTGTCACATAAGCCATTGTTCTGTGAGAACTTAGCAATTTTGCTAAGTTTGGCATCTGCTTCTGCTGTACATTTCTTTAAGTCCTTTCTAACTACTGTCGATCCATTGTGCATATGAAAAGGTTGTTAATATCATTAGTCATCACAAGAACTGTTAAATGAAATTAGTAGATGTTTTGTTGCTAGTAGTAGAGATTTCTTTGCAGAATATATTTGCATATGTAGCTTGCCATTAAGCAGACTTTCTCAAATAGATGTTTGAGATGTTGTGCCATCGTCTGTTCCAGCGTTTCCCAAACTTTTTGGGCCACGGAACCCTTCACGTCCTAATATTTTCTGGCGGAACCCCAATCTCAACTAAACACATTGAACCATGGATGCGGAACGCACGGGAAGCAAAGGCTACTAATAATTATAATTCATATGCCTGCATACATGTACCTAAATACACTAAATTATAGAAAGTTTACTTTTCTTACAATATCATGAAATTGAACTGTTTTAAAAGCCACGATTTGTGGATCCTACTGAGAGTATGCCCTACATGAGGTTAGAATGTGACGAAGGTTTATTGGAATTCTGCTTCATTCGTGATAGGTCAATTAGAAGTTCGTAGTCTCCATTAGAAGAGTTGGCTGCTTTTCACCTTCATTGAGAGGTTTCGTATCCTATTAGGCCTATCGTAATTCATGAAAAGGAAGCATTTAACTAAGTTCGCTTTCAGGTCTTGAAAATGATTGGAATTTCTGAACGATGGTTTCCTCGAGAACCATTAGAAATCGTGTGAGTTGGAAAGCGTTCCACATTTCTAAATTAAATAAAAGGGGTTATAGAACCCTAGCTTGCGTACGTAGAAGTCGCTCAATTTGGGCAAATTTTCACACAAGCAAATTAAAATCACTATTTGCTGCTACTGCTACAAGATCATGCAGACTTGGCAATTCTGTTTAAACTTTCGTTTTACGGTGCTCAGGCTAGTTTGGTTTCGTCGAGATAACGATAACAAAGATGACTGCGTCTCTGTTCAGACTAAGGCCTAATTAAAGCTCTGACCTACGTTACGTTCAGCAGTGATGTCTACACTTATACAAACTACATACTATGCTACTAGGCCAATTATTGGATTGCTAATAATCACTGAAAGGTCGGGTGAGGACAAAACACAAAAGACGATTGACGCTAGTTTCAAATTTCCAGTGCATTTTCAAAAGCTGCTTGAAATGTTGTATTGTAGTAATATTTCTCAAAAAACATTTCTTTGTTTCTCAACTTCTCGCGGAACCCTTGTGCTCGCCCCACGGAACCCTTGGGTTCCGCGGAACCCAGTTTGGGAAACGCTGGTCTGTTCACTTATTCTGCATCTCTTCAGAATCATCAATTCAGTGTGTGTCAGGTGTCAGTTGGTTGTCTTCTTCTTGCAGCCTTGCTATTCTCTCACCCCGATTGGTACGGAGGCTGAGATAGACGATTGGCTCAAGTACTTTGAGATGTCATCTCCACTGATTTGCATTGGATACCTCATGTCACATGACCCGGTATGTACTGCACAACGGTCGTCGTTGTCTTCTGTCACATTCGACATTCAGACGCCGAGGATTCTTGTTTATATTCAAGGGATCATTCAATAATTGGCGGGGAATTATTCTCTTAATGCATAAAGGCCAGGCTGAGAATTGTCAGGGGCTGGGTGATTTTTATCCTTAAGGTCTTTCTTGGGACACTACATTTAAGGTTGTTTTTAGTGCCCCAACTCCACGTAGCTCATAGTCTGTGTGTAACGTAGCTTATAGTCTGTGTGTAACGTAGCTCATAGTCTGTGTGTAACGTAGCTCATAGTCTGTGTAGTGCTGTAAGCATAAATGAAAAGCAAAACCTTGGAACAATGTTCTGTAGTCTACAAAATTTAGAAATACTGTAAATGAAATGTAAAGAAAAGCTTAAATATTAGAAAATAGCAAACAAACATTTCTTTTGTCTGTTTTGAGTAACAATTTTAATGTTAGAAAATCATTATTTTTACGACTAAAAGGCAACGTTTAGTTACATTCTATTCACACACTTAAAACGTTACAAATTGTCTTTTTCTCAGACGTGAACCAAACATTCTGGTGTGAATATGTTTATTTTGGTTTGCTTTGTTCTTTTGTATCCTGACAAGAGTTTTTTAATTGTAGAAGTTTGAGGATTCGATTGAAGTGCAAATGAAATGAAATTGCATTTGATTAATTTGTTGTAGGGCTGGACTTTGCGAATGGAGCATTTCCACTGCTTCAGTAAACATGGAGATGGTGGCCACTTCCACTACGACACAACTCCAGATGATGCTGAATACACCGCATACTTCAATGTTCCAGAATACATGATTCGCGTTGACCAACCATCATCTTCGTCGAGTCAATGATGGCCGTCATCGTGTCTTCTAGTCGCCTGGGTCAAGATTCTAGTGGCGCTGATTTGTAGTAGGGTTGTCTCTTCTACCTCGGCAGCCCACTTGATGAATGTTGCAAATCGTATTCAATGCAGACTGTTATGCTGACCATATTCACCTGATTTGCTTAAAAACATTCTGCATATACAAAATAATCACCGCCAGCAGAACAATTGACATCATTTTTAATCCATTGTTCAACTCTGTAACGTCCTTATGATCGTTGTTCACGTTAAGTGATCTGTTGTTTTAATTTCTGCACTCTATATTAGCATGAGTGATGTAAAGATGAAGATGGAGTTCATGTTCACAGCTCTACAAGTGTTGTGCAGATCGATGCAGTAGTTGCCCATAACATTCTGGCGTGAATGTTTAATTTGCTTTCGGTAAATGGTGAACTGCATCATGGTAAAATAAAATCAGATTGTCATTTTGCTATCACGTTTGGTACACAATGTATGTACCATTTGTATTGTGAGGGTATATACATAAGGACAAGTGTATATGGAGGTGTGTACTGTAAGTCGGTGCAGGTGGGTTTCTATGCAGCACCTTTAAACACTCGGATCTAAAAGGCCGTGCAGCAATGCCAAGTTAATGCTTCACTTGATGTAGAAGACCAAAAGGATGAAGCATTGCAACTAAAAGTCTCAAATGTGGACATTCATTGACTGTTGAACCATCAAAGGAAGATGTTGAACATCACAACTTGATGGACATCGCAGCTTGTTAGGCCGCGCTATTGTTGTCTCCAGAACTTTTGTCAGTCATTTAGGGAAGGGGGAAAACCTCTTGCAGTAGACATAGAGTGTTGGTATGAAATGCATAGAGCTTGCCTCCGAGTGGTCCTATATGAATTCATGAAGATTATAATGGTGGTGTTGAGCAATCAAGGTTGCTGTTTACTTCTGAAGAGAGTTGTAATTAATTGTGGCATTTATTTCTCTGTTAGATTTGTATGCGGCGCTCATGTATCTCAATCATTCATATATCACTTTTGCGTTTTTGCTTTCGGTAAATTATCCACGAACAACATTTAGAAGGAAGGTCGTGGACATGTTATTGGGAATACAGGAATTTGGAGAGAAAGGGGGGGAGGGAGTTTAGTGCACAGAGAGCAGAAGATCAGCACTAGGGACTGTAATCTTGGGATCCTGAATCTCGGACATTTAACAATCCCGTAATCCTGCGATTGACAAACATGGAATCCCGTTTTTCGGGATTGCAAAAATTCGGATTTTTTTTACGTTACTTGACCATTCTTGCAGCAATTCCTTGGTCAATAGACGCCAAAACGACAGATAAGCAGACGCTATAATGAAGGTAAGCTGGTGGCCAGCAGAAAACCCCAGAGGGGTGACTGGAGGTAGGCGTTTCTCAGTGATCAGGCAGCAGATTTGGGTTTGCTCTCTCCCATTCCTTGCTTGGTTCATGTATGCAAACTATACTAATATGTAGTCTTCCACACACCAATGGCCCACACAACATTCAGCTGACCGATAGAACATAAACAGGGACTCTCAGTGACTAATTCCAATTCATGCCTATTGATGATCCCCGCCCCTATAATTTCGCCGACTTGTGATCTGGACAGCGTGTCTCTTGCTACCTTGAACCTTGATATCGGAGGACTGCAGCTAGGCTAGCCTGCAAGATCATTCACTCACTGGTGAATCTTGGCCAGCCTGCTACTAAGTCCTGTTGTGTTCCTCGCTCTGTGGTCAGTCGGTGCATTGGTCACCTCCTATTGTCTGACCTAATTCCGGGTTGCCGCATGCAGAGGTCTATTACATATTCAGAGTGATCACAACTATGTCCAGTTAAAGAGGGGGAAATCTGAAATGAGCTCAACTGCTGCAATCTAGGTCAAAGTAGACATGGGAGGGCAGGATGGGGGAAGGAGTGGGGTCTAACTTGGTTTTTTAGTGGGGATAGAAGCCACTGCTTGTAGGTCTATCACTGGAGTTTCAAACAAACCATGCTGCTGCCAGGAACCACCGGCTAAAGCCCTTGCTGTGAGTCATAATTGATCGCGGTTGAAGTACTGAAGACAAAGAGTAAGCTTTACTGAGTAAACTTTACTGTAAAATTCTTAATTGCCATTTATATAAACCCGGGATTGACTCATTTATAATCCCAGGATTGATCAAATACCCCGGGATTACATTCCCTAATCAGCACAGACCATGCACGATCAATTGCCACAACCATCCTAAAGGTCAACTCTGCCGCGCCAGATGATGTTGGCAAATGAGAAGTACGATGTTATGGACACCTTGCATGTCAGACAAACAGTTACAATTCTCACGTAATATATCAACATATATCATGCATGGCAAGCTGGCTCCAGGCCATGAACAGAATGAATCATGGGATGAGCATCAATGGTCTATGGTTCATTTGGGAGCTGTGTTCCCGTCTCCAACCAACCACGTCGTCAATCCTTGCACTGAGCTTCGACTCTTCGTGGAGACTTCATTGTCCCACGCTCTCGTACATCAATGCAGGCCAACCATGACTTTTCATGCATTCGACCTTCATACTAAAACAGTCTTCCATTAACGATATTGCACTGCATGTATCCTATGAAAAACCTTGTCAGTCACTTAAGTTGCCACCGAACTGTCATATATAGCTATGTTAAGTGCCTTCGTGAGGTTATTGTAAGGCGTTATCTAAACTTTCATATACATACATACAACCAATTGAAGCCCTAGTGATTGCAGTATCAGGCCTCAATTAGGTTGGGTTATAGCTCTGGTCAACTTTAACTTAAGTGATAACAAGACTTGTATCTTGAAAAAGAAACATGTAACCGGTTTACCATTAAATTTTGTGACAGAAACATGTTAATCTAATTCTTCCTCAGGTATAGTTCCATCTATGATCTGTCACCTCTGATGAGTCTTCTCAAGATATTTTATATATTTGTTTAAAGTTCAAAAGCAGTGTACAAATGGCACCTGAAAAATTACAACAAAATACTTTAATCTTGCAAAACATTGAAACTATGTCCCTGTCTGTGTCCATTAGTATTTACAGAAATCCTCATTGAAAAGAGAGGGGCAAGCACTCGTATATCCTCTAGATATCTCAACTGTTTCCCGTCAGTTCCCAGTATCCAATTCACTGATATCCAACTCCAAGCATTCACAATCAGACTCTGGAAGTTCTCCAGCAGTTGCAGCTGTAGTCATGTCAGCATCGAAGACGTCACCTGTGATGTCGAGACGCGAATCCTCTGCTCCACAGACCACCGATGAATCGCCACAGACCACAGATGAATCTCCACAGACCACAGATGAATCTCCACAGACCACAGATGAATCGGTGCAATTTCTGTCGAAAGAACACAACAATCATTCTTCTAATTCTAACAGAACTTTGCAAAATCTTAGCTTCGCACTAATTTTCAGATGCCAGTGCACCACTTTACTACTTAAGTGCAAGTGTCATTGCAGTGCACCCCTTTGCTACTTAAGTGCAAGTGTAATTCCAGTGCACCCCTTTGCTACTTAAGTGCAAGTGCGTTGTTACACAAATCTATATTTTGATATAACAAAATTTGGATAGAAATAAACCATTTTACAAGCTGAGGGAGTTTTATGTTCACAGTAGTAAATTTGTGCCGACCAAGTGGCTCGGTTGATTTTGCTTACAAGTGGCCTATGGACCCATGCGCATGTTACAACAGTCCTGCCCTCTTCCTCTCCCTTTCTCCTTCCTGCTCTTCTCAACCAGTTCACGTTCTTCCAATTTCTTCTTAGCTATTTGTTTGGCATATTCAGTATCCAATGTCAGAAGTAATTCAAGTAATACATGCAAATGTTGACCAAGTGCTGCATCGTCATTCAATACATAGCAGCACGGTTCAGTAAAGCTTTAGGTTCTACTCAATTGTTCTTTGCAGTCTACTGCTGTATTTTAGGAGAGTGGCAGAAATACCATATATCAAAAGAGTGACAACTTAAGCAAAAAATTTGAAGGTTCAAAAACGTTTCAAAAGCATGACAAGAATGTATTCACTCCATAATTTTTTATACTTCAAAAGAGTCATACAATTTATTTAACTAAATTATTGATCAATGCTGCTTGATTTATTTCCCAATCTGTGAGCTGAGTTGAAATGGCTAAATGTTGTGCAAAAGCCGTCAAGAGGGCGATGCCAAGCTTGAGTTGACAACAGACTTTGCAAGTCTCTCTTCTTCTCTATGTGTACAGTTCTGTCTTCTTCTCTCTTCATTCTTACTTGAATGTTCCCTGCCATTAGCCTATCCTCTTCATCGGTGCTTTTCTTTAAGTGGAAAAGTTCAACTACGGTTTTGTATGTCCTGTGTCTCCAAAGCTGTTGTTTGTTTATTGGCTTCAAGATGGTGAATACGTCACAAAGTCACATATAAGATTTCATTTAATAATTTACCATTTCTTCCCATGTCATTGGCCACATTAACGTAAAATAACAAAAGAAAAAATCCTAAATCTAGGCTATGAATCAATTATATATATATATATATATATATATATTTTATGTCACTCTGTCATCGTGAAAACATTTCTGCATTTATTTCTCATTTAGTACGCTTACGATACCAAACGACTGTATATGTAAACATGTTTCCAAACAGAGAACTTTGCTCTCACTTCATTTCCATTCTGTCCTTTGAAGTCAGCTGTTGCTGCTGTTGTTGGTCGCACAGCTTTTTACCACTTGGTTTTGGATCCCAGATGTGAAGCTGTTTGCGCCAAATACGGATCACTGTATCCCATCCACGACGACTGTACTTGAGATTTTTGTCAGGAGTCCACGGATGAAAATTGGTACGCTTGTGTCTACAATCGACACAAAGATCATATTAATATGAAAATTGGTGCGCTTGTGTCTACAATCGACACAAAGATCATATTAATATGAAAATTGGTGCGCTTGTGTCTACAATCGACACAAAGATCATATTAATATGAAAATTGGTGCGCTTGTGTCTACAATCGACACAAAGATCATATTAATATGAAAATTGGTGCGCTTGCGTCTACAATCGACACAAAGATCACATTAATATGAAAATTGGTACGCTTGTGTCTACAATCGACACAAAGATATTAATAATGGTTGTAAGGAAAGGATCAGAATGTTTTGTTGAAGGACAGCTTTTCACTTCTTAACAGCTACCATCAGTTGCTAATAATGTCAGCCATTTCCCCATTTGTATTTACAATGCACCAGGATTAGGTTTTTACTGTATCTGTGTTACGTGTCCACAGAGCAAATCACATTTCTCAAATGTCCAGAACCATCTAACGAGATTCCAGAGAACATGTATATGGGACACATGGAAAAAATTCAGATGATACTATCAATCCAACTGTAATTTTTTTAAATGTGACCCTCAATTGCATAATTATGCCACAAAGGTCAATTGAATCATTTTGAAATAAATAAAATATGTTCATTCAAATAAACTTGTGATGTATCTATAAATTATGAGAGGATTTAAAAAGTGATGCATGGGAGCCAATGTCTTTTCAGTGCTTGAAGATGCCACAACCAACGCTTAGTAAATTAGCAGATGAGCTGCGGCAATGATTTGCAGTTTTTGTAGGCATGACAATTTGTTGATGCTTACAGAGGAACTTGTTTGCGATAGTTCTGGTACTCTGAAGTACCAATGCCGTATCCGATCTGCTTCAGTCTACGTTCAAGTACCGTTGAATCAGTCTCAAAGGAATTGGGATGCTCCACTTCGTCATCGTCTACTTTTCTCTCGGCATCACTAAAATTCAATTCATCAATAATGACATAGAAAAGAATCTCAACATCTGCACAATCGACCAAAACAATCCAACGCAGATTGATTGCAAGACGTGAATAACTTCTATGCAAATTTTATCCTTCACATATCTGTCTGTCCTGCTAAATTGTCAGCTGACGTAGATGAGGCTTCAATTAATTTCGACTGATTCCCAAGCCAAGAGGAAGGGTTGCAACGTCCTTCATTGCATCTTCTTCTTTTCCGTGCTCTGCCATTAGGCAGGTTCGAATGTTTGACGTCTCCATTCATCTCTGTTCTGCGCTTTCATTTTCAGCCTCTGATAATTACCATCTTTCATCATCCAGTCTAACAGTCTTTGTCTTGGTCTGCCTCTCGTTCATTGCATGGGTCCTTAAAACTGCTAGAGCTGTCTTTTGTTATATGTACATTTAAGTACTGACGTTTGGCATGTAAATCTTCCATTAGCCCACATTTCACAACATCGTGCAAATATGAATCAATAAACAACAAGCTGTTATCCCAATGAGTGTAAAAGTACAACTCTAGATAGCATTCTTTGATTCTTTTAATCAGATCAAAATCTCTTGTCAATGATAAAAGACTAAAACTCACCAATGGTCCTTTGTCTTTGTTCCTGACTGTCTAAGCTGTTGTCCGAGCTCCAACCGCTTGCGGAAGCTGTAAGAATTTTGTCGACAAACGATACCAAGTTGAAAGCATTTGATGAAATCAGTCAATTTAAGCTAACCTCTTTGATGCCTTTTAAAGACGTGTGAAACGCAATACAGTTATGGCTATCTAACTGATGCATCACACTGTAATGAATCAGTCAATTAATATTGTCTAAAAGGACTGTTTGAATACGTTAAAAAAAACTGCGGCTTATGTGGATACGTAACTGTCATAAACCATGTAAATTTCTTAAAATAAATTGTACATGCAGTTGAGTTACATGGACCATTGAAGATCGATTTACTGGAAGGTGGTTGTCAACGTTCTTATACACAAGGCAGCATTCAATTGATTCGCGAACTAACAGTGCTGTGCTATTGCACATGCTTAAGAAACTGATAGCCTTTGAGCATTAAATTCAACACCTGCAACAACTTGTGGCCATCTGCACATACTATGAATACTTGAATAGCGATCATATTGTGGTGTCAGTTTTAAGTTAAATGAAGATCATTATTATTATTATATAACACAAATTTTAAAAATCTGTTTGCTGTGAAAGAGACTACCTTAAAATTCTTTCAAATTCTCTATCTAAGATGCATTATAATTATTAATTACCTTTTCTCGTGAACCTCGTTTCTCTCCTCTTCCTCAACAATGCTTGCCCAATCAGTCGCTCCGGAAACTGTTCTTGGACTAGTCAACCTGTAAATAAATAACAGATGTCAAATTTTTTTGCTTAGAAAATACATGCATGCATAATGCATATAAACATTCTTTTATAGTAATTGTATTTATGGCAATTTTCATATTTTGGCCTGCGGGCCACGGGTTGGGAACCACTGGCCTAGAGCTCTGGAATATTAATGAAAGCCCATGTTGACAAGTGCTGTCCAAACTATCTCTCTGGACAAGAACACACTTTCATTAGTACATAGAGTTGGTGTGATGCATTTACACCAAAAACAGTTCATGTGATTGAATAAAAATGCAGTTTAGACAAGAAAATGTCAAGAATTTCATTTTTAAGTAGCCTGAAAATGTCTTTTGCCAAGTCAATTGGCTATGATGTGTAAAATAAAAATAAATAAATAAAAATGTGTGTACACCAAAATGCGGAGCTAGTAATCGGTTCAAATATTAAGAATAGTCATTACTTACTCACTGATTCTGCTCCAATTGTGCAACAGTACGTTTACATTTACATGCACATGAATAGAATTGACAAGTCTGAAATTGAAAAGTTTATCATGTCACTGTTGAATCTGTCACCTGACTTTAAACCATTTGAGCTGAGAATATACAACTTACTCAACAGGTTCTTTGTTTCTGATACCATGCTTGTCCATTTGAGAATCACCCCTTCTCCCATCTTCAAAATTTCCCTCGCTGTAAAAAAACAGAAATATACAGATCTTACGAAACGAATGAATCACACATCACTAGCAACTTTTAAGAAGATAAACATTCTTGCCAAGAACTTATTCATTCCTGTTTGTTCACATGTACCTAAAAAAAGAACATCAAACCTTTTTTAACTGACCTTGAAAATATCTGTTTCTGTTTGAGTGGCAATGTGTTTCCATAGCGATATCTCAGCTGATGAAGATTACGATCTCGGTGTTTTCCTTCGGAGAAAGGTCGCTTTGATTCCAGTCTCAACGGACTACGAAGTGAATTCAGTGGACTCTCATAGTCACTGCAACTCTCTGACCTTCAACAAAACAGTAAACGTAATAAGTTTCAACCAGAATGATTGAACAAAAACTACACAAAGCCCGAAATTAATCTGGAAAATATCAAACACTAATATCTAACTTAAAATTTGTCTCCAAGTCATTGAGAAAGCACTTGTGTGGCCTCTTTCTGCAAGATCTTCATGCCTTCTTCGTTCTGCTGACCGCTTTGATCTATTTGTACCTAGATCATGAACCTCATTAACCCAGCATCTGGCTTTTGCTACTGTGGGTCCCTCAATGTAAAATTACATTCCCTCTGGAATTTGTGGCAGGATTCTGGTAGGAATCTGCGTCTGTGAAGCCCTCGATGGCAGATGATCATCAATCCCGGGCGCAGTTTAAGAATATGCACCACAACTGATGTACCTGCAGCTAATTTGTAAAATAATGTAACTAGCTTCATATAGCACCTTTAAAACACCGAGTACCTAGAGCAGCGGTTCTCAACCGGGGGTCCGCGGACCCCTGGGGGTCCGCGGCCTTCCGCCTGGGGGTCCGCGAGCAAGTCCTGAAAATTATGTATTTCTTAGCTAAAAACATAGAAACAGATTCATTTTTGTCAATTTTTCAATATTTCTCCGTTTCAATGGCGACATGAAACTTATAATACTCTAATTAATGACAAATTTATCTGTTTTAGATAAGTCGGTTTGTTTCAATCGTTAGAGTGCAGACTGGCTGAAATCTATATTCGATCAGGTCATAAAAATGGTTGATTTCATGAAAGCACGTCCACTAAACTTTCGTCTTTTTGTCACTTTATGTTCAGCTATGGAAATCATGAAGAACAGTTAAGGATATAATGGGAAAGTTTGTAACAGACTATAAATTTCTGGATGCTTTTGAGAGTGTTTCTTAGAGAAAAAGACCTCAAACAGCAATTCATTTAAATAACAACTCATTTACAACATAATTATGGATTTCAACTCTGGCTTACATGTAACTGGCTGGCATTTTTGAGCAGCTAAATACACTAGATGAATTCCTCTAAGCAAGTGATGCAGACAAGTCTAATCACCATTAGGTGTAGGCCTATTGGTAGGCCTAAGTGTCTGCTTTTACAAAAAATGATCTCTGGTGCAAAACGGATAGCAGTAGGCAACTTTGACATATTTTGATCAATTGCATGAATTCACATTGAAATGAGCAAATGCACAGATCAATCAACCAAAATTTGTTAATTTAATTTCCGGACATAATTATTCAATCATAGCTGGATCAGTTCAACTTCTACTTTGGTCATTTGAACGTTCACAGTTTCTCCGTCTCTTGCAAACATTGATTCGTGGAATTTACCAACATCGGAATTGAACCAAATCATTGAGCCGACCAGTGATACTATAGGCCTAGGCCTACATTGAAGCTGCTGCATCCATGCAAGAGTTAGCCTGATGCACAGTGGCGGCGCTAGGGGGGGCTGGGGGCTAAGCCCCCCTACGAGAGGCTCAGCCCCCCCTAAAAAAGGGGCATCCGAAAAAAATTTACAGTGAAATACGGAAAATTTTCACAGGATTTCGGTCGATGACTAAAAAAAAAAAGGTCGTCAGAAATTTTTGCGGCGAAAATGGAAAATTTTCACGGGATTTCGGTCGATGACTAAAAAAAAAGTCGTCAGAAATTTTTGCGGCGAAAATGGAAAATTTTCATGAGATTTTGGTCGAGGCTTCAGCTCCCCCGAAACTGAAATCCTGGCGCCGCCACTGCTGATGCATTTTTTTGATACAAGCTTCACATGAATATCCAAAACTGTCTGAGAAAGCTTTCAACATTATTTCACCTTTTGCAACATCATAATTATCTTTGTGAATGTGGATCTCGTTCACGGCTTGAGGTTTGAAATGGGTTCAGATTGAGTGTTTCGAGCATTAAGCTTACACCTCGAATAGATAAACTGTGGTCGAATATGCGTGCCCAAAGCTTGTATTAAAATAAAATACAGGTTTTTTCTAATAAATTTCAAAGAATCTTACTAGTTAAATAAATTTCTATTACGACAGAGCAAGGGCATATAGCCTATTGGATTATTGGCTAGTCATAGGCCTACAGCCCTACAGTCACGAAAAACGCCAGAGGCACCAAATTTATGTGGGGGGTCCGTGACCGAGACCCAAAATTAGAAAGGGGTCCGTGAGTCTGGAAAAGTTGAGAACCGCTGACCTAGAGGACGGTAGTCAGCACAAAGCACAACATAATACTCGTCGACTTGTGTTACATGTTAAGCGTAATAAATATAACTGAGAGACAATGGTGTTGAAAGTTACAAACAGTCATACAAAGCACTGTTTCATAATATTTATGACAATAACAATGTGAATTGTGCAGCGGAGTTTAACTTACGACTTGCGTCCACTGAAAAACATTTCGCTCTCAGGTTTCTCCCCATCACACGAAACACGTCTATACTGTCGACGATTTTTCGCAGCACTTTTCTCCATTATTCTGCTGCAGTGCTATTTGTGCAATGATTTGAACAACGATTTAATCGAACGATTTAGTCAGATAACAATTGATCACTGCCTCCGCTGCAAAAAAAAGCATCGAATAAAAGGCGCCAAAACCTTCAACAACAAGCATTGAACATATTGTAAAAGCATGGAACGGACAACAACTGAATTAAAAATCCATCTACAAGCCCAATACAATACAATGACTGCTACAAACCTAAAATCCAAGTCTTATGATGTATGAAACGATGGAAACTGTTGACCAACTTTAATCTAGGTATCAATGTTATTCGCTTTTGATGTCATAAGATGTTGTACGCCTCCAAGCTATCCAGAATGCCCTCGAGCCCTCACCCGTGCAGTCACTAAACCCCCAAACGTCACCACATCACTCGATCCTGTCCTGAAATCACTTCACTGGCTTGAAAAACCTGAACGCATCGTATACAAAATCCTCTCACTCACTTACAATACACTTCAATCATCCCAGCCGTTCTACCGTCGTCAGTTGTTCACCATCCAGCCACTCCGTTCAACACGCTCCTCATCCTCCATAACACTGCTTCGCACTCCCATCACTGAAATTCGCAAACCGCTCCATAGCCATTGCTGTTCCACCTCTTTGGAACAAACTTCCGCCATCACTACGGCAAACTTCCGACCCATCATAAGAACTCACCAAAACTCCACCTCTCGCTATCTCCCCACAGGTCTTTCATTCAAAACCGAAAACATTGTTCTTTTACAAATCCTATCCTGATTCCTCACATCCCTCGTCATTTCAACTCTAAACACCACCCACCTTACCTCTCGTTCTCTACGCCAGCGTGTTATCCATTACTCTACCGCCTCCCCCAGGTTCGAATCTACAACAAGCCTTTCAGTAGGGACCTTGCTCATATCAGCGCTTCGGCGTGTAACTTCGATTCAGTGTCCGCGCTGTAGTCGGGAGAGCCGCGCTGTAGTCGGGAGCGCTTCTGAGTATGCACCTCAAGAGGCGCTATAACAAGTGCACACATACATACACTCGCGCACCAATTAAATAATTATCTGAATGTGTATTTTGTCCATGCATTCTAGTATTATTATATATCTATGGTACATCAGTGGGTCAACTGGGGTCAACCCTCACCCTGGGTCAACCTGATGATAGAACTACACCGCCAAACATATCGATGGCTGGAAGCACAAAGGTGCTAAGCGCACTTTTCTTAATTCTAAGAAAACTGAAGTTGAAGTTTTGTTATGTGTTGCTAAAATTCATTATTCAAAATAATTCGATTTGCAATGACTTTTCCAAAAGAAGAGCTTATTGCAGTGTTACAAGTATTTTTATTTTTGCACAAATAATTCTGTTTGTAAAAAAAAAATGACTTTGTAAAATTACTGTAAGGAAATATATGCACTTAGGACTTTTGTGCGCTGATGCTGGGACACCTGAAATACTAATTCATGTCAACTGTTTTGACAATTGTTTTAGAAGACCCTTAATAAATACTGTTCTAACTAGCCTTTAAGCATTTGTTAATTTATTAAGCACCACATGATTATATTATTTAATTTTAAAATTTCTTTTAAGCAAAAAAACTCCTAATAATATCAGGAAAATAACCAAAAATAATTTAATTCAAGTATGAGCGACTCTTACGCCGAGTTTTCCTTCAAATTAATGTGATAATCATAGCTGTCATACTTATCATTATAATTAACATCCAATAAAGATTTAAGAAAAAAATATTATAATGAAAATCAAGAAGCACCAAAATGCATCTTCCTCCATAATTTATCCACATTTCACACGTTGAAGAAGTAAAACAATAAAATGCAACAGTAATTATAAAATAATGCTCTGCATTCAAGCCATTAGTTTCAGATAAGAAAAAAATAACATTAAGTTTGAATTCAGTCTTCTTCCTCGTCAGCACAGGGCTCCGAAAGACAGTCTCGAGCTCTAGCATTTGAAGGCAAGTCATTGTAGAAAACCGCATGCTCTGCCGGAATTACTCTGCTCTTCAGTAGCGCAAGGAGGTCAGCTTTTTTGGCCGTCGAGATTGGGATTCGAGAGAGATAGGCTGGTGTAAGTTCCCCTATCAGTGTGTTTGGCCTGCCGCGTTTGCTGGATATGTTGAGGCGAAGGAAATTCTCATCACTAATCTGGTATTTGTACTCAATGACAAATGGGTGAAGTTTACTGAAGCGCAGCCACTTAACACGTAGCCAATTCACCGTATCCCCCTCCATATTCTTGCTGCGATTTAGTAGAAGAGTAGAAGCCAGCATCTTCAAGTCACTGAAGTCTGTGTGCATCATTCGCTGAACGATAAATGGAGGAGCTTTCTTTCGTGCACCGGCTATCGCCACTTCCCAATCACGAGTTGTATAAATTTTGAGATGCTTTGTAGCTCGCTCAATCAGGGAGTGCATTAGATCTACATCTAAATACGAGTGGCCACTCTCCATATACTTTAGATCAACAGTTTGTAGAGAAGGCAATGTTCTAATGGCGTACAACATGACTGCACAGATAAACTGGTTGCGATTTTGTCCACCGCAAGTATCTGAGAATGATGTGACGTGCGTGACGGTTGCTGGAAGTTTTCGCAAGTAATCCAGAAGGGCGGACCCTATATCATTTGCTCCCCTACCACCTTCTGTCTCGTCCCATATGTAATTGAATCCTTGTTGGGATGCCGATTCCAGTATCGTAAAGTTGTACACAGCAAGCTTCCTTCTATAATATATTTGTGAATCACCTGCATGTGGAGTAGAGAGAACTGCTTCAAGATCAAATGTTATGGCTCGATACGATTGGTCACTGCAAGCTTTTACTTTATCGCGACTCTTCTCCTCCATAGACTCTTTTTCTCGCCTTTTATGTGCTTCCCATGCATCATGCAAGTTCGTCTTCTCTGTATCCACAGCATTTCTGTAGCTATTACAAGTGGAGCACTGATCTTTCTTAGGAATAAAGAAGCCAAGATTAAATTGGGTATTGAAGACTCTTCGATAGATTTCTTGCTTAACAGGTGCTACTCCAAGCCTTTGACAGTAATCCTCACTGTACAAACGGTAAAGCTGTTGAATATTAAGATCAGGTGCCAAATACCGTTTACGTGAGTCTTTGCGAGTGTAATGCGATTCAACCTGCGGAAAGCTGTTTATGTGATCGACGATCTTCTGGATATTCTCATCTGAAGTTTTATTTGCAGGAACCTTTCCTTTCCGACCATCTTTTCCAACAAATAAACCAGTATCTGATTTACCTTTTAAAGCCCTGTTAACAATCTTGATTGAAATAGCAAGAGTACTGCAAAAGAAGTTTCTACAGACACGCATTCGATCATCATCGGACATCAAATAATACTCTCGACTTTTCTTGCGCTTTGTGCTTACAGCCTCTCCAGTTGCAGCATCTATGCTACGCCTGCGGACAGCAACTTCAGTGACTGCGCTGCAGAGGAACTGAGACTTGCACTGAATGTCTTGCAACGAGTAATACTCGTTGCATAATTGCACTTGCTTATCTTCCGAAATCATGACCCCACACTTAAAACGACATCCTTCTTCGCAACCCCCACATGGTTTTTTTCCCGCCACTAGTTTCCCTTTCCTCGAAACATACTCCTTTCCATTAGCTCGAGATAGCTGCCTAACATTTCGTTTCCAACCTTGTGTATTTCGTTTACGCTTTCGTGAACGCTCCTCCATATCTGATGGTGGTAGGCAAGGTGTAGATGCATCGTCGCTGAGAGGAAGACTTCCTGAGGGACCAGGCTCTTCGTTAGAGAGAGAGGTTGAACGAGTAGTCACTGTAACTTCTGTTGGATGTGGAGGATTAACTACATCAACTGTTGTTGGAAGCACTGAATCAGGTGACATCTGTTGAGAAGAAATAACCCCGACTGGAACTTGCAAAGGTTGCAAGATTGGTGGCCTACATGACATGTAAAATAAAAATAAATGCCAATTAAACACTCATTTTTAATAATTTAATAATCTTCCTTTATTGAAGTTCACATTCACAGAATGCATTGCGATTACAATGAAACATTCATAATCATAGTACACTGTAGTAACTGATGACAAGTTTAACAGAAGTTTAATTTAACTTTTGTATTTTCATCATAAGAGTAGTTTAAGTAAATTAATTCATCAATTATAATGGCAGAAATACAAGAAAATGACTACTCCATAGAGACAATGACTATTAGACCTTCATTTTAAAATAATAATTGAAACCACATTTGAAATGATAGTACAAAGAACTACCTTAGGCGAGTAATGATGATAACTTTACGGGTACGAGTTCTTTCCATCGGAGTGGCCATACTTGCAACATGAAGGTTGAAAGGCTCGGACGTCAGCAGGTGTGAATGGTCTAGCACTTCTACTGCAGAAACCTCTCTGCAAAAAGGCTCCAAGACTAGAGGAAGTGTAGGATCAAGCCCTTCAACTGTCATAGCAGGTGTACGATTAAGCGGAGAAGAAACCTCGAGGTCCAGAGGAAGCATAGTTGCAGGCAAATCAGTTGCCAGCGGGTGTGAATGGTCGAGCACTTCTACTGCAGAAACCTCTCTGCAAAAAGGCTCCAAGACTAGAGGAAGTGTAGGATCAAGCCCTTCAACTGTCATAGCAGGTGTACGATTAAGCGGAGAAGAAACCTCGAGGTCCAGAGGAAGCATAGTTGCAGGCAAATCAGTTGCCAGCGGGTGTGAATGGTCGAGCACTTCTACTGCAGAAACCTCTCTGCAAAAAGGCTCCAAGACTAGAGGAAGTGTAGGATCAAGCCCTTCAACTGTCATAGCAGGTGTACGATTAAGCGGAGAAGAAACCTCGAGGTCCAGAGGAAGCATAGTTGCAGGCAAATCAGTTGCCAGCGGGTGTGAATGGTCGAGCACTTCTACTGCAGAAACCTCTCTGCAAAAAGGCTCCAAGACTAGAGGAAGTGTAGGATCAAGCCCTTCAACTGTCATAGCAGGTGTACGATTAAGCGGAGAAGAAACCTCGAGGTCCAGAGGAAGCATAGTTGCAGGCAAATCAGTTGCCAGCGGGTGTGAATGGTCGAGCACTTCTACTGCAGAAACCTCTCTGCAAAAAGGCTCCAAGACTAGAGGAAGTGTAGGATCAAGCCCTTCAACTGTCATAGCAGGTGTACGATTAAGCGGAGAAGAAATCTCGAGGTCCAGAGGAAGCATAGTTGCAGGCAAATCAGTTGCCAGATGTTCAGTAGAAGTTCCTAAGACAGACAAAATGCATACCCAAGTTAAACAATGTAAAGAAACACGGAGGGATGCATCGCTGGTTTTAATATTCACTATGGCAAGCAATACCGGTCTATGCGTCTGCAGGTGTGTTCTGGTGGTCACGATCCTACCTGTAGTTGCTTAATAATACCGATGAGACGTCCATGACATCGCCTTTCGATGCAGCCCAAACCTTACTGCATAATACCGCATAATTTTTACAATTTTACCACATAAGCCGATTTCGAGCTTTAAATCACTTAATTTCCCAAACATCAACATTTATTTTCCATAATTTTACAGCATTTTCTAAGGTTCCTATTAATAAGCTTACCATCATCACTGGATTCCTCGATTGAATCATTAAGGTCCATGATCATCTGAAGCGCTTGTGCAGAACTGAAACGATGCACTCGTTTATGCATTTCAATAATAATGTATTGAGAGCAGAAACAGTAAACAATAAGCAGTAAACACTAAAGATTTCGAGATATTGTTTCTGTTATTTTTAATGTAACTTTTATTATTTTTGTAACGGGGACGACGATAAACAGTAATGGCGAATGGCGTGGAAGTCAACAACAAAGACAAGGCGTTAAAAAAAGAGGGTGCACATAGGTATTAAGTGCGCTTGAGCTATTTGCGCTCTATGGATTTCAGCCAATGAGACTTAGCCCAATTGTGTTTTGGTGCCAAGTGATCCAAATTAACATCGTAAACGTTAGTACCTTTGTGCTCCGATGTATATTTCTTCCAGGCATATTATGCACTACTTTTTTGAAAAACCCAAAAAAGTGCGCTTAGCACCTTTGTGCTTCCAGCCATCGATATGTTTCAAACTGATTTGCTTTGTTATTGTTGTTGGAATGATTCTGTAAGGTAAGACAACGACGATTAATATAATATTTTGCACGCAGCGGTTTAAGCGCAGAAATTATTTGTTTATACTGAGGACCTGACTTACTGGGAGCGCATCACAGCCTGGTGGAGCCATGACAGACCCCGAAGTATCAGCGTATAGCTGCATATTGCGCCCATGTTGCATTGCATTCATTGGTATTGTTTATGTCTTATATTATATGCGTAATGTCTTGCATTGGATCCCTTTCCAGCGGGCGCTGTAACACAACCATAAGGGCGCCTTACAAAACAACTAAGTTGCGGGATAAACCCTAGCGAACAAGTATGTTTTTAGCATGGATTTAAAAGAGTCCTCTGAGCCGGCCGATTGAATAGCGAGAGGAAGCCTGTTCCGGCATCGAGGACCAGCGGCTGAGAAAGAATGGTCGCCGAAGCGCGTTCTCATCCTCCGCAAAAGCAAATTAGTCATCTCAGATGATTGGAGCCGAAGCCTGGCCACGGAGGACTAAGTCTCTGTGCGGCAATCGCGCAGGTACTCTGGTGCAGCTCCGTGAAGTATTTGAAGACGAGCAGACAGAGCTTAAACTCGCTGCGAAATGGAACAGGCAACCAGTGGAGGACGTGGTGTCAAAAATGTTGGGCAGCAGTCGCATCGCTGGCCTACAGGGTTTGTGCATTGGTTAGACACCTATATTGACAGCACTCTGTCTCTGAATTTGACCATCCCTTGACATCATGGGTATGAAGTAGTCATCTTAAATTAAACAAATGAGTTGGTCGCCTATTAAGTATCAAGTAAGCAAAATGGCCAACCCAGATTGTGACAGAATAGATTGCTGACCTACATCGGCAACAACCTTCAACATTTCCACAAGTTGCAATAATCTAGAACATAGATATACTTGCAGACATTGGCAGTTGGGCATGTGACACCTAATAATTTTATTGTATGAATGGACATATAATTTACATATAAATAACTTACAAACACTGTTGACATGGCCATTGAGGGACGTGGTGGAATCTGCCAGTACAGTGCCTGAAGTTAAAAGCAGCATGCATCTGCCAGCTTACCAGTAGCAATTGACTCTGCTAGCTTACCAGTAGCAATTGACTCTGCCAGCTTACCAGTAGCAATTGACTCTGCCAGCTTACCAGTAGCAATTGACTCTGCCAGCTTACCAGTAGCAATTGACTCTGCCAGCTTACCAGTAGCAATTGACTCTGCCAGCTTACCAGTAGCAATTGACTCTGCCAGCTTACCAGTAGCAATGACTTTGTTGTTTTGCTCCAGATCTTCTTTCTTTACTGAAATCAACCAACCATCGTTTATTTGCTTGTCTTATGTTTCATGCAGCTTCTGTAGTTTTATCTTCTTTTGCAAGTATTTGTTGATAAATTGTTAAATGACCTGATGTACTTCTTTCTGTTCTAGGTGATGTCAAAGTACAGAAACAATTCAGTTTTATTGTTAAAAGGAGAAAAGAAAGACAATGCACAACTGGATTCTTACATTTCTGTTTGTATTTTGCCGAATTGTTTTATCAATTCTGATTGATCGCGTTTTTCGTTTTTGTAAATGCCAACTGTGACGAATGTCTGTGGACAGCTGTGTCATGCGGTGAACTCAGGGTGAACTCTTCATTACTTGAGCGTGAATGAACTGCTCTTAGACAGCATCGTGCTTTCTCTGTTGTTGGCCCCGTTGTATGGAATTAGCTTCCATTGTCTTTACGCCAGATGCCTACAGTTTACTCAGATGTTTTTTGTTGCAGCCTTAAAACCATTCTTTTCAGCCGTGGCTGGGTCAGGAGCGCTCCTGAGTAGTAACCTCAAAGGAGTGCTATATAAATGTCTGTAATGAATGAATGAATAAGTAGACTGCTCTGCTAATCAGAATCTGGATTTGAAATGAAGGTTGAACTCTGATGTTAAATTTAAGTTAGTTGCCGTTTAATAACTGGCTGCATTGGTTTCCCATACAATTTAGTCCACGCTCATTTTAAAAGGGTTTAAAATTACCAACACCTTATTTTAGGAGAAAACAAAGAGATCTTAATTAACAGTACGCATTTTGATCAGTTAGGAAATTCTGTTGCTTACAATGGGTTGGCATCTCAGGAGCAAAATCCTGTTTTGACGTTTGGTTTTATGTTAAGTCAGTTTCTTCCACATCAATATAATGAACTTGATATTAATTGAGAACTTTCTCTTTTGCTCATTTCCACTGACACAAAACGTGGCAGATCAAAACTATTACATCAACGTTGTCACTGCCAGCTTCTGTAGTTGGCTTCTTGTTTTGCTAGGTGTTGGGCGAACAAGGAGGATACAATGTCACTTGTATTCCAGTCCTCGATTTTCACTTTATCAACGTCGAACTTCTAAGAGAGGCTCTTCGTCATCCAGATGATTATTCGTGTCTTCTCCTGTCCAGCCAAAGAGCGGTTGAGGCCATATCAAAGGCTGATGCAGACACAGATGGTTGGCAACTAATAATCATCTGACAATATAATTTATGCAGATCCCAAAACATTCACTAAGATGTATTGTAAGTTATAGTGCGTGCATTTATGATACGTTATATCTCAACAATTACTGTTTAATGCGCATAAAATATCTAAGTCAACTCTGTTTCTTTTCGGGATGCTTCTGTAAATTTTGTAGAAATTCTAAGTAATTCACGGATTATCGTTTAAACTATGGCTTGAATCTCTTTGTTACGACCACCGTTTTGTTATGACTGTCTCTCTCTCTCTCTCTGTCTTTCAACTGAGGACGGAATCAATTTGAACCAATGACGAATTTTAAAGCTTATTTGAAATGTGTAAGTTATCTATAAGTTATGTTTGGAATTAGTTTGACTTAAAAGTTTGTTAATGCCAACTAGCTGTGGACGAGTTACATTGTCTCTAAATATTCATCTGGTAAACATTTTGTTTGAAGGTCATTTGCTGTCTAGCTGGAGTAAGAAGAGAACATATGTTGTTGGATCAGCCACTGGACAATTAGGTGAGATTCAGTTTCCGTTGAGGCTTAGCTTTGAAACTGGATGGATGGCTGATCTGTAAATTGCATCTGGTCCTCTACCTCCTTCTCCTCCTCCTCCTCCTCCTCCTCCTCCTCCTCCTCCTCCTCCTCCTCCTCCTCCTCCTCATCGTCCTCCTCTTCATCGTCCTTCTCTTTTTTCTCATCCTTGTCCTCCTCATCATAGACGTTGTCGCCATCCTCATTCTCCTCCTCCTCATTCTCCTCCACATTCTCATTCTCCTCCTCCTCCACATTCTCCTCCTCCTCCACATTCTCCTCCTTCTCCTGTGCCATTCATCTGATTGATAGAAACATTGTGCAAGTTGAAGCGGTGCATATAGTGATTCAAAGAAGATTGATGAAACATGTTCTTCGTTTGAACTGACAATGAAAGGCAGACGCCGAAGATACGAGGCCTGTCTGAGAAAGACTCTAAGGTGCAGCAGTTCATGCAGTGGACGTATTGTGAGAAGTGTGAGAATGTTATGAAGGATTGTTTACAGATGTCTCTCTGCAGAAGGTCATCTAAAGCATCTGCTTAAGATTGAAGAATCATTCAACCATAGCAGCAGCAGCAGCAGCAGTGCCATTATAAGACAGCTTTCATAGTCTGCCACGTGATGTTTGTAAATTCACATTTATATAGTGGCATCTGAAAGGAAACAAAGTGAGAGGCAATGATGGATGAAGGACTGATTGGGTGTTGTGCCATGGATTGGTCACCCATGTCAAATCAACCCCACAGTCAATGCTGCTTACTAATATCTGCTGTCATGGCAACAAAACCAAAGACCAACAAAAGTTTTTTTGCTTTTCAGAAATCCTGTGAGTGTGTGTGTATGTGTTGTATTTCAGCTGAAAGTATTGGACTCAAAGTGAAAGGGGCAGAGTCAGGAAATTCAGAAAAGCTGGCAACTATTATGATAGAAGGTGAAGCATTGCCTCCCTGTAAATGTTAATGTATGTATGTATGTATATATGTAGGTATGTATGTATGTATGTATGTATGTATGTATGTATGTATGTATGCATGCATGTATGTATGTATGTATGCATGTATGTATGTATGCATCAGAGTCCTTATGTAGCCCCTTTCAGTAACTCACCAAGTAAATGCTTCCCAGTCTGTTGCTATTTAACATGAAAACATCTTTATATCACTGAAAACTGAAATTTTCTCTATCCAGCCTTCAAAGAACTTCTTGAAGACTCTGCCTAAGATCAAGATAGAGTTACCATAGTTAAAAACAGCAAATTCATCATTATGGAAATCATAATCAAATGATTGGCAGAGTCCACCACTGGTGAGCTCTCACACACTAGTTGAACCCCAGCATTAGAATCTCATCTGCAGCTGATAGTTGGCAGTTTGTTTTGGTGCTGGTAAGGATAAGTAGCAAAGAATAGGAAGAGCTTTGGTATTCAGTGTTCTTTGTTTTCATGTCAAGATCAGTCATGTTATTTCTTCTTATCCAACTGTGTTGATTTATTTTACTAGAATGCTACTTTAATGACTAAGCATGGGTGTCGCAGTCATTTTTAATGGACACTCGTCATTGAAGTATTAACTATTAAGCAAAAGATTGATTCTAGGACTTCTCATTAATTCTCTAGTGGATTTGGATTATGAGTTGTGAACGCGTTTTACTCGGTTTAACACACACATTGTTTTGAATGCTTTGTAGACCTGCTTAGTGATGTCTGTCTATCATCAAAACCAATTCTCTTTCCGTGTGGTAATCTTAAACTGGAAACTTTGCCAAGTTCTCTTCAAGCAGCAGGTTGTCTTATTAACCTAATTTAGTTATTTAACTTACCTTAAAATACACAGGAACAATCGATCTCTCTTCCAGACAAGACATTGTTTGATGATAATGCAGACAAGACATTGTTCGATGATTATGCAGACAAGACATTGTTCGATGATTATGCAGGCAAGACATTGTTTGATGATTATGCAGACAAGACATTGTTCGATGATTATGCAGACAAGACATTGTTTGATGATAATGCAGACAAGACATTGTTCGATGATTATGCAGACAAGACATTGTTCGATGATTATGCAGGCAAGACATTGTTTGATGATTATGCAGACAAGACATTGTTTGATGATGATGCAGACATGACATTGTTTGATGATGATGCAGACATGACATTGTTTGATGATGATGCAGACATGACATTGTTTGATGATTATGCAGACATGACATTGTTTGATGATTATTCAGACAAGACATTGTTCGATGATTATGCAGACAAGACATTGTTTGATGATTATGCAGACAAGACAAATTGTTTGATGATTATGCAGACATGACATTGTTTGATGATTATGCAGACATGACATTGTTTGATGATTATGCAGACAAGACATCGTTCGATGATTATGCAGACATGACATTGTTTGATGATTATGCAGACAAGACATTGTTCGATGATTATGCAGCTTCTCTTTCCAATTATTTCTCTGCTCCACCTCGTTTCGATGGATCGAAGTCTTACTTAAATACTTCAGTGTTGAAGTTGAGAGTGTACGAAAGGCAACTGGAATGCAGCAATTGCCTAGGAGACTCACTCTCTCTGTTGTGGTCAACTTTTGTTCTTTCAGCATATCGTCTTGATCTTCATCTGAGATACAGTCATCTATGTCTTCTATCTGATGCCGCACCTTCAATGATTACTTTTCTGTTGGTATCCCAAGGTTCTTTAATGCAACCCCAATTTCAATATATCTCTTTGCTTTGCTCTATCCTTGGTATCGTATCTTTCTGCTCTCAACGTTTATGTCTGAATGTGCTTCTATGCCTAGGTCCTTCTGTCTCCTGCAACAGAGACTTGAAATGAAACGAAATTGTGGTGTGCCAACGAATGATGTCTAATGCATTATTATGTAAATTAAACTCACATTTACGCAGCACATTAACCTTCTATATTGTGACTGTTACCACCAGCTTCCGCAGCTCAAGGTCATTTCCCGCTCTTTGACTCCTAGCGCAGCCTCAAACACTTGTTCATGCGTTTGTACTTTGTAGTTTCACATCTGGACTACTGCAGTGCCATATTCGTTGGACTTCCGGCCTGTTGGGTAGGGTCCCTAAATAGGGTTCTGCACACCACTGCCTGCCTCATAGTTATAGACTGCATTCCCAAGTTTGACCGAGCCTCTGAGTACATGCCGGATGTACTCCACTGGCTTCCATACCAACAGGCCATTGTTTACCGAATTTCTGACTTGGTCTGGCGCTATTTTGAGGGTTTAACCCTTTTATACTTGCAGGAGCTCTGCTGCTCCACCAGCACGTTCTGCGCCGCTGCTCTCTCCGCTAGTATATATTGAGAAGAAAATATACAGGTGGAAAGAAATTATATAACAGTGTTCTTGTTTTGCCATATTCTTCATCTTATCGTAATACATACATACATACATACATACATACATACATACATACATACATACATACATACATACATACATACATACATACATACATACATACATACAGGACAATCTGCGAGCGCATCTGAACAGTTCATCCTACTAGAGGCGCTTTATAAATGTTTAAATACAATACAATACAATACAAGATAGTCCACAGTGCGTTTTCAGTATCTCAAAGGTGTTGCGTGCATGGCTATCTGCTCATCTAAACCAGGGGTTCTCAACCTTTTTCGTCCCGCGACACACTTAAACTTGCTATCAAATTTGGCGACACACCATTCAATCGTCATATGTAAATGTCGCAAAAATATAAAAAGTGTCAAAGTTAAACATGTCTATTTATTTCAAACTTGCTCTCAAACTTATTTATCCTTCTAAGATGCTAAACTGCTGACAGTTTTAATAAATGAAAATAATTATATTGAATTTCTTTCCAATTTTTTTTATTATTCTAAAATTCCAAATTATTCTTCTGATCCCAATCTTTAGTCGTTTCTACAACTCGACGTCAATTTAGTCACCTAATTACTAAGACCTTGTAGTCCTAACAGTTAATGGGATCTTTGTTCTTGAATTTTTCTTTTGATCATATTAAAACGCGGTTCCACAGTTTTTGTAAGTGCAATTCGTAAGCAGGCTGAGAGGGCACATCCGACAAGTTTGTTCCGATTCTTGTTCTTTATGTTGATCATCTGAGAAAATCCCTGTTCAGATAAGTAGGAGCTATGAAAGGAAACCATCTCCTTGATATAGCTTTGCTTGCAAGTGATTTGTAATGTTCTTCCTTGAACGTCTTTGTCCAGGACTGAGTTCTTGATAATTGCTTATACATGTCGTTCATTCTGGAATCACATTGCAGCTCAACAAGTGTTTCCTGTTCATTGTTGTTCAAATCTTTTCCATTTATGTTTCTTTGAGGAATGGGTTCAACATCCACCTTGTCTTCTTAATATCAGCGTCTGAAGAGAATGGCCAAATGGACGTTTTTTACCCATAAGTTTTTCTATTTCGATTGCTGACTTAGCCTAGGTTAACGGGTAAAAGTTTTCTAACAGATGCGAATCATGCGATTGCAAACGTGTTTACATAGGCCCTATGTCATATCCGTTGAACATAAACGTCATAATTATCCCAGACCGCGGTAAAATAGATAGATAAATAGAGCGCGACAAATTCTCATTGCAGTCATCCGCTAAACTTCTAAATTACATGTACAGTAGGTAATGGAAGTCAGTGTATAATGCAAGAACAACGGACGTGTGCTGTGAGAATTTAGTAGACTGATGTTATTTAGGATTATTTCATGTAATCATTGGCCTACTGCGTTGTGTCAGTTTGGAAAAGAAACGAAGATAATTTTTATTATCATTATTATTAATTCGCGACACACCAATTCTTCGCGACACACCAGCGACACACCACTTTTACGCGACACACCGCCGGTCAAGTCGCGACACACCAGTGTGTCACGACACACCGGTTGAGAACCCCTGATCTAAACAACTGCATTATGAGACAGTTTGAAAATGTCTGCTCACTCGAGTTCAAGCTTGTGAAATGTACAACAAAAAAAGACCAATGTGATTGGTTGGAGACTGGAACATCATATCTACTAGATAAAATTCATTAAATGGAATGTAAATGTTCTATACTTACGTTGGTGCAGTGCTGGCTGATGGGTAGGCCTACAACCAATGATAAGTGCTGAGTGATGGGTACAACCCAATGAGAAGTGCTGGCTGATGGGTACAACCCAATGATAAGTGCTGACTGATGGGTACAACCCAATGAGAAGTGCTGGCTGATGGGTACAACCCAATGATAAGTGCTGACTGATGGGTACAACCCAATGAGAAGTGCTGGCTGATGGGTACAACCAATGATAATACTGGCTGATAGATGCAACCCAAGGAGCAGACTATGGTACATACAAAGAAAAAAACGAGAGAAGCTGGCTGAAGAAAATACGGAGAACTTGATGATCCAAAGAAAAAGTTGAAGTTGTCAAGTCCAGTTTTTACAGATGACATGATTGAGTGACGATTATTTGCACAACTTTATTTCTACTTTTCTATAAACAATTTCCCAATGTTTGCGTTTAAGAGAATCGGCAAAATTGAATCATTTGTGTTTTGTTGTTTAACAGGTTTGACCGTTCAGTGCCTTACAGTCTACGAAACGATACCAGATGACAGCCTCAAACAAAACCTGGAAGCATTCATAAGCAACAATGTAATTGTTTCGTTTGCATATTACACGCACTGCAAAGCTATATAAAGTGTGATTATCATTTGTATAGCTCCTTTTCAAACTACTCTTCTGATCTGGTAGCATGAAACTGCTGTAACCGAGAGCATCTCTGAGTAGGAATCCAGAAGGTGCGCTATAACAAGTGCTCATACATACATACATACATACATACATACATACATACATACATACATACATACATACATATGTACATACATACATACATACATACATACATACATACATACATACATACATACATAGTATTACATACATACATACATGCATACATACGTACATATGTACATACATAATTACATATGTACACTGTTTATATGCATTTCTTGGTGTTCTTGGTATTCATAATAATTGTTATATTTCCTGTGTTTTGTTTGTTTGCAGGGCTGTGCTGAGTATATTGTGTTTTACAGTCCATCAGGCGTAAAATATGCATTTCATCTGCTGCAGCAATTGGGATTTCTGATCAGTGATGTTAAGGTTACATATGCTTTTCCAGTTCATATTAAATTGTCTGCTATTAATCCTTTACGCGTTTGCCCCGAGAATATCTGCTGAAAACGGGCTTAAAATTTAAAAATGAACGGGTAAAGGGTTAAATCATAACCAATCATAACCAATAGTAATAATAATTTTTAAAATAATAATATTACAATTACAATAAGGACAGCCTTTAACAAGGAACTCTAGTGCACGTTTCATTTGTTTATTTTTGTGTGTTCAAATGTTATGAATAATAATAATATTTGCTTATTATTTAAGACTGACACACTCCACAGTATAATTACAATTCATGGTATGAATGACTGATCACAAGTTATTACAGCATTTTTATTATTATTAATTATTTATTTGGTGACCGCATTTGAGAACAATCATACAAACTAGTCACTGAAGTCAGTGAAAATAATAAAAGCTGGTGATCCTAAACGTTGGTGATCCAGCATAGGGGCTGTCCATATATTATGTACGCACGGAGGGGAAGAGTGACGAGATTTAGGCAATTTGCGTGTGGGTGTGTACGGGTTGGAGGAGGGTCTTGACAAAATGTATGTATGCAAAATAAATGTCTAATTCTGATGTCAACATAATTAACCTATTTACCTATAACTCTGTCATAAATTATCGTATAGTTGTCCGATGGCCACATTAAAATTATGTTCAGATCTAAACAGTAAACCATAACAGTTAAGAAATCAGATTTCAGCTAGCAGATATGTTTAACAAAAATAAATACTAACCTGTAGACGGTAAATAGACATGTTTCATAGATCTATGACTTTAGCTAAATAGCCTTTGCAAGTGGTGGGATGAAGCAGAGAAGTTGTTTGTACGCACGCATAGGGGTCAACAAAATGTATTGTTGTGGGGGTTGAAAATACGATTTTTTGCATATGTAATATATGGGTGGCCCCCATACTGAAGCAGCCGACAAAAAAACTACAAAGCATCTATGCAGCAACAGAAATAAAAACACCTCATAACTAATGATTTATTTAAAGGCTCGGTGGAACCACTGAGCAGGACTCCAACTATTTAGTCTCAGGAAGTGCTATGATGTAGACACAGGCGAAGTTTGTGTTTAAATAATCGAATGTTACATTGGCATTGAAGATATATGTAGAACGAGAGTTCCGAAAGTGGGAGCCAGAGAAGTCTTCTGCCTTTGTTACTGATGATAGATTGTTAACTGTTATAACAGGACCTAGACCACAATTCATTAAGTACAGGTATATAGTACACTTGTTGATTTGTTTTAATGATTAATAAACTGTGGACTTGAGTAACTTTACAAAACTAATAGATTTAAATTATTTCTATTCCATTGAATGTTTGATTAGCTCAATGTTGCTGTTTAATTGCTTTCCGCTCTTTACACTGCCAACACATTTCCCTCAGATGTGATCTGTACGTTTTATCTCATTATTTAAATTCAGCCTGTTTTGCTTTTTCAGCTGGTTGCAATTGGTCCTACAACAGAGAAAGCAATCACGGCGAATGGTGCAATCGTCTGGGGGACATCGGTTCAACCAAATGCTCAACATCTCCTTCAACTTCTGCTCAGCCACACTCAGAAGTCTGCCTCTTAAGACGCGATTCAGCTATAGACAATACCAATATTACTTCATTAGTATTTCAACTGAAAAGTCTTCTTTTTGATTTGCCGGAGTCATAGCGTATATATTAATGTATATTATTTGTAGCAATATATATAGAGGAGACGCTACATGGGATTGCTGTCACTAAGCAGTTTTCTTTTCAGATGATTTTGCTAATAACGTGTGCATCAATTCTTGACACTGCTTTGGCATACATTTAGGAAGTTACAAGTTCCAGTTTCAAGTCAACTAGGTTGACTATCATTGTGATCTTCCTGCTGTGGAGTTACGCACGCAGGTGTCACGCTTCTACGCTTCAACTCAACCATAATGTCATGCCTTCTCTTATTGCAGTCGACCATCATTTGCCTGAAGCAGACTCATGAATTTGCACATCGTTGCTCTTACTCTGAGTAGAAAATAGCTCTATGCTGAGCATATGTGACCGTGCATGAGAAAACCCTCCCAAAGTCGGAAATTCCATAAAATGAGTTTAAGTTTGTTTTAAATAGTACAGATATAGTTGATCAATTTGGTGAAAACCGTATATTTGCATCTTTTGAAATGAAATTTTTATGATTTTTTAGTATCTTGAGAAATCGTTTTAGGGAGAAATCGCCAGTTGAAAATTACATCCATTACATGAACCACACAAAAGTTAATAGATTTTTCATCAGAATTTAGTAATATGTTCTAAACGTAAAATTTTCTGCTCTTTCCAATGGTGTCAACGGCTTTTCTTGAAAAATTAAATTGAAGGAATGGCACAGATTTAAATAGGAGTCTCCGCACAGTAGCGTGCATTTCGTTGAGAACTGGGTGTAGACCTTTCCGCTCGATTTACTCGGTTTCAATATTTTCACCTTTGGCCGGGTTTTCTCATGCACGGTCACATATGCATACATTGACTTATTGTCTCTACTGGACAGACACATCTCAGTGATCTCACTGAGCTTTCACGATACTGCGCTGCTGCTGATGATGATGACGACGACGATGATGATGACGATAATGGTGACTATGGTGGTTATGATGATGACTAAACAAAGAATTGAGAGAAATGATGACGAAGAGAAGAAGAAGAAGAAGAAGAAGAAGAGTATGTTGACCTGATGACGATGATAATGATAAGTGGGAAGTCGAGGTAACATTGAAGTTTGATGGAAAATGTAGAGAAGATATCTCGAGACATCACACATAATGTTAAATTAACATTAACATTGTGAACTATAAGTCAGAATTCTGAATGTCGAGTTGTCTGTCAATTGGAAACTGTTTCTTTGCATATAAGATGTCACTGTCTTTCACTTAATCCAGTGACATCACCTAACACGTGCAGTCGGACGAACAGTTTGTCATCGTTGTCTGAGATGATGGACGAGAAACTCAATGAAATACATTTCTCCAGGAGTCACATAATGGAAAGACGCCGTATGTCGACCCAGCATTTCGTACACACCCTTCATCTGAAATAATTAAAAACCGAAATTTATTTTTAGAGTAGGCTACGCTAGAGATGACGCTTGGAGCCTCGCAAGAAATTCGTGAAGAATAAAATGAAACAGAAATGGAAGATTATAGATAATAGCTCGTCAAGTCAAGCAGCTACATAATGAAATAGGCCTGACTTCACTTGCGAGAAAACTAAAATAGACAATTTATTTGCAGTTGTGAAAATATGGTTTAACTTATATTGCCCCTCGATCTTCCAAAGTTTATAAATAGAGCAGCACAAGAGAACATTGATGGCGCTGGTCGAGGTGTCGTACGTACTTGATCGACTACTTATTTCTTTTTTAATTTCTACATCTTTTCTACCCAGTGGTTTTCGGTTTGATAATGATATTGAAATACGATTAAATGACATTGAAAGTGACTGTCACCAAGGACTCGAAGTCTAATCATGAATTTGTATATATATATATATTAATAAATTTGAAAGTGTACATCAACGGTCATTCAGATCAATCCTAAAACTAAAACTACCCGGGACCTATAGTTATGTGGCGAATAATATCGATATTATTATATTGTTATTGTTGTGTGTATTATCTACTAACTTTCTTCTTCCTCTTTTCTGTCTTTCAGATTGGACGAATCCTTAAATTTCTAGCTGTACTCAGTTTACTCATTATCTTCCATTTGTCTTTGGACTCTTACCATGGGCCTCGGAAACCTGGGCGGAGACTTCGGGGTGGGTAGGGGGGGACGGTAAGACAAGCAAGATTTTTTGGCGGACGAACGGCTCTGAGTGTCGCCGAAAAATTTCCATCTTTTACCGGCCAAAATTTCTGACGACCTTTTTTTGTCATCCTGCGAAATCTCGACGAAATTTTCTATTTTCGCCGCCAAAAAAGTTGATGACCTTTTTTGGTCGTGACGCTCAACGATTGGGGGGGGGGGGGGGCAAATGCATGGGCCGTCCCCGCAACACCTCCATTGGGGGGAACCGTCCCTCTGTCTCCCCTAGGTCTCCGCCCATGACTCTTACCCTGTCTAACTCCAACCTTACTTCTACCTCCATTCCTCAATCTATTCTATGTTTCTCTCTTCTCTGCCTCTCTCGATACACATGCAGTACGTTATAATTATTGTATTATGCATATGATCCGTATTTACTAAAGTATCTTCAGACTAAAATAATTCGGGAAAGATCGAAACAAATTATTCATGTCTTCTGTTGACTTACTTTCTCATTTCCGAATGCTGTGCCACTGAAATTAATGTAGCGATAGTTGCTTAAATTGCCGCCCATCAGAACTTCGAGAGGATTCTGTGAGTGGAACCTCAGTTTTCCTTCGCTATCTCGCATATCTTCTGGATAGATACCAAACCCAGCAAGACACGATCCAATGTCCACGTCTTCTATTGCACCGTCTCTCTTGCAATGTCTCTGGAACTGTGTGATATTCTCAAACATCATTGCCACTGCAGCTCGGCTTAGGACGTATCCCGCTCCACCGGAATGGTATCCTTTGGGAATATTCGTATGGACTATTTGTCCAATGTAACTGGGTGAAGTCGAATTATACCAGGAAAGGATTTCCAGAAGATTCTCGAAGAAGATATAGACATCGTCATCAGCCTTAAGATACCAGTTTGCTACTGAACCAAACATTTTATAGCAGTACTTCAGAGCTTCCATCGTTTTTCCAGTCAGATGACCTCGTCCCTCTGGAACGTTCAACCCAACGGAATTGGAAACATTGCAGATGGCGTGATTCGGACACTTGACCGATGACTTTGAATAGAAGAAAATAGACCGAGGACATCGTCTTGACCAAGTGTTCTGTACAGCTACTCCGCGACTGGACCACTTCGCAGGCGTCGTGAAAATCATACAGATAACTAACAGGAACATATAATATGGTTATTGGTTAGTGTTAGCATACATGTTCTCATAGATAAGCATGCATGCTTCTCGAAGTTGTTGTCGTTGTCATCATCATCATCATCATCATTATTTTATTATTATTACTAGCTGTACCCGTATTATTATTATTTTCATTATTAGGCCTAATTGTCGTAACGTCTGGAAAGGTCCAACACCCCTTGCAAACTGACGTAACTATCTCATTTGCATATGCCATGCGCCATTATTGTTCACAGGCGATGCTTGTTGGCATTTTAAACCTGCTTTTATATTCGTCTAATGACAAACCAAGTGACACACCACACATGGGTAGCCTACATACAGAGACATAGGAAATAATTTTTTTAAAGTATTGAAAATGTCATCTTTAGCAACGATCATTCAGTTAGGTTGTAGGGGCCTAATCGTAATTAATCTCCTAATTTCTAAAGCGCCACTCGAAAGCCAAGCGCGTGGCACCGGCTTATTCACGAGCGCTGCGTTGAGTCAAAAGGGTTGTCCGTAAGAGTAGTGGTGGTCCGGGTCGAGGTACCGTAGGATCAGAGGGGTGGAACAGCTACTAAGGTGGGTGCACGTGTCGTCTGAGCCGCGAATTGGAGGGTGGAGGATCAGATGAAACAGGGTAAGAGTTGTTGAAAAGGATTGTCTTTAGTTTCGAATGAAAGGCCCGAGGTGTGATGCATAGAGGAGCCTGAGGAAGGTGATAATGTGTGTGATCAGTAATGATGGAGGAGGAACTGAAAAGGATCGGAACTCAGCAGGCAGATCATTCCAAAGGCGTGGTGCGGAGTTGGATATGGCTCGGTTGGAGAACTTGAGATGACTTGTGAGTCGTTGTGACCGGCGGTCGAGAGAGTGTAAGGCAGGCGGATGATCGGGTAGAACGGGTAGGCTGGATGGTGAACAGTTCGCGAAGATATCTGGGCTGGGAGCATTGTAAGGAGTTGTACATGTAGGTTAAGGAGAGAACTTTGAAGTGGATTCGCTCTGGGATTTTCAACAGTGAAGAGACTTGAGGATGGGGATGTGATGATGTCTGGGTGTTCTGGAGACGGCTCTAGCAAGAGAATTTTGCATGAGTTGGAGGCGATTAAGTTGTGTGAAGTCAAGGTTTAAGAACAGGGAATTGCAGAAGCCAAGGTTTGAGTGGACGATATATGGACGTAGCAATGGTGGAAGCAGTTTTGAAATCAAGCATAGGTCGGATGCGTCAGAGGTCCCGGATGTGCATGAAACAGGAGCGCGATAGGTTAGAGCTGTGGTTAGAGGAGAGATGTGAGTAGTGCATGCATGAGGACATTTTGAGCATCTTCTTTGTTCAAATAATCCACCCATACTACCTAGTTTCTTCACAAACATATTAAAGACTGTTTTCTTGTTTGACATTGATACAAATCCAAAAGAAAACTGTTCGCACACCTAAATTTCTGCAGATGAAGTTGACAGATTCATATCTTTCTATCCGTTCAAATTTATGACATGACATGCTGGAATCATATTCCTGGTTCAGTTATCTAAGTATTGGAAAAATGTTAGCATGATCAATCATCATGCATTAGAGATAATATTTGAAAAACAGTGTAGACCATTTATTGAACCACGGTGTACAGTTTTACGTATTTTACAATAAATTAAATGATCTAATATATGCTTCTTCGTGTTTTAATAAGTCAATAAGTCAATAAATACTTGACTAGGCTAATGCAACTTTTCAAATTGTTATAGACCCTAACCAATTTACAATCAATAATTATTAAATGATTTAGCAAATGCCTGTAAATGCCAATCGTTCATATGACCAAAAGGCCCTATGACCAATCGTCCTATGACGATTGGTTATAGGTCCGTCTAGGCTACCGTATAAAATTACCTAACGAGTTTAGTCGCCACATTATTATTAGCAATGGAAATTAGACGAACCTCGGTCCTAGTCCTATTGCCCATTGGGTCTCTCACAGCGGCGCCCCATTATTTTTTATTGTACGCACAACAGGGAAAACTTTTCGTCAGGGTCACCTATTCCCCATCCGCCGAAAAAACTGATGACCTTGTTTGTTGTTGTCATCAGCCATTATTTTGTGCGGGCGCCGCTGGTCTCTGATCAGACTGTCTTCAGTTGACCTATTGACCTTGAATCAACTCTGTGTTTCTTGAGCAAGATTACGTAGGCTTACTGATCTGTTATTTATGTTAATAAACAAATATTCAAAACAAGAACATAAAATTATTATCCTAGTCCATGAAGCGCTGTTTTGATGCCCGAGACCATAGCGAGAAGACAATTTGTGAATTATTATGTGGGAAGATGGGTTTCAATAGGGCATGAACACATAGAAAAACTAAGTGCTTTTCAACAACCTTTTATTTCGTGCTCAACTCTCATAATAATGCGGCTTTGTAATAAGCGATTCATTTCAAGATCTATCGTCTACATTCTACATTTCAGACAATAGCTCGACGCTGAGCATATATCACTTAATTATTGTCTCTACTGGACAGACACATCTCACTGCTTACTTTCACGATACTGCGCCGCTGCTGCTGATGATGATGATGGCGACGACGACGATGATGATAATGGTGAATATGGTGGTTATGATGATGACTAAACAAAGAATCGAGAGAAATGATGACGATTATGGTGATGAAGAGAAGAAAAAGAAGAGTATGTTGACCTGATGACGACGATAATGATAAGTGAGAAGTCAAGGTAACATTGAAGTTTGATGGAAAATGTAGAGAAGATATCTCGAGACATCACACATATAAAGTTAAATTAAGTAACATTCGTGAACTTTGAGCAGGAATTCAGAGCGTAGAGAGGCCTGTCAATTGGAAACTGTTTCTTTGCATAGGGTATAGCCTAATAAGGTGTCTTTAACTTAATCCAGTGACATCACCTAACACGTTCAGTGTGGCGAATTGTTTGTCAACGCTGCCTGAGATGATAAACGAGAAACTCAATGAAATACATTTCTCCAGGAGTCACATAGTGGAAAGACGCTGAATGTTGACCCAGCATATCGCACACACCCTTCATCTGAAATTATAATTAAAAACCGAAATTCTTTTTAGAGCAAGCTATATGCTAGAGATGACGCTCGGAAGAAATTCGAGAAGGATAAAATGGAACAAAATGGTCATATAGTTCGTCAAAATCCAGTAACTAATTGTGAAATCGTTATATTTCACCTTGCAGGAAATCAAAATTATTTGCAAATGTAGACGTATGGTTAATTTTATAGCCCACTGTTCCTCTTCCAAAGTTTAGAAGTAGGCCTACCCGCCTCAAATATAGAACTACACAACAGAACATCGATGGCGCTGATGAGTCTATATACATATGTACTTGGTCAACTTATTTAGTATCTTCAGACATCATCCGTAGACTGGAGAGCTCTCTGATTTGCAAGCCAATTACCAACAGTTTGTTTGTATGTGCACTTGTGATGGCGCCCCTTTAAGTTACCTATTCAGAGGCGCTCCCGACTGCAGAGCGGAGTCAACGGACACTGCATCGGAGTTTCGCGCCGAAGCGCTGAGCAATTGCGGGTGAAAGACTTGCCCAAGGTCCTTACGCGGCGACTTCAGGTGGATTCGAACCTGCAACCCTTCGGCTGCGCGATGACCAACGTACCCACTACACCACCGCGCCCCCACAACATTATAGCAATAGAAAGAGAAATGAAGATAAGGTTCCACAGAACGATATGAAATTAATAGTCTGTGATATTTTAAATAGTAATGAAAAAATGAATTGCAATAATAATGGGAATTGCAACTACCAGGACTCGTTGGGCTTTTTTAGCGCGCAGTTGTACACAAAATGTGCAGTTCTATATGGATTTGTGCAGTTGTAAAAGCACTTCTGTGCAGTTCTTCTTCTTCTTTAGAAGAAAAATGGTCATTGTCCTACAATTGGAAGTAATTTACCATGGAGGTTGGGAAGGAAAAGAAAGAGTTGTGCAGTTCTAAAAATTCCTTAAAACAATCCTTAAGTCAACCAATCATGCACTTAATTAGCCTTAGTAATTGACATTTGACATTGCTTACAAAAAATGGCGCAGCTTCTGGGGATGCAAAGCTTAGGCCTACCCTAATGGGACAGAAGTCATGCAACAAATATTCATTGATTTTAATATAGGTCGATCTACACACAAATTAAGATACAGAGGAACCAAAGAATGATGATCATGAGTGTTCATTTCCGTCTAACCGGAAAATGGACAGATACAAGTCCCGCTTATTATTAGAGAAACCTATCTATCTTAGAAAACGGTAAAATGGTGCCAACAGTTATAGTCGTGCAACAAATATCTCAATTATCCATTGATTCAAATGCACAGAAAAATCAGCACACAGCGAACTAAAGAATGAGAAACATAGCCTATGTGTCCATTTCTATCTCCTGACAGTGTACTGTGTAGACTGTAGACCATAGGTGAAGACTTGGTGCTGGCTTTGGGGAACAAAGGAACGGCTGAAGAGGATCGAAGAAGCGCGAGGCGTCTTGCAGGGGAGGGTTTGGGGAGGGGAAGTGCCCCTCCCAGTCCCGAAATTTTTGGAATTTCCACTCTGCAATGGTAGTATTTTAGGCTGTCATTTTTACGAAATTGCTCATCGTGGTTTAAGACTTCAAAAGCGTCTTCTCGAATTGCTATTTTTTCCTAAAATTTTCATGCTGTAAAGTTTGGTGACTTTCTTAAACTCAAAAAATTGCTCATTTTCATTGCTGAAAGACATGCTTTAAGACTTCAATAAATGTCCTCTGCCCATTGTTTCATTTTTTACTTTAAAAAACTGTAATTATAGCATTTTACGCTGTCATTTGAATGAAATTGCTCAATCATTCCAGTGTTGATAGTTGTGGCTTATGACTTCAAAAGCGTCCCCTCCCATTGTTTAAAAACAAGAGCGGATACAGAAATTTTCGAAGGAGGCTCAAAGTTTTCGGTCTTGGGTTGGAACAGGGGAAAAATTTCGTCTTGGTCGCCGAAAAATCTGATGACTTTTTTAGTCATTCGTCCAATTTCCCAGAAAATGATAGCCTACCATTTTAGCCGCCAAAAAGTTGATGACCTTTTTATTTTTTTAGTCATCAGTCATCCTGGTCGGTGTAATGGCCTCTAGCTCTACTATCCTGCATTCCTGCATTAATGGCCTGTTGAAACTAAATGGGGGGCACGTCCCCTGCACTTTTTAAATGGGGGCATGGCCGGATTTGCCCCTGTTTAAAAATATTCAGATTTCTTAAGCCGTCATCTAGAAATAATTTCTCATAAATGCATGGTTAAGACTTTAATAAATGTCCCTCTAATTGTGCCAGTTTTTAAATTTTCATACCGTTATAGTAGCATTTTAAGCTGTCATCTTTAAAAAATATGGATAAATAGTGGCTAAAACTGCAATCATGATGATATTTCTAAAATATTTCTGATATATTGGGGAGGGATATAAGCACCCCCGTCCCCACCACAAACTTTGGAGGGGGACCGCTCCCAACCCCTAAGTCTGCGCCCAGGGTATAGACATACTTTACCACAGTAACAAAACAGTAAAGAACAAAGCAGCAGTCGGTGTCAAAGGTTGGGAGGGACCATCCCAGGCCTCTCGTTGGAAGTTGAGGGAACCGTCCCAAGCCTCTCAGAAGTTGGGGGACGCGTCCCGTGGGCCCCATAGGATGGTTGGGCCTATGCCGGGGGATGGTGAGGTTCAACCTCTGACCGTCCCCCGTTGTTCCCCCTAAAAGTCTACGCCCATCGTGTAGACATGCATTACCACAGTAACAATACAGTAAGAATAAAAAGAGTAATTGAGCAGAACCTAACTAAATGAATCCTATGTACATATAATGGTATACAATTTCTGGCACATTTGACTGCAAATGATCTGATATTTTGCATTTGGAAAGACAGAAACATTCACACCCGACACGAAAATAGGTCTAATCACTCTAATGAAAGAAAGTCAAGACTCAAGAGTCACATAATATTATCACCAAAGATCAGTTTCCGTCATTCACATTTAGCAACAGTTTCACGTGCAAGCTGTGTGAGACGCCAACACTGTCGGGATAAGATGTAGGCCTACAAGCAGGATTAAAACGCTCTTGATTGAGCCTTAATGCTGAGAAACTACGTTCTTAATATGCGGCATATATGCCAATCCATATTGAAACATTTGGCTATTAGCAGCAGTCGGTGGAAAAAGTTGGGAGGGACCGTCCCAGGCCTCTCGTCGAAAGTTGGGAGAGACCGTCCCAAGCCTCTCAAAAGTTGGGGGACGTGTTCCGTGGGTATGATAGGGTGGTTGCGCCTATGTTCTTCAACCAAGGGCGGAGGCTTAGGAGAACAGGGGCACGGACCCCACAATTTGTGGTGGGTACGGAGTCCTTATATTCTCCCAATATTTTATAAATATTTCATAAGTATCATAAATTTCTTAAGACTAGTGTTATCCACTCTCTATCCATAATGATCAATTCTGTTAAAATGGCAGCTTAAAATACGACCATTGGGCTACCGCATGCAAATCGAAAAATGAAACAATGGAGAGGGGACATTTATTGAAGTCTTAAAACATGTCTCTGAGCACTGAGATCATGAATAATTTTATTAGGGTGACAGCTTCAAATGCAACAGCTACAGTAAACAAAATACAAAAAAATTAACAATTGGGAGGTGACACTTTGAAGTCCTAAACCATGAATAGCACCATTGAAGAAAATGAGCAATATTGCCACGATGACAGGTTAAAATTCTACTGATAGGCCTACAGTGTGGACATTTAAAAAATTGTAACAATTGAGAGGATACTTTTATCGAAGTATTAATCCATGTCATTCAGCACTTAAATTATGAGAATTTTGTTAAAATGACAGCTTAAGGTTTAAGGGGCCTCATGGTTTTTTCGGGGGGCTCAGATACCCTAGCACTGGCACTGATACTGGTAGATGTGTAACGAAAGAGTGCACTCTCTGTAAATCTTAAGAAATACTTGAAAGACGTGTAAGAAGTAGAAGAAAACTAGACGAGTAGTATATATAAGTCTTCGTTTAATATCTGAAACATGTCAGAAACATGAGGCTCTATTGTTCTGCTTTGTCATTCTCCTACCAAGTCTATTAAATATTCTCCATCCATCACTCAATCCATTCTCCATCCATCAGTCCATCCATCCATCAGTCCACCGATCCATCCATCCATCCGTCTATCAATCCATCCATCCATCAATCCGTTCCTCTTCCAATTTCTAGCTGCACTCACAACCTTCATTATTTTGCCCAAGCACATGACTCACTTTTCGTTGCTTCAATTCAACCTCGCATTCATCTTCATTCCTTAATTAATCCCTCCATTCATTTTGTGTTTCTCCCTTTGCCTTTCTCGACGTACATGTACCACCTAACGGTGCGCTATGTAGGCAATATCGTTACCTTCCTTCTTTAAACTATTGATAATTAACTAGGGAAATATTAAAACAAATTATTCATGCTTTCTGTTGTCTTACTTTCTCATTTCCGATTGCTGCGCCACTGAAATTAATGAAGCAACGGTCGAGCAAACTTTTTCCATTCAGAAGTTCGAGAGGATTTTCTGGATGGAACCTCATTCTTCCTTCGCTATCTCGCATATCTTCTGGATAGATACCGAACCCAGCAAGACACGATCCAATATCAATGTCTTCTATTGCACCGTCTCCCTTGCAATGTCTCTGGAACTGTGTGATATTCTCAAACATCATTGCCACTGTAGCTCGGCTTAGGACGTAACCCGCTCCACCGGACTGGTATCCTTTGGGAATATTCGTATGAAAAGTATGACCAATGTATTTGGGCGAAGTCGAATCATACCAGGAAAGGATTTTCAGAAAATTCTCGAAGAAGATATAGACATCGTCATCAGCCTTAAGATACCAGTCTGCTATTGGACCAAACATTTTATAGCAGTACTTCAGAGCTTCCATCGTTTTTCCAGTCAGATGACCTCGTCCCTCTGGTACGTTCAATCCAACGGAATTGGAAACATTGCAGATGGCGTGATTCGGACAGTTGGCCGATGACTTTGCATAGAAGAAAATAGATCGATGACAACGTTTTGACCAAGTGTTCTGTACAGCTACTCCGCGACTGGACCACTTCGCAGGCGTCGTGAAAATCATACAGATAACTAACAGGAACATATAATATGGCTAGTGTTAGCATACATGTTCTCCTCATAGATAAGCATGCTTCTCGAAGTTGTTGTCGTTGTTATCATCATCATCATCATTATTATTTTATTATTATTACTAGCTGTAACCGGCCACGCGTTGCTGTGGCTGAAAATACCGTCCAACCCTCCCTACCTCCGTTGCCCTGCCTTCCTCCCCTCCTCCACCCTCTGACTCCCTGCATCCCTCTCTCCCGTTTCGTCCCATCCGGTCCCTCCCTCCCCTCCGTCCCTCCCTTCCTCTTCCTCCCGCTCCCTCCTTCTCCTTTCCTCCCTCACCCCTTCCCTTCCCGACAGCAAGACGCGCGGATAAAAACACGTCCGCACACGGCCGCAACGTACGGATTTATATGCGCTAGAAGAC